>CM072068.1:13714580-14952774 GCA_036785405.1 Coenonympha arcania | reverse complement strand
AGTGGAACGCTGAGCTCCTGCGCTGTATTCGGTAAAGTACACTTTCAAATTTTGTTTAAGTGTTTAAGTTAAGGTTCACAAATTAATCTTATATTTAATTCAATCAGTAACGACTTATAGCCGTTTAATGCGGGGTAAATGTGGACCTAGACGCTAGCGTGAATGCTAAAGCACAGTTCGATGGGAGAAGTAACACTATAAAATGCATTGGTCCATTATTGATAATATATTGTTGGCATTACATTTAAATAAATATCACATCCCTCTTTTCTTTTATAATGCATAAAGGTGCCTGGAAGAGTAATTATACTATACCGAAATAATCACTATTATATAATATATAATATAATACGGGTTATTGCCCGAGATATTCAAGAAATAAGTATAAATTGGGACAATAAAGGTGAATTACCAAGTAAAGTTATTTAAAATGTGAACCTTAGTTTGACGCACTTAAGTTATATAGAATACTTAATGTCTAGAATTGTTTATGTGTGTCTTAACTTTTTTTTTGATTCCGATGATTCATATTAATGCGCATGTGTGTATATACTTTACATATAAGGTGTAAACTAGTTATAAAAGGGGTCAGGAGAGTTTTTGACTTAGGCAAACCGTTTTCTCTCCTAAATTAGCATGACCTTAGGAACGGGCTTGCCTGGTTAAATGCATACCGAAAGGTCGGCATTTAATCTAAATAATAATACAGTTTCTCTTTTCTTTTCTACTCAATGTCGAGTAAACAAATAATTAATATTTCAGTAATTAAAGTAGACCTTTTATCAACTACTATTTTCTTTTATTGCTAAAATTAACTACCTTATCCTTAGACATATATTAAAGGAGAATTATGTGCACTGAACCTTATCAGGTACTATAGGATATGCAAACCTAATTAATGTTATGAAAGCAAACAAACATTATAAGTGATTTGTGCTAAAGACTACAAAAATAATCCTTCAATAATAAGCTTTCTCTCACATATCTAGCTCTTAATCACGATTCTTTTAGCTCTTGAAGAATGAGGTTAAATAAACTATAAAGCTTAGTACTTTAAATTAAAACTATTGAGTCAATTTCTAGATAAGGCCTTGAGATACCTAATTTTACCTCATGAAAAGTAAACCAATTATCTATAAGACATTTGAGATTGAACTATTTAATAGGCTAGTTAGTTCATAGCGCAGTCGTAGGAGTTTCGACCTTAATTACCTTTGAATAAATATTAAATAGCGCTGAACTATTCCAAGACTTACGATAGCTTTAGTAGAAACAATAGAGTACCTTCCTAATATAATAGACCTTCATCCGACGCGAGCGACGGCGTCCTGATTAACAATGGAGATAAAGGGACTGAGCCCACGCGCATCGAAGGGTAAGTCAGGTAGGTTCCTTTGGACATTGTGATTTATAAAATGTACGTGGCATAAGTGAAGTTATTAATTGATATGTTTTATAATGTGCGTTGGGTTACACGTCAGTTTAAATCGCCGGCGGCGGAGGTTGAGCGTACAACACATGCCCTCTTATACAGATGTGACCTCCGACTTTCAATTTGGCCAGATTGAACTTAACAAAATATAATACAAATATAAAAATCCATGGTACATTCGGGGAAGGCTCATAGCCTATAAAATAAGTACTCGTCCAATAGGACTTGAGGAAGCTGACACTTCGCAGTGTATATTAGGAGGTCAATCTGCCCCCCCCCCGAAAATCCGGTGTACGGACCCTGCTTCCAGGGCGTAGGGTATCCCTCACGCTGGAACATTCCGGTCGGATTGAATGGATATCAAATCCATACAATAGAGTCCATCAATCAATCTAAATTTGCCACGCGTAACTTCAAATCTCGCGCGTTAAAATTGTGCCTACTGAGTTAGTTAAACGATAACGGTTTTCGAGGATAACAAAGAGTCGAAGTTCGCCGAATAGGCGAGGTGCAATGTTAGATTGTATTGTGACAAAGTCTATTGTTTTACTCTGAGCGCATGTAACCCATTGTTACGCAGTTTAGCTCTAAATCGAAAAATAACAATCACCGATAGCCACATGCATTTAATTTCACAGTGAGATTGCTTTAGCCACATGCATTTAATTTCACAGTGAGATTGCTTACTGAGAAAAATACAGGATACGAAGTCATTTATTTAATCACTTAATCACTTCCTCTCGAATGCTAAAATTGACGCTAATTTTGAAAAGATATTTACTTAAATTGAGACTACAGGTTTCCTCACATGTACTCAGTCACATAAAATAATTAACTAGACGATCTGACGAGCGTGTACCATCACATAAATTGGTGCGCGTGACCAGAATTTCAGTTACGTATTCGAAATATCGATACGACTGATTTATATCGAAAAAAAAATACACAACGTAGGAATCGTGACTAGGTATGTGAGGTAATAAAGCAAAACAAAAAAAAAAAAAATCTCCTAAGCAACTAAGCAAAGAAAGGGTTAAGACACACTGTGCATGTTATTGTATAAAATATGTTATACTTTCACTTTATAGGAAGAGCTGAGATAAGCAGTATAATTTATAAATGTAAAGTTCACAGGATTTTCAAGGAGAAGATTGATTACGCTGTGCATGTTACTGTATAATACACATGTGTTACATCTATTTATGTATAGGGAGAGCAGAAATAAGCAGTATATTTTATTTAATTAGCAAGGAGAACATTGACTGCACTGAGCATGTTAGTGTATAATACACATGTGATACATTTATTTATGTACAAGGGGAGCAGAGATAAGCAGTATGTTTTATAAATGTAAAATTTACAGGGATCTCCGGGGAGATTGACCGCAGTGACCGAGACATTATTTCTGCTTTATTTCTTAAATTTAATTCTCAGAACTTTAGAAATTCATAAGAATCAGTATATACCCCTTAATAATAAGAAACAGTACAAGCTTTCAAGCATCTGGTGTCATTGTTACGTTGGTTTCGCGTTGCTACAAAAAAAAAAAAGGGCTTTCTGTCGGGTTTATGAAAGACGCACAAGTTAAAACAAATAATTTTAACATTTAGCGAAGTTGAGCGAGTAAATAATAAGTATACGTTTTAAGATCGGACTAGGAAGGATGGCAGCAGGTAGAAAGGACCGTAGTACAAAGCAGGCAGCTGCGGACCGACCGAGGTTTAGCACGGTAGGAACAAGCGAGCAAACAGAGACCGTAGGGAGTACGACATTAGAGTCGATTTTACTAAAATTCAATGATTTCGAGGAGAAATTGCGATCGCTGGGTTCGAATCCTGGTACGATATTGAATGGAAGCGAAAGTGTTACGTCACATGATAAGGTTAGGGTGGAACGAAATGCAGGTGACGAGATTAGCAGACAGGTATCTAGTTTGGATTCTGCGGGTTCTAGTACAACACATTCTGCGATTCGGAACTTATATGGGGTACAACCTTCGGTTAGCAGACCGAAATTCGATGGAAAACCGTACTTCAATCCTATTACATTTTTAGAGCGATTAAAGAAGTATATACGGGCTGTAAATGGGATGGACCGCGAGTTTGATATAGCATTAAGATGTATAACTGGGCGCGCGCGTAAGATAATGCTATTATATTCAAAAAATTGGGTTACGTTCGCCGACTTCGAGGCAGATTTTAGGCGAAACTTCTGGACCGAGCAGATTCAAGAATCTGCGAAATATAGGTTGATTAATACAATTTATACGAGTGATTCGGAAATGACTATGACCGAACACTTTGCCAAGCAGGCTGAAATAATGCAGTCGCTATCTATTCCATTTAGCGAGCGAGACTTAGTAAATTCTATTATGCGACACTATGAAATAGGTATACAACGGTTATGGTTCACTAGTACTGAGGAAGATAGCGTCATAAACGGAGCGAAATTTCTAAGAAGCTTAGAACAAAACATATTTGAGAGACAAGAGGGAGTCGCGCGAGGTATTGTAGGTAGTGGGTTCAAAGGATTAAGATACAATGAGTTGCGGATGGCGCGTACAACTGTTCCGAAAATTTCAACTTACAATTGGGCTAGTAAAAGAAACTCAAACTCAAAACTCAAAACGAGGAGGCGTGGTCATCGTCGAGATCGGTTTGGTTATGGAGCGAATTTAAATTAACTTACACTGTCTGAAACTGAACGGGTCAGACCAGGTTATTACTTCGTAAAGGATAGCAAGAGCCTATTTCAACGTAAAATGTGGGGGAGAAAAATTCGGAAAAAAAAAACTAAAGTTCCGATAGCATAGTGGTGTGTAGAACGGGAAATAAAGAGACATTGGAGCGTGAAAGGATAAGCGTAGCTTATAAGATTCTTACGAAAAATAGATGGAAGCCGGGACAAGCTTTAGGTGTCGGTGAATTTAAACTGAGCGGACGTTAAAAGGTAGAACTAACAGCGGAGAATATGGTTACCAATCAGAAATTGATAGCTTAGAAATCTTATTGGAAAGTCAGTCTAGCAACATGCTAAGAAGCAACTAGGTAGACACTGCATATAATATTGGGTTGAAGCGAGATTAAACGTGTGTACAATGTGTCACAAATTGGTTATTCTTAATCTAAGTTACCAAAAGTATGTGTGAGATTGTACGTTTAAAGCTAAAGTGCAATAAGGAATAACTAGGGAGTCATACGACCCGAATCTTAATGGAAAATATTACTTTAACTGGAATCGCGATCCCAGTAATTCAAATACAGGGAGCATTTGGTTCATGGAGTGAGAATACGAATCGGTTAGCAGTGATAGAATTTTGATTAGATAATATTTATTTGAGATAACTGTGCTGATTATTCGACGGTTACCTAGGTCGCCGATATTAGTATATGATTGATTTGGACGAGTGTAGGGAGTGGTAAACTGCGATAACAAATGAACATTGGAAATCGGACATTTAGGTATTAGGTATTGCGTAAGATTAGATTCGGAATGTAAGATATAGAGGTCTGGGGGAGAGTTGAATGATATCACGATTGATTTAAATATTAAATTTAAATATTAGGCTGGAAGAGCATAGTTTATCGAGAAAGGGAGACGGGCCGATGCAAATCAAACGGGTATGCACCTGGACGAGTCGAATTTAAGTAGTAAACAAAGGAATTGTTACTACCTGTGTTAGACAAGAAAAAAAAAAGGTATTTATTCACAAATAAGGATAACGAGCAGATGCGGGCACCTTATTGAGTTGGTAGACGAAGCGTCTTATGCAAAGTACAGTTATTCGGTATTTTTGGCGTATAGGTGTCGGGAAAAGAAGGAATTAGAAAGTTAGGTGTAGTAAGACAGGAAATAAAACCTAACTGTAGTCCACTCACATTTACAAAAAGCGAGATGGGTCAAGTAGACTCTTATTGGTAGCGCGGAAGCTGAATAAGAAAATGGTAGGAGTTGCGGACTCGTCACCACTAACAGCCGAGATTTTACAATAGTACCGGGGTAGATTACATCAGGTTAATTGAATTAAATGGGGTTTTATTCCCAAATACTATTGTATCCGGATTCGCGGAAATACACGGATATTTCCTTATGGAGAGAATCATACAAGGTAGTGTACTTTTCTCAAAGGATTAAAACCATCCCAAGTGAGATAATTAGTCAAGCGAGAACAATAGGTACACTCGAATCAAAGTGTTACACACTGAAGGAAGGGGTTCTTTATCAGACAGATATACAAAAAGTCTGCTATAAGATTAAACTTACCTAAGAAATTATAACGAGATTTGATTATTAGTATATACGAGGAGATATTGATATAATAGAATATTGTTTTAATTAATTAAAACGAAATTTATATGGACTACCTATTTTGTAATTCATTGACGTTCTTGTAATTTTTTATAGACATTAAGCAATGATATTATATATGACGGAATTTGTATGTGACATGTCTCAGTTCGGAATAAAGACTATTTTTATTTTATTTTATTAGTATATGCGAGGAGATAGGTCATTATCGGACATAACAAGGTTTACGCTTTAACGAAGCGCCGTTACTATTTCTCTAGTAAGCCACGCATTATAGGAAAAGTTTTGAGAGCATACGAGAATATGTCTAAAATCTAAACACACATTAGGATAGGATAGGTTAGGTTAGGTATTAGCAAGAGAAATAGGAGAGAGAATTATTTTGTGAGATTAGCGGAACATTATGGACCATTGCGGAAAATACGGATTCAAAACATCTTCGTGATGCGGGATGTTTATAGTGAACTGATCAGATTATATCCACTACGCCAGGCGAGTGGTAAGACGACGTTCACTTGTATTAACAAGTTCCTCAGACAAATTAAAGGTTATGTCGTTATGCTCCGAATAACGGATCAAATTTTACTTCGATTATTTTCAAGACAGGTGTTCGACGGTTAGGTATAGCTTAACGCATACATCCGTCAGAAATCTACGCCTACGACAAAGGGAGTAAACTAAGAGCTTAGATAGATTATTCCATTACGTATTATAGCAAATCGCATTGCTAGGTGTCGAAACGGACAAAAGAAACTCGGAGGTGTTGACACCGCTCTCTCGAAAGCGAGTAACTCGGCTCTTACAAAAAAACTGGGGCTCGTACTGTTACCTTTATCACACTTGGAAATAGATAACAAACATAGGTACAGGGCGTTAAGGATTAGAAAAAAAAAATTTTTTTATAGACATAGGTTTGACGTTACCTAAGGAAGGGGAAAATATATTTTAAAACCAGCCTTTGTATATAGGTAGGAACATAGGTATGTTAGGCGTTTCAAAATCTATTTTGGGGGAGAATGAGATGGTCTTCATACGTAGCATGTTAGAACACATTAGTTATTTTCGAAGTCGGTTAGATAAAAACGAGTAAGGACGGGACCAAGTATCGTTCACACGTGTACACAAATTTTTTTGTTATTTTAAAGAGAAATCTCGAAGTTAAGAATAGCAAACTGCAATAAATATAAAACACAGAAACGTAAAAAAAGGCAATAATTTAGATAAAATGTGTTTAAAGTTGGCAGTTCTCAGGAAATGGTACAATAGAAAAAATTAAAACCAAGACGTCTAAGTGCCATCGTAAGCCGATATTCTTTCTACTTTATTGTTTTAAAATAAACAGACTCAAGTCGTTAGAGGTAATAAATAATGCCCGGCAATATTAACCCGAGACCAAATTTTAAAATCTCTTACAACGTGACGAATGATGACAGATGCTTTAGAAAGTTAAGATTTTGGGAAAAAAACCCACCATCCCAGTTGCTTTCGAGGAAAGAAGGCAGGGCCTTGATTTTGAAAAGGGGCGTTGCAATGCTGCTTCGCGGTCATTGGGTTAAACTTAAGACATATAAACGAATTGGCCAATCATGTGTATGGATAATTCTGCGAGAACCTTTCAGGGGCAAAATGGGAGGAGAAGACGCGGGCGCAAACGAGGGACGGACCAAGGAGTCAAAGGACAATCGCGATCGAGTCGGCAGACGGGCCACAAGTCTTCGAATATTTGTAAATTGCGACGCGTAAAGTCAATTCTGTTTAGCATACAAAATTCAATCTCTACCAAGTCATTATTTGTAACTTAACATGTTTTAATTTAATATAAGTTGAATTTAAATTCTCAAAAAGCCTTGAAATAAAGTGGTTAGTGGAACGCTGAGCTCCTGCGCTGTATTCGGTAAAGTACACTTTCAAATTTTGTTTAAGTGTTTAAGTTAAGGTTCACAAATTAATCTTATATTTAATTCAATCAGTAACGACTTATAGCCGTTTAATGCGGGGTAAATGTGGACCTAGACGCTAGCGTGAATGCTAAAGCACAGTTCGATGGGAGAAGTAACACTATAAAATGCATTGGTCCATTATTGATAATATATTGTTGGCATTACATTTAAATAAATATCACATCCCTCTTTTCTTTTATAATGCATAAAGGTGCCTGGAAGAGTAATTATACTATACCGAAATAATCACTATTATATAATATATAATATAATACGGGTTATTGCCCGAGATATTCAAGAAATAAGTATAAATTGGGACAATAAAGGTGAATTACCAAGTAAAGTTATTTAAAATGTGAACCTTAGTTTGACGCACTTAAGTTATATAGAATACTTAATGTCTAGAATTGTTTATGTGTGTCTTAACTTTTTTTTTGATTCCGATGATTCATATTAATGCGCATGTGTGTATATACTTTACATATAAGGTGTAAACTAGTTATAAAAGGGGTCAGGAGAGTTTTTGACTTAGGCAAACCGTTTTCTCTCCTAAATTAGCATGACCTTAGGAACGGGCTTGCCTGGTTAAATGCATACCGAAAGGTCGGCATTTAATCTAAATAATAATACAGTTTCTCTTTTCTTTTCTACTCAATGTCGAGTAAACAAATAATTAATATTTCAGTAATTAAAGTAGACCTTTTATCAACTACTATTTTCTTTTATTGCTAAAATTAACTACCTTATCCTTAGACATATATTAAAGGAGAATTATGTGCACTGAACCTTATCAGGTACTATAGGATATGCAAACCTAATTAATGTTATGAAAGCAAACAAACATTATAAGTGATTTGTGCTAAAGACTACAAAAATAATCCTTCAATAATAAGCTTTCTCTCACATATCTAGCTCTTAATCACGATTCTTTTAGCTCTTGAAGAATGAGGTTAAATAAACTATAAAGCTTAGTACTTTAAATTAAAACTATTGAGTCAATTTCTAGATAAGGCCTTGAGATACCTAATTTTACCTCATGAAAAGTAAACCAATTATCTATAAGACATTTGAGATTGAACTATTTAATAGGCTAGTTAGTTCATAGCGCAGTCGTAGGAGTTTCGACCTTAATTACCTTTGAATAAATATTAAATAGCGCTGAACTATTCCAAGACTTACGATAGCTTTAGTAGAAACAATAGAGTACCTTCCTAATATAATAGACCTTCATCCGACGCGAGCGACGGCGTCCTGATTAACAATGGAGATAAAGGGACTGAGCCCACGCGCATCGAAGGGTAAGTCAGGTAGGTTCCTTTGGACATTGTGATTTATAAAATGTACGTGGCATAAGTGAAGTTATTAATTGATATGTTTTATAATGTGCGTTGGGTTACACGTCAGTTTAAATCGCCGGCGGCGGAGGTTGAGCGTACAACACATGCCCTCTTATACAGATGTGACCTCCGACTTTCAATTTGGCCAGATTGAACTTAACAAAATATAATACAAATATAAAAATCCATGGTACATTCGGGGAAGGCTCATAGCCTATAAAATAAGTACTCGTCCAATAGGACTTGAGGAAGCTGACACTTCGCAGTGTATATTAGGAGGTCAATCTGCCCCCCCCCCGAAAATCCGGTGTACGGACCCTGCTTCCAGGGCGTAGGGTATCCCTCACGCTGGAACATTCCGGTCGGATTGAATGGATATCAAATCCATACAATAGAGTCCATCAATCAATCTAAATTTGCCACGCGTAACTTCAAATCTCGCGCGTTAAAATTGTGCCTACTGAGTTAGTTAAACGATAACGGTTTTCGAGGATAACAAAGAGTCGAAGTTCGCCGAATAGGCGAGGTGCAATGTTAGATTGTATTGTGACAAAGTCTATTGTTTTACTCTGAGCGCATGTAACCCATTGTTACGCAGTTTAGCTCTAAATCGAAAAATAACAATCACCGATAGCCACATGCATTTAATTTCACAGTGAGATTGCTTTAGCCACATGCATTTAATTTCACAGTGAGATTGCTTACTGAGAAAAATACAGGATACGAAGTCATTTATTTAATCACTTAATCACTTCCTCTCGAATGCTAAAATTGACGCTAATTTTGAAAAGATATTTACTTAAATTGAGACTACAGGTTTCCTCACATGTACTCAGTCACATAAAATAATTAACTAGACGATCTGACGAGCGTGTACCATCACAATGTCTTAATACTTAGCCACCGTATTCTAAAAAAAGAACTTAAGACATTTTTGAAATAGGGTCAAGACTTGCGTCGGTCATGCGAGCGCGTGCGTTCGTTTATTTTCATCGGTTTTCGGGTTACATCGGCTATTTTCGGATACATCTCCAGTTCGGATTCGTTTGTTTAAAATTGGAAAACACTTTAGCTCCGCTTTTGATGTGAAACAAATGTTGAGTGTGTTATCGTGTACGTAAAATAATTAGCTGCGGTATTTATATATAGAAAGTTGTTGTGTAAAGTTTATTTTAGATTTGAAACTTTCGTGAAAATTCATTACACGAATATTCATTACATGAATAAATAGCGTTTTATTAGGATTGCCTGTATAGTTCAACAATCTCTGAATGAGTCTGACAAGCTCCTATGTCGGAAGGAAGTGTACCTATTTTTATCTATATAACTTTATTGCAGACATTATACAGATCACCTACAGATAGAGAGACACAATATAACGAAACACAAGAGCGCAAAGGCGGCTTTATTGTTGAAGCAACCTATGTAGATATTTTTTTTGAAGATTTGTGTGGAACATACCAACTGTAAGATCCTATGCAGATTTACTGGTATACATACCTAATACACATAATAAAATATTTTGTAACAGCAAAATAATCATGCAGTTCATTAAACAAACTAGGTAGGTTTTTTGACCAATAAATTATACAAGACCGTATAGTTATGCATTCAAAAATCATACGTATCAGACGTATTTGCTGACCAATTATATTTTGCTTATTGCTCAAGATGGGTAACCTTTCGTCTAAATAAATAATCAATTAAAGCATTTTGCCATGTATAAAGTCCTGCCAATACAATGCTCCGTTTCTGCATGACGAGGGAAAAATAAAGCTATCAACGCGCTTCCTACATTTTATTCATTCCGTGTACTCAAAGTTGGGAAGTGTGTCACGTCTCATTGTGTCCAGTGAGGCACTCACCGCAACTCACTTCACAGATTCATTGTCGATTTGACACACGCAGCGAAACAGAGAATTAGAAACATTGCGTTCAATACCTATGAAAATCATATTTTGCACTTTTAGAATTACATCAGACACTAGAAGAAAGTCCTTGTTATCTAGAATTAATTATTTTACTTAATAAATCATCATCATCAACGGCGCCACAGCCCTTTGTGGGCGGGGGCCTGCTCCAAAAGATTCCTCCATTGGTCTCTGTCCATTGCATTCGTTTCCCAATTTTTTTATTTCTACGGCTTTTACATCCTGCTTCACTCCGTCCAGCCAAAGAAGCTTTGGCCAACGAACATTACGAATTACTTAATAAAAGCCTATGTCCAAGCGATAAGTAATATATCGATACAAAGCTCCGTTTCTGCATGACAGAAGAACAAAGCTATCAACGTGCTTTCTACATTTGGTTCAGTCGGAGTTCTCAAAGTTGGGAACTGTGTCACGTCTCATGTGTCCAGTGAGGCGCTCACCGGAACTCACTTTACAGATCCATACTCAATTTGACGCACTCAGTGAGCCAGCGAACTAGAAAAATTACACTGTCAAACGCGTTCAATACTCATTAAAACCTTAATTTGCATTTGTAGAATTATATGTAAATAATACATAGAACAAAATCCTTGTTTCTACAATTAATTATTTACTTTAATAAAGGCCTATATATAACTTTGTCCAAGCGATAAGTTAGATATCGATACAATGCTCCGTTTCTGCATGACAGAAGAATAAAGCTACCAATTTGCTTTCTACATTTGATTTAGTCGGTGTTCTCAAAGTTGGGAACTGTGTCACGTCTCATGTGTCCAGTGAGGCGCTCACCGCAACTCACTTCACAGAATCACACTCGATTGGACACACTGGGAGCCAGCGGACTAGAAACATTACACTTTCGAACGTGTTTGCTGCTCACTAAAACCATTTGCTTGTTTACATCCATCAAATTATGTCTCCGCCTTCTTTTTATAAATAAAACCACTAGTTGCGTGTTAGTTGTTCGCTATTTACTTCCCCTTTTCTCGGAATATGCCTCGTAAGAAATAGAGCACAAATTGAATACAGCAAACATTGAAATAGACTTAAGATGAATTGGAACTTATCTGTTGGATGATAATACACTGAAACGAAGGGTTAAGGGGATTTATTGAATTTATTTTTGTCTTTCTCACTCTCACGGAGATTTGGTAGGTGCGACATGCAGCGACGCGGAAGAATATAACAGATAAACGACCTTTTACCTAATTACTCAAAAACTAAGCTGGTTATCAAAAATCTGTTTCTTAGCGTTTTAGATATTATTATTACCGACACTTCAAAACAAAAATCACAATAACATCCAATGTAGTGTCCGATAAAAACTCGAAAAACTGAGATTTTGGTGCAACTTTTGGGAGAATTTTTATCGAGAAAATTTTATCCAATCGTGTTTCTGCTTCAGCGATTCTAGATTATAGACCCAAAATACATGACGTGTAAATTTGAAAGTAATTGTCTTTATACTTTTTGCATAAAACTTCATTCAAAATTGCTTAAATACGGCTTCTACACCGTTAATACAAACTCTGAGAATTTTCATTCTTTCTACATTTGAACTCACCGCTACTACTTACTAATTCGTTAAACAAGAACTTAGTTTAACGAATTAGTAAGAACTTAGTAGAACGAATTTAGTTGCGTGGAACAAAAGACTAAGTTGGTATTTCATGGAAATCAGACATGATTGTCGTCAATTGCAAGCCTATCAGCAGCTATAGTCATATATCATCTATGCCTTTTTAAAGATTGCTATTGCATCACTTTCAAAGCAATAAGAATGCGCAGAGGGCACGTGACCAATTTAATAAATACTTATCTTAAATTTTTGAGTTTCGTTCCACTTCCGTAGTAGATATATTCAGCATACTCGTATATAAATGCCATATTGTATATCTGGAGGTGCGTTATTTCAACAAATGAATCAGAAATCAGAATGATCGTGGTGTAAAAAACAAATAGGTATAGAATCAGATTGATGGTGCTCAATACAGCAAGGGATTTCATTAGCCTTGGAAAGAAACAAAACGAGATGGGCTACTCTGATAACAGCCCCAATAAAACATGTTGAAACTGTTCCATTTTTAGGGTTCCGTAGCCGAATGGCAAAAAACGGAACCCTTATAAATTCGTCATGTCTGTCTGTCCGTCTGTCCGTCTGTCCGTCTGTCCGTCTGTCCGTCTGTCCGTCTGTCCGTCTGTCCGTCTGTCCGTCTGTCCGTCCGTATGTCACAGCCACTTTTTTCCGAAACTATAAGAGCTATACTGTTGAAACTTGGTAAGTAGATGTATTATGTGAACCGCATTAAGGTTTTCATACAAAATTTTAAAAAAAGTAATAAATTTTGGGGGTGCTCCATACTTAGAACTGAAACTCAAAAATTTTTTTTTCATCAAACCCATATGTGTGGGGTATCTATGGATAGGTCTTCAAAAATGATACTAAGGTTTCTAATATCATTTTTTTCTAAAATGAATAGCTTGCGCGAGAGACACTTCCAAAGTGGTAAAATGTGTGTCCCCCCCCTGTAACTTCTAAAATAAGAGTATGATAAAACTAAAAAAAATATATGATGTACATTACCATGCAAAATTCCACCGAAAATTGGTTTGAACGAGATCTAATAAGTAGTTTTTTTGATATTTACATTAAATCTCTAAAAACAAAGTTAGTTTTGCGGTTCGATAAGAAAAGTGGTTTTTATGGTTTTATTCCTCCGGTTGTAGTACGGAACCCTCAGTGCGTGAGTCCGACTCGCACTTGACAGGTTTTATTTCGCGTGATACGATAATTGTAAATGAAACCTTATTTCGTTTTAGATCACTAGACAAGATTTATTAGACATCCTTAACATCTAATTTTAAATGAATATAAATACCGTTATAGTAAACTTGTTTTAAATAATTATGAATGATATTTACAAGCGTTGCAGTTATTGGAGGTAAATAATAGTTAGATAAGCATCATAAGTTAACACTTGATGGTGACCTTGGTGGTACACTTGATGAGTAGAAACTTAAAATACACATTACTTAAAATTTTAAATAATCTGCCTCATTCCCTTCTTAATAAAATATCTAAAAAACACTTATTTTTAAGGCAATGAAAGAGGCACTTCCTGGACATAGGTGCCTCTTCATGTGAAAGCATTGTCTAGGAAGTGCCTTTTTGCAGTAATTATGTAGAATTAGATTAAATAAGTATAAGAATTCATGTGAACTCGCCATCCTCACATAAACTACTTGAGTTTAAGAGGATGGCCATTATATATTGATATATATATATATATATGTTTTTGGAATGTCTTTGAACAATAAATTAAAAAAAAAACCTGGTAAAGAATAAAAAATCTTATAACATTAGATCTTGCTCAGGATAATACCGCTATGTAAAGTGCTGACGCATGTCTTTCTAGTCGGGTAAGGGGAACAGCTTCGACCAACTTCTTGAGAATCTTCCACTCGACTGTTGGCTGGGTCAAGAGGATTCGGGATCAAAGGGGAAAATACAAAAGACATTAGTCTTCAAGAAGTCAAGTATTGTGAATCCTCACTTATACCAGTCAATTGGGTCTTGAAAGCGGGCCTTAGAGTACGGTAATTTATGGGTTAGCATTTTTAAACCTGTATTAATTTGTATGCAGTGAGTTTGAGTTAATTTTAAATCAGTTATCAAACACTAACGAAATTGCTGCCCTTGAATAAGCTCATAATTCGTCATTTATTTGGATTTGAAAACTGTATTTGAACAACATTTTTAAATAAAATACATTTCAGTCTATCCGATTTATCTTGTACATGAACAGATTTTGAAGGGACTTTCATCAATATCCAACTTCATTATTTATTATAATATTATAACCATGAAATACATATTTAATGATAACGATGTCGGTGGAAATATGTAGGCTAGTTTTCAATATTTCTAAAACTCAATTACTAAGCGCATTAACTTAGTCTAACCGATATAGTAATTAAAGTGCTTAACTGCTAACAGCTTCCTACCCTAGACACGGCACTAATCGCCTAGCTGCCTGCCCCTGTAGGGACAATTTATCGGTTGCCAATACCAGGATAACAATCTAGAAAGCTTACCTACTACCTACAAATTGGAAAGACTATAGGTACCTACTATTCTTCTAATATTATATGAAATTCACGTGTCACAGTGTTTGTTACCAAACTCTTCCAAAACGGCTTGAAAGAACTTATTATTCTTTTTTTCTAAATTCAATAGGCCCTGGGTCGTAAGCTATTTTTCATCTGGTCTACCCGTGTGAATTAAGGTCTTTAAATATTCCCTGGTCCCTGGTATGAAAGGTATCCTATGTGTTAATCCCGATTACAAGCAGATCGGTGAAAGCAAAGCAAAATCAGTTCAGTAGTTTTGGCATGATTGATTAACAAACATCGAACAAACATGTACATTTACTTTCACATATATAAAAACCAGCTGACCCTGCAAACGTTGTTTTGCCATAAAGGTATATAAAAATAGCTTAAGACCTACTCTGAGACCTACCGAACATAAATAGAAAATTTCATAACAATCGGTCGAGCCGTTTTAGAGGAGTTTGGTAACAAAAAATTGGCACAAGAAGTTTATATATTTGGAGAGAAAGAAATTGAGGCACGAATGAAATGTCAGACTCTACTTTCAAGATCGGAGAGCAGCTTTGCACAGAGAAGAACAAACAAAAACCTCTGAAGTACATAACATCAAACGACTACAGCTGTCTTCGTGTTTCAAAGCCCGTGTCTGTATTAATTAAAAGCCGGTGACGTCCTATACCCGTTTGCGTGTCACCGCTTCGTTCATATGGCATGTTATAAGATATAAGACGTCCTACACATAATGGGGACGATTATTCTATAGGGTTCCATTCCAAATTGGTAAAAATGGAAACCTTATGGTGATACTTTCTCCGTCTGAATGACTAACGGATAGTCATTCCATCTGTCACACTCGATTATTTCAGTAACTCGCACTACGATTTCGCATTGTGAAGTCAACATCTCCTGAAGATGTCCCGGTGTCGGGACGAAACTTACGTCGAAGAAAGTGTTTAAAAATTGTGTGTGGTGTTCATGTGGGCAGTGTTCCTGCATATTGTACCATAAAGAATCTTTTCAAGAAGCGGATTATAGCAAAACAAATTAGTCTTTCCTGCTAATTTCAGTAACTATTGAAACAACGTCAAAAATTGAAAATCGTTTTTACTTTGATTTAAAAAAGGGGGAAAACCGTCTGTAGAAATTCCAAAGTACTGAGTGAGTCATATAAAAGAGCGTCACTTGTATATTTCAAAACAGATATAAAACAATTTACTAGGCTCCATTATTCCATTACTCGTAAGTCAAATAAGTCTTTGCGAGGTAAATTGAAGGAATTCCCCTTCAGATTTAGCAGCCAGGCCGTTAAATATTTAATTACATGTTTACAAAGGAAACAAGACCTTATGTTTCGCGGTCCATTGAATTAAATAATCCTTCTGTGTTAAGACACTTACTACAATTTGCTTGGAGGAATTATTATGTTTAATGGACGAATTGTTTTTGAATTTGAAAAAAAAAATTGGTTGTCTGTAAAGTCGGTTTACTGACGATAGTTGAAAGTGACAACTCTCGCTTGCACTTCAAGCCTTACATGGAACGCCTCAGAGCGAGGTAACGCGAGCGAGGTAACGCCGGTAACGCCGGATGAGTCATGTTTTTTTGTGCGTGCAGCCGGCTCTATCGATTTATAAGACTTTGTCACGTCAAAAACTAGCAGACGGAATTTCTATTTATACATAGCTGGTAACAGTAATTAAATATAAGCACAATATCACTATTTGCTGTCACGATTAGGATATTACTTTTTTGGGTTCCGCACCAAAATAGTAAAAATGCAACCTTCGTCGCCACGCATTCGTGCAGAACGACCGTCACATTCGATTTTTTTTTTAAATGCCAAAGGTGAAAAAAATAATAAAAATAATAAAAAATTGGATAAATCGAGAGTCAAACTTGCGCACCGAGGGTTCCGTATTATACAACAGATAAAATCACGTTTATAAAACGGTAATAATCACATTCTTTATCGAGCCGCAAAACTAGATATTTATTTTTAAGTTAAATTTTTTGTTGCCATTTTTCTGTATAAAATGTCGATAGTTTTCATAGTTACTGAAGTAATCGACTGTGACAGACAGCCTGACGGACAGACAGAACGACGTATGAAGTTGCACCAAGGCTTTCACTGCACCATTTTTATTATTTTGCTAACGAAACAAAAATAAAATTTGAATTTAACGTACTACAGGTGGAAAAGCAGTCAAAGTTTTTTTTTCTGTATACAAGTTAGTACTTGACGGCGATCTCGCCTGATGGTAAGTGATTATGCAGCCTAAGATGTTATCGTACAAACTTGGAAGGGTAAGTAAATTTGCCCCAACGGTTTCTACAAGCATCGCACCGGAACGCTAAATCGCTTGGCGGTGCGTCTTTGCTGGTAGGATGGTAACTAGCTACGGCCGAAGCCTCTCACCAGACCAGAGCTGAGCCAATTTAGAAATTATAAAATTGCAAAGTGACCCGTGGCGGAATCGAACCCGCGACCTTCCACTCGAATCCGAGCGCGCTGCCACTGCGCCAGGGAGGTCGTCAAACTACACGCGGTGAGCTATGATCGAATAGTTCTCATTTCAAGAAGAGATTTCAAGAGAGATTTGACGACCGAATGGCGTAGTGGTAGCGAACCTGCCGTCTGCGCCGGAGGTCGTGGGTTCGATTCCCACTACTGGTAAATGTTTGTGTGATGAGCATGAATGTCTTCCAGTGTCTGGGTGTTTTTCAATATATTATATTTATGTATATTGGTATGTATGTATGTATATAAATCAGTCATCTAGCACCCATAACACAAGCTATCGCTACTTTGGGGCTAGATTGCGATGTGTAAAATGTCCCGTATATATTTATTTATATTTATTTAGATTCAGGCTGTGAAAGTCACCAGCAATGAGTTAATGGCAGTGAGTTGAGATGACCTGTTATAATTAAATTTTAATCACTTCTTAAGGGTTGATTAGGAACTTGGAAAACTGAGACCGCATTTAAATTCGAAGCAACTTTCGCGTAATAAGCTCGAGAATATCTTAAAAGCTTTTAAACCGACAGATTTAGGTAAAACCATGATAAATTATTCATTTATTTAATTTCTAAACGCATAAACGTTTAAAACTTTAATTTTCCTAAAAACTTTTTTAACTCTCATAAGAAAATTATTAATTCACAAAAGAAATATTAATTAATAATATTTTATTTTGTGACAAGTATTTATTAATATTATAATAAAACTTATGAGATAGTTTCTTCAAAACAGACAGTATTTAAAAAAAATCAATGTTAAAAATTAATTGAATCCAATTTTCATAATCAACCCGGATTATATTATTATCACAAAGAGTCAGTAACTTGCCCCTAATCAAATTCGACGTAATATTGCGCCCGAAATCTAAATTAGTGGTACTTGAGCGTAGGAACGTTCTTTGTAATTCGATACAAAAGTATCTAATATTCTCCTCCCTAAAGTTCTAGTATACTTACTGGGAGTATGTTGAACAAAAGTAATTTGATTTTGCTGTAGACAATATGTTTTTATATTATAGTCAGTGTTAGGTACACCGTATTTCCTAGAATACATAAGGGCCCTTAGCCTTTTTAAGTGTATAATATGCCTTAGCCTTATTTTAATATGCCTTAGCCTTATTATTATATGCCTTAGCCTTATTATTATTGTACCTATGTTTACAAGCGTGATAGAAACCTGTCGGTCGATCATTGCCTGTCTAAATGGAAAGAATTTCAAAAAATGTATAGGAATGACATATCCATTTTAAAAGTTGATCACGTGACTTGTCGAAATATGACGTGGCTTGACGCAGAACATCTTGTCATAGGTTTTGAGGACTCTTTTATCTGTCAAACATTCAAGTTAGCAAAAAGTTTTTCTGCAACAAAATTATAAACGGCCCCAAGCTATGACGAAGAAAATAAAAATAAACCTTGCACAGTGCACACTATACGTCACACAAGTATTATGACGTCACTTGCCTACGACATACGTAGCTACACAGCTACGACGTAACGCCGCGTAGCGCCTCGTAGCGCTACGAACGGAATGAATAACCTTTAGAAGGCTTTAATGTCATTGGACACGTTATAGTGTCGTGCACAATAATGTTTCTAGATAGTGTAATATGAAATATCGGGTATGTGTAGGGTGACCATACGTTTTGTATTAAAAGGTCGTGTCCCGGTTTTAATAAGATTTTTTCACTTTTAAGTGAGTAGGTTGCCTCCAAACTTACCCTACGGTAATACGATGCATGCGAGGATATTATCATGTTAATTTAACAGACGTTCTGCCTATAATGACTTTCGGTTGCTACACAGCATCATACCGGAACGCTAAATTGCTGGACAGTTTGTCTTGGCCGGTGGCAATCAGTCACAGCCGAAACTCCCGCCAAACTATATCAAAATAAATCTATACATTTTATTCCAGCATTTTTGGGCGCTTAAGTAAACTGAGAATACTTACATTGCTGAGATTTCTCCATAATGTTCTCAAACGTGTATGAAGCCTTCCAACCCCTTTGAAAACAATCCAGAAAAAAAAACCCCTTCATTTTGAGAGGAGATTCATATCAAGGCCGTAAAAAAGGGTTAAACAAGATGGTATTAACGTTTAATTCAATTAATTATACTATCAGACGCTTTCTAACATCATGTTAACGCACTGTATTACTATGTATGTTATATATCCATTAATAATGTCGATCTAATTACGGGCGACAGTGTAGTTAATTAAGTACCTTTTAGAGCAGCTCGCTATCTCGCGCCGGAGGTTTTAGGCGACGCATTAGCGAGTAATTATGTTAAAATCAAATTGATAGTATTTAGCGTAATATTTATTGAAAATTTTGATTTATGAAATCAGAATTTTGAATAAATAACAAGACAGGGATCATCTAAGTTAAAAATGTTCGTCTCTCTCCACTACATTTCTCTTTCAACGTGTTAGCGTAAACACATGAAGGCACAAAATAAGAAGTTTCCTTTAAATACTTTTAAACGGAATAAACGTAAATGGCTTATAGGATAGTGTTATTATTCGTTATATTTGTTAAGTATATAAATATTATTCTGTCTTAATTTTTATGGTTCAGAGTTATACAGGATGGTCCAAATAGTGACGTCAATATTTTTTTTAGATTCTTCACATGGACCTCAAGGGCTGTCCAAAATACCCGATATATGAGTTATTTTTTTTGTGTTTTTTTTAAGGTTTTCTGCCTGCGACATTTGCTGTTTTCTTTTTGTGACATGGTCGTCTTGAATGTTGGTTTAAAAGAAATTCTGCTTCCTTAAATTACTTAAAATTACTCAAAAAATGTTTGCACGTTAGTAGTTTAGTTTTTAGTAGAATTTCCTCAAACATTCAACTTCAAATTAAAAATACAAAAAGATTAGACGTTTGTTTTATTATTGTTATTACTTATAATAAGTAGTTTATTATGTAGGTGTTTATTAATTCTGGCACTATCTTACAAATCTCCAGGTTATTGTTTCCTTACGCTTAGCAGCTTAATATATTTTTAATTGTAATAACACCAAAATCCGTAGATATTTTTTGCAAAATAACCATAATAAACGAAACATAAAAGGCGAAGTAAAGGTAATAGAAGAATTAATCTGAGCTCGACCTTAATGACTTACAGCTTCCTCTGAGAGCTCATTAGGTACTTACATTCTCGCATAAAATAAGACGAATTTATATTGTACTCCTTATAAGGGATCATAAATTAACGGGGAGGTTTACATGGGTTATATTTTGTTTCATGTTCAAACTTGAAATCATTTGCAAAGTGACTATAAAATATCTGTCATTGGTCATCGACGAGACGATTCGGTTCGGTCACACATTTGGTTCGGTTTTAGTGTTGTGTGTTCGGTTTTTTAGTTTTTCGGTGCTAATAGTAATTGTACGGTCGAGGTCAAAAGTGCATACATAGCTTAAAAGCTAAACCGGTGTGCAAGTAGCATAAACTATTAGCAAAGTCAACCTTAAGTCCATGACCATTAGGTTCAAAATATTTTTATGTAAAGTTCAAGCCATGCTCGCGTGGAATGGTGCCATGTTACAATGTCATCCAAACCGGTCAATCTCGACCGAGATTTTTCATCAACGCGGGACATAATATTATAAGTGCACACTGCACAAGTGTGCGCGCAAACCTAGGTGCATTCTCTTTTCCTTCTCTCTCATAATCCGATGAGACGACAGTGCCGGCACGACCAGAGAAAGATTAGAAAATAAAAAGAGAATGCTAAGAATAGTGACTCAACAGCCAGCTGATTCGTTGCTCAAAAAATTAACCAACCCGACGTTCTGTCAGCAAATGAACCAATGAAATGTCTTAGATAATTATTTTTTGCGAATAATAAGTCTATAGTCCTCCTATAGCCCCAGGGTCTCCACGGCAAACGTCACAAGAACTTTACGGTGTAAAGTTAAGTTAAGTCAAGACATCAAATTAATAAGGGATTGTGTACTAACGCTAAGTATTTGTAATTTCCATTTTACGCTTTTGAAAATTGAAAACGATCTTCAAAGATAAATTTCACTGACGGGCAATACCCATTTAATTAGTTTGATTGTTCATAAACAGAGGAATACAAAATAGGAGGTTAAGAACCCAATTACAATTAGAAAGAGCTGAATTCGCTGCTTACATTCTAGTATTCATTTCAGCCCAGGGCTAAGTATTTTTTACACAATAATTAGGGGTCAGTTCTAAGGTAGTCAGAATTTTAAGACTGTTTACCAAGTCGTATCTGAGTTAACTGGATTCCGGAACACTTAGGGTTGAAAGTTAAGACCTGAAGTAAACTTGTGACGATGATACTATGTCATTCCCGCAATTTAACTGACATTCGCCTACTATGTCCTAATCGCTTACAAATTACGAAAATCCAAATAAAATTAGAATTTTGGGAAAGACCCGTTTAGGGAGACTCTTCTTAATAAACTAGTATATACAATTTTTGGCATGGTTCGAATATCGAATCTATTTAGTACCACACGATTTACAAAAGTTAACTACAAGATCAAATAGTTACAATATTAATAAACTTTAGACTTCAAAAGGCAAATTGAAATTACCACTAATACAAATTGGTATGATACACTTCAGAAACATCCATTCTCATCTTGAGCTTAAGGGGATTTATTGAATTATTTTTGTCTCTCACTCTCACGGATACGTTGGTAGGTGTGACATTGTAATTAATTAGTAATTATGTTTAATTTTTGTTTACCTAATTACTCAAAAACTAAGCCAGTTAGCAAAAATCTGTTTCTAAGCGTTTTTGGATATTATTATTATCAATACATTACAACAAAAATTACAATTATATCCATTTTAGTTTCTGATAAAAATTAGAAAAACTGAGATTTTGGAGCAGTTTTTGGGAGAACTTTCTTTCTTTTTTTCTGCTTCTAAACTTTGTTTCTGCTTCTAAACGATTTTAGACTAAATACCCAAAATACATGACGTTTAAATTTTAAAGTAATTGTCTTTATAGTTTTTAAATAAAATTTCATTCAAAATTGCTTACGGCTTCTATGCCGTTAACTTACTGAAAACTTTAGCCTACGCAGAGTAGGCTTTTGTGGATCCATTGGACAGTGAACCTCGTTTTACTAATGGAGAAACTCTATTACTTCCTCAATTATTAATTCCGAATCTAAACCTGCTACTTTTAAAGTCGATTTTCGAATACATGCTAAATAGTTTCACTACAGCGGCTTAGGTGATTGCGTTAAGGTGAAATAAGACTTAATGCAAACTTCATAGAGTATATTTTCCGTAGAGAGGTAGATTAGAGTATATTGCTCCGAAGTGTAAACCGAAATGGGTAATAAAGTGTGAGATGACGTTACACCTGAACCCCTGTAATTTATATTCTCATAGTGACTGTTAAAATAGATACGTGATTATTTTTAGTTCTAAGAACAAAAGACTTTAGGAGTACGTAAATAATAAAAGGACGTGAGTGGTAGACAAAAATATACAAAATAAAATAAAAAAAATTCTACTTTTGAATCTAGTGATTCTCCCGTCGAATATATTTTGTTCTGCAATAGACCATTGAAAAAAGGGATAATTATTGTTTGTATGCTTGAAACGGCCCCTGGGAAATCTCTGAAATTCTTTCACTATAATTTCGCGTCTGGTTTCAAAAATTTGTTGTTGAAAAACGATTTGTTGAAAAAAAAATCAAGATTTTAAATCAAATAAATTACAGTGTATTTGGGAATATATAATAAGGTAAATTTAATAATAATTCTTCACCTAAATTTTGAGGTTATGTGAAAAAAGTGTAAATACAAAAGTTGTAGATCTTTTTATTACCTACAACTTTGCCATTTAATTTTTTTCCATAGGACTTTGTAATCAAAATTAATCAAGGAAAACCATTTTTACCCTTAAAGTAGCCAGTTCTACTGTAATGTGTAATTTATTTATTTTATAAACATTACAATTGTCCTACAAGCTATCTCAGCTAGTGCAGCAAAAACCACCGACGGTTTTTCTGTGCACTGCCGTATACTCATACTATAGTAGTGTTATTATCTCGCTGCAGACTCGGTCATAAATCATTCGAGTGTTTCGCTTTTATTGTTCTGCAGTAATGCACAACTCAACAAAGAACAACAAAAGCAAAAGAAATACTCGAATGATTTATGACCGAGTCTGCAGCGAGATAATAACACTACTATAGACGCGCGACAACGCTGCCAGCGAAACCAGTGTGAATCCGATACGACCGGCCTGCTATACAGGCTGATCCAGTAAGTAATTTTTAAGCTTCTGCTTGTAATTATTTTTATTCAACTTTTCTTTCAGTGTCCTGAGAAGATTATTCAGTAGAAATGTGTTATTAAATTTCAGTGTTCGTTTACACTGTGAGGTGTGGCAATGTACTACTAGTATGTTGTTAGTTGTTACCAGTTAGTGGACTTCTTTGAAAAGTCCGCTTTGTAGAGTCCGCCCTTATGGGTAATACTGCAAGTCAGGCAGGTATTTTGAAGCAGTAATTGCATTACTTTGTTTAAGTTAATACCCTTCAGTATTGTGGCTTTAGCTGGCGAAATTAAAGGGACGGTGACAATGACGAGTGCAGTGTAGTGCAAGGTATGATATCGGATGTAGTAGCGGAGCCCGACCTACTAAAATTTTCTTATTATCTGAATATTGCAAAATTTTATGAAATTAAAAATATTCTGTCCAGGATTTTTCCAGGCAACCCATTTTAAATATATTTTCTAATAGACTAAATATATTATACAATAGGTCTTATTCTATTAGCATCTCGGTGAAGGTATTTTAGACCAATGCAAAGATCGGGTCAATTAAATTCTCATATGCGTCATCATCATATTCATAACATATCATACAAATAATTTCATATGCGTTCCTTTTTTTAATTTGTTTTTTCGTTTTATTTTGTTCTTCTTTAATTCGTGGCGTCACCCAGTCCAAGGCTCCGACTGAAAATCAGCGCTGTGTGCTCCCATGCTTATATGGGGCACACAGCACCATGCTGAGTTGGGGCCTTTTTCCGGGTTGTGCCACATGTGACAGGCGGTGTCTGGTGCTTCCCTCACTTGGGCAATTATTGGTATTTGTTGCCCGAGTGGGGGAATCTTTCAGGCATCGTTTTAGTACGTAGGTGTATTGCTTTGTTACATGTGGCATAATTTTCTGCGAAATAAAGTTTTTCTTTCTTTCTCTTCTTTCTTTCTTTCTCTGGGACGGCAGGCGTACATCAAAAACTGCCGTTTACAATGCTATGCATACGATAATATTGTAATCTCTCAGTGAGCAGAGTCAATAGCCGCGGTGCACGCAGGTCTTTACCCTTTCTCGTGAGATCGATATAAGCTTTACTTACACCTCTGGTGACATAATTTCATTCAATTAATGAAAAACTAAATTTTGTGTTCTGTGATTAAATAAGTGTATGGGAGGTCAGTAGGTATGTTTGTAAACCTAAACCCCCAAGGGTTTCTGCACGATGCACAAACATCATGATTCAACTAAACGTAGGTATCAGCGAGACGGCAACCAAAATGTTGACGTTTTAGTATTATTCGGTGCCCCAGGTGTAGTTGGATCATTAATCTGAGGGTGTAGTTAATAAAGTGACGTGAATAGGTACTGAATTGCCACGTGAAGATTGTCATTGGCTGAACAAAATAGAACTGTAACTATTGAGTATTGACTATGACGTAAATATCTAATGGTAATATTCATTTTTAATACATTTGCTCAAAAAGTTGACATTTCCATGAAATAGTGTAAAAGTATAAACTGCGTTCTGAGTTAGTTCTAAATATCTTATTCTGTTGACCCAGAGGTTTCAATAAATCTGAGTAGGTATTTGTGGTTATTTTATACCCCATTTTTCTCCTAGAAGTTCTACGTAAGAGTAATTAACAGAATAATTTATTTCGAGGTAACAAGCTAAAATGACAACTTAATAAATACATTTCCGTAGTTACTAATTACTATTGCCTTGTTACCTAACTTCTCTCAAACAGTCGAGTTAAGCTACAAAAAAATGAAATCCCATTTCAGTTCTGTAACTGAGCGAGGAAATTTTTATAACTCTATCAAAAGTTATATAATGGACTTTTACAGGCTTGATATTAGTGACACTTGCATTTTATAAAGTAAATACCCACAACAGTTTTGGTATTTAGGTAATTTCGATTGGGTCTCAAGTTTGAACCACTTCCTCTTGAACAAAAGTTTTTCCAACAATTTACAGTTTACATACTCACACACACACGGTCTAGGAATCTAGGTATCTGGCAGAGATCGCTGTGTAGCGATAAGGCCGCCATACTTGTACATTAGTTTAGATGTTTCATATTCTTAATGTTTTTTATGTTTTTATTTATGTCCAATAAAATAATTTTCTGTCCATCTATCTAGGTAGATGGGCTCAGAACCTATAACATAATAATGGTAAAAACTAAAAAGTACTATTAGTACCTAATGAAGAAAGCTGTAATTTGTTATGCTTTACTAGTAAGTAGTAACTAAAACAAACTTTATACGCAACCTTACATTGCGAGTGGCCTATCACGCACTTGGCCAGTTTTTTTTTAATATATAGGCTAGCGCTTGACTGTGATCACACCTGATGGAAAGTTATGATACAGTCTAAGGTGCCGTGAACGCGCTTGCCTAGAAGATGGCTGTTCACTCTTGTTTTAAAGGCACCCGGGTGGGCGGTTTAAAGTGGCAGGAAAGACACTGCCTGGGAGTGTATTCCAGGCCTTTGCAGTGCGTATCAGGAACGAGGAATCAAACCGCTTAGTACGCGTCTTTGGTACGTCGACTATGTATGGGTGGAAGCCTTTTCGATGCCTTGCCGTTGCTTTTTTGTATATCTTTGACGATCTTGATAATAAATAAAATCGGTCCGAAGGCGTGTCCGTGTATAAATAGAAGTTTATTCCTGATATTCGCACGCAATATTGGTTTGAAGCCAAATCGCGTCAAAATCTTGAGCCGCCATACCAATTCAGGGCTACTGGCTTTTGGGTGTGAGTGCATGAAATGAGACGATTTATATGCTGAATATCGTTAACATCTTTGTTCTTAAACTTATAAAAGTCCTAATATATTCCACTCGCACTTATCTGTTAGATAAAGATATCATATAAATGTAATAGATCATAATAAATGTAAGAAAAATTGTATAATATGATGACATAAATGGAAAAGAGCAGGTGCCGAGTTGCTTGCTAGTTCTTGTTGATGCAAACCTGCTTTCCGAACTTGACGATAGAGTTTAGACTTTTTACAAAGAGCCTAAAGGTTAGGCCTCATAATCATCATCATCATCTCAGCCTGCAGACGTCCACTGTTGAACATAGGCCTTCCCAAGCGCGCGCCACCACACCCTGTCCTCCGCCTTCCTCATCCAGCCGCTTCCCGCCACCCGCGCCATATCGTCGGTCCAGCGGGCTGGAGGTCGCCCCACACTACGCTTACTCGAACGCGGTCTCCACTCCAGGACTTTCCGGCTCCAACGGCCATCGCCCCTGCGACAAGCATGACCTGCCCATTGCCACTTCAGCTTGCTAATGGTTTTGGGCTATGTCGGTGACTTTAGTTCTCCTGCGGGTGCGGATCTCCTCATTTCTGATTCTACCACGCAGGGAAACCCCTAACATAGCCTTCTCCATAGCACGCTGAGCGACCTTGAATTTGTGGATCAGGCCGCTTGTTAGCGCCACGTTTCAGCGCCATAGGTGAGGACCGGCAGGACGCACTGGTTAAACACTTTCGTTTTCAGGCATTGAGGAATTGACGAAGAGAAGACCTAAGTTTACCGAAAGCCGCCCAGCCCAGCCGTATTCTTCTTTTGGCTCCTTAATCAAAATTGTTTCTACCCAATTAAAGTTAGGCCTACCTGAATAAAAAATAAAGTTATACATTTACATTTTAAAATAGCATTAGAAACATACGGAGAAACCTTTCCAGAAAATGATATTTAAAGTCCATCAAAAGTTCCACGAACCCTTCATATTGTAAAACAAAAAGAGCACTTTACCCAGATAGGAAAATTATACGAATAATTTGAGAGCCGCTAGCGGCTATTATCTTTTCTTTTTTAAAAAACAACTCAACCGCGATTGACGCCAAAGAAAATTTGATTTACTCAAAAAATAAATTTTGGTAAACGTCTTCGATGAATGGTTCTTTCTTCGATTTTGTTAGAAAAATTTCAATTCCATGGAAATGAGTGTCGAAATTTTGTGTTACAACAAACGTTATAAAGAAGTTGTTCTTAATTATCTCAGGCACAAACTATCTCTCCTCTGCGAATAAAAAAGGGTTATGCTTGTCAATAAGCGGGTCAGTAGGTTACATACCTACACGTTCAAGAATATTTTGGAGAACACTCAGTATGCCATTGTATGCCATGGTATTTTCCTTGTGACTGAATGAAAACCGTTAAGGATGATGTCTAGCTGCCATAAATGTCGTTTTACCTATCCTTTGTAAATTGGAGACATCAGTATATACTTGTACCGTATTTTTCTGTATATAAAGGAAAAGGTAAAAACAGCTTCCGACCACAGTCAGTAGGCAAAGAGCTGTCTCACTGTACTTTCTTCGTAATTCGTGGCCGGACTTTAGTAATATTATTTTTTGTTGTACAGTTAAAGTAATAAATGGAGCTCAGAGCTGAAGTGGCCAATAGTTGTATCCTCAGATCACTTCTTGATCACAGAGATTGGGTTGTTTGGCATACAGATTATAGCGTAATGATATGCCTTACATAAAAAGGGATAAATAAGGGTCAACTTAGCGAAACCGCATGCATCCACTGGTTCACTAAAATAATATATTTTTTTATAAAAGCCCTGCTTCTCGTAGATAAAAATTAGGTCACCATAAGACGCAAGCCATCAGGGATTCATCATATCCTAGTGATTGGGAAAAAATGTAAATTTCCAACGCGATTTATCCGGACCGCAGCACAAAGGAATCGATTCGTCGTCCATTTGCCGTGATCCGGGTCGACCTGACACTGACGTGACTTAATGTGGAGATGGCTCTCGTTCACTCAAGTAGGGCTGACGACTCAATATTTAAATGATCCTTTATTGTGATCCACGTTACTGCGTAAAACTTTTGAAGTGGCGACCCTTGTTCGAATTGTGAGTTGTCTGTGTGAGACAAGTTGCGACTGAAAACTTCTTTGGCTAAGCATTTTTTGAGATGGGAAAAAACCATTCTGCTCGTGACGCAGTTACCGTTACCGACACCTCTATATAAATGGTTTACAACGGGAAAAAACCATTGAACTCTCGACACTGTTACCGTTACCGACACCTGTTTATACTATAAAAGTTTTGAGATGGGAACAAACCATTGAACTATCGACACTGTTACCGTTACCGACGCCTCTGTAATTAAAACATTGAACTTGCAATATTGTTACCGTTACTGACACCCGTTTATAATAATAGTTTTGAGATGGGAAAAAACCATTGAATTCGCGACACTGTTACCGTAACCTCTGTGTAGTATATAAAAGTTCTCACTTCTATCGGCACTTCTGGAATGCTATTGGTATTTTAGTTTATATTTTTGTATGCTCGGAGTATTTCTACGTGATCAAATCAGAAATTATCAGATCCATAGGCGTCCAAAGCTCAACATAGCTCAACATATCGCTAAGCTGAAGCGGCAATGGGCGGGGCACTTGACTCGTAGAACTGACAGACGTTGTCCAAAAGTCCTTGAATGGCGACCATGCACGGTAAAGCTCAGTATTGGCAGAACTACGACTGTAGTAGTGTTATTATCTCGCTGCAGACTAGGTCATAAATCATTCGAGTGTTTCGCTTTTGTTGCTCTGCAGTAATGCACAACTCTACAAAGAACAACAAAAGCGAAACATTCGAATGATTTATGACCGAGTCTGCAGCGAGATAATAACACTACTATAGATGGACTGACAACATTAATAGGGAAGTCGCTACACGGTCGCTACACGGTCCACGCCGCTCATATGTTATACATTGTTTTTTATTTCATTTCATTTCAGTGACGATCGCAAATATGTAAAAAGGCTACGTTTGCAGATGCTTACTGAACTAACAACCCTGCTGACATATTATTCGGAAGGCCCACGTAGGCTCGTAACGAATTACGTGAAAATGGTCCTCAGTGGCATCAAAAATGATTACCGGCACGTTGTCACGCCCCTGATGACACCTCCCCAGTCCCCACGTGTCGCGAAGTTATGACCCCCAAGAGATAACGCCTGTAAATCTACCCGTCAGTTATATAACTTCTGAATCATGTTTATAATGGTTTTGCGATTGGCTGTTGATTGAGCAAGTTGTAAATAAATGGTTAGTCAAGTGTAAATTTTAATACTATGGTGATATCCTTTTTGACATAAGCAGCCCTTGCCATATGACATGTTTCTGACATGATAGATGTCAGGAGTATGTCATACGGAAGTCACGTGATCAGTCGAACGATGTAACATAAATCGTGACGGATCATATAGGTCATTCTTTCATATTTTTTTTAATATCGTTTCATTTCGTTCCATCCAGCGAATCGAAATATGGCATATAGCTACGGCTCAAGTTTCGCTAATTCAGCAATTTGTATCGAAAGATGATTCGAAACGATTTTCCGGGCACCCGAGAAGATTTTTAAAAAAAATAAATATCAGGACTTTACACACACCGCAATCTAGCCCCAAAGTAAGCGATTAGCTTGTGTTATGGGTACTAGATAACTGATTTAAATACATATTATATATAAACATATTAATATCTATAAATATAATATGTTGGAAAACACCCAGACACTGGAAAATATTCAGGCTCATCACACAAACATTTACCGGTAGTGGGAATCGAACCCATGACCTCCGACGTAGACGGCAGGTTCGCTACCGCTGCGCCATTCGGTCGACAAATAGCGCTACTTTTTTCTTTGCAGAGTTAAATATCTATCTATAAACCTCTAATAAAACGTCAAATGGAGTAGATGCCTACGCAATAAGACAATAAAAAATGTACATATGTAATTCAAAAACTTTTTCAATTTCAATCGAAAGCAGGTATACGTTGAAAACAAGCGCTCATTTATTATTCGGAACCAATTAAAATGGAGTAGGAATTTATTCCGCAGTTTACGTTTATTTTACCAGTTCGACTTTGTATTTTCATCATGTTTACCGCTGTGTCCATACTTTTATATCTCTAAAGAGTCTAAACTCTTTTGATTTCTAGCGAGCTATAATAAGTTCATAATATTATACATACATACATAATTATTAAGCGCGCTCGGATTTGCGTGGGAGGTCCGGGTTTGATTCCCGGCACGGGCCAGGGAATTTTATAATTTCTAAATTGGCTAAAGTCCGTTCTAGTGGGAGGTTTTGGCAGTTACCTTACCAGAAAAGACACACCGCCCAGCGTTTTAACGTTCCGATGCGATGCTGTGCAGCAACCGGCAGGAGCTGCATAACATCTTCTACTACATTGTCATATAAATCTGGTGAGCTTGCAGTCAAGTACTACTAACTTGTAGTACGCAAACTCTTTATTATTTGAAGGGGTTTAAAGGGTCAATTACCAACTAGTGTCGGTAGCTAGTCATAACTCCTCCAAAATCATGAATACAGGGCATGTAATGAAAGTTAAGGGGATTTATTGAATTTATTTTTGTCTTTCTCACTCTCACGGAGATTTGGTAGGTGCGACATGCAGCGTCGCGGAAGAATATAGCAGAAAAACGACGTTTTACCTAATTACTCAAAAACTAAGCCAGTTATCAAAAATCTGTTCTAAGCGTTTTAGGATATCATTATTACCGATACATTAAAACAAAAATTACAATTACATCCATTGTAGTTTCCGATAAAACATAGAAAAACTGAGATTTTGGAGCAACTTTTGGGAGAACTTTCTATCGAGAAAATTTTATCCAATCGTGTTTCTGCTTCTAAGCGATTTTAGATTAAAGACCCAAAATACATGACGTGTAAATTTGAAAGTAATTGTCTTTATAGTTTTTGCATAAAACTTCATTCAAAATCACCAAAATACGGCTTGTAGGCCGTTAATCATGCTCCTTATGTTTAGTCCACTCCATTAATTAAACAACTTCCTTATTTGAGAGGGTAAAGGATGAAATGTATTGTCAAACAGCCTGTGTCATAACCCATAACCCCCATAATCACGTGAAAAGAGGACACAAACACAAAAGCAATCAACGTTATCAATCATTTACAGAGCCCGTAATCACGGCCGATCCCTCGTGTATATTGTGATAAATATTGTATCTGCATTAATAAAACCAAGCGCACACTACGAATATGAAAATAGATGAGGTTAATTTTACAAGGTTGAATGAATGAATGAATGAATATACTTTTATTGCACACCACAAAGAAATAAAAGGACATCACAAAACAACAAAAAAGATAATAGGTACACAATTTGGCGGCCTTATCGCTAACTAGCGATCTCTTCCAGGCAACCAATGCTGCAGAAGAAAGATGTTGTAGATGCTAGAGCTAGGTGGTGCAGGAAAAAAAATATAAAATAAATTTATAATAACATAATATATATAAATATATATACATACATATATATACACAAATTAATACAATAATATAATATATTATACAAAATACAAATAAATATAATATATAAATACATACTTATCCTCCTAAATCCATGGAGCCTATAATCAAAATTACTGTGTTGTCAGTGACGACGACAAATAGTGATCTTTGACCAATCTCTTAAAGATGTTTATAGACTGGGCCTCCCTTATAGGCAGTGGTAAAGCATTCCACAATTTTACAGCCTGTACCGTAAAAGAATGGTGGTAGAATGAGGTATTGTGCTTAGGCATCCTCAACATAAGTTTTCTAGTAGTACGGAGAACTTCTCCCGGACAACCTAAAGTTAAACCTAAGGTTTTATAGTGGAACCTTGTAATCCAATTTTAAGGCAAATTTCTTCAACCGATTCAGCGGAAATGTATACAGGTTTAGTTTGGACGACAATGCGTGGTTAGCTGTGTGATGCAATTCTAAATCCAACATGGCGGAACACCCAAGATGGCGGTCGAGTTATTATGAATGCTCTCCTAAAATTTGGGTATGGGTTTGCTTCGTTTCAAAGTTTTTTTCGATATTTATAACGCATTCTGTATCCCCTTAATGGTACTGAGTTTTTACAGGCCCCATTGTATTTTGACCATAATAAGCTTATCGTCTGACCGCCTCTACGAAACATTTCTCGGAATCTGGAAGTTAAACTTTTGAGTTCAACTACATAACTAAATTCCATGGTCCCTTCAAGACGTAACGAAAATAATTGAAATCTTGACGTTCCCCTTAATTTCTTCTAAATCTTTATAACCTTTAATGTATCCCTAAACGCAATCCACAATTATCCCCACTACTCACAAAATAGCATTGTCGTAAGTTTCATAAAAGTTTTGTCAATTATTTCTGGTAAGGACTCGATCATAGAATCGATTATTATTTAATTAAACCGCTATTCAAAAACTCAACGCAATAATTTAGGGCCTTTTATTATGTCTGCTAGTCTCGTGAAGGTTTTACCGTAAAGATTCAGGTCAAGGTTTTTCCACTAATTTTTAGTAAAGAATGACGAGTGACGTATGTTAAGTGTTAAGTGATACGCCTGTTCATGTAAAATGCTGTGCGTCCTAGAACTTGTTCTACGTTTCTGATACGAACCGCAAAGGTGTGGAAGACCCTTCCAGCTTCCGTGTTCCCAGCCAAATACAATCTGGGTGACTTCAAGAGAAGAGTGAATAGGCATTTTCTAGGCAAGCGCGCTCCATCCTAGACCGCATCATTTCTGTTCATCAGACTTGATTGTAGTCAATCGCAAGCCTATCAATTATATAAAAAAAAACTTTGCATCGCATTTTCATACGACGCACTGCACTGCGCTCATCATCTTGAGACGAGTGCCAAAATTTCGTTATGCCCTATTATTTTGCCGGCTACAGTTCCCTTCAAACAATAAGCAATAAGACTGCTTCACCGAAGAATATTTTGCACTATGGTGGTACCCATCCAGGCGGTCAAAAACACGGTCGGTTTTGTCCAGAAACAAACAAATCCAACACAAAAATATTAGTGTGTGCACTCCCCCTTATAGTACCCATTTTATATTGAGTTTGACTGCTTTCATGATACAAAATAGTAGGCATATTGTCACGATACGCTACAGTTACAAATCAGAATTCGAAATCGATTTGTTTGTTTGGTTATAGTACTCGTAGAAACACGTTCTAATAGTCATAACACTTAGTAGTAACATGGGTGATGTTTTTAGCAGTGCTACTACTCGATACAACAACTCGAGAGTCGAGTAGTACCTAACACGGGTAAATAATAATAATTTATGTTTCCCGTGTCTATGTAAGTATCAGAATTCAATACCGGTTTTATAGTTTCGGAGGAATGATAGAATGTGTCTCATCTCAATGTGTTTGTAACCAACCTCCTCGGAAACGGCTTGACCGATTTTTATGAATTGTTTTGTCTACATGCGTTAGGTCGCAAAAATAGCTATTCATACCCCTAAATGACAAAACAACGTTTGCTTGGTCAGCTAGTTTTCATATACATACATCGTACATTATACGTTCAGTGTTATCAGGTCAAGAAGATTGTCTTTTCCACACCTGTGCGCTGAATACTAAGTGAGAGCATCAACTAGTTCCCGCTATAAATCTGTGCCGCCTCTAATAGTGGAAGCAGTAATTATTTTAACAGCCTCCTAACAAGCCTTAATGAAAACTGGCGCTATTAATTTAACAGGCGCGGGCTGCTTCCGTTTCCTATTAGCTGTCGTTAACTGTTTTCTCGTTCACTATAAATATTGATGTTTTCTATAGGATTTAAAAAATAGGCGCATGATTCGTCTCCACACTATTTAGGGATCCGCAACTTATCTACGATCGCTGATTCCATATCTGAATGGATGAAATTAAAAAACGATAAACTTAAGGGGATTGATTGAATTTATTTTTGTCTTTCTCACTCTCACGGAGATTTGGTAGGTGCGACATGCAGCGTCGCGGAAGAATATAGCAGAAAAACGACGTTTTACCTAATTACTTAAAAACTAAGCTGGTTATCAAAAATCCGTTCTAAGCGTTTTAGGATATTATTATTACCGATACATTAAAACAAAAATTACAATTACATCCATTGTAGTTTCCGATAAAATATAGAAAAACTGAGATTTTGGAGCAACTTTTGGGAAAACTTTCTATCGAGAAAATTTTATCCAATCGTGTTTCTGCTTCTTAGCGATTTTAGATTAAAGACCCAAAATACATGACGTGTAAATTTGAAAGTAATTTTCTTTATAGTTTTTGCATAAAACTTCATTCAAAATCACCTAAATACGGCTTGTAGGCCGTTAACCCGAAATTATTGAAGACAACGCAGTCATTCCCATACATTTTATGAATTAAAAAAATACTGAAATTAAGAACGGAGATAGATTTTACTCTGGATTAACACATACGCTATTAATTATCTAGGAAAAATCCATGGTTCCCATCGTTATTTGAAATGCATGCAGGCCGAGCCATGAGCGACATGTAATAGTTTGTATAAAGTTTTGCTACCGTCATTTTATTTCGTTTAGCTCTATCACAGATCTATCTGCTCTATGAAATAAAACGAGACAAAATAGACTCATTTTATTCGATCTTCTTCTATAAAACAAATGGGAGATAACCCCCGAGCGGTCATGTAGTCTACTCCACAAGTTTACCTAAGCACAGATAATATAATACTTAAGTAATAGCACCCAAACTGAAACAAAGGATGGCGATATAACATTCACGACACGTAGAAACTTGAGGTAGGTACTCGTAAAAACAGCGCTCATAGCTATATGATTTTTCTACCATCCTCGTTTTTTTCTACCATGGAAGCGACAGGTTTAGATAAACCTGTCGCTTCCATATCTAAATGGAATGAAATTCAAAAAAGTATGGGTATTGCCTATTGCATTTTCATATTCCGTAATACTTATACGTGTTTGTGTGTGTGAACTACTCATATGGGAGTGTGGCAGGTTATTTAATATCTAAGCTTGAAAGTAACAGATTTATAATAAGGTCGTCGCTCGCGCTCCGCCTAGATAGAGCCCAACCTAACATCGACAGCTCCGTGAGTGCGGCAACTTTTTCTTGTAGTTTGAGTGTGTCATTTTGAAATTTGTATGGTTTATAGTGTGCGTGAAAATCAGTGTAGCGACGGCTCGGGTATGCGAACTTTGACAGAGTATTTATTGCCGCACTCTTGAAGTCGCGTACGGTATCTTGGACCTCTATGTTAAAAGTATATAATGGAGGACAAAAATGCCCTCAGCTATCTGCCAAAGAACTCAACATTACGTATCTAAATTTCAATGCAGTGGGATGTGACTCATGTAGCTCAGTAGTAGGAGCTCCCAGCTGCGATAGCTGGGAGGTGCAGGTTCAAATCGCTTCGCGAGTGAAATTTTGATACTTATTTAAATATCGTAGGTATTTAAGTATAGTTTCCATGGAAAAATTACTCGTAAATCAAAAAAATTTCAATTTCATTCACCGAAGGACGCAAGTTTTAATTTTGCCCGAAGTTACGGAAAAAAGGTTTCTAAATAAAAGAAGGTTTCAAAGTTTTCTAGTAACCGTTTTGTATGTTGTTTTTCAATATTTCGACAACATGCCGTCCGCAAACAGCGATAAATTGGAACAAGCCTCCGAATACCAATGGGATATACTATTTGCACTCGACCCTAACAATGCCTAGCTAGGCTAAATTCAAATTTTATATGGACACACACAAAACCCGGCGGACCAAAACAAACATATTTGACACCAGTCAAATATGTTTGTTTTGACACCAACAGCGTCAGTGGTCGACACCACAGATCACTATAGGTACTTACTTGTTATTAGTCCACACGCGAGTTTCCACAGGAACGATTTCCACCATGGTAGAGGAAATTTTGACAAAAGGCGCTACTGTTTCTTATATGAAGAAGGTTGACGTCAAATGTTCCGATGATCCTCAGGTTATAGGCGATGTTAACACTTTGTTGATTTATGCGTGATTACGAGAATACGTAACAGTATAACATGGTTTCAATAAACAAAATAAGATAATTTATTCGACCAAATACAAGTCACCTTATGTTAGCATAACTATATTCACACATTATTCTATAGATAAGAAGTTTTTGGCCATATCTCTGCCCACGTGGCATTCGGTTTTTCACCTAGGTATACTGCGAAAAAAAAAGATTCGTTAAGATAAAAAGTACGCCTGTAGCCTATGTGTTAATCTAAGGAAACAAATAAAAACAGCGAAATCCATTCAATATTGGTTGCGACGCAAAGGTTACTAACTTTCGTATGTATAAAATATTTATGTGATAGGTAAACTTAGGTAATTCTACCTAATCCTAATATTTGGAACCGCCCCCAAACTTAGTTTTAAGCCGTGAAATAACTATCACCATTATTATAAATTATTATAATCCAATATTTTATTGACTATTCGTATAAGTTAGGTCTATTTAAAATACAAGGCAAGAATCTTTGAATTGAAAAACACCTTATTAAATCTTTGATTAGCGTGTACATACACCATACGGCAGCGTTCAAAATACTGACGGTCAAACCTGTCAGCAAATACCAGTGGATGGCACTACAAGTATCCCAAACCCTGCACTGCAATGTAAAAACAATCTACGAGATGCACTTGAGCGGACTTACCTACACTGCAGTATCGAGGCAGTACCATTAGCGTCCTGAATGCATTATAATATAATACACTATACATAAGTATACATTATATTATAATAACTGCACACGCAATTTTGTTTTGTTAATAAAATGCTCGGTAATTACCCAGCCTGTAATTACCTGTAGCTCAAAATTGAATATTTCATCAGTGACCTAGATTTTTCAGTTCCTAAAAAAGCATTTTCGATCACATAATTATAATTATAATGTGTATCTACTATGTGCTAAAACAATTTTTAACCGACTTCAAAAAAAGGAGGAGGTTCTCAATTCGTCGGAATCTTTTTTTTTTTTTTTTATTTTTTTTTTTTTTTATGTATGTTCCCCGATTACTCGAAGATGCGTGGACCAATTTCAAAAATTTTTTTTTGTTTGATAGGGTATAGTTCACAGATGGTCCCATTGTCATCAAGTCAGGATCTGATGATGGGATCCTGGAGAAATCGAGGGAACTCTTCAAATTTTACAGGCACACTTGAAGTGATTTGGGTATTGTTTGAAAGAGTAATTTTTTCCAGGTAGCCTTATGGTCATCACGTCGGGATCTGATGATGGGATGTTGGTAAAATCGAGGGAACTCTTCAAATTTTGCTAGTATACTTGAAGCGATTTAGGTATTTTTTATAGTTACGATTGCATTTCCTTGCAGTCATCAAGTAATGACTGTATTCATCAAGTCAGGATCTGATGATAGGATCTTGGAGAAATTGAGGGAACTCTTCAGACTTTAGAAGCATACTTCAAGCGATGTGGGCATTTTTTCCAATGCCTTGCGCATTAGTTGTTTTCCACTAAAAAGTATAAAATAAAATGGAAAATTCTTTCCAAAAAACCAACTTCAAATGCCACTACAAAGAATGAAATAATTTTTAATGTACACCAATTCGAAGTCGGGCAATGTTTCGTTCATTCAATAATAGTCCTTGGTATTGTCGATAATTTTGTCGTTTCTTTGCACATCAAGTTTTATAATAAGAAGGACTATTAATGATTGAACAAAACATTGCCCGACTTCGAATTGGTGTACATTAAAAATTATTTCATTCTTTGTAGTGGCATTTGAAGTTGGTTTTTTGGAAAGAATTTTCCATTTTTTTAAACATTTTAGTGGAATATTTTGAGGATACTCCGGTACTAGCGGAGGTAGGTAAAGTTTTGTAATATTAATATTTGTATAGTATTGTAGTGCGATAGAGATGCGATTGATGTTGTAAGACATCATCATCAAGACTCCCAAGACACGGGTTTCTGCCTAGTTTGGGAGTCAGGGAGTGTTTAAAAATTTTAACCTTTTGTTTGTCCAATAAAAATTTGTTTCATCTTCTTCACTTCTATTTAGTTAGGCGTCTTTATAGAGCTCCCGGAGGGGCCGAGACGAGACCCATTGTGCTGCTATGCTGGTTATAAGTCTCCCAACGGTTTTATTTGAAAATGAATTGCTCAAATTCTTTCCAGAAAATTCTAGTAGGTACAATCTAAATCCTAGTAAGATAGTGAGATATTTAAGATCTTTTTGTGAATGTTGAACGATCTGAGAACCAAAACAACGGTTAAAAACCACGGGTTTTCCTTGACAAACCTGTTGAACAACGGCTATGCCAGCCAGACTCCAGAGAGTTTCCGTGACTCTATTGATATTGATCATGCATCTGGTACCGAAGCTGGCAATACGGCACTCCCTTGTAAGTATCAGGTTGCCATTTTAGCACCTTGAGTCCCCAAAAGCGAGATATTTGCTTCGCGATGCCGTACCTACTCATTATGTAAGTTCCTACCTGCTACAAACTAGAGCTTCTACGAATCTCCCCATTTCGGGCGGTAACGACATAATTATACCGTCCATTGGGGTTAAAGATAAGTGGAAATCATTACTTCGCGGTGCTAATTAACAGTATCAATTAACCCTCGGAGTCCGGTTACACCCTCGAATTAATTTGTCATTTTCAATGATCGGTTTGGTCGTGGGCGGTGGGATGTCTATTCAATGACGGTTTAATGTGAATCTTATGACACAATAAAGCCATTGATATTTCTGTTATACATATTCGGCGCATATGTCTCGCTGCGCGTAGTGCAATAAAATGGGGGATTAGGCCGCCTGTCGTTGGCAGGCCTGCCGAGCAACAGGTGTCGCACTCTATTTCATTGCACCACGGAAAGCAAGTTATTACGCAAAATTTAATGTAGCCGATGATCATTTTTATGTTTTGTATAAAACTTCCATCGTAGCCCTCTTTGCAGACATCGAGATAAAATAAAAGTTACTGAAACGGTAGCTTCACAATTAAGTATAATAGAAGTCTACATACGAAAAACCAGAATGAAATGAAAATAAATCTTTATTTTACCCAAAGGCCTAACTTACAGGCACTTAACTCAAACTCTACCACTGTTTACACCGGAAGAACTGCAGTAAGTATTGAACCCTCGACATGTATGTCCGATTTGCTTTTATGGTTTTCTGTGGGGTTAACATATTTGTTGGATCCATTCGAATCTAGACTATTGCCATACAATCACAGACCAGTAAACCTACCTTTAATCTACCTTTATAATATCAAACCCTGCAGGGAGTCTATCTTCGTTAATCGTAATTCTTAGCATTATTGTATCTAGCCCTGCTATTTCCAACACCATCATTTTGTCGGCAATTTCTCATCTCATAAGGATCTTTAACAAAATCCGTTTTCCGTTCAATCTAGGAAATTGGATTCGGCATCGGAAATGTGTGCGATATTGCCCTAAACCATATTTAGCGATCCTAATATTGCACCGCTTGGGTGGTTCGCTTTTATACTCATGAGTCATGTTGCTGTTATTTGATGCTCAGAAAAACAGTTTAGCACTTTAGCCTATCATAACGTTCTTTTCATGTTATTTTTGGTATGGAAATTGTTCGTTCATTGATATCTAGCGATATGTATGTTTTTGTAATCTCTACTTCTACAACTAGTTTTATAGTGTAAAAACTCTGGTCCAATTCCTGGATTATTCTAACAATACGAAGGTACATTTTTTCTAAGTGGTGTAGGACATTAGACCTTTTATAAGGATCTCCATTCTCCAACATATGTATGACTAGATTTTGCCCTCGGCGCGCTAGTTTGAAGTCCAATTTTTCATTAATCCCATGGATTGTCCGTCTGTTTCGTCTGCAGATCTCCTAATTTTATAGAACCTCCTTTAATCATATTATAGACACTCCTTTGCCAATTGAGCTACATTTTAACCAACTACTGCAACCCTAAGACGAAAAAGGTTTTTTTTTTACCGTTTACAAGTTAGTACTTGGCTGCGATTTCATCTGATGGTAAGTGATGATGCAGTCTAAGATGTTATCGTACTAATTTAGAAGGGTAAGTAAATTTTACCCAACGGTTAATCGCTTGGCGGTGCGTCTTTGCTGGTAGGGTGGTAACTAGCCACGGCGGAAGGCCTCTCATCAGACCAGACCTGAGCCAATTTTAAAATTATAAAATTCCAAAGTGGCCCGTGGCGGCAATCGAACCCGCGACCTCCCACTCGAATCCGAGCGCGCCACCATTGCGCCAGGGAGGTCGTCGAAATTAAAAGGTTTGCCTAGAATTTAAGAGAATTTCGAAATATAGGTACCTAACTAATTAACCGACTTGCGCCGTGAATCGAATTTCTAATCTTCTTGTAAATACGCAAAGTCAGTCAAACGTGCAGCTTACAATAATCATATTCAGGTAAAGTAACTATACGAGGAGCTTGTAAGGATCTCAGGCTTAATTAAAGACTCGGAACTTGAGGGTAACTTCGCCAAAGTTAATATTTCGCGTGAAAGTATCTTTCAGAATGTCAAAAGGAAATTCTGACTCGTCAGCTTCTAATTTTGTTTAAGCTGATATTAGAATTTTGAGTAAATAACTATATTAATGTCGTCGTTCCGATAGGTTATACAGCAAGAGCCTAAACTAACAACACTACATTATAACTGAATTAATAAATATTTTTCTATTTATAGACGTTTACAATTTTAATAAAATGGAAAACTCTTTCCAAAAAACCAACTTCAAATGCCACTATAACTATTATTGAATGAACGAAACATTGCCCGACTTCGAATTGGTGTACATTAAAAATTATTTCATTCTTTGTAGTGGCATTTGAAGTTGGTTTTTTGGAAAGAGTTTTCCATTTTATTTTATACTTTTTAGTGGAAAACAACTAATGCGCAAGGCATTGGAAAAAATGCCCACATCGCTTGAAGTATGCTTCTAAAATCTGAAGAGTTCCCTCAATTTCTCCAAGATCCCATCATCAGATCCTGACTTGATGAATACAGTCATTACTTGATGACTGCAAGGAAATGCAATCGTAACTATAAAAAATACCTAAATCGCTTCAAGTATACTAGCAAAATTTGAAGAGTTCCCTCGATTTTACCAAGATCCCATCATCAGATCCCGATCTGATGACCATAAGACTACCTGGAAAAAAATATTCTTTCAAACAATACCCAAATCACTTCAAGTGTGCTTATAAAATTTGAAGAGTTCCCTCGATTTCTCCAGGATCCCATCATCAGATCCTGACTTGATGACTATGGGACCATCTGTGAACTATACCCTTTCAAACAAAAAAATATTTTCGTAATTGGTCCACGGATCTTCGAGTAATGCATAAAAAAAAAAAAAAAGATTCCGACGAATTGAGAACCTCCTCCTTTTTTTTGAAGTCGGTTAAAAAATCTTTACTAAGAGGATTAAACTCTATGCTGAACGAAGAAAAAAGGAAACTGTAACCAGCTGTAATTAGAAAACCATTACAGAACTCGGACAAATAAATTTGTTTTTCTTTATTTTTTCCTCATTTTTGCTTTTTTATTGCGACGGCATAATCACTGGCAGAGATAATTTCGAGGGATACTACATAATAAGGTAATGAAACTTTAGAATTTCCAATCTCGCCCTTAACTTCCTTTCCTATATTATCTGCTCTAAAGTCAAAAATATCTTTATTTCAGATAGGCCTATTTTACAGGCTCTTATGAAAGTTCAATACGATTTTTGTCGTAGGTATAGGTATATGTATTTGTTGGTAACTACTAGTCGACTTAAAACTGAACTGAGTTTACGAGGATACAATTAAGCCTACAACAAACTCAGCCGGAACAACTAAGCCGACACAATTTTGTTTTTCATTATCACCATTTTATTGTAGTTATCTTAAAAACTTATGAACTATACTATAGTTACAGCAGTTCACTATCACTCCCGAAGATTTGATTTATGTGAATAGTCTCGTAAAGACGTATCGCCGATGCGTATCATGATACGCGATTTCGATACGTCGTTATGATACGGCCTGTAGACCCGCCTTAATGTGCAGGATAGTCTAGGGTTAGAAAAGCACTAAGGAAGGATAAACCTAGTATTAGCCGCAAGAGTCAGCTGTCTAGACGCAATAAAAGATAAACGACTCGTCGAGATGGAAACTTGTTGCAAAGTATCGTCTATGTGTTGTTCTTTTTATTTTCATTGCACTTTCAATGATACTTATTACTTACGTATCTTGTTGTTTGTTATTTCAGTACACTTTACTTATCTTGCTTTATAGCGCAAATAATGCGCTTTTAGTTTAATGTTTTTTAATAAAAGTAAAATATCAAAGTAGTCTGCAACTTTTAAAGCTTAAATGAAAGTGAAATGTCTGGATCAATTGGGTTCCGTACTCGAAGGGTAAAATGGGACCCTTTTACTAAGATTTCGCTGTCCATCCGTTTGCCTGTCGTCTGTCACCAGGCTATATCTCATGACCCTTGATCCTCCTCCTCGGTCGTCGTCTTCATTACTGAAGGTCGTGTCCGCACTGCAGTTCCTTCAATATTTTCTTTACCATGTCCCTCCATAGGTTTCGATCTTCGGCTTTTTTGATGGCTGTTGCGAAAGGAAGGCCTGTGAGTGATTTCTAAAGACTAAGGTTTTGACCAGCCTCTTCTTGGTATTGTTGGAAACCTTTCTGCTCTGCCTGATTTTTACAAGCTTGGTCAACCCTTGATAGACAGTTGAAATTTGCACGGATGATATATTTCTGTTGCTGCTATAACAACAAATACTAAAAAACCGCAGACAGACGCACGAACGACGGACATGGCGAAACTATAAGGTGCTACAAGCGTTCCTTGTTTATTACAAATTCTAAAATCAGAATAAAATATATATTTAGGGAGCTCCCACAGAACTAACATCATTTTTTTACTCGTATTTGGAATTGACGGGCAGAGGTGTTTAGTTTACTTTATAACTATTGAGAATTGGTCTTGATTGATTCAAAAATCTATTGAGAAATTGAGACATAAAAATCGGTTTTTTACGACTGTTCCGAAGGAGTTCTATTACAAGCTCTATAACACGAGACTTATTAATATAGCTGACCCGGCAAACGTTGTTTTGCCATATAATTTTCTTCTCACTTAGGGACATAAAAAATAGATAACAACCTGCTCCCAGACCCAGTGATCTTATACTGAAAATTTCATAACGATCGGTCCAGCCTTTTCGGAGGAGTTTGGTAACAAAGAAAAGCGAGAGAATTTTACCTATATATTAGAGAAAGAAAGACTAGCTGAGCGGGAAAGCGGGATTTTTTCGTCGGTTAAAAAACGATGTTGAAAGGAATGAAATAATAATATTGAAATCGTACACCAATAACGCAGTAAGCCATTTTTAAATTACTCCTGCCGGTTTTCGGTACACCTTTCGAATGATTTGATTTGATAAATTTACATTATGGCTCAATGGATACAGTTCCCTTTTTTCCTGTTTGAATTTTTTATTAATTTTTTCGTTTATTTTCGGATAGGCAATCTAATTTTCTTTAAAAGTATTCAAATCAGGTTTTTGAAGTAGGGATACTTCGTAAGCTATTGAAATATTAAGTTTATAGTAATTCCTTCAGAGCTTCAAATATTTATCACAAAATATCAAATTGTGCATTTTTTTACACTAAACAAGTTAGTAGTATGACTGCGATCTCACCTGATGGTAAGTGATGCAGCCGAAGATGTTATCGCACTAACTTGGAAGGGGTAAGTAAACTCACCCCTAACGGTGTATACACAGCATCGCATCGGAACGCTAAATCACTTCGGTGCGTCTTTTTAATGTTGACTCTAGCTTCACCAAATAAAATGGATACGTAACTAGTATGAATAGTGTATATTTATTTTTATTATTATTTAATTATTGTATCGCTTTTTAAGTTAAAAATATATTAAGTTGAATTAGCAACGCAAGTTATTCAAGTTCTTGACGTTAAGTTTTTGAGTTACACAATTTAGTGCTGATTTTTTCATGACGAGTTTTGTTTCCACAAAAACGCATCTGTAAATAAAATATCGTTCATTTCACGTACATAAACGTATTATTATAGAGTTTACGTTACAATAAGGCTGCTTTACGATAACGGTATTGCGTTATTCTTATTTCTTGCAAAGTCGTAAAATATTTTATTTTTCAGTCAATTCAGCGGAGAGACAAACGTGAGCTTTTATGCGTGCTTTAGGTATAGATAAATTCCTTATTTACATTAAACAGTTACATGCATACAACAGTTAAAATAGGTACCTAAGAAAGAAAAATCTCCACCTCAAACTTAGCAAGGTTTTTCTGACTGAGTTATTCAGCCGAGTAACTTAATTTGACAAAAATAAAACCGAGTAATACTCGGTACGTTCTCGGAAAATCTAGTATTTGCCTGCTCTCTACTGTAATCGCTTAAAGAGGCCCAATTAGTCTGCGATTCAAATTTTATTTTGTTTTTCTCGTATAATATGCTAATTAGCCGGATCCACACCGGACGATCCAAAATGGATCGGCGATCCCGCGATCCGCGATCCAAGATCGTGATGCGTGGAGCGTGGATCGTTCTAGGCCGATCCAACAGCAATCTTTTGCGATCCTGACTGGCTGCTCCAACGCGCTCCTGCCGATCCATACTGAATCAGTTGAATTTTGTCTGGCTATGGAGTCACACGTGCAACTACGGCGACGAATAGCCGTAGCAGCATCAAGCTACATTTTACGGCAAAAGTTACGAAAAAGAAAAAGGCAGTATTGGGTTAAAACAATTTACAATTTTTAAAAACCGGTTGGAATATGGGACTCGACTATTTGTGTAATTGGTATCATTAGAATCCCATAAACATTTATTCTCCCTATATAGGGAAATTAAACGGATACATTGCGAATTATCCGTAACGGCGGATCACGCGATTCTCACAACCGTCCAGACCGCGCGCGCCAAGCGCGCGAGGCCCCTTTGTGCGTGACCAAAAAACCGACAACAAATGGATCGCACGCGGCGAGGAGCGCGCGCTCTCCGCCGGGCACATGGATCGCGCGCGGCACGTCTACACTGCACGCTCCGTGGAGCGCGCTTCATGCCGCGCGCGATCGGAGCGCTTTGGATCGTCCGGTGTGGATGCGGCTAATATACATTTCCTAGGCTTGTTTATGTCAATGAATTTTGGAAGCATAACATGAATGCGTAATACTAGAAGCTTTGGTCAAAAATTGCCATCCAACTCATATTAGTTTTCCCGTTCCCAATTTCCCGGATTTGGACCTTTTTAGAAGCTATATGGAGTAAATGAGAATTTTTGAGCAAAGTTTTTAAATTTTATACTCGCAAAATTCATTTCCCATGTAGGGTTGCCAGATACACGCTTATCATTTCCTGGACATTCGGGTTACAAACGGAATTGGAGTATTAGAGTCCAACTCCAACTACAATTTATGTTTGCTATTGTACGCGCAATAAAAATATTACAAAATTATGTACTAGTTATTTATACTTTATTAGTTACTTTTTATTACTAAGTAGGTACTACTTATTGTAAAAAGAAATCCTATTCGACTACTTTTTTAATGTTTATCACTAGTTTTTGGTGTAGATGTTCCCACACAATGCTTTTGCCTTTGGAGCTAAAATCGCGCCGCCCCGTGGTGTCGTACTTAAGGGGATTTATTGAATTTATTTTTGTCTTTGTCACTCTCACGGATACGTTGGTAGGTGCGACATGCAGCGTCGCGGAAGAATATAACAGAAAAACGACCTTTTACGTAATTACTCAAAAACTAAGCCAGTTATCGAAAATCGGTTTCTCAACGTTTTTGGATATTGTTATTACCGACGCATTAAAACAAAAATTACAATTACATCCATTGTCGTCGTTCGTCGTTTCAGCCGATGGACGTCCACTGCCGGACATAGGCCTCCTGAAATGACCGCCAAACACCACGATCTTGCGCCGCCTGCCGCCAGCGACTCCCCGCGACCCTCTTAATGTCGTCCGTCCACCTGGTGGGGGGTCGACCGACACTGCGCTTTCCGGTGCGTGGCCGCCATTCCAGCACCTTGGGTCCCCAACGTCCATCGGTCCTGCGAGCTATGTGCCCCGCCCATTGCCACTTCAGCTTTGCGACACGTTGAGCTATGTCGGTTACTTTGGTTCTTTTGCGGATCTCCTCATTTCTGATTCGATCGCGCAAAGATACTCCGAGCATAGCTCTCTCCATCGCTCGCTGAGTGACCCTGAGCCTTCTTATGAGGCCCATAGTTAGCGACCAAGTCTCTGATCCATAGGTTATCACTGGCAACACGCACTGTTCGAAGACTACAAAACTTAGACCCAACGGTACGGACAGCTTCCACCAGCCTGTCATTTAAATCGTCCACAGATACGCAATCCTCCAGGCAATCGAAGCGATTTTGAAGCTCGAGTTGGAAAGCCTCGGGGTTTTGGATAAGCACAGCAGTGGGGCGGAGCGTTGACTTCACCAGTCGAGCTCTTTCCAGCTTTATATTGATATTCAATGTGCCCCTTACCATTCGGTGATCGCTCCCGGTCTTAACGCTATTGATCACAGAGACATCATTGAATATGTGCCGCTTAGTTGACATGATGAAGTCAATCTCATTCCTCGTGGAGCCATCCGGACTCACCCATGTCCACTTCCGGTGAGGCGCCTTCCTGAAGAAGGAGTTCATCATGAAGAGGCCCTCCCTCTCCATGAAGTCCGCCAACAACTGCCCCTGATGGTTCCGCTGCCCATACCCAAAATTACCCACTCTCACTTCACCAACGCTTCGCTTGCCCAGTTTTGCGTTAAAATCCCCCATCACAACACTGTAGTGGGTATTCGAGGCATGCATGGCTCTTGAGATGTCCTCATACATAGCCTCGATCTCCTCATCGGGATGTGCCGACGTCGGTGCATACACCTGTATGACCTTCAACGAATACCTTTCGGAAATTCTGAGTATCAGGTACGCTACCCTACTCGACACACTTTCGATTTGGACAATGTTGTTTACGAGAGATTTGTGGACGATAAACCCGACACCACCTTGGGACTGCTGGTCGCCCTCCCGGTAGTAGAGCAAGTTGCCGGATTGGAGAATAACAGAGTCCTCCCCCTCTCTTCGGACCTCTGATAATCCTATGATATCCCACCGTAGCTTGCTCACAGCTTCTTCCAGCTCGATTATCTTCTCGTCGGTCCTCAAAGTGCGTGCGTTATAAGTTGCCAGGTCCAGTCGTCGGGGTTGGCAGCGGAATCTCTGCTGGAGATTCTTAGCACCCCCTGCCCCGCCGTTACCCGTACCGCTGCCAGAGCCGGGGCTAGCGGGGCTGCCAGGGACTGGGGGCCGTGGACAATTTCGGCTAATCATTAAGGGTTTATACCCAATAGACGACCACGCTGGGCAGACGGGTTGGTCGTCCGCAGGGCCAGACTGGTCGCGCCGGTGTCGCTGCTGCCCGACACCGACCTGCTCCATTTTTCAGCCTAGCCAGTTGAAAAAACGGTTATCCCGCCGTTTATCGGTTCGCCATTTCCTCGTTCGTCGATCAGCAGGGGCACCACGGGCAGGTGAGGCTGGCAGTTGGGGTGCCGAGATGGAAGTGCACCCCCTTACCCCCCCATCATTGTAGTTTCCGATAAAATACAGGAAAACTATGATTTTCGAGCAACTTTTGGGAGAACTTTGTATCGAGAAAATTTTATCGAATCGTGTTTCTGCTTCTTAGCGATTTTAGATTAAAGACCCAAAATACATAACGTTCAATTTTGAAAGTAATTGTCTTTATAGATTTTACGTACAACTGCATTCAAAATCACTGAAATACGGCTTGTACGCCGTTAATTTTGTGGAAAAAAAACTAGAGTTCATGAATTCCGGGACAGTAAAGTGTAAGTACTGGACACGGGACCTCACGTGATATTCCGGGTCTTTCCCGGAATTCCCGGCAATCTGGCAACCCTATTCCCATGCCTACGATGTACAATAAGCCTGCAAAATTTGAATTTTCGTGGCCGGATTCACACTAACGTCATATTTTGACGACTTAATGGCGTAGTGGTAGCGAACCTGCCGTCTGCGCCGGAGGTCGTGGGTTCGATTCCCACTACTGGTAAATGTTTGTGTGATGAGCATGAATATTTTCCCGTGTCTGGATGTTTTTCAATATATTATAATTTGTATGTATGTATATTATCAGTCATCTAGTACCCATAACACAAGCTATCGCTTACTTTGGGGCTAGATTGCGATGTGTCAAATGTCCTGTATATATTTATTTATTATTTATTTATTTTATGCCTACAAAATTGTATGTACCTACCTGTACACTGTACACTGTACTGTACATGTACACTGTGTGTAGATTGAAAAGAAGAAGAAAAGTTTCCATTGAACAGGAAACGTCGGTATGACGTATACGTTCCCATTACCAAGCGAAGGGTTCGCACACTTGAACGCACTGAAAAACGGACGCGGCGGTTTATTTTTAAACTCCAAAGTAAACACGTATTTTCTTGTACGGCGTGATTTATTCCGGCGTTACAACATGATTCACGATGCAGACTTAACGACTGGGTTTTTAGCACAGATGGAAAAGTGAAAATCGGATATCTTCACACCTATAAAATGAAGACAGGACGGGCTTTTCATGAAAAGTTATACTCGTGTTCAATGAACAGGAAATTTTTTTCGGCTTTAGTGTCGCTCACGCTCTGACACGGAAGTGTCAGCACGAAATGCCGAATTTACAAAGAGTATTTGTGTCTTCTACATTGTGTTTTGCTACACTTTGCAACGCGTCCTGATGATGCTCCGGTGTAGGTGCGAAACATACGTACTTGTACATAGAAAATGCATTCATCTTAAATATATGTGTCATATGGGTTTATAATATTTCGGATTACAACCACAGTAGACTTCCGCAAACTTCTAGCTGCTTTAATCCAAACAATCGTACTTAAAAAAAATAATACACGCTGCATTAATACTATAAACCGGAGCAGGCAGGCCGCCTGCCAACTTTTGAATCGAAAAACTCCGCATTTAAATATAGTTGCAAAGTTGAATGAACGGTGTAGCACTGACCTCCTTTCTGCGTGATGTTGAAGGTGCGGAGCCGGTAGGAGTCCTCGTCGGGTTCCTCCTCCGGCTGGTGGGCTGTGCGCGGCACGTCCAGGAACGCGTTGGAGCGGCGCGGCTGGCTGTGCTGAGCGGCAGGGGGCCGCCGGCGCGCCGAGGCCTGTCTCCTGACTTGTGGGGGGGTCTCGGCCTCAGCCAGGCGCGGCTCGGAGCTATATCGCGCCCTGGTTTCACGGTCCAGCTGCTGCTGCTGCTGCTGTCTTCTGTGCCTGACCGATCGCCCCCCGGTGATCCGCGCGGACTGCGACCTGGTGGCGGGCCTCCGACGCGGCGCCGGGGTCGTCTCCATGGGAGCCGCGAGGGCCTCCATGCTCGCGGAAGAGGGCGCGCATATCGACTGCGAACGCTTCGTACGTCCGTCCGTAGCCATGGTCGCGACGATACTGAAGTCTGAAGCGTTCACGGCACCGCCCGCCCCCGCTTGGGCGGTACTTGTTGCATCGGCTTATATTAGAGCAGTACCCTCAGTGCGAGTTGCACCAGCAATCGTAGAGTCGATTTCGAGTATCGTGTAAGTTCCCTAAATAATTTATCCACCCTATACGAAGTTTGTGAAATCGAATCTGCGGGGTGATTCTCTTTATATAAAATTTTATATCACCGGTAGCAATAGCAACGCACCCATCAACAGCCAATCGGTGCCTACGCTGCATAACCGATACAAATATGTATTAACCAATCAGTGTCCAAAACTTGGATGCTATAAGTATTTTTGCAAAATCTTACATCAGTAGTAGTATAGCACAATCATCGCTACATCATCATCGAAAAATTCATATTTCCTTTTCTACATACCTCTTATGGAACTATTTGGAGTCTTATGGATTTGAACTCGCGTCTCCAAATTAGGTAACCTGGGTGTCCTAACAATTAATTTAGCTGTGAGAAATAATGTATTGATACTGAGAAAGCTGCGATAGCTGGCAGACGCGAATTGGTGAATAGTATCAGCCTGTAGACGTCCGGTGTCAATTATAGGATATAAGCCAATTCTGATGAGCGCCACCACACCCTAACCTTTCTTATTCATGCCTCCTGGAGCATATTTTAGTACACACCCCGATTTTAATCCGACGAAAAATTTAGATACTCGAAAATTAACGTTAATTTTCGATTTAGTCGAAACCGAATCGAGAATTGAATCAATCCAACAACTCGTACTATCGCCACGATACGAGGGGTTAGGTACAATTTTCAAATGTCACTAATTCGTGTGAGCTTTCGTTTGGGCGGGCGGCTCTATAGCTTTGTGCGGAATATTAACTTGTTTAATACAATAGATTCGTATTTGCAACACTTTTTTTAAGGTGTGGCCGTTAAAATTAGCTACCAGATTGGTCTGGAAAACTTTTAAAAGTAGTTGACGGCTCAATTTGATTATGCAACACATATGGATTGTATCAACATTTTCATTGCTAACTATATTCAAATTGCAATCAACCCTGCAAGGCTTCAGTAAGTAAGTAATATTATATATTCTGTGCTTATTTTCAGGTTTAGAAGGATACGTCTTCTTATTTTTTTTCTTAGCAGTCTTAAGAAATTTTCAATAAAATCTGTTCGTAAAACCTATACACAAAATCCCTCAGGTTTATCCACGAAAATCGTTATGCCTCAACGGAACGGATAAATTACAAAGTTTTAAGCCAGTAATTAAATACGCTATATCAGTGGTAAAGCTGGGAAAAGTTTCGAAAGCTGAACTCCCGAACAATATATTGCACTTTTGTTCTACTAAAACTAAACTTATTTAGTTTAAGCATGACTAATAACATCGTTTTGGAACAGTGAATAAAAGGTGGCGGTGTGGATTGATCCAAAATAAAATATACGAAAATAAAATCTTATAATATTTTGACTTCCGGGAAAAACGATAAAGAAAAGATACTTTGCACATAATTCATAGTTAATTCTACCGGAGAACTTTTGTTAGATATGTTTCAATAATAAAATATAATAAATAAACTTAAATTATTTTGTACAGTACTAAATTATTACTTTTCTAATAAATTATCTCAACTCTGTTGAAAGTACTTTACTCGTACGCCTATAATTCTGCTAGCACTTCGTTATTCAAATGTTTCATAAAACATATTTTATTATTTCTAAGAAAAATCACCTACTCTTTGTCATGGCACGAAAAAACACCAGGAAGTCGAAAATTTACTATACAACGATGAATAAAGACTTTTGTTAAATTAGGTATAGGTAAACCGCTATAAACTTGACCCTCCTGATGGTCTGTGGGACGCGGGGCGGGATGCGAATGGCTATAATGATACGGCAGCGCTGTCAGCGGACAGTGACAGACTAGCTGATTGGTTGAGGGCTCCTGCCCCGCGTCCCGCAGACCATCAGGAGGGTCAAGTTTATAGCGGTTTACCTATTACAAGAAGGTAGGTAGGTATAACATGTTACGAAACGTGTTCGATTAAAAGATTGTCTGAAACGTCCCAGCTTTTGATGTAGGTACTTGATAAACTAGCTTTTTTATGCTAGCTATATGTATAACTGGTGCTTTTTGGAATTCTGGGCTGAATTTGTTTTAAAAATATCTATACGTTGTCATGGAAATAGAAGTTTTAGGATTTTTGTATAATCAATTATAATTAATAACTCTCTTTTATATATATAGATTAATTCATGCAAAAGTTTTCTAATGTATGTATTTGTAACGTTTTTTATACGACAGAATATGCGCGTAATCCTGTGATAAATATTGATCCTTTGATTTTGCACAAAATATCAAGTAACAATTTTTTTTATTTTTAATGTTAGCAACTATAGTCTGTAATTATGATGCGAGAGCTTTCTGGTGTTTTCTATATAGCCCTGTAAATATAGATGTAGGTATATTTTGGCTGTATATCATTTTCGGTCGGCTGACGTAGCTCGTATAAATTGCCTCGTTTGCCTCAGCGGCGCAAATAACGAGATCAGTAATGATTTACTGCCAACACGAACAAATCATCGCTCTGTTTGTTTGCCTCGCTAATTACTCGCTAACAACCTGTAGAGCCAGCATATTTGCTTTTTCCTGACTTCCCAAAAAAGGAGTGCAGTGTAACGTTTTTTTAGGGTTCCGTACACAAAGGGTGAAAACGGGACTCTATTAATGAGACTTCACTGCCCGTCCGTCCGTCTGCCACTAAGAAATTACAAAATCAATTGACCTGTGGCGGGAATCGAACTTGAATGCAAACCACCTCTTACGGTATTTCGGTGTCGGCTGAAACGTACCTACCTATAGGAAAAACGTTTTTTCATCACACCCGCTCGGAAAAGAGATCTTTATCTTTATTCTTTGAGAGTGCCCAAAATGCGGGCGGGAAATTATATGCCCTAGGCCCCAAAAGAATTATATTCCCTAGGCCCCAAAAGAATTTTCATTTTTCCCTACTGCTTTTACTGCTTTCTCGCAGCAGTATGAAAATCCTTTCTCGCCCTAGGGCCGCAAAGTATTTCTAAATTCAAACATGACGTACCTAATCTGTTCGACCTTAGAGTTTGTATAGGTACATTACCTTTTTGTTTTTACATTTCCTTAGAATATTAATAAAAATAATAACTCCTATTTAGTTTTATTACTAATATCTTGTTTTTATTAATTACTGTTTTGTAAGATGAGTGATGAGGTGGATTTATTTATGTGAGTGAAGATATTGCAGAGTACCTACTACGAAAAACAACATCTAACATACTCGCAATGCGATCCAAGTGTTCTAATAATTTTCCTCGCTGTGGTGAGAAGAAAAATTTTGTGTTAAAATACTTAAAATAACACAAAATCCATTTTGCGGCCTTGCATAACAAATAACTATTGTTTCTGTGTGGTTTTTTAATCACTATTTGTATTATAGTACTTGACTGCAATATCTCATCTGGCGTTAAGTGACGATGCATCTTCATGTTCGTACTAACTTGAAAGGGGTAAGCAAAAATAACCCCCTTGCCCCTAAAGGTTGCTTCACAGCATCGCACCGGAACGCTGAGTTGTTTAGAGGTACTTTGCCGTGATAAGCAGGTAAGGACAACATAAAACCGAGTTTGCGGAGTAGGTACAGAAAAATTATAATTTATGATTCATTAATTGGTTTTAGATGGGTCAAAACATGGTTAAGTACTTATATGAACAGGCAAGCGATATTAATAAGATCAACAATAATAATATGCGTTTAGTGACAACCGGTAATTCCAGCGGTCATCAATATACGAGTACATTTACATTTTACAATAACCTCCACCATACACCTACAAATTTACTAGATACGGCACAAATTAGCAAAACTATCAGAGTATTGCATGTAATAAATTTAAGATCCTTTATTAATTTGTACTTATTTGGACACAACTGTTGAATTATGAGTAAAAATATGGCATATACAAATAAATATAAAAATTTAAAGTAATGAAACTTTAAAATAAAACTTCTTTAAAAAAAATTCCTTAAAGTAATAAAATATTCGGGAAGTCCCTTCGTAGATTACAAAGTTTATACATAATATCTACTGTAATGATCACAACAATATGTTGAAATACCCAAACTGTATATAATGAGTACTCCAACTTAGATAATAATATGTTCTCGTTACTTTATTTACGTCTTATAGTTTTTGTCATGTGATTGTTTGGTTTTACAATTCACATTTCCAAAATATGTTCCGAGAAATATGAAATATCGTGTTATTTTTAAATTTTACCAGTCTTATTTAATGTTCCTAGTATAACTATCTGTACTGTAATAATATTGTTAAATATATACACCATCCAACTCATCATTTTTTTTTAGATTGTTATGCTAATTTCCAATGTCAGATCTAATATAATGTAACACAACATTTTCCCAGATGCGCCGGAGCAAGTGAGGGATATCAAAACACGTCTCAAGACAACTTGGAGTCATCATCGGATACATAACCTCAGTCCATAGATAAATATGTATATACCTGAAACCTCAGTCTTCGACGAGCGTTCGTGGAGGACGGACGTCATGTTGAGACAAACTCTTATAATTTCTGCTCTATGCCTTATAAAGGCAAGTGCGTACACAGTACCGCCGGCGAAGCTCGAAGCGATCTATCCCAAGGGTTTGAGAGTTACAGTAAAAGGTATGTTAATTTCTTCTTTTGCGTTGTATTATTTTATTTGTAACACAAGCTCGAAGGTTACACTACTTCGTATTGTTATTGTCTTTAGCGGAAAAGTTTATGATAGGGAACATCTAGCCGCGAATATTCAAATTTTATTCAGTTTTTCGAAAATAATGGGCGTTTTATACATCGCCGGCTTATGGCAATGAGGTTTGCGAGCATAACATTAATGCACCTACATTTTTTTATAAAAACTGGGCTTGGTTCATATTTGTTCCCAATAGCTCAAAATCTGGGAAACTGGAGAAAATGATTTTTCTGCAGTTGGAATCAATAGGTATGAGGGATTTTTAAGCAGTTTTAACTTCGGTGGCTACTTTGGCCCAAACATCTTAATGTGTATGTATTTACCAGACTGTCAAAGGTTAAATAAGGTAAGGTACCTTTCCTTTAAGGGTATCTTTAAGCATAAATTTTAAAATTGCAGTGACCATATTTAACAATAACCATATTTCCATGGTATAGATACAAATCCGTGATTTCTCTATATGTTGGGGTTCTACCTTCGTAATTAATGTCTTACCTATTACTTATTATCAATCTAATGTTTAGAGTATGTAAGGTGGTACTTCACCGTGGAAACAGACATTTTTTAGTGGGTGCAAGCCCCACATAACCCATCCGTTTCCCCTGAGGGGTATGCGTTAGGCATTTTCTGTCTATAAAAAAAAGGTAAGGTGGTACCCATTCGGTATTACTATTTCAAAGCTATGGGTATTTATAATATGGGGAATTACGAGGAAAATCGTTGTAATTAGGTCATTAAGTATGTACAATATTATTAGTATTATACTAGTCTAATAATCTTACCTAATTATTATGATACTAGCTGACCCGGCAAACTTCGTTTTGCCTGTTATTTTTTGTCAACATTTAATTGAACGCGGCCGAAGCCTCTCGCTGGATCAAATATAGTTAATTGAATTTCATCTCAACCCCACAATAGCTGGGTTAGGGTTTCCTCTCAGAATAAGAGAGGTTTGTTTAGTAAGTACTTAGATGAAGACCAAAAAAGAAATGGATGGATCGTATGGAAGAGTATTGCACGTTGACAGCAGAAGAAGAGAATGGAAGAAGACTCCATGGTAAAAATTTAGAATCGTTTGGCAGGAGTAGGGGGACGGGAAGGGGGAAGGGGGGGAGAGGGGGTGTCCCCTAACCCCCGATACCACTCCCTGAAAAGGTATTGCACCATTCTTGAACAAATTTAAAAAGATGAAAATAATTAAAATGACGATAATGGAGTCGCTTCGTCGCGGAGAGAAGCGAAAGGGGAAGGGGTGGGAAGAAAAAAAATGGGATTTTTTCCCCCCTCCCAAGCTAAAACTTTCGACACGTAGTAGTTTTTAAGAAATATTTTTTTTTAATTATGAAGTTTTGAATTCGATTTTGCTGTTATAATTACTGAAATACATGTTTTGAAATGGGAATTCTAGCCTCAAGAAGAAGTAAAGGAGCTAGGAAAACCCTTTATCCATCACCATCTACCCCTCACCCCCCCTAAGGGTCAGTCGACAGAGCTTTATAACCTTGAGGTTAAGACTCTTTTAGCCTTCAGTTCCGATAAAAGACTTCTCGATTTATACTGACTGCCATATAGATTGATATTTGAAAAGCTCGAAAACACTGCGTTAGGTACCTCGTAATGCGAATAGTATTGTTGTAATCAGGGACCAAACCTCTACCAAATACAACACCTTTCTCCCCCGAACTCCTGCCAAAGGAAAGTAAATCCAACCGCGATTTACCAAGTTTCATCAGTACTAACAAATATCTGTAAGAAGTTTGGTGAATCGGCTTTAAACAACTCCAAACAATTGCGCTAAATCGTTAGTCAGTTGCATTTATGTTCAGCTGAAAGAAGCCTCGGTACCCATCTCGCAGAAAGCTTCGAAGCCACAATTCATTATGAATTATATTTCAAGTTCGTTCATAGGATACACCTATGATTTCAGCTATTTATCTGATTTTCGATCAACGGCCCCGAGTATGAAATCCCAAATATTTCCGACGTTATTCTCAGTACTCGAAGCTGATGGCCGTCCAGCTCGTGGGTCATCAATTCTTCTGACCATTTTTTAACGATTGTATACGATGGAGCAGATCCTACTTCTTTGTCATTCTGTTTCAGCGTTAATCCTTTCTTGAACAAATACTTGGCATCGACGTAATTCGATGATTTTCTCCCAAACTAACAATCGGTATTATAACGTTATTTGCATATCAAATAAATTAAATAGACCAAAAAGGTCGGACATCATACTCCGGCTACAAATTTCGAAACAAACTTGTCAGAGGTGCTGATGTGACAGCAATGAAATGTTTACATAGCAACGCCATTAAATCAATTTATTAATTTTATTTTCAATTAGAAAATACTCGATAATCCTAAGTCTCCACGTATAAGTCCTCGACTCGGATCGATTATTTTTTTACGCTCTTTCATTTGATGTGCGATTCGTTCGATTCCACCATACGCCGGTACCGCCCTTGGTTTTTGTATGGGAAAATTAAATCGGCCAGGGCCAGGGTTCTTCAGCATTTTGGGAGATCAAATATAGATAACAACCCGCTCCCCGACCCAGAGATCACACCCCGAAAGTTTCACAACGATCGATCCAGCCGTTTAGGAGGAGTTTGGCTACAAAGAAAATCGAGAGAATTTAACTTTTATCCCCTCTCCTAAGGGAACCATGCTGAATTTCAGGATAAAAAGTATCCTATGTCCTTCCTCGTAGTATGAACTCAAGTCATACCAAGTTTCATTGGAATTCATTCAGTAGTTTCGGCGTGATGCGCGGCCGTGATACAGAAAGACAGACAGACAGACAGACAGACAGACAGACAAAAATGAAAAAAAATACAGTTTTGGGTTCAGAACCGATTTTAGAGTGCCCTCGAAAAAAAAATTTCAAAATATCTTTAATGTACAGAATTTGACCTGTTACAGATTTATTATAAGTATATAGATATTCACTTAATCTGCTTCAATTCTATTCTATTTTTAAAGTCGATAACGCTTTAGAAAATTAAGAAACGTTTGTAAATGACATTCGTAGACTGTGACGCGAGGCTGTTAGTTTAAAGTTCCAATTAGGTACTCTATTTCACATAGGCCTAACTTGCAGGTACTAATGAAAAGTTAAAATATAAAATCGATAAGGTGGTATGGCTGAGGATGCTTTCCACGTATCTTTGGACACGGCAATGCATCTACTGCAACTATATGTAGGAGATCATCAAAATCTTCACACATCTTAGCACATTTTTTGTACCTAGACAGTGGTTGTGTTTAAACAGTTAAACACAACCACAGGTTATTGGCATTGGCTAGTTTCTCAAGTACATTGAACTACGACACATAGGTACTCATAAGTTCAAAACGATCTAAACCTCGTTACTTATACTGCATATTAATAAAACAAACTGGTTTATTAAAAATTATCTATCTATAAAAAAAGTTAATATCTTACTCAGTTCAGTGGCATTTCGAATTTATAGATATTTATAGATTGGTAGGTACTTATTCAGTTTCGCCTCGAGTAACTTTTGTGTTATGATCATTTCTATTGATTATTATCTATTAAGTAAGTATTTTAAAACTCACGAAAACAAATAACTGGTAGTGCCAACGGTTTTCCGTTTTTTACAACCAAAGTGTTAAAAACGGGACGGGAAGTACAAATATTCCGCCGTCCAACTGTCCGTCTGTCACCAGGCTGTATCTCTTCAACCGTGATAGTTAGACAGTCACAGATAATATTATGTTTCTGTTGCCGCTATAACAACAAAAATATGTACTTATAGAATAAAAAATAAATATTTGAGGAGGCTCACATACAACAAACGTGATTTTTGCCGTTTTCATAGAACGGTACGGAACCCTTCGTGCGCGAATCCGAGTCGCACTTGGCTGGTTTTATTTTCAACCTGAATGTCAGAGACTTCATCATAATCTTCTCAGGATATAATAAAGCACGCCACTTCGCTGTGTGGGGTCAAACTCCTCACATTCTCTCATCAAAACGTGGTTAATAATGATGAAATATAAACACATGATAATTCTATTTCTTTTTTTTAAAAAGGAACTTCCTTCAAAAAACCAACCCACTGAAAAGCAAAAAATAATTTTCTAATAAATCTGGGTATTCTTACCTAGCGATTTACTATTTTCCGTTGAGGAGTTTCGCTCTCCATCTCCGAAGATATTCATTAGATCTCGACCAAATTAAAATGAGTCTACCTGTGATGTATGGCCTACCTAACAAAAAAAGAATCGTCTAAATCGGTTTCGCCGAACTCGAGATAATCGCGAACAAACTTAAATACAAATAAATCGATCAAACTAAGAACCTCTTGTTTTTTTAAGTCGGTTAATATACTAAAAACTTCTCCAGAATGTAACAAGTACTTTCCTGAAAACCGCGTCAAAATCGGTTCAGCCAAACGTGAAATAATCGCGGACAAACACACATACATACATACGGGTCGAATACAGAACTTCCTTTTTTTTGAAGTCGGTTAAAGAGACCTCAACGAGTGTTATTTCCATTTACAGATGACGGCTTCTCTCTCTTCGCCTTCCATGGCAACCTCAACCAGGAGATGGAGGGTTTAGAGGCGGGGCAATGGGCACGAGACATTACTAAGCCCAAAGACGGAGTGTGGACGTTTAGAGACAGAAACGCTCAATTGAAATTGGGAGACAAGATTTACTTCTGGACTTACGTGATCAAGAATGGCCTGGGCTACAGGCAGGACAATGGAGAATGGACTGTTACTGGTAAGGTACTTTTTCTGCCTGGATTTTTTTAACCTTTCCAGCTTAATGCTCCAACATACCTTCTTTGGGCGTTACGCCATTTAAGAGATCTTGGTAAATTTCGTGGTAAAGAAAAACTTAATTAGTACAACTTCGCGGGGTGACGGTGAACACAAATACAATATGGATGATTTACGTAATATCTAGTCTGAATTAATATTATTTTTATTGAGCCAATATATTATAAACAAAGTTGATGAACGAGGTGCTAGAAACTTCTGGAAACTACTTCTGGACCAAATGAAGCTCGAGCCCCGAGAGCTAACACCTGGAAACTAGTAGCATTTTGCTACAAAGAGCTGGGTAAAACGAAGAAATCTTTTTTATGATTCCAGGGTTCGTCAACGAAGACGGAACACCAGTAGACCCAGATAACCTTCCAGACCCTGGACCAACACCAGATCTTGGACCTGGACCTGCACCCTGGACTACAAACACCCCTCCTGTTGTCTGCCAGAAGTCACAAACTGAGGTCCAAGGTCTCAGATCGGTGTGCCAAGGAGCCCTCATTTTTACTGAGGACTTTAACAAAGCTAATCTGGACAAACTGAACCAATGGGATCCTGAGGTCATGCTGCCACGAGGACCGGTACTTTCGTATATTTTTAGACTGCTGTTAATGTGTCTATCTTTTAATTCATTGAATTCTTATTCCCAGTTGATTCAACCGACACGTAACTAATTAACAGACACTTAACTTTTAAATATGACTGTCTTATCCTGTTGTCTTAAGACCTAAGGAACAAAACAATTTTCCGAACAGGAACAAAAGGCAAAACATGGTGGTAGTCTGAGTGATAAGTGCTCAAAACTTAGGCCATCTTGAAATAAATTAATTTTAGACCGTCATATTTAAACAGTCTAAGCAACCGGGCCTCAGTGAGAAAGACATAAGCTTTTCGTGTCATTAAGATTGCTTCCACACGAAAGAACTCCTCAACGGTTAACAGCTCTGGCATGAAACTTTTTTCCTTCATTATACACAAAAATGGAAAGCTTATTTTGATGAAAGTTTGAGTTTTTATAATAAACGTATATTTCCTAGGACTACCCGTTCAACGCGTATATAAAAGACGCTGTCACAGTAGAAAACGGTGAACTGAAGATCAAGCCTACGTTAACAGAGACACGCTTTGGTGATGCTTACATTGACGGTGAATGGGACTTGACCAGCTCGTGAGTATCTTCAAAATCATCACCACAGCAGCATTATCATCATCATGATCATATCAGCCTGCGGACGTCCACTGTTGAGCATAGGTACCCAAACGACCGCCACCACACCTTGTCCTCAGCCTTCCTCATTCAGGCGCTTCCCGGGCCAACAAGTACGCGGTCTCCTCTCCAGGACTTTTCGGCTCCACCGGCCATCGCCCCTACGACACGCGTGACCTGCTGACTGCCACTTCAGCTTGCTAATAGTTTGGGCTATGGCAGTGACGGTTCTCCTGCGGATTTCCTCATTTCGGATTCTATCGCTCAGGGAAACTCTTGACATAGCCCTCTCCATGGTCCGCTGCGCGACTTTTTTGTCAGATCAGGCCGTGTATTGATTGTACTGTATAGAGGAGAACTGAGAACTAAATACAATGTATTATTAATTATTGTAGAAGGTACAATCACGTTTACCGATAGTTCAGGTCAAAACTGGCACATGTGGCAGGCACTAACTACAGGCTGGCAGGTTTCACATCCCTTTCAGAACCTCAATGGAGAACTGTCAGCATGCAGGTTTCCTCACGATGTTTTTTAGCCGTAGACACCGCACGCTCTACGATTTCGCATTGTGAAAATTCTCCTGAGGATTTCCCGGTGTCGGGACGAAACGTACGTCGAAGAAAGTGTTGGAAAATTGTGTGTGGTGTTTCATGTGGGCAGTGTTCCTAAATATAGTACCATACAGAATCTTTTCAAGAAGCGGATTATACCAAAACAAAATAGTTACTTTCCTACTTAACTACAAGTCGACTTAAAACTAAGTTTACGAGGGTTCAAACGCGCCCTGCACTGAGAAGAAGCCCACAACAAACTCAGCCGGGTTTAGTTTTCTGTTATCACCACTTCACAAAGGCTTTTAAAAACTAAATGGGCTAGTATAATTACAGCAGTTAATTCACTCCCAAGGATTTAATTTCAATTTGGCTTTATTATACGACTTTTCATAAGAATCTGTAAGTTAGAAGTTAGTCGCACTTGAACTAAAGATTTTCATTTTCATTATAAATATGTACCTATTCTTGTCTCATTGCTCAGGCACGAGTATTAACAAAATTGTTGAGAATTTTATGAAGATTTATGGATTGGTAAAAGGATTTTAAAACTGGTTCTGCTTGGAGATTACTTAGGAACTTATAAATACTGCTAACAGGTTTAAAAGTCGTTAACAACAGCTTGTTTTATTTTGCTCCTTAAAGAATTTGGTCAATTAAGGAAAACGGGCTCAGAATCTTGAATTTGATTAAATTTCAGATTAATACAGATAAAATACCCACTACATTACAAAATTACTATTATATTCATATTCTTTCAATTAATTGCCTTCTTTTAGAAAAGGTTAAAATAAGTTGCCGTCGCAATTCGTCGTTGGGTTCTTCCAACATATCAAGTTTCAAATATCAAGTTTCAGACATGAAACGTGTCAAAACAAGCTTATGATTATAATCTGATACTTGCCATTTTACAAAGTTTGGTGTATGAAAGCTCTTAGAGAAATCCCTTTATGTAAAACGATCAAAACAACAGATTACCAGTTTATTTCACACCCGACCTAGTAGTAAATTTGCTTTATAACTTTATTTTAAAGGAAGTGGTGAAGATGTCTTTAGGAACTTCAAATAACATTCAAGGAATTAAATTAGTTTAGGGACTGTTTGAGCAAATAGCTGATTACGTCAGATGGAATGTCAACCTCCTAGAGGGGAACCTGGGACTTCGCGGTCCGTGAAGATTATATAGAACAAAGCAGTGCAAGCCCCTCCAGGAGACTTATGCCCAATGGACGGCTATAGGTTGAACACTTAAAGAGTAGATGGTTATTTATGATATTCCAGATGCACAGGCCAAGTAGGCACCCAGGAGTGCTATCTTCACGCGTCGGGTGCCAACATCCTGCCGCCAGTGACCAGCGGCAAGGTCACCACGCGAAACCGCTTCAACTTCAAGTACGGCAGGATTGATGTACGCGCCAAGCTGCCCGCTGGAAACTGGCTGATACCAGGTAAACGGAGAATTGTCAGTATATACTAACTTGACGCGTTGGGTGCCAACATCCTGCCGCCAGTGACGAGGAGCAAGGTCACCACGCGAAGCCGCTTCAACTTCAAGTACGGCAGGATCCACGTGCACGCCAATCTGCAGGCTGGCAACTGGCTGATACCAGGTAAACGGAGAATTGTCAGTATACACTAACTTGACGCGTCGGGTGCCAACATCCTGCCGCCAATGACCAGCGGCAAGGTCACCACGCGAAGCCGCTTCAACTTCAAGTACGGCAGGATCGACGTGCGCGCCAAGCTGCCCGCTGGCAACTGGCTGATACCAGGTAAACGGAGAAGTGTCAGTATACACTAACTTGACGCATCGGGTGCCAACATCCTGCCACCAGTGACCAGCGGCAAGGTCACCACGCAAAACCGCTTGAACTTCAAGTACGGCAGGATCGATGTACGCGCCAAGCTGCCTGCTGGCAACTGGCTCATACCAGGTAAACGGAGAATTGTCAGTATACACTTACTTTAAGCGTGGGGTGCCAACATCCCGCCAACAGTGACCAGTGGCAAAGTCCCCACGCGAAACTGCTTAAACTTCAAGTACGGCGGGATCGACGTACGCGCGAAGCTGCCTGCTAGCAACTGGCTCATACCAGGTAAACAGAGAAGAATTGTTAATACACACTAACGGAGCCTTCACGCGTCGGGTACCAACTACCAACCTCCTGCCAACGATGACCAAGGTCCCCACGCGCAACTGCTTGACTTCAAGTATGACAGAAGCGACTTGCGCGACGAGATGCTTTTACGAGGCAAACAGGGAAAGATCAAAGAAGTGTCTTTATACGTGAACAACACCCGAGTCACGCCGTATTCCTGCTTTCACAGGCTCTTAAATACTTCCAATTATAAGGAACCAAGTTAACGATAAAAGGAAAAATTGTTTTCAGCTTTCGCTTTTGCTCAGAAACAAAATTTTGCATAAACAACAAGCAGTAAACTTCTTAAAAACTAATTGTTTTTTTCCAGAAATCAACCTCGAACCACGCGACAACGTCTATGGCAAGCAACGGTACGAATCGGGCCTCATCCGAGTGGCGTTCGTGAGAGGAAACCCTCCGTTCGCAAAGAGGCTATATGGTGGACCAGTGCTCACGGATGCTGAACCTTACAGAACCTTCCTGCTCAAAGAGCACCACGGCATTGACAATTGGAATAAGGACTTCCACAACTACAGTATGATTTGGAAACCAAGTACGTCCCTTGACTCTTATCCAATTGTCCCATATGAACCGCTAAGTGTGGAAATTCCTTATGGCTTGATGTTCTTGGAAGTCTTTGAATTGTAGAGAGGCTTTTTACGAAAGTAATCCATTGTTTGCTTTTTTGACAAACCACTCTACAATGGTAACTTTGCGAAATCTCTCTCGTTCTGATTCTGAGTGGAGACATGAGCTTAGTATTGGAGCATAAAACGGTGGTTGAAGTACATGATTTTTACCTTTGAACTATAAAGTGCGAGAGGAATTTGACCTTATCATTAACTTTAGATAAAGCTTAATTAAACTCGTGATCATTGTCATCTAATTCAGAATTGGCTACCTCTAAGTACTGCCCTCCTTTTAAAATAAATAGCACTTAAAGCATATATACCACCACGATAACCAGGTGTAAATTGGCAGATTTCTTTGAAACCATAATGGGGAACACTTCTCTGGTTTCCTTAAAAATAAAGCAAGCAGTTTAAAATTTACAAAAAGAAGCAGTTGCTAATTCTCTGAAAACTTCTGCGTTCTACCTATTCAATAGATCTGGGACTTATTAGAGTTAACAAAAAAACCGACTTCAACTCTCATCAAACTACTGCTGAATACATTCTTTCCTTTAAAAATTTAAGACTTATATAGTTTTCTCATGGATACCATTATCAGAACTCGACTAAATTTAAATAGGACCACACGGGAAGCGTCAGCTTTCTAATAAAAAAAGAATCATCAAAATCGATTCAACAAGTCAAAAGTTATGAGGTAACAATTAAACACCACTTACTGTAAAAGTCCAAATCATAACTTTACTGTTGCTATCAGATGGTATCCAGCTGTTCGTGGATGGCGTTCACTACGGAGACGTGAACCCTGGAGAAGGTTTCTACTACACCGCCAAACAGCACGCCGTGCCACACGCTTCCATGTGGCTGAAGGGGTCCATTATGGCGCCACTTGACCAACTGGTGAGTGAGCCTTGTCACAACACGAAGACATACGCAAGGAAAAAGTTTTACTACACAGACGAATTAGTAGCCGTAGCGTTTTGTTGTCGTGGCGAGATCTTAGAGTCGATCATTTCATGAAACGCTTGGATATTTCAATGAACATGAAATGGCCATCTGTACAATGTAACAATCCGACTTTTTCCTCTAAAATTTTAACATAACGTATCAATAGCCTGGCTGTTTCAGAGTTTCTAAATTTTGCGCGTTTAAAAATGTTACAACCCTTTTACAACGGTTGGAAAAAGATAGCACTACTCCTATAGACTACTGCCTATCCACAGATACCGCTGGGCAAGCGATAGAGTAGATTTTTAGACCCACATTTAGAGACTAAAGCGAATTTAATACAGACGAAACTAAGGCCCAACCAATAGCGTCCTCGGATCCCTTTACCACGTTCACCGTGCCGCGCTTTGTAACCAAAGAGACCCAAAAGCATCTGCGCATCTAAGGACTCTTGTCAAGTTATGTGCCGGTAACTGTAAGATTTTAAAAGGGTATCTAGGTAGGTAATCAGTGAGAGCAATATATTATTACCCGTTACCTGAAATTTAGCTAATACCCCTCCCAAGTCCCACTTCATACGACCGCGACCACGCTCATTTGGAATCAGAAGAGCGCGTGTCACGGTCGTATGAAGTGGGAGGGGAAGTCATCGGCAAAGCGTCTGTGAAAGGGTTATAAGTTATATTTCCTTTCCCCAGTTCTACATCTCCCTGGGAGTGCGAGCGGGTGGCATCAACGATTTCGCCGACAGCCCCGACAAGCCGTGGACCAACGGAGCCAGCAAGGCGGTGTACCGGTTCTACCAGAGCCAGGACTCCTGGTACCGCAGCTGGACCTCGCCGGAACTGATCGTGGACTCAGTCAACGTTTACGCTTTGTGATTATAATTGTAGTACTAGTTGAAATAAATTATGTTTAAGAATCTAGCTACACGTTTTATTCTGGTCTGGATCCCAAAATGCAATTTTACGTCTCAAATATTATTGGAATCTCCTCCAAAAGAGAATAACGAGAAAAGATTATAAGAAGTTGTAGAGGTAAGTTTTGCAGTAGCAATAAGGATAATTAAATCATGTATCGTACAAACAGCCCTGATATCGACCAACGGAGCAAGCAAGACGGTATACCGGTTCTACCAGAAACAGGACTCATGGGACCGCATGTGGACCTCGAAGGAACTGTAGTCTGATTGCGTAAGAAAAACGTATTCATTGTTACCGTAATCGTATGTAAACGATAACGATGAATACGTTTTTCTTATACAATTTTGGTGTGAGCATCTAGGGCTTGTAGTTATGACATTTTAGCAGAAATAAAGGTATCTGATTTATTTTAATCAAACCACGACCGTAGCCAGGTCTCGCCACAGCCGGCGAGGCGCGCCAATGCATGGAAATTGTGATGCAAGTCACGCAAATTCTTAAATATCTTGTCGAAAGCCCATTCCTCAAAACCTGTGTGTCTCCAAGCAACCGTTTTCCTTGTAGGTATTTTACCCCGTATAATACTTATAATAATATATTTCAATAAACCACATCGCGGAAGAATCATTATTAAATTACACTGTGCCTTCTTAAATAGGCATATTATAATTAATATTAGGTCCTTACATATGAAATTGGCGTTTTGTCGTACTGGCCACTTTGATCTCAAATATCTCTTCTTTGGTTAGAATTTCCAATTTCAAATTTATACAGCTATTTACTCATGCTTTTGTGTTTTGAAAATCGTAATTCATTTGTTTTTATCTCTTTTGGTTTTTTTTTTGCGCCACTCTGTTTACAAAATGGAAAACTTGAAATATCGCGTTATTTACGAGTACGAGTTCCATCGTGGCACCAGTGCTGCAGAAACGGCTCGAAGGATTAATGATGTGTACGGCGAGGGTGTCGCAAAAGAAAACACAGTGCGTTTTTGGTTCCAACGTTTTCGTTCTGGAAATTTCGACCTGCAGAACAAGCCCCGTGGACGGCCGGAGACCAAAGTTGACAATGAAGAATTGAAGGTTATTGTGGAAGCGGATCCATCGCAAACCACGTCCGAGCTAGCTGCAGGCTGCAGTGTTAGTGATAAAACTGTTTTAGTTCACTTGAAGCAAATTGGGAAGGTGAAAAAGCTTGAAAGGTGGGTACCTCATGAATTGAGTGCAGCAAACCGACAAACGCGCGTAGACTGCTGTGTTACATTACTCTACTGGCACTGTAATGAAGGGATTTTAAATCGAATCATTACCTGTGATGAAAAATGGATCCTGTATGATAATCTGAAATGCTCATCGCAATAGTTGAACCCTGGCGAACCAGCCAAATCCTGCCCCAAATGAAAATTGACTCAAAAAAAATTCCTTGTGAGCGTTTGGTGGACTAGCGCCGGCGTCGTTCACTACAGCTTTCTTAAATCTGGCCAGACGATTACGGCCGATATCTATTGTCAGCAACTGCAATCCATGATGGAAAAGCTAGCTGCTAAACAACCGAGGCTGGTCAATCGTTCTAGGCCACTGCTGCTTCAGGACAACGCTAGACCACACACTGCACAACAGACGGCTACCAAATTAGAGGAGCTTCAATTGGAATGCCTAAGACATCCACCTTACTCCCCGGACCTTCCTCCAACAGATTACCATTTTTTTCGAAATTTGGATAACTTCTTACAAGGGAAAAAATTTAACTCTGATGAGGCAGTCCAAAGCGCTTTCAAAGATTTTATTGATTCCCGTCCGAATGGCTTTTTTAGTAAAGGGATCAATGAACTACCTATAAGGTGGCAAAAGTGCATAGATAGCAATGGTACATACTTTGATTAAATATATATATTATATTTTTAAAAAATCGACTTTATGTTCCTCCCATACAAAACGCCAATTTCATATGTAAGGACCTAATAATATAAATTATAAACACCTCTTTAAAATTGGTTACAGTCTCTTGTAGTATACTCATACAGTATCCTGTATCTATCAATTTGATTTCAAGGTCGTAGTTTTAGCTGTTAATTTTATAAGCTGAAGAAGTCATGTCGTCACTAAATACATAATACGTCATTTTATTAGCCTTACAGGTATGTTATTCGGACAACCGGTCTTGGCGCCTTTGGCATAGATAAAATTAATAGTTACTATAGCTTAATCAGCGGTCAATTATTATTTTAACTCAATGCAGCTTTGTATAATTTAGCGTTTAGTCATAGGGACAATTTCCATATTTTTGATTTAAATAAATTTGTAAATAGAATTCCAATGACAGAAGGTACAATGTACTTACCTTTTACTTATAAAAAACGAATAGCTACTCTTGTAGCTTGTAATATTGTGGACTCTGCTATATTTAGCACGAAACCAGTTGACTTCGGTACATGTTGTACAAATAGTAATATTGACATAATTAGTAATAATACTAATTTACCTATTTTTACTTCAATTAATAGTAATTCTACTATTGTAAATTGTGACCAAAATAATTTAAACTAAATAGGACGACAAAGGATAAGCTCTGTAAAATTTGTTTAGTCCATCAGAATATTCAGGGCTTACCCGGCAAGGAACATGAAATAGAAATGTTTATTAATCAATGTGATATTGACATTCTTTGTATTACTGAGCATTGGCTAAATCAAAGCCAAATGCTAATACACTTTAACAATTACACATTGTCAAGTGCGTTCTCAAGAAGGACAGCAATCCGGGGAGGGTCTTTGATTATAACAAGGGACAACCTGAATTGTAAAGAACGAAAAGATATTGTCAGTCTTTCCAGGGAACGCATTGCTGAACTGTCTTGTGTTGAGATGGATAGATATATTGTAGTATGCGTTTACCGACCCCCCTCAGGTGACCTCAAACATTTTGAGGATATAATGGAGGAAGTACTCAAACGATTGTCAGTTTCAACTAAAAAAATATTAGTATGTGGGGATTTTAATGTTGATATTTTATTGAGTAATTCAAATAGTGTCCAGTTACTCAATTTATTTAAATGCTTTAATCTAAATAATGTATTTAGGGAACCCACTAGAGTAACACAAACCTCAGCCTCCTGCATTGATAATATATTTTGCAACTGTGAGATTTTAGATAAGGCTATAATAAGTAAGCTTAGGTCTGATCACTGTGGTCAACAAATTTATGTTTTGAATAGTATTGTTAAACTCAAGCAAATAGTTAAATGCAGACCTATAACAAAAGATAAATTAATGCGGTTTAAAGATAAAATTTCTACTACAGTTCCTGCCCTAGTCTTTGAACATGGACATCCTGATAGTATTTACAGAACCCTATTCAAATCTGTAGATACGGAATTTAAAAATATTTTTAAAACGAAAAATATAGACATTATGAATAATAAATTAAAATTCAGCGATTGGGCAACTATTGGGATCCATAAAAGTCGAAAAAAGTTGTATGAGCTTTATGAAGAAAGACAATTTAATCAAACTGCAAGTTTTCTAGAACGGGTTAAAACTTATTCAAAAATTTTCAAAAATGTTTGCATTCAAGCAAAATCGCTACATATTAAAGAAAAAATTACCCAATCTGATAACAAAATAAGAACCACATGGAATATAGTTAACAAACAGGCAGGAAAAACCAAATCGCGTAACCCAAAGATTGAAATAGTTGCCAATGGTAGTAAATTAACATCAGATTTAGAAATCGCGAATACCTTTGAAAACTATTTCCAGAATGTTCCTGTTTTGTTGACGGATTCTCTTAAGTCCTCGCCAACAACAGCCCAAAAACTCTTAAGAGACAACGTAAAAGAATGCACTGTCTTATTTAATTTTGAACATATCACTGCAGCAGACATTAAAAAAACCTGCCGATTCATAAAAATTAAAAGAACTGGCGACCTTTGGGGAATGTCTGTGCAAGTTATTTTCAACATTATCGACACTATTGCCCCTTATATGGCTGTAATATTCAACCAATGTGTCGACCTAGGAACGTTTCCAAATTTAATGAAACATAGTAAACTGATACCGCTATTTAAGTCTGGAGATAGGCAGGACGTTAATAATTATAGGCCTATTTCAATTTTACCAACTCTTAGTAAGATATTTGAAAAAATCATACTTGACCAACTTCTAAGTCATTTTAATTCCAACAAAATTCTTCACTCCGAGCAGTATGGCTTTACTAAAGGTAGGAATACCACCGATGCTGGTGCCAAGCTTTTAAGCCATATCTATGATGCCTGGGAACAGTCTCAGAATGCCATAGGAGTCTTCTGTGACCTGTCCAAAGCTTTTGATTGCGTCGAACATCAGACGCTACTATTTAAACTTAGCCACTACGGTATCAGAGACAGAGCTCTTGATTTCGTTGCCTCTTATCTGAGTGATCGAACACAAAGGGTATGCATAAATGACACAAAGTCGCAGGGTTGTTCCCCCAAAATGGGTGTGCCACAGGGTTCAATTTTGGGCCCTTTTCTGTTTTTAGTGTATATAAATGATTTACCGCACCATGTAGACGGTATTTGCGAAATAGTATTGTTTGCTGATGACACTTCTCTCGTTTTTAAAACAGATAAAAGTAAAGACAATTTTGACGATGTAAATTCTGCTATTGCGCACGTATCGCACTGGTTCACAGTTAACAATTTACTTTTAAATTCAAAAAAGACTAAGTGCATTGAGTTTGCACTACCAAACCTAAGAAATATAGTTAGCAACAAAAAGGTGATTGTGAATGGAGAAATACTAAAAATGGAAAACTCTACTGTATTTCTGGGGGTGACCTTAGACAATAAATTACAATGGGGCGCTCATATTGAGACTTTGGCAGGTAAACTTAGTTCAGCTGCCTATGCTGTGAGAAAAATTAGGCAATTTACAGACATTGATACAGCCAAGCTTGTTTATTATGCCTATTTCCACAGTGTTATGTCCTATGGTATTCTATTGTGGGGCAAAGCTGCTGATATTCAAACCATATTTGTATTACAAAAGAGAGCAATTAGAGCCATATACAAAATGAAGCCACGCGAATCTCTTCGCCAAAAATTTAAAGAAATAGGTATTCTTACAGTGGCATCTCAATACATTTATAATTGCTTACTATTTGTTCGTCAAAATATTAATAATTATAAGCAACGGATAGATATAAGTAATCGTCCAATTAGAAATGGAGGACATAAGTTAGTTATAGTGCCACACCGTTTGCGTAAGGTACAGAGGTCATTTGTGGGGTTGAGTGTACGCTTCTACAATATGATTCCGAAGTCTGTTTTGGACTTACCTTTGCACAGGTTTAAAGACACTGTCAAGAAACATTTAATTAATCATGGTTACTATACCATTGAAGAATTTCTTAACGACAATGATTCTTGGAATGATAGAAATATGCTTCCATCTCCTCACGAGATATCTTAAAAATATGTTATAATTTTTCATAATCTATAAGAAATCTTGTATTATAACAATGACATTTTTGAAAAGAGCAAGTGCCGAGTTTCTTGCCAGTTCTTCTCGGTGCAAACCTGCTTTCCGAACCTGGCGGTAGAGTTTTGACTTTTCATAAGAGCCTGTTATTTAGGCCTATGTGAAAAATAAATATTTTCATTTTCATTTTCATTTTCAATACACTGATTTTAGGTATCTTTATGAATTATTTTGATAAATGCGGCTCCAATCATTTCGATGTTGACCTTAGATATTCCAAGTAATTATTGCATACCTATTTTGTTTATAAGTTATAAGTCCCACGGCCTTGTTCGTAAATTGGAATCAAGTTCTCATAATCAGTTAAAAAAATCACTACTTTTTTTTAATAGCTGTACCTAAAAATGCGTAGTCATCAGAATATTTTCCTGTCCGTGTTGTGTGACAGAGAGCGCAACAGCGGTCTGCCCACCAATTTTATTGCCCCGCGTGCAGTGAGGTATTGCGCTTAAATAAGTACATATACATACGAGGAAATGAGCCGGTAAAACCACTGTACGAAACGTATTTATCGTAATCATAATCGGCAGCAAACTCTGCCCCTGATTGGTTGAATTTAATACGCGAGAATTTAATTCCTTTTATAATACTTAATACCTAATTTTAAATTACATAATATAAAGGTCAACGAGTTGAGAACAACAAATATATCTAAACGATATATTTAATCAGTAAATATAAACAAAGGATTAATTACTGTAAAGGCTACTTGTCACAATCGGCGATTTTATTGATGAATACGAACGTTTGTGCTTACACGCTATAATCGCCGATGATCGTCGTATATTCATAATTAACCATCGAACAGGGGGGCTATTCACATAACGTTTTCACACAATCAGTGATGTGAAACAAGAAATAAAATAAAAAATAACTTTACATCAGTCTGTTGGTTTAGAGTGTAAAATTGAATGTACTTAAACAAAGGAAATACAATATGCCTTAACCTTATCGTGCAATTCAAAATTCAAAATTCAAAATATATTTATTTAACATAAGCCTAACGTACAGGCTCTTGTAAAACGTCAATATGATATTTGTCGCATATGTATATATGTATGGTGATAACTACAAGTCGACTTAAAACTAAGTTTACAAGGATTCAATGTAAATGTAATTTCCCTATCGTCGACAATGTTGCGTTTTGACTTTTGAACTACATTCAATTTTACGCTCTATATCAATAATCGTAAAATTATTTTTTAGTGTTAGCAAAAAATGTTTTGATATCGTCTGGTTATATACGTAAATGCCTATTTAAACATTTCACTTCACTAAATGTAGCCGACGCGTGACGTGAATAGTCCCCCAGGACTGCCAAAGAAGCCTCATTCGATGAGGCTTCTTTGGCAGTCCTGGGGGAACGATCAAAGTGTGGAATTCAAATTTTTTTAACTAAGTTTAGCAGCTTTAAACTCCGCATCCACATCTGTCTTGAAGGCCTAAGCTCAACGAATGATTACAGACGATCGTGTAGATTCTTACGATCATGAACGATTATCCGATGACAGACCATCATACGTGTCACGATCATTACCAATAAACTATTAGGCATACAGACAAAAAATTTCCTTTGCATATGGGTATATTTTAAACTTAGGTACGTCAATTTAAAGCCGACAGGCTTTAAACGCGACAACCCATTTATTTTGGCCATGGAGTCAATAACCAAAACCATTTCGAGGCGTATCTATCTAAAAGTCATTTCCTCGTTTGATAATAATATACTCGAAGGGCTGATTTTCTATAAAGAATCAACCTGGCTGCTCAAAAATGATAATAATAAGCTAGTATTTTAGGCTAGGTACTATTCTTTTTTGACAGCTACTGTCATCCATGATGGAACCCTAATCTTTGCCCTAACCGTAATTACAACCTAGACAGACCGCTCCAACATTATCAAAAAAAATATAACATCGGTACGAACATAGTGATAATTAAAGATTCGATGCGATCGTGCTTTTTTCTCTGAATATTAACGATAATGTTGTAGTACAAGAGACTGACACTTATCTACCGATAACCGAATGTATATTTTAAACTAGGTTCTGCCCGCGGTTTATCCGCTTTTATTTAGGTTTTTTTGGCAGATTTTTGTTTTGCTATAATCCGCTTCTTGAAAAGATTCTGTATGGTACAATATGAAGGAATACTGCTCATATGAAACACTACACACAATAATTGTCCAACACTTTCTTCGACGTATCGTGCCGACACCGGGACATCCTCAGGAGATGTTGACTTCACAATGCGAAATCGTAGAGCGAGGTTCGTAATGCGAGATCTCTACGATTTCGCATTGTGAAGGTTATGGTAACAGTGAAAGGTAAAAGTGTCGCGAGTTCAAGACTGCTTGCTCTTAGCCTAAGAGCAAAGACCGCGATGAAACCGCATTTTGTTAGTCCATAATAACGACTGCGAAACATCGGAGCTCGGTCGTATATTTATAAAATATTTTCCGCATAGCACATAGAGGAATTCATGTAGCAATTTAATACAACGCAAAATAATCTTTATGCTCAAATAAATCATTTATTGGTTAATACGAAGTACAATGTCACTGACGTATTACGGAGTTTTTGTGTGTTTACTGATATTAGTAAAGTGCTATGAAGTGCCCGATGCCAAACTGGAAGCGGTTTATCCCAAAGGACTGAGAGTGTCCATTCCAGGTTTGATTCAATTAGTATTATCTTTTAGACTCTTGAGCTTTTTTATTCAATCACAAGTCATAACTGAAATGGTTAAGGAGCTGAAGTGACCATGCAAATGAAGTTACGGAAACGTAATAATCATTCTTACTCAGAAAGGATAAAAATCCTCTCTGTCGCTTATGCTACACGCGATGCACCGGAATGATAAATCACATGGCGGTAAGAATATTAAACTTCCAACGATACAGCAACATATTTAACTTTTTAAGATAGAGTCCGTAACTAAAGTAGCCCAAAAGTAGAGAGGATATACTGAATTTAGTTATGTGTCTTTCACTCTTAGGAATACGTTAGTGGGTGCGACATGCGGCATTGTGGAAGAATTTAACAGAAAAACGACGGTTTTGCACAGTTACTAAAATACTATGCCGGTTATCAAAAATCCCTTTCTGAGTGATTTTGGATATATTTTACTATCGACACATTAAAACAAAAATTACAATTACATCCATAGTAGTTTCCGATAAAAATTAGAAATAATAATAGTTTAAAAACTAAAAAAAACACGCTCTATCTCTCTTACTCGCATGCAAAGGATGAAAGAAAGAAATTTATTAATCCTGGCGAATCTAATTAAGATAATTGGATATTTTAATCGAATTATTGCATTGTCATCGGTCTTTGACAGGTGTGCAAAGTTTGAATTAAATCTGATCGTTCAAAGTAGGACAAAATCAAGGTCAAAGGAGTCGGTTACAAACATACAAACATACAGGTGAAGCTAATAAAAGCGTGTTAATTAAAAACCGTGTTAAAAAAGGAAACTTTAGAGCAACTTTTTTATCGAGAAAATTTTATGCAATCGTGTTTCTGCTTAGCAAATTTACATGACGTTTAAATTAGAAAGTCATCGTCGTTAAAAAAACCGGCCAAGTGCGAGGCGGACTCGCGCACCGAGGGTTCCGTACTCAAGAAGTACTGAAGCAAAACAATCAGGCAAACTAATGTAGATGTAACACGACCAAAACTGTAACGACTGTGAATGTAAAACGGTAATAATGACCTTTGTTAATGAACCGCAAAACTAACTTTGTTTGTAGAGGTTTATTGTTAATTTCAAAAAAACTATGCTAGTTAGAGCATTGGCTATAGTTTTCCTGTAAAATATACGTAAATTCCTATTGACCATAATTATTTAAGATTTTTCGATTGGTAAACTCCGGAGATAAGGGGGGGGAACGGTATTTTTTTAGACATTTTCCCCGATAAATCAAAAACTATAATGACTAAAAATAATTAAAAATCGGTTTTAGAATGTACAAAGTAAACCCTTTCATATGATATCCCACACAGTACAGTTATCTCACTTTTAAATTTAAACCCTCCGATTTTCCCCCCTTTTTAAATAAGAACAAAAATAATTTCCATTTTTTTTTATTCCATTCATTGGGCCACTAATATACACAACTATTCCAAATTTCATATCGATAGCTCCGGTAGTTACTGAAATAATCGAGTGTGACGGACAGACAGACGGACAGACAGACGGAGAAAGTCGCACCATAAGGGTTCCATTTTACCATTTTGGTACGGAACCCTAAAAATCGCTTAAAACCAAAGATAAAAAGACCGTTAACGCCGTTAAATCTAAAACGCAGAATGCGCTTGCCTCAAAGATGTTCTATACATTTCTTTCAGATGATGGGTACACATTATTCGCCTTCCACGGCAAACTAAACGAGGAAATGGAAGGTCTAGAGGCCGGATATTGGTCACGGGATATCACAAAGCCCAAAGAGGGGCGATGGTACTTCAGGGACAGAGATGCCCATTTGAAACTTGGTGACAAAGTGTACTTCTGGACTTTCGTGATCAAGGATGGCCTGGGCTACAGGCAGGACAACGGAGAATGGACTGTTACTGGTAAACATCCGTCCTTAATGGCCTTTATTTACTTTAACAGCTCAATATCCACGCGTGTTTGGCTTCAGGAGATAACATTTATATCTGGACCAAGAATATCCTGAAAAGCTGTAAGGAGGCTTGCCGTAGTCCGTAAGGTACCTTTCCTCCCTAAATTATATCTGGACGAAGAATATTCTAAAAAGCTGTAAGGTAATGGATGCTTACCATCCTCCCTATCCTCCCTAGACTTCATTTAGGACACCAGCTGGGTCCTTTACGCGAGTTTGACTGTAAGTAAAGTTTATTTCTGATACTTTGTGATAAAGAAATGTGTGGGCTGGGCTAGAGGCAGGATAATGGAGAATGTAATGCTGCTGGTAAGGCATCTTTATTTCCTGGAATTGTCATAAATTAACTTTATGAGCGATAATCACGGTTCCTGCGAAGTTGTATTCCCCTAGAGTGGAGGAAGATGACATGAGACATGAGTATTGGAAGATATTTGTAGGATTTTGGTTAAACTTTATAAGTAAAGCGAAGCAGTGCAGGAAGCTAAAAAATAAGTTGTAACCTAACACCGAAACATATCTATATTTTAGAACACTTACATTTTCAGGGTACGTCGACGAAGCAGGCAATCCCGTAGGGCCCGACGGAAGCGCCATAGAAATGATTCCAGTTACATTACCACCTGATGCCTGTAACACCTCAGCACCAGATGCTACCCCTAATGTCCCAGCCCCGATCGTTACCCCAGTTTCCCCACTACCAAGTTCTACCCCAAATACCCCATCTCCTGATTCCCCAGCAACCAACCCTGAAATGGCACAGCCAGTCACACCAAACAAAGAGAGTAATAATTATCCTTGTGAATTGTCAGTTTCTAAAACGTCAGTGCCAGGATTCGTCTGTAAAGGCCAACTTTTGTTTGAAGACAATTTTAACGCTGGCATTATGAAGGGGAAAATATGGACACCGGAAACCAAATTTCCTGGTGCACCAGTAAGTAAAAAATTGGCTTATATATTATTAAAAGATTTTATAGTTTAGAATGAACAAGCAAATGTTCATCTCTTGACTAACGATGACTAGTGATGATCGTCACATACAAAAGCGTCTGTCATCAGCGGTAATCGCCATGGTCATCCTGCGCCATCTACATAATCGTGACGCACGTACGTTTGCCCGCGGCTGGTGAAGAACTATTAGGATTTAGGTCCTTACATATAAAATTGGCGTTTTGTATGGGAGGAACATAAAGTCGATTTTTTTTTTAAATATAATATATATATTTTCATCACTCATACACGGAAAGTAGGTCTGAAGTTGCCTGAGAAGCGGGTTGAAAGTAATACTTTGCAGCCCTAGGGAGAATCGTTTTCAACTGATAGCTGTCAAATAATTAAAAAAAACTAGTTGTCACATTTTTATTAGAGTTCAAATGAAACACGACATACCCGAGTGCATCCATAGACAAAAAGAAAGATAGACTTTATTCATAAAGTAAAGACAACTGATTCATAGACATTCATAGACAATCATAGACAATACTTGACTATTAAAAAGCTAAATGCATAGCCCGCCGGCTAGGCCAAAGAAAAAAAAAGGCGGGAAAGTGGCAAGCGGCAATCCGATCTTCATTTTGTTTTTCGAGTTGTAGAGTTTTGTTTAGGCTTCTGTTTAACAGTGATTTTTATTGACACAATTATTCAATTTTCTTTAGCTAATTTCTATTTTTATTTTGACTTTCCTTATATTCGTAATGAAAAGCACAGTGTTTACCTCGGGATAAAGACTTATTTAGTCCCTCGAACTATAGGCCCCCTCGCTACGCTCGGGCGCCAAACCCCGTCTCGGGACTAAATAAGTTACTTTCATCCCTAGGGTAACAATGTACTATTAATCAAAGTATGTGCCATTGCTATCTATGCACTTTTGCCACCTTAAAGGTATTTCATTGATCCCTTTACTAAAAAAGCCATTCGGACGGGAATCAATAAAATCTTTGAAAGCGCTTTGGACTGCCTCATCGGAGTTAAATTTTTTCCCTTGTAAGAAGTTATCCGAATTTCGAAAAAAATGGTAATCTGTTGGAGCAAGGTCCGGGGAGTAAGGTGGATGTCTTAGGCATTCCAATTGAAGCTCCTCTAATTTGGTAGCCGTCTGTTGTGCAGTGTGTGGTCTAGCGTTGTCCTGAAGCAGCAGTGGCCTAGAACGATTGACCAGCCTCGGTTGTTTAGCAGCTAGCTTTTCCATCATGGATTGCAGTTGCTGACAATAGATATCCGCCGTAATCGTCTGGCCAGATTTAAGAAAGCTGTAGTGAACGACGCCGGCGCTAGTCCACCAAACGCTCACAAGTAATTTTTTTTGAGTCAATTTTCGTTTGGGGCAGGATTTGGCTGGTTCGCCAGGGTTCAACCATTGCGATGAGCGTTTCCGATTATCATACAGGATCCATTTTTCATCCCAGGTAATGATTCGATTTAAAATCCCTTCATTACTGTGCCGGTTGAGTAATGTAACACAGCAGTCTACGCGCGGTTGTCGGTGTGCTGCACTCAATTCATGAAGTACCCACCTTTCAAGCTTTGTCACCTTCCCAATTTGCTTCTAGTGAACTAAAACAGTTTTATCACTAACACCGCAGCCTGCAGCTAGCTCGGACGTGGTTTGCGATGGATCCGCTTCCACAATAACCTTCAATTCTTCATTGTCAACTTTGGTCTCCGGCCGTCCACGGGGCTTGTTCTGCAGGTCGAAATTTCCAGAACGAAAACGTTGGAACCAAAAACGCACTGTGTTTTCTTTTGCGACACCCTCGCCGTACACATCATTAATCCTTCGAGCCGTTTCTGCAGCACTGGTGCCACGATGGAACTCGTACTCGTAAATAACGCGATATTTCAAGTTTTCCATTTTGTAAACAGAGTGGCGCAAAAAAAAACCAAAAGAGAAAAAAACAAATGAATTACGATTTTCAAAACACAAAAGCATGAGTAAATAGCTGTATAAATTTGAAATTGGAACTTCTAACCAAAGAAGAGATATTTGAGATCAAAGTGGCCAGTACGACAAAACGCCAATTTCAAGGACCTAATATTTTATTGCCACGCTCACCCACGTGCATTCTCTTCAATGGGTGCCCTAAAAACTGCGAAGTCCCCGATCTTACACGATCATTGACGATTATAGATGATCATTGGCGATTACAGCCAGTCAAACCCCACTATGACATCGACTATACATATGCTCCTGTGTAATCGCCTATTCTAGCCGACTATGTAGAGGCACTATCAGATGGTACTTCATAATCATAAATGATGATTTCTAATTCCAAATCCTTTAAGATAAACTAATGTACCTAACATATTGATTCGAACAAAATGCTTTCTATGAAACCATTCAGTCATTCATATTATGTTTCAGGAATACCCGTTCAACGTGTATTTCTATGGAAAAAATGTTCATGTGCACGATGGAAAACTGATCATCAAACCAATTACCCTGGAGTCCAAGTTCGGGGACGAATTCATACACAAGTCTTTAGATCTAACTCCAAGGTTCTTATACATTTCATATACCTATGTTACGTCTCAATGCTTTTAATTAGATATTATTTATGAAAAAAAACAATGAAGGTAAATGCCTCACACGTTCCTTAACCTCGCGTTGTAATAATTACTAATAATAAATAGGTACTTACCGATTTTTTTATGCTTATAAAAACCACAAAGTTCGTGATCGATTTACCTTAACAAAGTAGCTAGAAAAAATATTCAATTGATATTTGAGGAATCCCACATGAACCATGATTGCATTGTATTTTTTCCATCTTTGTTCTATAAATAAGAATAAAATAAACAATTTTTACTGTGGGTTTTCTTGCTTTGTTTGGATAACAATGTTATTACAGTATCGCGTCTGTATATCCTTATTCTACGACGAAAGGGTTTGTAAGTGACTTCATTCTAAATTCAGTAAGTCACCTAAAATAGCGGACAAAGTTTTTGTTTATCAACACGATAGATGTCAAATGAAAATTTCGAAAAAGGAACATCAAATGTTTCTTTTTAATTAACGAGTGGAGGTCGTGGGTTCGATTCCCACTACTGGTAAATGTTTGTGTGATAAGCATGAATGTTTTCTAGTGTCTGGGTGTTATTCAATCAATATATTATATTTATGTTATCTAGTACCCATAACACAAGCTATCGCTTACTTTGGGGCTAGATTGCGATGAGTAAAATGTCCCGTATATATTTATTTATTTATTTTAAGTACTCCAAGGATTGTGAACAAAAGTAAATGAACTGCTGTAATTATATATGCTCATTTAGTTTTAAGAGCCTTTGTGAAGTGGTGTTAACAGAAAACGAAACCCAGCTGAGTTTGTTGTGGGCTTTTTCTCATTGCAGGCCGCGTTTGAACCCTCGTGAACTTAGTTTTAAGTCGACTTTTAGTTATCACCACACCTTTGCGATAAATATCGTATTGACGTTTTACAAGAGCCTGTACGTTAGGCCTATGTGAAATAAAGATATTTTAAGTTTTGAGTTTGAGTTTGAAATGACTGTTTGTTTTGTCATTACAGCTGTACAGGAGTTATCGGTACCAACGAATGCAACCGTGAACCATCTGAGAGCGAGATTCTCCCGCCGATCATCACAGGCAAAATAACCACGAAGAAAAGTTTCAGCTTCAGATATGGGAGGATAGAAATCGGCGCGCGGATGCCTTTAGGAAACTGGCTAGTACCGGGTAACTAACTTTTATTTTGATTAGACTTCTAAAAATAAGAAAAAAAGGGAAGTGAAACGAAGGAGAAAGGGTAACGAAAGGAGGAACGTAAACAAAAGAAGGAGGAAAGGAGATGAAATGAGGAGGAACGGAAACAAAAGAAGACGGAAGGCAAACAAAAAAATTCATTGGTACCGCTCTGGTTGTAAGTGTAACCATTCCTGCGGTGTTCATCCGTTGTGATGATGATTCTTAATTTTTTTAATTGATCACGTCTGCAGAGTCTGCACAAATGCTTAAGCGCCGCAAATACTCGGTAATCAGCAAGGACTACGTTTTAGCGGCGCTTGCATTTGAGACTTTAGGAATTTGTGAATATCCTATCCAAAAAGTTGTTTCACGCGTCAGGTGACCAAAGAGCTGGCGCTTACTTCGCCCAACGGCTAAGCCTAGTTATACAGCGAGGCAATAGCGCCAGTGTTTTTGGGCACCATGCCATTAAGCCAGCATTTGGACGGTGTGTACATTTTGTGAATATTTTTAATCTTAATTTATTTGTATATAATATGTTTATTAAATCTGTAATTTTTATTTAGATTTCAATGAAACCAATAAAAGTCGTAAACTTAAAAAAAAAAAAAATTGATCACTAGACGTGGGTAAATTTAGCAATAATTCTCATACGTTTTGAATTTGGTTACATTCCATTCCACGATTATGCTTAGAATAAGAATAACTTAGAACCTTCCGTGCCGCTTACGTCGGCTGCCTCCCCGCGACTCCTTCTTGTAGCATCAGTTCACGTGACTGTTTTTCTTAGAACTGCAGCTGGAACCTCGAGATAATTTGTACGGCGAGCAAAGCTACGCGTCCGGAGTGTTGAGAGTCGCCCTGGCGAAGGGCAATGTGGAGGACTCCAAGCGCTTGTACGGAGGAGCCATCCTAAACGATGTCCCACCTTTCAGGTAAGTGATTTGTAATGATCGAGCTTATTCTAATTACTATACAAGTCTTGCCCGCGTGGAATGGTGTTAAGAATACTATAGCTGCATTTCCGCTTTGAATAGCTAGGCTGATACATTGCGCAAAAAATAAACCAGCCCTTCAGTCACCAGTTGAGGCTATTAACTGCAGGGAAAGCTGTCGAAGGAATTTTTCGGCACTATGACTCCCTGGACCCAGGGGTTTCACAGCAAACGGGACAAATAAGTAACTCTCTTTTGATGACTCTCTTTTGACGACCGAATGGCGTAGGGGTAGCGAACCTGCCGTCTGCGTCAGAGGTCGTGGGTTCGATTCCCACTACTGGTAAATGTTTGTGTGGTGAGCATGAATGTTTTCCAGTTTCTGGGTGTTTTTCAATATATTACTTATACTAGCTTTTACCCGCGGCTTCGCCCGCGTGAATTTCAGGGTTTTTACAAATACCGTGGGAGCCAAGGATTTTCTGGGATAAAAAGTAGCATACGCGATAGATAAACAGTCAACTACTACAACAACTAAAACAAACATCGGCTTTACTGCTCTTCCCGATTCCGTCCTTAATCAGTATAGGTTCAACTACGGGGTTCAACTAAAACACACACGGCGTCGTAGTCGGCGTAGTCTATCTAAAGATTGAAAAATCTGTCCTTAGAAATTAGGTAAAATGTCGTTTTTCGGTAATATTCTTCCGCAACGCTGCATACTAATCTAACCTAACCTAACCTAACCTGGAGCTCTTGCAATTTGCAAACCAATGTAGGTACCCATTTTGACATTTATAGCATTACTATCCCATATCCCATTGCTCATCTAAAACACATAATAGCGAAACAGTTATTAGTTCAGAACCAATATTGGGCACCCATTTTCACGTTTATAGCATTATACTAACTTTTGCTCGCGGCTTCGCTCGCGTGAATTTCGGGCTTTTACAAATACCGTGGGAGCCAAGGATTAACTGGGATGAAAAGTAGCATAATTAAATTGTGTTCAGGACTAATGCTAGGCACCCATATTCACGTTTATAGCATTATTAATGTTACATATTCTATTGCTCAACTAAAACACGCATTGTTCATAGCGAAACAGTTCTAATTTCAGTATCTATATAGGTATCTACCCATTTTCACATTTACAGCATTGCTATCCTATATCACATTGCTCATCTAAAACACATATTCTGAACGAATTGTTGATAACTGGCTTTAGTAGTTTTTTAGTATTTAGGTAAAACGTCGTTTTTCTGATATATTCTTCCGCAACGCTGCATACTAACCTATCCTAACCTAACCTGGAGTTCTTGCAATTTCAGAAGCGATGTACCCATTTTCACATTTATCGTTATACTTTCCCATATCCCATAGCTTAACTAAAACAAAAATTTTCAATAGCAAAACAGATAGTTTTTTTTTTTTTTTTTTTTTTTTTTTATTATTGTAGATAGGCTTGCGCTTGACGACAATCATGCCTGATGGAAAGCAATGATGAGGTCTAGGATGGAGCGCGCTTGCCTAGAAAATGCCTATTCACTCTTCTCTTGAAGGCACCTAGATTGTACTTGGCTGGAAACACGGAGGCTGGAAGGGCGTTCCACACCTTAGCGGTTCGTATCAGAAACGTGGAGGAAAAACGTTTCGTGCGAGTTTGTTGGACGTCAACCACATAAGGATGCCACCGCTCTCGGCGTCTTGCAGTCCTATGGTAGAAAGGTGAAGGAGGTACAAGGTTATGTAGTTCCTGAGCACACTCACCAAAGTATATCCTGTAAAAAACCGCTAAACAGGCAACGTTGCGCCGATGTTGTAAGCTGAGCAGTTTTGCCCGCGTTAGCGATTCCTTGCCGATTATTCTGCGAGCGCGGCGATCAACTGAGTCCAATGCATCGAGCTGATACTTGGCAGAACCATCCCAAAGGTGACTACAGTACTCCATGCCGGAACGCACCTGAGCCTCATATAGCGTCAGAAGCTGTTCGGGCGTGAAGTACCGCTTAACCTTGTTGAGGATTCCTAGTTTTTTAGCAGCTGTTTTTGCTTTTGCTTCGATGCATTTCCCAAAATTGAGATTGGGTGAGATGGTGATACCCAGAAGCTCGATGTAATCGCCAATCGGAACGGATATACTTTGGAAAGTTGGAGCCAAGGTGAAGGGGCTCTTTTTAGCAGTGAACAAACACGCCTGTGTTTTGGTAGCGTTAAACTTAACCAGATTAGCGTCACCCCACTCAGACACTTCTTTCAAAGTCAAGTTAACGCGATTTACCAATGCCTCTCTAAGCTCAAGGATCTCAGAACCGCTGGCTTTTGAACTGGACATGTACCTCTCCGAGACAGTGCTGTCGTCCGCATAACCAAAGATACCTGGTTTCAGCAGATCGTTGATATGCAGCAGGAACAATGTCGCGGAGAGAACAGACCCCTGGGGTACCCCGGCGTTGACAGCCATTAGGTCCGAAGAGTGGCCATCTACGACCACCCGGAAAGACCGTTCCCTCAGGAAATCAGATACCCAGTTGCAAAAGCCAGCGGGTATCCCATATGCCGGAAGTTTGCTAAGAAGGCTGCCGTGCCAGACTCGGTCAAAAGCCTTCGAGATGTCTAGTGAGACAGCAAGTGCCTCACCGTGCTTCTCAATGGCCTCGCCCCAAGTATGCGTAGCATACACTAGAAGATCGCCTGTAGAGCGGTTGGACCTAAATCCATACTGGCGGTCCGACAGAAGGTCATTTTCCTCTAGGTATGCCAGGAGCTTACGATTGAGAACCCGTTCCATACTTTTGCAAAGTATGGACGTGATGGCAATCGGTCTGTAATTAGCCGGATCAGCACGACAGCCTTTCTTAGGAACCGGCTGCACATTGGCAACCTTCCAGGAGAGTGGGACTTGAGCTGTCGAAAGAGAGAGGCGAAACAAGCGTGTTAGTACAGGAGACAACTCGGGAGCACAATTTCGTAGGACTATTGCAGGTATACCGTCTGGGCCACTGGCTTTACTCACATCGAGATCACGGAGTGTTTTGAGGACCTCGTGCTGGTGAATGCGAATCTCCGGCATAACAGAGTCGCTAGATGGAAGGATTGGTGGTGGAGTACTTCCAGCGTCAAGCCGTGAGTTTTCTGCAAACAGAGTTGCCAAAAGATTCGCTTTGTCTGTTGCAGCCACAGCCAGAGACCCATCAGGCTTCTGCAGAGGCGGCAGGGAAGGGCGGCTAAAGTTCATTTCAACCGACTTTGCGAGCGACCAAAATGCTTTACTGCCACTGGGGTAGGTGGCGAGCTCACGGCCGAACCGATTAGTACGGCTGAAATGAGCCTTATTCAACACCCTCTTGTATGACTTGGCGGCAATATTGAAGTCTCTTTTCTTCTTTTGGACGTCCGGAGCTTTGCGAGTACGAGCGTCCGCCCATGCTAAAAACGCGTCCCGTTTTTGTGCCTCGGCAACCGCACATTCAGCGTTGTACCACGGGGGAGTCTTGCCGTCAGATGATACGTCAGAAAAAGGTATAAAATATTCCATTGCCTGACGTATCACTTGCGAAATGGCAGTCTCGCAGCTCGACGGGTCATTAGTAGAGAAACAAGCCTGCCGCCAAGGATAAGATGCAAAGAAATGACGCATCTCATCCCAATCCGCTGACCTGTATCGCCACACCCTCCTCTTAACACTGGGTTCAGAGGGGGGAGGGTAGAAGTTGGATACAGATTTCACCAGACAGTGGTCCGAGGTGCCCAAAGGTGGTGAGACAGACACCGAAAAACTGTCTGGATCTGTCGTCAGCAGAAGGTCCAAGCAATTGGGTGTGTGACCGTCCACATCCGGTATTCTTGTGGCTTCCTGAACCAACTGAGAGAGATCTAGCGAAAGTGCAAATTTGCGCGCCTCTCTCCCAGCATGGTCAGTTTTCTGGTATGGGAACAACCACTCCTGGTGGTGAGCATTGAAGTCCCCCAGAAATACTAGCCGAGCTGAAGGATACCGGCGTTGAACGGTGTCCGCCGTATCGCCGAGATAGTCAAACAACCGGGTTGTCTCCTGGTCACCACTATGTGAGCGGTATACGCAAGCGTACACTGTCTGCTCTAACCCTGCGTCTACCAGGCACCACAAGACAGAGAGGGAAGGTACCTCCAAATTACGTAGACGCTGGCAGCAGATGTTGTCTCGAGCGTACGTACATACCCCAGCGCGAGGTTTGAAATTATGCTCAAGCGAGTATCCGGGGTACTGTAAGTACGCTACGTCGGCTGGACTATGAATTTGCGTCTCCGTAAGGAAGAGGATATGCGGCTTAGCGGTCTCAAGATGGTGGTGGACCGCTTTAAGATTTGAGTGTAAGCCTCGGATGTTAGCGAGGTGGACTGAGAATGAGAGGTGGTGCAGCCGCTGTTGAACCTTTTTCCTTTTTCTAATTTTCATGTTGGGAGAGAGTGAATAGGTGAGGGGAAATGGAAGTTGTACGAGATGCTGCACAGGTGGACACCGTGACCTTCACCGCAGCGACGTTATTGGTAGACTCAACTGGAGACCGCGGGGACGCCCGAACCCCCCTGGGAATCGCCACCGGGACCTCTCTCCGGTCGCCAACCGGCACGGTGGAAGCCATCCCAGGATTTTTCGCGAGGTGGCGGGGCAGCCTTTCATAGGTGGCTGGCCTACTACTTGGGCCCCCTACTACCTGCGGTCGGCCAGCGGTGCACCGTGCTTCGGATCCCGCTGGTCTCCAAATTGAGCCGCCCGGCGCCGCTGCAGCTCCGGTCAGAACCTGTCACCATGTGCAGCACAACTGTACAGACCCATTCCCCCATAAATGGCTTCTACGTGCAACACACCGGAACACGACACACCTCATGACAAAAATTGCCTCAGAATGCGTCATTTGGCGGCGCGACTTTGCCCGTAGGGTGGTAAAGAAGCCGCGGCCGAAGCCTACCACCAATAGAATTTGTTGCTCTTTAGCACCACCCAGGGGTCACGTGTAGGGTACTGAGGGTTGAGACCTGGCTTTGGTAAATCCCACGGACGCGAGCAACTTTGACCCCCAAAAGTAGTTTAAAACCTATGTCATATAGGTACCCGTTTTCACAGTTATAATATTATATTAACCTGTATATTATTGACTCATCTAAACTCATCTATGTCAACTAAAACAAAAAAGCTTATAGTGAAACAATGGTAAGTCAGAATTTATATAGGTAATAAATATTACAGTTACATTATTACTAACCCAAAATCTCATTGTTTAACTAAAATACACAATGTAAATAGCGAAACAGTGATAAGTTTAAAACCTATTTAGGTACCCATTTTCACATTTATAGCATTATAATCCCATATCCCATTTTTCAACTAAAATACACATTGTTAAAAGCGTACAGTGCTAAGTTCAGAATCTATATGGTGCCCATTTTCACATCTGTAGTGATCAGTAGGTAGTACTAATCATATCAGATCTGTAGTATCATTAGCTTTTGCCCACCGCCCTGCCTGTGTCAAATTCGCTTTCAACATCCTGAGGGAAACATGAATTTCCCGTTCCCATTCAATATTCCAACCTTATACCTACTTTCAAAGAAGTTTGCTTTAGCTATCTACCTATAGATGTAGCTATAGATTGCTGTAAAAATTTAGGTTTTTTGAATATCCCACGGGAACTATGGATTTTCCCGGGATAAAAAGTATCCTATTATTTAATCCGGACTTCTAACTTTACGTCTGCAAAATTTCAAAGCAATCGGTTCAGTAGTTACGGCGTGAAAGCGGAACAAACATACAAACAAACTCACTTTCCCATTTATAATATTAGTAAGGAAGTAAGGATTATTTAAGTATATTAGTATGTATATATTTATCCGTTATCTAGTACCCATAACACAAGCTATCGCTTACTTTGGGGCTAGATTGCGATGTGTGTAATGTCCTGATATATATATATATATTTATTCAAGTTTATACACGGTGACTTTATTATCGTCTTACAATAGCAAACCAATTAAAGTACCTACACAATACCTACCACCCACTGTTAAAGAATAAAAAAATAAAAACAATATAAATGAGATAAATTTTATAAACTCAAAGTATTGCAGGCGTGCATGAGTGGACTTTTGACGCAACCGTTCGCCATTAGTTTTAAAAATTGGTCATGACTTACAACAGAGTTCACTTGTCGTGCAATTTCGTGCTGTTTTACAGGATGTTTCATATTTTCCAAAATTGTCATTTTTTCGCTAATGTGTGTATGGCTTGGCGTCACTTTTAAGAGCACTCAGAGATTTCTTACATCGGACTCGTACTTAAGACCGCTTTTGTATGACGATAAAAAAGTCACCGTGTATGGTTAAAGGTATGTTCATTTTTTTTATTGAAATGTTACAATAGAACTTGTCACTAGCTTATTCTAATTACTATACAAGTCTTGCTCGCGTGGAATGGTGCTAAGAATACTAGCTACATTTCCGCTTTGAACAGCTAGGCCGATACATTGCCCAAAAAATAATCCAGCCCTTTAGTCACCAGTTGAGGCTATTAACCGCAGGGAAAGCTGTCGAAGGAATTTTTCGGCACTATGACTCCCTGGATCTAGAGGTCTCACGGCAAACGGGACAAATATGTAACTCTCTAATAAAGAGGCATACCTACTACGTTCAAGTGACAGAATATCAAAAACTCTAGTATCTACTCTGAATTGATAAGCGATTATTTCTTTGTTTCAGAACACAGTACATGAAGGAGCACATCGGTTTTGATTACTGGAGTAAAGTGTTCCACAACTACACTTTAGTATGGAAACCAGGTAGGTACCATAATAAACCAAAAAAATTCTCTTTTAGACTTTAGCACAATTTAGCACTTGACTTCGATCACAATTCACACCTGATAGTATGTGGCAATGCAGCTGAAAACTAACTTGACTTGGGTAAGCAACCCCTTATGGGGCTCTACATAGTTTCGCACCGAAACGCAAAATCGTTTAGCGGTGCCTCTTTGCACCAAAGAAGCCGTCAAAATCTCTTTAGAATAGTGATAGGTAAAGCTTCCAAAAACATTTTCTATGTGTTTTGTCTTGAGCCTAGATTATTAGTATGGACCCCCTTCGGGTAAAAGCCTCCTCCAAGGACTTCCATTTTTCTTTGTTGGTCGCAGTGGTCATCCATCTTTTCCCGGCTAACGCCACTAGCTCGTCCGCCCACCTGGCTACTGGGCGGCCTCTCGTTCTGGTGCCTCGTGGACCGGACCATTTTACAGTTCTGACAGTCCACCTATCATCACGGTATCTGGCCACATGTCCAGCCCACCTCCACTTTCTCTGTTGTGCGAAAGTCAAAGCGTCAGACACCTTTGTTCTTTTACGTAGATCAACATTTTTCCACCTATCTTTCAGTTTAATGCCTAGGTAACTTCTTTCCATTTTTCTCTGAGTGGTTTGAATTTTGTGTCTAGTTTTGTGATCAAATGTCCAGGTTTGGCAACCGTAGGTGAGACATGGAAGAATTTCTGAATCCATAACTATTCTTTTGGTTTGTAATGGTAGATTTGATTTGAATATTTCTTTATGAGCCCAATATTTCTTCCAGGTGATTGCTATTCTTCGGTCCATCTCTGCCATATTCCTTTCTTTGCTAAAAGAGATCTGTTTGCCCAGATACACATACTTATCAACAAATTCGAGAGGGGTGTTATTTATCATAATGGGTGCTATGTGATGATTCGTCATAACTTATTATTGTATTTTTCTTTTCTCTCTCTGTATGGAAGGAAATAAAGCTGATCTTATCTTATCTTATCTTATCTAGATTATTAGTTGCACCTAAGTATAGTAACCAACATGCCTACTTCCCCTTTTAGTGGATAGTATATTAGTATAAATATTTTTAGCCGCCTCTCCCCCCACGTGAAATTCGGTCTTTCACAAAACCCCTGGGAACCAAGGATATTTCAGGAGAAAATGTTTGTGTGCTATTTCAGGGTATAATCTATCTCCGTTCCAAACAGCTACATCGGTCTTAAAGTGGCGGCAACAAACTTTTTACCTATAAATATGCTGATCATTTTTCAGATGGGATATCCTTATATGTTGATGGCGAAAACTACGGAGAAATAAGCCCCGGAGAAGGTTTCGCTGAGGAGGGAAAGAAAAACAACGTGCCGGCAGCAACCAGGTGGTCACAAGGAACCGCCTTGGCACCTTTTGACCAAATGGTACTAACTGACTACTATATTATGTTATCAGCGTAAAAAATGAGCTTTACGGGTATGTTAGCTACTAAGCTTGGAAAAGTATACCAAAACTTCCCGAAACTTTTATTGGATTTCTGCGAAGAGTGTCCTGTAGGACTAGGATGCGCGCGTCTCTATACTTTTGTCGCTCTCTTTTCTCTTTCTGATCCATATTGATAGACAGAGAAAAGAGAGCGAGAAAAGTAAGAGACATAGACTCGTAGTGTGTAAAAAACTCAAAAATTTTTAATTTGTCAGTTCTACGTTTCCCTGGGGCTGTCGGTGGGCGGTGCCCACGAATTCCCGGATAGCCCCAGGAAGCCCTGGGTGAACAAAGCCACGGATGCCATGGTCAAGTTCTGGGAGGCGAGAGACCAGTGGCAGCCTACCTGGTATGAAGACATGAGTTCCTTGCAAGTGGACTATGTGAGAGTCTATGCGCTGTAAATGGTAATTCCTTTCAGTAAATACTACACACAGTTCACAATACATTTCTGGTGCAGTTATTATTTTCAATTGAATTGGTAGCCTTCCAAATAAGAACAAGGAGACAATCCTCCAACACCTATGGCCCAATCAACCTCACGGTTATGGAGGCCGGATCGCGGGAGGGCGCCCGTTCGATACTTGCTCTTGGCGTGTTCCCGGGGCGCCTTCTTGACTCTCTACAAATTGTTTCCTCTCGCTCCTTGTCCCTATGTGCTCACTCTCCCCATTCTGGGGCAGGACGATACACGGACGGACGGACTCGCCTCGCGCCGTCATTGTTTCTTCCTGCCCCAACAGCTACAACCCTAACAGTAGTCGCATAATATGATGTGCAACATCTGTATACTATGTTGGTCAACAATACCTTGAGGTACCAACCTTAGACAAAATGGTACCTTACTCATTGGTCAATTCGAATAGCACGCGCTTACCCGGTTTCCCGTTACTCATTTCCGCCCCTTTTCCAAAATCATTTCTATATTGTTTGTGAGAAAGACGTAACACACCCAAATAAATAAATAAACTAATAATAATTTTAAACAGGAATTTATTTTGTTTCAGTTTAACCACCGGTCAGACTGCTTTTAATATACATATTTTTTACAAATATTTATTGTTTCATTTACATTTAATAGTGTTACTTTTTAAATTAATACAGTTTTAACAGTCGTTTTGAAGAAAAAAATAATGTGATATTACCACTGTAATTAATATAAAATAATGTAATAATACTACTTCGACTTTAGTACGACTAAAATCTTAGGTGAAGGAAATGCAAGATCCATGTAGGTATACTTAATTGCTAATAGGAATTGTAACACATTATCTTTCGATGATGTTAAAAGGCAGTTAGTGCGTTTGTCCACCGCAGCCGTCCCACCAAGTACGATGACGTCGACGAAGAAGCGGTTGTCATACATTTACTAAGTCCTTGTATGGACCGGGTTTCCACCGCGGACGTCACGTCATCTTGTTCTTCTACATAAATAACATATATATATATAGGTACGTAGTACCTATATATTAACTCTATGATAAATAATCTCTAGCTCGATGTCATCCGTTTTATATATAAGAAGACGGTTAAAAATAATCCCTAATGGCTTATCCCTTTTAAAGGAGTCTTTTCCCTGTTTAGGCTATTTTCTAATTAAATTTAATTATGAGAAAGTTTTATTTTTGCATCGAAAAAAATATATTTATTCAGTTAAGTAGATACATTCCTTTCTAGGAACACAAAAAGTTTTATTCTGCTCGATCATAAAAAAATCCTGAAGAGATGAAGATGTTTATCATTTTGCTTGTTTTATTGTTTAATTATTATGAACTTAATTTAACAACATAAATAGCTTTCCCGGCAAACGGTGTTTTGCCTGGTAAAAAATTTTCCCACTTAGGCAGATAAAAAATAGACAACATGCAACCTGCTCCCAGACCCAGAGAACATACACTGAAAATTTCATACAATCGGTCCAGCCGTTTCGGAGTAGTTTGGTAACAAAGATTGGCGAGAGAATTTTTTATATTAGAGAAAGAAACAGTATTTTATTTTATTCTTAATGTCACTTTAATAAGGAAAAACGTTTTGACGTGACAACGTCTTATAATTCGATAGAGCCGGTTGCACGCACGAAAAATTGGTTGCCTGTACAGACAACCAATTTTTTTTCCTAAAATTAGCGCGCTATGCATCCTCGTAGCACTCACACAAAGTGTTCGTAAGAGTGAGGTGATCAATCTATTTAGTAAAACGAAGCCTTAAGTAAAAGATTATCATAAGGCGCGGACTGTCACATGGTCGACCAGAAGCGCAGGCTGTCTCCACGTTTCTATCCAAGATGCCATGTCCTGCCAGAAAGTGAAACTAGCTTTTCTGCTGGTGTTCCTCCAAGGTTTAAGTTTTCCCCCGGATGTGACGTCATCCGGGAACTCCGTGACGCCTCCGGCCGCCACTCCCAAAGATATTACAAACTGCAAAAGAAGGATTCATATTTAGTATTTCAATAATCTCGAAGACAATGGCAATCTTGTGGATTTTTTCATGTGTGTTTAGCGGGTGGAAAGTACTTCTATTCCGCACCAGGGATTTAAACCACTATAAACTTGACCCTCCTGATGGTCTGCGGGGCGGGAGCCGCTCTACCAATCAGCAAGTGTGTCGCTGTCCGCTGCACTTGCGTATCGTTATAGCCAATCGCATCACCTGCCCCGCGTCCCGCAGACCATCAGGAGGGTCAAGTTTATAGCGGTTTACCCAGGTTTACCTATAAATGCATGAAGGAGGTTTTTAATGGATTTTAGCGCGTGGAAAGTTATTATTTTCCGCGACTATTTTTAAAGGATATTGCGACCCATAACTTTTTCACTTGGTTAATCTAAAATAGAAATACTATTTCTCAACAATGTTTCATTGTTAATTTTTTCGGGGTTTATATTTTTTGTAAAATATTTGTCAGTTTTTTATATGTTCCCGTTACTTTTGAAGGCCGCCGTGTTGTTTTTAGATTTAGATTGCAATTGGTTGACCATAGACAATTCTTGCCTTTTCTTGTTTATTTTTTTATATGAGTTCACGGTAAATTATATTTATTTAGCAAATACTCGAACAACTAATATTAACTTTTTTTTCTGTCCGACTTTTGCTTTCTTTTCTTTATTTGAAACATATAATTTGCGAAAAAACTGTATATTACTGCTACACGGTAGAGTAAACAGACACTGTTTTGGTACCTACCTACCCGGGCGAACTCTGCGAGAATAGTCCTTCCACCAGTTTTATCGGGCAGTATGTGGAAAAATACAGATTCTTGAAAACAAAACACTCACGTGGTCATCAAATGGTGCTAGCTTGGAGCCAGTGGCCAGCGCGCTGCGAGGCACGTCGCAGGAGTCGCCGAAGGAGTCGCTTAAACTGCCGGATGGTACCACCTTCCACCATTCCTCGTCATCCACTGAAAATGCTATCTCATCTGCAATGGAACATTTGATATTTAAAAATCATATAGAACCATATACCGTTACAATAGTAACAGTTGTAGCCTACTTTATCTATTTCAAGAAAAAAATATCTAATTGATCACATGACTTATCGAAGGAACTGTTATAATTTATATTTCGTTCCAGAAGTATACCAAAACTCCTATAGAAATACCATAGGTATGTAAGATTAATTATGGCCAGGCCACTCTACAAGTGTATGTGTTAATAAGTTATTACTATTCTTTTCTTTCGTGGAGTAAAAAAGATTACACAATTACACACCCATATATCTCATACGTACCTGGCGTCCATCGTACCGTGTAATTGTGGAAGTCATCGCCCCACGGCTGACTAGAAGTTTTGTCCCCCATTAGAACAAGTCGACATTTTGCATCCATCAAAACGCCTCCATATAGCACCTGTAACAGTTTCGAATCAAATCAAAGGAATAGAAGCTTTTCGTGAGGCTTTGTATGAAGATTATGCAACAATAACTTACAGGGCCAATCTTTGTTAAGAAGGGTATAAATAAAATCTCACTTTATTGCCATATTCCATTCTTCCCTTGGTGAGTAGAGCGTTTCCTCGAGCCCCAGCTATCCTCAGGACTCCGGAGGCGTAGTTCAGGACGCCGTATTTCTTCAAAAATGACTCCAACAGTATATCTATAATCGAAGATAAAATAATGAATAAGTACAACTTTAGAAGCAGCAGTAGTAGAACGAGCGTAAGTTATTAGGACTCGACTCTGCGGGTGACGGGTGTTGGTTATTATGCTTACAGGCTCTGGTCAAGTTTAACGCTACCAAAACACAGGCGTTTTTGTTCACTGCAAAAAAGAGCCCCTTCACCTTGGCTCCCACTTTCCAAAGTATATCCGTTCCGATAGGTGATCACATCGAGCTCCTGGGTATTACCATCTCACCCAATCTCAATTTTGGGAAATGCATCGAAGCTATAGCAAAAACAGCTGCTAAAAAACTAGAAATCCTCAACAAGGTTAAGCGGTACTTCACGCCCGAACAGCTCCTGACGCTATATGAGGCCCAGGTACGTTCTGGCATGGAGTACTGCAGTCACCTTTGGGATGGCTCTGCCAAGTATCAGTTCGATGCATTGGACTCGGTTGATCGCCGCGCTCGCAGAATAATCGGCAAGGAATCAAGGAAGGGCAAAAATGCTCACCTTATAACACCGACGCAATGTTGCCTGTTTAGCGGTTTTTTACAGGATATACTTTGGTGAGTGTGCTCAGGAACTGCATACCTTGTGCCTCCTTCACCTTTCTACGATAGAACCGCAAGACGCCAAGAGCGGTGGCATCTTTACATGTGGTTGCACATCATGTCATTATTGGCTATAATATCTTGCACGTCATGTCATTATTGGCTACAATGTCTTGCACGTGATATCATCCTTGGCTAACATGTCTGGCTCGTCTGTCATTCTTGGCTTGGTTGTAAAAAAGCCTCATAGTATACCTGGATACAGCCAATCCCCTTGCGGCAGCTTGGCGCGTATTTCCACTACGCCGTAGGTGAACGCAAATTGCTTGGTGGTGAGTTTGCCGCTCACGATCGGCGGCAGAATGCTTGCTCCCCACGCTTCCGCGCGGCACTTGGTCGCTGTGGCTGTGCATCTGAGGGGTAGGAAGGAAGTGCATCATTACATCATTTATAATAACTAAACATAGATGAACTTGTCACACTCGTTATTGTATCCATAAAATCTTGCGGCTAGTCACATATTTTCTCTTGTTAAAATTATTTACATGACAGGAAATCAAAAGCATCCCTGTTTTGTGACGTTACCCACTAAACAGATCTAACGTCCCCGTCTTAATGTACGCACCCACTAAATAGATCTAGCGTGCCTGTCTTAATGTGCACATACTAACTAAATATATCTATTGTTCCCATCTTTATATACGTACGCATTAAAGATCTAGGGTGCCCATCTAAATATACATACCTACTAAATACATCTAGTGTCCTCATCTCAATGTAAGCACCCACTAAATAGAACTAGCGTCCCCATCTCAATGTAAGCACCCACTTAATAGAACTAGCGTCCCCATATTAATGTACGTACCCACTAAATAGATCAAGCGTGCCCATCTCAATGGAGGAGTTGCTGAAGCCGGGCAGGTTCTGCTGCAGCTTGGGCTCGATGCGGAGCTGTCCTCTCTGCACGGACACTGTGGGCGCGTTGAATGGACGCTGGTATGAAACGAAAGGGAACTCCTGGAAAATTAAAATATTAGAAATTATAGAAGCCCCCTGTAGGGGCTATGTATGTATCATTGTCGATCGTTCATGCGTAACGGCCGGTTCACATGTATGTCTCCGTTTTACTGTTCCGTTTTATCGTGTACGTTTTTTTTTCGTCGATGGCGTATGTAGTTGTATGAGCGACTTCACACATGGCACAGTATTCTGTATACAGTAAAAAATATCGTTCCGTAAAAAAATGACATTCCGTTTTGTCATCGAATACTGGACGACGGAACAGTAAAAATATACGGATACGTAGAACTTTATCGGATAGATACTGTGCGCGTGGCGGGCGGTGTATACAACACGACAGCGTCTATCCTTGTAGAATAGCGGCTGCGAGTTTTCTGTTCACACATCACATCCAGTAATGACGGATCAGTTGAACGTTATACGGTGCCTATGTGTGAACAGAGCATAAAGAGCATAAATTTATGACGTATCCGTTAAAAACGTACCAGTAAAACGGACTCCCATGTGTGAACGGGCCGTTAGGCGATAAAAAGGGAAGCTTGGAGTTGGATAGCAAATATGCCATACGGCTACGACTCCTGAGCTAAATTGGAAATGACATAAAGTCCCAAAGTGACCGATGTTTTGAAAAAAGAATTCCCGGATTCTTTTTTCGAGACATCATTTTTCACTATGCCGGAACTGCTCCAGGCTCCAGGCAACTAGTCATAAAATTCCCCATTTATGTTTTTCTTTTCTTTTTTAAGATTGCTATTCATTCATTGCATCGCTTTCGAACGAAATTAAAAAAACTGTATAAAAATGCGCCGGAGGCTTATATTACCAATTTAGCAATCATTTTTGTGGCAAAAAATGGAACGAAATTCAAAAATGTACAAATTTTTGAATCCAGAGCCTGTGCGTGCAAGCGAGAGCGCGCAACAAGCGATACAGCGGTACGATAAAAATTACATAAAATAATGATTATGATTATGACTATAATTATGATTACGATTATGATAACGATAACGATAACGATTACGATTATGATTACGATTACGATTATTATTATGACGTTATCACGTAAATCTATCGTCCGTAAACCAACTTCACAGACAACCAATTTTTTTTAGCATATCACAAAATGTCATATGGCTAGAGTGCCCAAACCAGACTTACAGGCTCATCCGGTATATACTGCTCGATCTGCCACACATCTTCCCGGAGGTCGTCGAACCTCTCTTCGAATATGACCTGCCCGGCGCACGCTTGGCCGTTCCTCACGAGGGTCTGTGTGGGTCTGCAGTCTCCGTCAGTCGGGTTGTTGTTTGTGGAAGGATCCTCTAAAACTGGAAGGAATAACGCCTGTAGAAATTCATCTTAGAATCTGCTTATGTTCCGTCATCAGAAAAAGAATCATTGATAAAACAAATCGATCCCTTAACGGCGTACAAGCCGTATTTAAATGATTTTGAATGCAGTTTTACGTAAAAACTACATTCAAAATCACTTACAACTACTAAAGAAAATTACTTTCAAATTTGAACGTCATGTATTTGGATCTTTAATCTAGAATCGCTAAGAAGCAGAAACACGATTGGATAAAATTTTCTCGATAGAAAGTTCTCCCAAAAGTTTTTTTTTTTTTTTTTTATTCTAATTTATTAACAAAGGGCTTCTCTGTTATTAAAGCAGAAAGTAACAGAGAAGCCCTTTGTTAAGCTCCAAAATCTCAGTTTTCCTGTTTTTTATTGGAAACTACAATGGACGTAAATTTATTTTTGTTTTAATGTGTCGGTAATAACAATATCCAAAAACGCTAAGAAACCGATTTTTGATAACTGGCTTAGTTTTTGAGTAATTAGGTAAAAGGTGGTTAAAGGTGGTTTTTCTGTTGTAGGTATTCTTCCGCGACGCTGCATATCGCACCTACCAACGTATCCATGAGAGTGAGAAAGACAAAAATAAATTCAATAAATCCCCTTAAACGAAAAGTTTACTTTGTACACGGCAGTTAACGGCAGTAGCGTTGAACCCTCATAAACTTAGTTGTAAGTCGACATAATTATCACTTAACTTGTAAATTGAGCCTATGTGAAATAAAGATATATTTTTTACAAACCTCGCACAGTAAAGGACAAGAGGTCTTTCACGTAACCTTTCTGGCCGTGAACCACAGTGACGTAATAGTTGATGACGTCACCCACTCTCAGCTGCAGGCTCGGGTCCTCGAACACCCAGCGCCCAGCGGTGGGACTGGTCACCTCTCCGGTGATGAAGCCCACGTCTGTCTTGCCTATACTCCTGTTGATATTACCCTGGAAGGCGAATAAGGTCACGCCAGGGGAATCTGAAATAAAAAAAGGAAATACAAGAGTTGGTTAAGTCGTCATTTCAGCCATATTGGACGTCCATTGTTGGACATAGGCCTTCTGAAATGACGTTTCAGGTTTCGTGAAATTCTCGTGCCAATTTGCCACAAACTCCTCCGAAACGGCTCGACCGATTGTTATGAAACTTTCAGTGTATATACCTAATATTCTTTTTTCGTGTGTAGGTCTGAGAGTAGGTCTAAGCTCTAAGCTTTTTTTTTATAAGTATCCCTACTATAGTCCAATCAATAAAGGAGTTGTAGAATGCATGAGAGGGGACCTAAGTGATTTCTTCTGAAACTTGTTCAGGGTACTTAGGAAGTTAACATACTAAAAGTCCTGACGTCTCGGAGGTGAGCCGGAGTGGGGAGGGGGGGGAAAAGGTACCACTTTTGGGTTTTTCGCCGGAAGTTTGCCGGTTCTGCTAGTCTTCTCTGATATATAAAATTCTCGTGCCAATTTTTGTTACCAAGCTCCTCCGAACCGGCTCGACCGATTGTTATGAAATTTTCTGTGTATTTTCGGAAGGTCTGCGAGTAGGCTATAGGGCGTAAGCTATTAGGTATATCTCTAACGGAAACAACGTTTGCCGGGTCAGATACAATAAAAATAATGTCCTCCCGACAAATCCAGCCACGGATCAATCCCTGCAGAGATTTTGCATCAACGCGGGAGATATCAGATACCTACTATGATGCACAATTAATGTGGTAAACATGCTCAATTGCTCACAGATGCAAGGAGGTGAGACACCGCCAATTTCCAAACTGCGGGCTGGTAAGAACTAAGATTTTCCCAATACAATGAAACCAATAGGTATAATTTCTTATTCGCCCGATCTGAGGTTCAAACTCAGGACATAAGGCTAGTAGGTAATAGTTCCTACACAGCATCGCACCAGAACTAAATCGCTTGGCGGTGACGGTAGGTTGGCAACAAGCCGTGGCCGAATCCTCCCAACCAGGACCTGAGCCAATTCAGCAAACTCGCTGCGCCAGTTTAATGTCGTTAGTCCACCTATCGGACTTGGTCGGAGGTCTACCAAAACTGTGCTTTCCCGTGCGGGGTCGCCATTGCAGCACCTTGGGTCCGTGGAACGTGGAATATAAAACCACGTCCCCAAATACTTACGTCAGGTCGCCAATAATAATAGATACAATAAAAATAATAATTATATTATGATTATTATGATGATCGGTAGGTACCTACAAGTTTGTGATAATGTACACAAACATAATTAAAAATGAGTCTTACCACGGACCTGTAAAAATCTAAAATAACTTTACTATAAGTAATAGAATACCTGGTATGGAAACTCTTATTCCTTTCGGCTTTAGAGCCTGTATACTAACATCCGGTATCTCATACTGAGCACACACAAGTTGTACACACACTAAATATAGAAAGATGACGCGACCGGTCGCGTGCGAAGCCATGTTGACACTGCTTCAATGTGGCTTCAAAATATCCAGAGTCAGTTGAATGGACTTGTAGACTGTTGTTTTTAGGTATTAAATATTCTTACGGAATTGCAGTTTTGCGATAACATACGCTTGTGCGCTTTCGAACAACACTAGGCACTGATTAATATAATAGGTAACTTTTGTCCCTAATTTCACTGTATACTTACGTATACCTAAGTTTAAAATAAATAAATAAAAAACACTATGAATGCAGTTGTAGTACGCAATGCTGGAACTTTACTTGGACGGTCATTGACGCGGAGTTGTAGGTAGATACAGCGCAGCACCTTGATATACTACCGCCAATCGACCTGGCACCCCCTGCAGATACTCCAGAACAACCCAAGTTTCAATGGACTCGAAGGCTTTCTCGTAGTCCACAAATCTTGCAAAATGCTATTAAGTATGCAAATTACAAATGTATAAAAAATATCTGTGTTTACGGCATTCTAAGAAGTATATTCTGTCACTGGTGTCCGTCCGGGCAATCCGGGCGAACTGTGGAAAAAAATGCCTAGGCCTCATGGTAAGGGCACTTTTTTTTTGTTATGGGAGGAGGAAAAATCCTCATAGGATACCTACTGGTAACGCCCGACTCCATTGGGAATGGTGCCCAATGAACTACGAAAAAACCTCCTCCCTGCCGCCGAACGATCTAACGGGAACCGCTGCCGCATTACTTCCGGTAGAAAGCTGTCTTCAGACCTTAGCTATTTTGCCTCTCCCTGTTGTCCTGAATCTGTCGCTTCATAATGACTCGCATCATCTTTGCACAGCTATCCCATTTCGATGCATTCGCGAGCATTTAAAGGGCACTGGAGAAAGATAAAGGTGGTAAGTATACCTTCATGTTTTTTTAAGCACCCACTTCAAATTTTGACTGCAGAAACTATTTTAGCACTATGGGGCATTACCTAGTCCAAGAAATTTTATTATGAGGTCAACAAGCCTTCCGAATAGCTAAATCGATGACTAACCTTTAGACTTCACAGATTACTTAGCAGGGAATTTCCCTATTTCATCATCATCCTTTGCCATTTTAAAATTGATGTTTGGCGGTAAATACAATGGAAATGAAGTTTGGAGGTCAATACAATATTTTTCATAATTTTTTTTAAGTACGTAAAATCTAGGTTACAATGGCGTTCTATAGAGCTGTCCACGAGCTGTCTGACAAACTGAGGTACTTACTACAAACGTTTAGAGGAGTCGGTTAACACGGGTTACTTACTTATTGTGCAGCGTGCTACAAATTCGTTCCTCCCAAATATAATTTCCAAATACAATTCAAATAATCTTATTTTGGTAAATAATATAAAACATTCGGGTTTTTTACACACTCCAAGTTAATTAATACGTGACTGTGATCTAAACTGATGGTATTTCTATACTCTACAACATCGCACCGGAATTCTAAATCTCTTGACAGTGCGTGTGCGTCTTTGCCTAATAGGGATGTAACTACCTCCTGCAGCCAAAGCCTCCTACCAGACAAACTGGTATAAAGTTTGGTTACTGTAGTTTTGACAGTGTTTAAAATATTAATCGTTGACTAGTTACTATTGGAGAGACGTTAAATGAAACACCATAAGGTACAATATCTAACAAGTATATTTCACACACGATGTTCCCTATTACAATTTACGTAGGTACTTACAGATGTGGAAACGGTACAATAAATAGTTGTATGAAGATTTCAAAAAGAGAATACATTCTGTAATACTGTTTATGCAAAAATTTCATTAATGAGACGTGTGCGGAAAACTGGGTTTTACAGATAAAGCGTATTTTAATGCCCGAGGCGTAGGCGAGTGTTTTCAATAGTACCTACCTAGTTACACTGCACTAACATATTATTCATGAGGTGCGAAAACTAGTTTCTGCATTTGAAGCGTGTTTTAATACCCAAGCCGCAGGCGAGTGTTTTAAATAGCACCTAGATAATAACAAACCGCACCAAAAATCTATAAAGAGTATTACAGAGTAAACGTTATAAAATACTACAAGATGTTACCAATTAAATTGTGTAAATTCATGAACATTACTTATTTATAGAAAGTCTAGTCTATATCAGAGATATTTGATATCTTAAATAGAGAGACTTAAATTTTAAGGCTGATCGCATATCTATCACTTCGACAGGTCGTTGAAGCGAATTCGATATTGATAGATATGAGGTCAACTTTATATATTTTTCACAGGACTTTACAATAGGATAGTATCGGCACTTATTCTTACGAAGAACAAACTATCCATACAAAAAACATTTAAAATTAGATGAAATTATAATATAATATAATATAATAATACTAAATTGTTTTGATGTGTACATTAAAATGGATGAATTTATATGGCATCTCACTTTATTATGCAAATCTGTCAAAAATTGATAAATATGTTTCGCTCCGGCACTGAAGCATTATTTGATCTCGTATTTGAAATTGTAGAATTTAATAAAATTTAGGCAAAGACAAAGTAGGTATTATGTCATGGAAACCTGTCTATCACTCATTCCATATCTAAATGGAAATCTAAACAATTCCAAAAATGTATGGGAATGATATATTTGATCGACAAATTGCCCGCGTGACTTTTTGAAGGCAACTGTCATTTTTATATATTTTTTGAATTTCGTTCCATAGGTACAGTTTTGGAATGATGTTCAACAAGTTTCGATGGCGTTCGCAGATAATTCGTCTGGCTAGTGCTGCCAATTATGTCTAATATTGTGTAATTCAGTGAATGTGAAGTATACTGTAGTGCATGATACATTTTAATGTAGAAAGTTATATGTAAAGTCCCAGATAAAAATATTATTATATTATGTATTTTGTTATCTAGCGAATTACAGTTTGACCTATTAACCTATGTATTCATTAATTATGAGGTCTAGGGGTCTATATAACTACCACAGATTAGCAATCAAGCAGTTCAGAAACAACTATAAATAATTCATGTACTCTAATTGGTGATCCAAATTTTACAAACAATTCTTAACATCATATTACGTGCAATAAATACATAATGTATTCCATTATTATGATTTAACAACATAGATATACACCATTATATCGTTACAACAATATTATAACTGCTACTTAAATATTCAGAAAGAAGTCTAATATAATATTGAAAAATATTAATATAGTTAAGCATAAAATATTTTAGTGCCAATATTTATAAGGATATGACTTCCATCACAATTTAAGATATTTTAGGTTAACAAGAATTAAGTTAAAACAATTTTTTAATGTTTAGAAAGCAAGACAATGCTGACAATGTCATGCTGACAATATATTATCAATATATCTTTTTAAATTTATTATGGTTACTGTGACTTATGTACTTGTGTAGTTAATTTTTAAATTCACGGAAGTAATTTATACAACTACAGAGTTACAAAAAATACTAAAATGCTCTAAGTATGTGGTTCTTTTCCTTAAAACAAACAACTTTTATTCAACAAATTTTCAAAATACTGCATTTATTTTCATCGAACATAATTGAATGACTACCGACTCATGGTCACACCAGATTATCATACCAGTGTTACTAACAAGATTTTTTTTCTCTGTTAAACTTTAATTGTTAACTTTTATACAATTTTATTATAAATTATAGAAATAATATTCTTTTATAGTTTGAAATGATTCACTATTCACACTCATTGTTCATTCATCTGATTGAACGCGAACTGAACGCATCAATATATTACTTTAAGTATGGCAACATTATTTGACAAAGTGATATTAGCTTCTGTCAGTTGACTTCGTCTAATTAAGAATCCGACTTTAGTGCTGTCCTAGTTAGTTAAATTAACCAGATTTTGTACAGTGACTAACAAAACTTTTTAAATGTATAATAGAAAATAATTCTTGATATTTATACAATACGATATTTTATATTATTCCTCTCCCCCTCACCCCCTCCAAGTTCCTGTCGACGGAGCCCCGCTTCGCGGGGCTCCTTTTTCTGGGTGGTCATAAAAGGAAAATAAAATTAACCTAATTACCTATAAATATTTTATATTATCGCTCTCCCCCTCACCCCCTCCAAGTTCCTGTCGACGGAGCCCCGCTTGGCGGGGCTCCTATTTCTGGGTGGTCATAAAAGGAAAATAACCCTAACCGAATTACCTATAAATATTTTATATTATCGATTTATAACAGAAAAAATGTAGGTGCAATGCAATAGCAATTATCGTATACATGGTGTGGAAAAATCAGTGGTGTGACAAAAGAGAAAAAAAATCCTGTTTGTAACACCGGTGTGATAATCTGGTGTGATTACGAGTCGGTCACCAATTGAATTCTCTAACGTGCACCTACTATAGGTAACAATAAATTATTGTTTCATAGAGTAGGTGCACCTTAGAGAATTTTACAGTCAAGCGCGGAGTCAATGACCTTTGCCTTTAGGTAGGGCCGTGCAGCATTACAGATTAACGAACTTGCGTACATCTTTCAAAATAGTTTACTTTTAATATTGACCAAAATATTAAGTCAAAGAAAATCATAGAACATAAGATATTTGTTTTAATGGTAGACTATAATTTTGAAGAGAATTTTGGTGTTTCTTATATATCTTTACATTAAATTATCTATATAAATAATAGCAGCTACATGACATAAGAGATAGTATAATTCGAATCTAAGGCTATTTCCTTATCACAGCCCACACAATATCTTACTTTTTACAGTGAACGGAAAAGCATAGAAATTACTGCTTTGCAAATATGGCATAACAAAAATGGCATATAGCATGACATATAAGTTATGTGTGACTTTACTATTATTCTCAAGAGAATTTGCAAGAAGTAGTGGATTCTTTGCTTTTTCTTTTACTGACTTCACACCATTTGTTTTGGGTTAAATATGCATATAATTTTAATAAGCCGAGTAGGGGGACAATATTATATGATAGTATTGATAAAATTATACAGTATTAATGCAGTAAGGGATTACATTCAAACTGTATAAATTCAGTAATATTCACATCAATAATAAACCAAACCAGCTCTGAACCATTCAAATAAATAATTTATTCAAACAAATTTTTTCTAAATTTCATCCAAAACCCTGCCCACAGAGGGAATTCTTGCATCCATTGTGGGTATTAAAATAATGAAACTGTCCGCTTAACACTTTCAGTGATACCAACTATCTACATTCTAAAAAAAGAAAATGAATATACCATAGACATAAGAGCACAAATTTAGTTTTGCTGATTGTAGAATATCTGTCGTCAACTGTATTTAGCTATTTTAAGAGTAAAAAAAGATTCCCTACAAAAAGTAAATACTTAAAAATGCAGATTAAGATTAAAATGACATTGATTTACATAAAGATTAAGATTAAAATGACATTGATTTACAATATACACCAACTTAACATGAGACACCTAACACATTTGTATCATTCACAGAACTTTTATACAGATTTATATAAAAAATACCAGAATGCTCCTAGACCATGGTCCAAATTCTATTATTAGTTTTAAATAAAGGTTGTTAATTTTTGTTTAAAATTGTATCAAATTTTTATTCCAATTTGTACATCCATATGAATCACATAGGTCATTGAACTGTGTTAGGTGGCATTGTTAGAGAAATCAAATGACAAATGTCGAGTGAAAATAAGGGTGGAATTTCTTAAGAGTTGCTTATATTAATGATAGAAACTACGGACCTAAAGCATTTTGGTATTTTTTAACCCATTACAAGCCCATGTCCAAACAGTTTGACCAATGTGTCAGAACTGAGAACTGTTACTTTCAGCTCATAGCTGATATAGGTGCTTAAAAATACCTCTACCTTCAATTACTAACTACCTAATATAATTATGTAAGCGTAAACAATATTCTAAATAGATTCCACTTAAGGTAATATCAAAAATTAATTAAGAAAATAACAATAATTGCGATAGCTTCTTCAATACTGAGACAACACAACTGGTAATCTGTACTTTACAGAGTAATTGTAAGGTACAGAGGTTATTTTTTATTCAGTATAAGCTAAGCTTTGACTTTTAATTGAAGTTGTACGAATAATAGCCTTGATTACAGTGCAAAACAACAAAAAATAAGCCCATACCATACCTTATTATTACTCATTGGTACAGAAAATTGATTAAAAACGAATAGGAATATCGATTTTACCGTCATATATCGCAAACGGTGGTCCATTTTGCACCACTTCACTACACATTTCACTAAACGCACTTACACTTCTACTTTCCTCACTCGTGGTGTTCACTCGGTTTTTCCTCACACTGTCACTAAAACACTGTGTCACTTTCATTTCCCTGACATTTCCACTGTGTTCCATTCCAGGACTTTGCAACAAGCAAATGTCACTTTTGGATCCGTTATATTTGTTCCTGTCATATTTTTCTGCTACTTCATAGGACAACATGACCATGTGTGACTGGTTTTCATTGCTTATGTCACTTTTAGACGTGTCATATTTGTTATTGTCATGTTCTACTACATCGTAGGATAACATGTGATTGTTAGACTGGTTTTCAATATCTACGTCACTTTTGGATCGGTATTTGTTTCTGTCACATTGTTCGACTCTGTCTTTGTCACATTTGGATCCGTGGTTTCTTGTGTCATGTTGGTCGGTGACACAGCGAATGTCACTGTCATGCTGCGTGACGTCACAGAGCCGCGTCGCGCCGCCTACTGCGTCTTCCTCTCCGACTCGTGTCATACAAAGTCCAGCGCGTCGTGAGCCTTCGTCGAGTACTTTCCAAAGGAGCGCCTCTTCAGTGTTCGCTCTAAGAGTTTCTTGACTTCGCTCACTATGAATACGCTTGACGTGAGACAGACTAGGAATATGAGATCTGCAATAAAGACAAATACTATTTTAATATCTATAACAATAGCTTTAACATTAGTAAGTTGATAAATAATCTAATATATAAAATTATCGTATTACAGATCATAGTGTTTCTAACAAAACTCTCCAAAACAGCTTCATCGATTTTTATGAGATTTTAAGTGAGAAATAATTTATATGCTAACACAATGTTTGCTGGGTCAGCCAGTTAATAATCCAAAATGCAGTCCTACAGGAAGATTAAAGATTCTCTAGTTTTTGATGACCTTCCTGGTGTGACGCAGGGTGCCTTAGAAGTTATAACCTTCGTAAACTTAGTTTTAATTCGTAAAATAGTCATCACCACCATAGACATTTCAATCCACGAAGACGCGCCCCACTCTGACAAACTAACTTATGTTTCATTCGATTCATATGGAGTTCATCGTGGATGCAAATATCTATACATAAGAATAGAAAAATGAAAATATTTGATTTAGATTTTCGTGATTAGCGCGCCGTAGAGTTTTAGCCTGGGAAGTCACTAGTTTGCTTTCCAGAAAACAATTAGCTTATATAACACTTAAGTTCCTTTAAAAGGGTAGCACTAGGTAAACTTGGAGACACTTAATTTGGAGACTCTAAAACCAAATCGCTAGTATTGTATGGTTCTCACCGTGTCCAGTAAGCGCTTCGGTCTGGAACACTCGCTGCAGCGGCGGGAAGTAGATGACCAGCATCTGACCCACCAGGCTAAGCGTCACCGCGATCAGGAACATCCTGCGAACAATCACGATAGTACTTCAGCTACTAATCCTATACCTTTAAACGAGCAATTCTTGTAAAAATATATCTATGTATATATATTTCTATATAATCTGAATCTCGGAAACGGCTCGAACGATTTTCATGAAATTTAGTATACAAGGGGTTTTGGGGGCGATAAATTGATCTAGCTAGGATTCATTTTTAGAAAATGTCGTATTTACCAAAAAAAATAATATAAATCTATACCTGATATCTATTGGCGCTAAAGGAAAACTATTACAGTAAACTCCTGCTGCCATCTATTGGTAAGTAGCTGTAATACTACCGAGCAAAGCTCGGTCACTCAACTAGTACATACTAAGTCCAGTAGACTCAATTAAAAACTAAATTTTTTAAAGCGACCAACTTGATATTATACAATAATTGTAGTCAGTTTTGTGGACTAAATAAAAAAAATCGTTTTTTTTTTACTCTATACAAGTTAGTACTTGACTGCGATCTCACCTGATGGTAAGTGATGATGCAGTCTAAGATGTTATCGTACTAACTTGGAAGGGTAAGTAAATTTACCCAACGGTTTCTACAAGCATCGCATCGGAACGCTAAATCGCTTGGCGGTGCGTCTTTGCTGGTAAGGTGGTAACTAGCCCCGGCCAAAGCCTTCCCAGGTAGGACCAGACCAGACCTGAGCCAATTTAGAAATTATAAAATTCCAAAGTGGCCCGTGGCGGAAATCGAACCCGCGACCTTCCACTCGAATCCGAGCGCGCCGCTACTGCGCCAGGGAGGTTTTAACTAATAATTCTGACTATCCTATAAAAACCTCTAAAATTCTCGATTTTGAGATCGACATTTAAGGCTCAATTTACACCGCGACGGAAGAGGATGGAATGGAAGCGTCAATTTCCTTTCAAGACACGAGAAGGCGTGCTTATTCCAGCGTATTGTTACGTAAATGCTTGGCTTCTGTGACCGACCCACCTTCCTACCACCTTCCACCAGTGGCGCAACTCCTCGCGGATTCAGCTGATGGCACCGACACTAGCTAGGGGAATTCTCAAGAATGCGCGAGGATTCCCCGGAAGAAGCGCGACCTTTGTTACAAATTAAATAAGAGCCACTTATTTATTCAACTGGATATCTCAAAGGAGATTCTCCCCCGTAATAAAAAAAGGATGTCTCTTATTTTATCAATATGGTCAGTGAGACTTTTTTAACCGACTTCAAATAAAGGAGGAATTCTCAATTCGTCGGAATCTTTTTTTTTATGTATGTTCCCCGATTACTCGAAGATGCGTGGACCAATTACGAAAATTCTTTTTTACACTCACTTGTTAGAGAACAGCCCCACTTGGAACACGGACTTGGTCTGCGAGCGGCACGACAGCGCGTTGAACATGTCGAACAGCACGAAGCACGTGAACGTCATTGTCGTGTCGCGCGGCGTTATCTTGTTGTCAGACATCTGCAATTATACAACAGGAGACATTATGTATATAAATACTACTAGAGAAGCTACTAACGCCGCTATCCAGAAAATTCATACAGCACGCACGCACGCACGCAAACCTGCACACACTAACGCCACTATCTTGAAAATGCATTAAAGATGCACGCATGCACCCACGCACGAACGCACGCACGCACGCATGTTCGCATCCACCCAAGCACGCACGCACGCAAACCCGCACACACGCACGCTCTCGCGTACACACGCACGCACGCACGCACGCAAACCCGCACACACGCTCACTCTCACGTACACACGTACACACGCACGCACGCACGCACGCATCTCATGGTCTACTGGTTCTTAGCTCGGGTACTGTGCCAGCAGCTATGAGCTACGTATTACCTCTCTATTGAACACCCAGAGCGTGCCAGCAATGATGATGGCGGCGGACAGCAGCACGGAGAGAAGCAGCGACCTGGAGATGATGCGTCGCTTGGTGTCGCGCGGTCTGCGCCGCAGCACCTCGTGGTCTACTGGCTCCACGCCCAGAGACTGCGCTGGGGGCCCTGAAACAGCAAGATTCATCATTGCTTAAAGCTAGGAGTTTTTTAACTACGTAAGAGTCTTGCACAGTCCACAACAATTTTTTCCCTCTTACGAAAGAAAAACAAGTGGAAAATCAGCTAGTATGTGAACTAAAACCTTTGCCAAGATTAGAATCGTGCACCACGGGTTCCGTACAGCGATTTTTTAGTCAACATAGGCTTACGCTTGAGCACAATCTCACCTGATGGAAATACAGATTTTATTTTTTCACTCCACGACGTATTTGGCATGACCATCGGCGTCGACAGCTGGAAGCGCACGAAGTTGCGGATGTTGTAGAATATGTATTTACCGTCCATGATGATGTTGATCCACAGGATCTGCATCGCGTTGAGCGGGTTGGGCACGCCCATGAGCGTGGCGAGCGCGATGAGCGACAGCGCCGCGATCGACGTCGACAGCTGGAAGCGCACGAAGTTGCGGATGTTGTAGAATATGTATTTACCGTCCATGATGATGTTGATCCACAGGATCTGCATCGCGTTGAGCGGGTTGGGCACGCCCATGAGCGTGGCGAGCGCGATGAGCGACAGCGCCGCGATCGACGTCGACAGCTGGAAGCGCACGAAGTTGCGGATGTTGTAGAATATGTATTTACCGTCCATGATGATGTTGATCCACAGGATCTGCATCGCGTTGAGCGGGTTGGGCACGCCCATGAGCGTGGCGAGCGCGATGAGCGACAGCGCCGCGATCGACGTCGACAGCTGGAAGCGCACGAAGTTGCGGATGTTGTAGAATATGTATTTACCGTCCATGATGATGTTGATCCACAGGATCTGCATCGCGTTGAGCGGGTTGGGCACGCCCATGAGCGTGGCGAGCGCGATGAGCGACAGCGCCGCGATCGACGTCGACAGCTGGAAGCGCACGAAGTTGCGGATGTTGTAGAATATGTATTTACCGTCCATGATGATGTTGATCCACAGGATCTGCATCGCGTTGAGCGGGTTGGGCACGCCCATGAGCGTGGCGAGCGCGATGAGCGACAGCGCCGCGATCGACGTCGACAGCTGGAAGCGCACGAAGTTGCGGATGTTGTAGAATATGTATTTACCGTCCATGATGATGTTGATCCACAGGATCTGCATCGCGTTGAGCGGGTTGGGCACGCCCATGAGCGTGGCGAGCGCGATGAGCGACAGCGCCGCGATCGACGTCGACAGCTGGAAGCGCACGAAGTTGCGGATGTTGTAGAATATGTATTTACCGTCCATGATGATGTTGATCCACAGGATCTGCATCGCGTTGAGCGGGTTGGGCACGCCCATGAGCGTGGCGAGCGCGATGAGCGACAGCGCCGCGATCGACGTCGACAGCTGGAAGCGCACGAAGTTGCGGATGTTGTAGAATATGTATTTACCGTCCATGATGATGTTGATCCACAGGATCTGCATCGCGTTGAGCGGGTTGGGCACGCCCATGAGCGTGGCGAGCGCGATGAGCGACAGCGCCGCGATCGACGTCGACAGCTGGAAGCGCACGAAGTTGCGGATGTTGTAGAATATGTATTTACCGTCCATGATGATGTTGATCCACAGGATCTGCATCGCGTTGAGCGGGTTGGGCACGCCCATGAGCGTGGCGAGCGCGATGAGCGACAGCGCCGCGATCGACGTCGACAGCTGGAAGCGCACGAAGTTGCGGATGTTGTAGAATATGTATTTACCGTCCATGATGATGTTGATCCACAGGATCTGCATCGCGTTGAGCGGGTTGGGCACGCCCATGAGCGTGGCGAGCGCGATGAGCGACAGCGCCGCGATCGACGTCGACAGCTGGAAGCGCACGAAGTTGCGGATGTTGTAGAATATGTATTTACCGTCCATGATGATGTTGATCCACAGGATCTGCATCGCGTTGAGCGGGTTGGGCACGCCCATGAGCGTGGCGAGCGCGATGAGCGACAGCGCCGCGATCGACGTCGACAGCTGGAAGCGCACGAAGTTGCGGATGTTGTAGAATATGTATTTACCGTCCATGATGATGTTGATCCACAGGATCTGCATCGCGTTGAGCGGGTTGGGCACGCCCATGAGCGTGGCGAGCGCGATGAGCGACAGCGCCGCGATCGACGTCGACAGCTGGAAGCGCACGAAGTTGCGGATGTTGTAGAATATGTATTTACCGTCCATGATGATGTTGATCCACAGGATCTGCATCGCGTTGAGCGGGTTGGGCACGCCCATGAGCGTGGCGAGCGCGATGAGCGACAGCGCCGCGATCGACGTCGACAGCTGGAAGCGCACGAAGTTGCGGATGTTGTAGAATATGCACTTGCCCTCTTCGATTGCGGAGCTGAAAAAAGAGCTGCGTGTAAAAGTTTCCATGCTTACACTCTTAAATATTACAAGTACATACCAAAGTATTTGAATTTCATAATCAGTCTTCTAAGAAGTTTAGTAAATAAGAATAGTGATAGTTATTTGTGTTTTTTTTTGTGATTGACACTCACATGATGGTAGCGAAGTCGTCGTCCACAAGGATCATGTCGGCGGCCTCCTTACACACGTCGGTGCCGTTCCGACCCATTGCGATACCGATGTCCGCACGTTTCAACGCCACTCCATCGTTGACGCCATCGCCTGATGCCAAAAATACACGTTTTAAAAGGAAAAAGGGAGCAAAAACCAGGTTGTAAATTTATTTTTGAGATATTCTGCTTCCTGTGTTTCGGTTTGAAGGTCACTGTAATGGAGGAATCACTGGGCATAATGTGACTTAATCTTAAACACTGATATCTCAGGTTGACGTGTACAATGCAGTGCGTTGTATGACACTGCAATTCAAGTCATAGGCACCAAGAAGGAACTGAGGATATGGTCATCAGAATATTTTTCGAAGCTTCTCCATACAAGAAAATAGTAGAGACGTCTGTTACAATTTCCCACTCACACGCCACAATATAGGGGAAACCGTATCCATGGAAACGTGCGTTAAGACTATTGACAGGGTAGTTATATGGAGGGGACCGCGGTCTATAGACAATACTGCTGTCGGCTTACTAATGACGCTGTCGGTGTCAAAACACAGATCTTTGGCACTTTTTCGCGCCGTCCGCCGCATCCAGGGTATGAGTCTATTGTCATGAGGCGCATTTTAACATAGGCAGTTAGCCACATTACACCACGTTGACGTCTTGGTCATCTCGACATTTCTGAAAAAAATAAGCAAGGAAAAATACCCTACCTGTCATCCCAACAATATTGCCGAGCCTTTGAAGCGATTTGACTATCGACAGCTTATGTTTAGGGGTCACCCGGTAGAATACTGTTACCTGAAAACAAACACAAAACAATTAACATAATCAGGCTTCCCATAAATTGCAGTTCTAAGATTTAATATAATCCTTTACTTTCCAAGAACGTATTTTATTTAACATATTTTTTTTATTATTCTCATACAATTTTTTTATCTACTAAGTCTTTTCTATTTTATGCAATTATTTCCCATTCATTGTGTAATTTATTATTGATGGACATGACGTGTAGTAACATTAAATACTTAGGATGAAGACATTAATAGGCTACTTTTTATCCTGGAACACTCCATTCCACGGCCAAAAGTTATATCTTTTTAAATATAATCAAAAAAATGTTCATGGCTGCTCCATGGGGTTCGCAATACCACAGAACACTAAATAGTACCAGAAGGTTCACTCCGCACGATTATTTAAAGAAATAGCGACTCTAGCGCTGACACAAAAAGTGCAATTCAGTTCGCAATAGCGCCTGGCCCCGCCCTCAAAATCGAGACGTAACAAACGCAATGTTGTGGTCTCTTTCTATCGCCTAACTTTATCTCTTACGACGTACTAGGGCTGCCGTAGTCAGACGGCGCGTAAAATAGACCGTACAGAACTAGCGCGTGCAACTCTGCCCGCGAGCGGCAACCATGAGGTCCGGACCCGTACTTGTAGCCGGGACGGCCACGTGATAAGTGAGACTGGCCTGGCAATACTTACGCTATCGATAATGGCGTCAAGTTCATCGTCCGACATCGCATCCAGTTGTTCGCCCGACAGGGCTTGTGAGTGTAACACATCCAGACCCACCATTTGCGCTGTGAGGAAATACATAAGTTTATGATCGCGGGCTAGAGTTAGGGTCGTTTGGCAAAAAAGATTAGAAAATAATTGGGAGCGCCACTTCCTACGCATCGATTGATGGAGAGATCGAGTCGATTTATTTTCAAATGAATTGGGTAATTAAATTGCAAGCAGAAACAATAATATATACGACATCACAATGTGTAATGTACAAAAATAATAATAAATAAGAATGAGCACATAAACATAAAAGTTTTATTAAGTTTTTTTTTTTTTTTTTTTACTCTTTACAAGTTAGTACTTGACTGCGATCTCACCTGGTGGTAAGTGATGATGCAGCCTAAGATGTTATCGTACTAACTTGGGAGGGTAAGTAAATTTACCCCAACGGTTTCTTCAAGCATCGCACCGGAACGCTAAATCGCTTGGCGGTGCGTCTTTGCTTGTAGGGTGGTAACTAGCCACGGCCAAAGCCTCCCACCAGACCAGACCTGAGCCAATTTAGAAATTATAAAATTCCAAAGTGGCCCGTGGCGGGAATCGAACCCGCGACCTCCCACTCGAATCAGAGCGCGCCGCCACTGCGCCAGGGAGGTGGTCAAAGTGTAACTCTATCAGAAAACAAAATGGTTACGTTTCAAGCTATTATTGTCAAGTTGTCATATTAGGTTAGGGATTTATGTACATACATAACGTACGTTTTGTATGTTGTACGTTTTTCCTCCACGTTTCTGATACGAACCGCTAAGGTGTGGAACGCCCTTACAGCCTCCGTGTTTCCAGCCAAGTACAATCTAGGTGCCTTCAAGAGAAGAGTGAATAGGCATTTTCTAGGCAAGCGCGCTCCATCCTAGACCTCATCATTGCTTTCCATCAGGCATGATTGTCGTCAAGCGCAAGCCTAACTTCAATAAAAAAAAAACATACCTTTTTGTGAACAACATGTCTAACCAACTTATGTCTCAGTATGGCGATACAGTGCTTCTTATAGCATTGCAATAAAAAACCCACTGCGTACCTGACATGGTCGACTTATTTTCGTTTTGACTACCTACCTGGCACAGTGGCTCGCGCCCATTTGAGATTTCTCAATTGACTCAGGTTTGGTCAGTCTAACTAACTTGTAAAATGAAAAAAAGACGTGACTTAATGTTACATGACCATGTCAAGTGATAACAGCATTGATTAAACATATAAAGGATCAGCACTTAGTGACGTCATGCATGTATTTTTAGGCTCCGCCCTGAAGCATCATTTTTAATTTGTCAAAACTGTAAAATGGCGCTAATGTAATCGACAACACCACGTGCTGTCAGCGGTACTCAAATGTTGCGGGCGACAACGACGCCATATTTGAGAAATTTTTGGCTTCAACATACGTCACATATTTCTCGTCCTCTTAGCGTAGCGTATTCCGTCATATTATATCATATACATAGATAAGGTGGTGTCAAATTATCTGCCACCGTTCCAGGAGGTGAATGTGCCATACATATACACTTCAATAGTGTAGAAATCTCAGTCCCCGGGCTCAATTTTTTTAAATTAAACATTATTAACATATCGCATCATGTTGCATAAACACGTCCATTAGTCAAACTTGAGTACATGTTTAGTACAGTTATCGCCTCGTAACGGAAATCAGCTGTTTGGGCGCGGCGTGAGAGCGTTGACCTTGGGTTGCGACGTAATTTTTAATTAAAAATAAAAAAATATATTGGGCCGGGGGACTGAGATTTCTTAACTATTGAAGTGTATACGTATGGCACATTCACCTCCTGGAACGGTGGCAGATAATTTGACACCACCTTATATATCAGCAATATCGCCATTTTTTGTTTAATACCTAGCTATTACTAGACTCACCGACAGCCAGAGCCGTGGGCCTCGCGTCTCCAGTGAGCATCTTGACCTGAACCTGCGCCCTCCGCAGGGCGGCGATGGCGTCCCTCGCGGACTCCCTCGGGGGGTCGCACACTCCGCACACGCCCGTGTACGTCAGGGATTCTAGACTCGGCCCGCGGCAGAGTGCTATAATCCGCAGTCCTGGATACAAAAATAGTACATTACAATATAAGTGCGGAAAGTTTGTCATTTCTTTACGAGTCCCGGTTTGTTGACCCAAGCCGAAGGCGAGGGTCAACTATAAAGACGAGTAAAAATGACAATTCCGCACGTGCATTGAACGACATTTTTTAACACATTTGCGAAAATACATAAAGTTGAGGCCAAAAATATAATAGTTTAAGGTAAAAATATAGTAATTTACCATGAATTCAGACTCACGCACAAAAAAAAATAAACAAAAAGTGGACAAGAATTGTCTATGGTCAACTGATGCACTCTGTGACCTGGGGTCAGAATCCGGAAGTTATGACAGTCCTAATATTTTACAAAAAAGTAACTCTGAAACAAATAACAATGAAACTTTGTTGAAAAATTATATTTATATTTCAGAATTAACAATTTAAAAAGTTACTATTAATTAAAAAGTTACTAATAATTCAAGTATTAATAGTGTTTACGCTATAAAATAGTAATTTAATATAAACATTTTGTACTACAAACTTTTTGATTAAAACCTCCATGCAGAAGGAAAACAAAAAGTACTAGTGCGGAAAACAAGAACTTTGCGCACGCCAAACATACATGGAAATGTCAACTTTTTGAGCAAATGTATTAAAAAAAAACATTTAAAGGCAGGCACTGGCATAACAGCAACGGTAGGCATATGACATATTGCTATTCCATGCGTAGTACAGAATTTGTTTTTACACTCTACAAGATAGCACTTGACTGCGATGCACACCTGCTAGTGAGTGATGACGCAGCCAAAGATGATATCGTACTGACTTGAAAGGGATACGAGTAAGTAAACTTACTATAAAGTCCGGTCGCCGAATAGAAAGAATTTCGTACATTAACCTGTTACTACCTGTCTCTGTCACTCCCGCGTCAAAATAATGCCTCTCGCTCGCACAGGACGGCGGTCATTGGACAGAGACAGGTAGTAACAGGTTAATGTACGAAATTCTTCGTGTTCCGCGACCGTGCTTTAGTGAGTAATGATGCAGCCAAATATGATGTCGTACTGACTTGAAAGGGATACGAGTAAGTAAACTTACTAGTATCAAGCCAGTCTCACATATCACGTGACCGTCCCGGCTACAAGTAGAGTTTCGGACCTCACTATTTCAGATGGTTGCCGCTCGCGGGCCGAGTTGTACGCGCTAGTTCTGTACGGTCTATTTTACGCGCCGTCTGACTACGGCAGCCCTAGTACGTAGTAAGAGAAAAAGTTAGGCGATAGAAAGAGACTACAACATTGCGTTTGTTGCGTGTCGATTTTGGGGGCGGGGCCAGGCGCTACTGCGAACGGAATTGCACTTTTTGTGTCAGTCGCTATTTCTTTAAATTATCGTGCGGAGTGGACCTTCTGTACCTATACTATTTAGTGTTCTGTGCTAGTATGTTAAATGCCGAAAACAAATGCCGTCATACTTAAGTCACAACTCACCCATTCGGCCAATATTGTACGCTTCGTTCAGAAAGTCAGCCTGTTTCTCCTTTGTGATGGGCGCGTAGTTGCCCGCGCTGTCGATGTACTGCGTGCACAGCGGCAGAACCTTCTCGATGGCGCCCTTCACGAACACCTCCTCCTTCAGGTTGCCATCGTTGTACTTGGGCACGCATTTCACCACCATCATCTTGGTTTCCGAACTGTTAGTGAAATAGTACATTTCAATATAAGTGCGGAAAGTATGTCATTTCTTTACGAGTCCCGGTTTGTTGACCCAAGCCGAAGGCGAGGGTCAACTATAAGGACGAGTAAAAATGACAATTCCGCACGTGCATTGAACGACGTTTTTAATACATTTGCGAAAAAAATATTGGTTTTACGTGTTTGCCTGCTCCGTGTTTGCATGCCGTGTTCGTGTTCATGCGCTCCTGGTGCGCCTGCTCCGGTGCCGCGCAGGAGGAAAACACAAAAGCACTAGTGCGGAAAAGAATAACTTTGCGCACGCTAAACACACATGGAAATGTCAACTTTTTGAGCAAATGTATTAAAAAAGTTTTTTTGAAGTGAAAATTTCTTGAGATGGGAAAATACAATTGAACTCGCACCACTGTTACAGTAACCGACGCCTGTTTGAGTTTTGTCAGTTCTCCTGGAATACCACGTCTTTTCTTACGCACTTGTATTTGCGCCCGCTAGGCCCATAACCTTTTGAATTTTTTTAGATATTGGTTAAAACACCAGTAGTCCAAGATCCCAGGGCCGCCAGACGTTACGTATTTTCTGACGAACAAAATGTGCACGATTGAGTAGTGTTACTATGTACTAAGAGCGCATGCCTACTTACTAGCCTGCTTAGTGGGCCAATTTTCAGGTATCAGGTGATCAAGGGACATAAAAACATTACTTACCTTACGTAAATTCTCCAAGCTGATTTTCACGTATATTTTAGGCAATACCCTCAAAAATAAGTCGCCAATACTCCCAGACACTTTCCGTGGGCCGTATTGCTTAACAGACGCTTTAAAGTTCACAAAATAATTACTTAACTTCACGTAAATTCTCATGCTCCATTTTTACATACAGTGTGAGTCTTCATAATGTGCACATATTGAAATGAGGGAAACTATGCTTAATTTTATCGACGGAAAACGTATTAAAAAAATCTAAAAAAATTTTTTATATTTTTTTGGAATTTTTAAAAATTGCGTTCCCTACTATGACCCTTGTTTAAACAAAACGGTGTAACTTTTAAACTAAATGATCTATCACGATGAATCAAACTTATTAATGATTGGAAGTAATGGTCCGTCCTCAGGAAATGAAAATTGTGGAAAAAAATTACCCTCAATGGAAAATACACGTGTTTTTAATAAAATTTCTGGTTTTTTTTCACTAATTTTTACAATAATCGTAAAATTTCTCAATAAAATGTCCCTATTGTGTGCCTTTTTTATTACTTTAAATTATTCCTCATCGTATAAGCTACCTAATGGTAAAAATTGCATGCTTATAACTCAATTGTAACATTTCTTATCAAGTGTTAAAGAAAGGCCTAAGACACGGCTACGCACTAATTATTGAGATAGTAGATATCACGTAGAACCCTCCTTAGGAAAACAATAACTTGCGCGTTTGGAGTGCTATTTTTGAACAGTTAAAAAGAAATGTTATGATTAAGTTACAAACACACAATTTTCACCATTAGGTAGCTAATATGATGAGGAATAATTTAAAGTAATAAAAAAGGCACACAATGGGGGCATTTTATTGAGATTACGATTATTGTAAAAATTAGTGAAAAAAAAACCAGAAATTTTATTAAAAACACGTGTATTTTCCATTGAGGGTAATTTTTTTCTACAATTTTCATTTCATGAGAACGGACCATTACTTCCAATCATTAATAAGTTTGATTCATCGTGATAGACCATTTAGTTTAAAAGTTACACCGTTTTGTTTACACAAGAGTCATAGTAGGGAACGCAATTTTTAAAAATTCCAAAAAAATATAAAAAAATTTTTTAGATTTTTTTTAATACGTTTTCCGTCGATAAAATTAAGCATAGTTTCCCTCATTTCAATATGTGCACATTATGAAGACACACTGTGTGTAAAAATGGAGCATGAGAATGTACGTGAAGTTAAGTAATTATTTTGTGAACTTTAAAGCGTCTGTTAAGCAATACGGCCCACGGAAAGTGTCTGGGAGTATTGGCGACTTATTTTTGAGGGTATTGCCTAAAATATACGTGAAAATCAGCTTGGAGAATTTACGTAAGATAAGTAATGTTTTTATGTCCCTTGATCACCTGATACCTGAAAATTGGCCCACTAAGCAGGCTAGTAAGTAGGCATGCGCTCTTAGTACATAGTAACACTACTCAATCGTGCACATTTTGTTCGTCAGAAAATACGTAACGTCTGGCGGCCCTGGGATCTTACTCTACAGGTTTTCAAGGCGCATTGAGGTAAACAACCTACCTGAAGGGTATCTCATTAATCCTCGTGTACTGGTCGCGGATCCCGTGAGTGTTGTTCTTCATGGCGCACGCGAGTAGGGCGCCCTCTGTGGGCTGCCCGTACAGGACGTCGTCGCGGATCACGGCGTTGTTGCAGATCACGCCCACCTGCAACATCGAACATTGCTCGTGAAGTCAGGCCGAAAAAAACAAAAAATCTCGCCATTTTGCGGAAAATCGCGTTATTTTTGCAGTGCAAAGTTTATTAGGCGCATTCGGATTTTTCGGATTCGGAAGAAAAACCATTAAATTTGCTGCATCGTCACCGATACCTTCTTTATATATTCTTTGTGTATTCTGCTTTAAATTTTGAATACCCACACTCTCAAAATACACACATAATTGTTCGAATTTTCACTTCTGACAGCACTCTCGAAATGCCACATAGCCAAATTAGCTTTTTAAAATTTGTTCGTTTACGCTGTTGGATTTTAACGTGACTTTTATTACTGTACTTGGCACCAGTCACGATTGCTATGTGACCTCCTGACGTTGACAGCGTTGTCACTGTCATCTTGTGACCCCAATGATCCAACTCACCTCCAGCATGCTATTGACACCCATCCGCGCCACGTCGAGGTCCCGTCCCTTGTAGGCTCGCAGCTGAATGTCGCCTCTGGCGCTGTAGCCGGCGCCTGTCACTTCCGCGATGTGACCTCCTGACGTTGACAGCGTTGTCACTGTCATCTTGTGACCCCAATGATCCAACTCACCTCCAGCATGCTATTGACACCCATCCGCGCCACGTCGAGGTCCCGTCCCTTGTAGGCTCGCAGCTGAATGTCGCCTCTGGCGCTGTAGCCGGCGCCTGTCACTTCCGCGATGTGACCTCCTGACGTTGACAGCGTTGTCACTGTCATCTTGTGACCCCAGTTATCCAACCCACCTCCAGCATGCTATTGACACCCATCCGCGCCACGTCGAGGTCCCGTCCCTTGTAGGCTCGCAGCTGGATGTCGCCTCTGGCGCTGTATCCGGCGCCTGTCACTTCCGCGATGTGACCTCCTGACGTTGACAGCGTTGTCACTGTCATTTCGTTCTTGGTCAGCGTCCCTGTCAACGCAAAGTAAATTTAACCCTTGAAGTTGACTTTTTTGGACATTAATACCTAAATTTATCCAAGTTATGACTTTTTTAAGTTTTTTTCACACTCACCAGTTTTATCACTACAGATGACATTGACGCAGCCGAGAGTCTCGACTGTGGGTAGCTTTTTGACTATTGCGTTCCTTTTCGCCATTCGCATTACCCCGAGTGCTAGTGTCACTGTCACTACTATAGGCAAACCTGTAAAGAAACTAAAGTGTTATTTCTAAGTAGGTTCTAAGTGTTTTAATTAATAATTGCTGAACTATCATCTTCAGATCAACAATGAGTAGGCATGTTTTAGGCAAGCGCGCGCTCTATCTAAGGCTGCTTCATAATTTTCTAGTTAAGTGCCGTCTTAGATCTCTAATATATAAAATTGCTTGTAACCTAACTCCTCTGAAACGGCTTGACCGATTTTTAAGAAACAGACGAACAGAGAGAACAGGACGTAAGCTATTTATACCTCTAAGTGAGATTATGTTTATAGTACAAAGCAAAGTCGGGTCAGCTTTTTTTTCAACAATATAGGCTAGCGCTTGACTATGATCACACCTGGGAAAGACAGCGCCTGGCAGTGAGTTCCAGACCTTTGCAGTGCGTATCAGGAACTAGTGTTTAAGAGAAAATTAACTCGCCTTCAGGTATAGCAGCAACAGCCAGACTGACTCCGATGGTGAACATCTCCTGGAGTTGCTTCCCCTGCAGCCACCCCGCTACCATGATGAAGCCGATGATGCAGAAGGAATACAGTGACAGCTGCGCTCCGAGGGTGTCCATGGACTTCTGGAGGGGGGTCTTGGGGGCTTCCTCCGCTTGCATCATCCGGAAGATGTCCCCGAATTCCGATCGCTCGCCAGTGCTGACCACGATGCCCTAGTGGGTTTATAAAAAGCCTTATTTTAAAACTCATTGCATGTTAATGCTAAATGTATGTATTGTTACGGCAGAATATCTGACGTTGCCGGCTACTGCTTCTGTTACTATTGACTCTAAATGTAGAAAATCTGAAGTACTTAGGAAGTTCAAAATAAATTTGTTTCCGGTGGGACTTGACTGGCAAAAATCACCATGTAGAGATAAAGGGTTATTCTTTCACACACATTTTATACTTATTTTAGCTTTAGTTCCAGACGTGTTGACGATGACTAGCTTAAGATTATATTTGTTCAACATAATATCTGTAGCGATTGCGTGTATAAAGCATTTAATTTTCCATAATAATTGTGTGGAACTTTTTTTCTCATTCTGACAATCCATTAAAAACGTGAGCCTAACAGAATGGTGATAATCTAAAACACAATTCGTTTTTTTTATTTATTGCATAAAAGATAAATCTAGCGAATCTGAGGTATTGTACCATGTCGGACGTTCTCAATGGGCAATGAAAATAAATATTTTCCTTTTTTGCGCTAGCATTTTGCTTTTTGTTGAAGTTGCTTTTGTCGACAATTTCTGTGAAAAAATGTTTCAGAACGTACTACTACAAACTACAAAATAGTATTGTACGTGTTTCATCAAAGATTATACAATTGTTACGAGGAAATCATTTGTAACTAGATTTTTTTCGAGGAAGTGAAGCAATATCTTCTTAGTTATTTTATTTTAAGTTTCGGGTGCGATAATATTGTCAGCCTAACGTAGCCAAGAAACGCTGTTTGAAGCGAACTAAAGGTCTGCTCACCAAAACTCAAATTTTATTAAGCTACTAAGTAGGCTTATGGCAGTTAAGTTGCAGGAATGGCAGTATCTTAACTTTGCTTAAAAGTGTCAATATAAAGTTTTTTGTTCGAGTATCGAGTTTGACGTGGATAAATCACACAACAGTCGATTTTTAGGCTACTTTCCGAAAGTAAATACATTTCAGCAAAGATACTATAAACATGTGAAGATGATACCCGCAATTACAATACAAGAGGCAAACAATTGTCTCATAACTTACCTTGCAAACCAAATTTGTAATTTGGCGGGCAAGGGCGTGCGTGCAATGCACCTTAAGTAAACACTATAAAGATCAGATAATATTGTATATTACAAATTACTGTTCTTTCTATCAGGGTTGTTGAAAAACTATTGATTTCATCGGGGTAACACTATTTATAAGTTCAAGGTCAGGTCAAGGGTATCAGTTAGTTGTGAGTGGTTACTAATCATATTAAACGTAAAGGTTTACTTTGTTACTAGTTTTATCAGAGGATTTATGTCCGACAGCATAGAGCTTCTTTCAATCGATGAATAATGAAGACTTTTATTCAAGAAGATGGAATCAAAACGTTTATTTGTTCCGTATTATAGGGAATGGTGATAACTGACAAATACAAGTATATGAGGAAAACCAAAGCTAACTGCTGTGATTAAATTGCCCCGTGCCAGAAATCGAATTCGATACGTCCCACTTAAGTACCACAACACAAGCAGAAATGCACTAGATCCTAGATAAATAGTCCATAAATATTTAAAAGTTAAATTTTTCCCCTTTATTGTTCCCTTACGTTTTTACAAATCTCCCTCTCCTAACCAATATAGATGAATTGGATGTTTGATACATAAAACTTGATCAAGACCAAGGTAGTTGAACGATTTTGGGATGATTTCCGTTTTCCACTTAGCAGTAAAGTTAACTTTGCCTCCATTCCCTAATGGATTCGTAATCGAATTCTGAAAGTGGCTTAAACGAAATCATCTCGGAGAAGCGTTCGAGACGTCTCGTCAGTTTTATCGGCAACTTCTGGTGATAAGGGTTAATACCACTTGGCAATTTAATCTAACTCGCTAACAGTTTTTGCTTCTGGAAATACAGGAAGATAAAATTTCAAGAGACAGGTCTACCAAACTGAGACAGTTATCAATAAGCCAAAATGTCAGGTCGTTCAAAGTACAATCTTAATGGTTTTAAGAGAAGAGTGAATAGGCATTGTTAATATTGTATTTGTTGTTGAAGATTCAGAGAGTGATATAATCTGTATTGAAGGATTTGTTTCAGTTCTACCACGTTTTTCCGAATGTTCAACAATCCATATTCTAAGTCAGGGTGAAATAAAGAAGACATTTTTATTTTTGTTTTTATGGTTAAATAAGTTTAGTAAAGTGTCCCTTTGAAAAACATTAGAAGTAGTAATAGCGTGTCTATACACAAGATTGGGATTGCAAAGTCAATTCGGAAGAGAGTGGAAACCTATAGCACAAATTCAATAATAATTACTAAAGTAACCCATAGATTACTGATTTAGATTACTAACCCATAGATCTCACACCTATCTCACGAGGGTGCCCTGCAGGAAAAAGTTGTCCTTATAAACTCTGTCGATAGCCGCTTTTTCTGTCATGAAACTTTTTCAGGCTGCTTCAAGAACATTTATTTAGCGCAAGTCTGCAGAAACCAATGAATACATTAACCTTAGCGGTCCCACATCTCACGAGCGTGCCCAGAAAAGCGATGTTGTCCTTGTTAACTCTTCCAGCAGCTGTTTTGTTTGGCAGCACACTCTTGGAAGCCGGCTTGGTATCTACGGTGAATGACGACACGCCTATCACAAGTCTGTGGAAACCTTTGAGTAATACACTAACCTTGGCGTTCCCACATCTCACGAGCGTGCCCAGGAAAGCGATGTTGTCCTTGTTAACTCTTCCAGCAGCTGCTTTGTTAGGAAGCACGCTTTTGGAAGCCGGCTCGGTCTCGTCGGTGAACGACGACCCGCCTATCACAAGTCTGTGGAAACCTTTAAGTAATACACTAACCTTGGCGTTACCACATCTCACGAGCGTGCCCAGGAAAGCGATGTTGTCCTTGTTAACTCTTCCAGCAGCTGTTTTGTTTGGCAGCACACTCTTGGAAGCCGGCTTGGTATCTACGGTGAATGACGACCCGCCTATCACAAGTCTGTGGAAACCTTTGAGTAATACACTAACCTTGGCGTTCCCACATCTCACGAGCGTGCCCAGGAAAGCGATGTTGTCCTTGTTAACTCTTCCAGCAGCTGTTTTGTTTGGCAGCACACTCTTGGAAGCTGACTCGGACTTGACGGTGAACGACGACTTGTCTATCGCAAGTCTGTGGAAACCTTTCAATATAATATACTAACCTTAGCGTTACCACATCTCACGAGCGTGCCCAGGAAAGCGATGTTGTCTGTCCTTGTTAACTCTTCCAGCAGCTGTTTTGTTTGGCAGCACACTCTTGGAAGCTGACTCGGTCTTGACGGTGAACGACGACTTGTCTATCGCAAGTCTGCGGAAACCTTTCAATATAATATACTAACCTTAGCGTTCCCACATCTCACGAGCGTGCCCAGGAAAGCGATGTTGTCCTTGTTAACTCTTCCAGCAGCTGTTTTGTTTGGCAGCACACTCTTGGAAGCCGGCTTGGTATCTACGGTGAATGACGACCCGCCTATCACAAGTCTGTGGAAACCTTTGAGTAATACACTAACCTTGGCGTTCCCACATCTCACGAGCGTGCCCAGGAAAGCGATGTTGTCCTTGTTAACTCTTCCAGCAGCTGTTTTGTTTGGCAGCACACTCTTGGAAGCCGGCTTGGTATCTACGGTGAATGACGACCCGCCTATCACAAGTCTGTGGAAACCTTAGAGTAATACACTAACCTTGGCGTTCCCACATCTCACGAGCGTGCCCAGGAAAGCGATGTTGTCCTTGTTAACTCTTCCAGCAGCTGTTTTGTTTGGCAGCACACTCTTGGAAGCCGGCTTGGTATCTACGGTGAATGACGACACGCCTATCACAAGTCTGTGGAAACCTTTGAGTAATACACTAACCTTGGCGTTCCCACATCTCACGAGCGTGCCCAGGAAAGCGATGTTGTCCTTGTTAACTCTTCCAGCAGCTGCTTTGTTAGGAAGCACGCTTTTGGAAGCCGGCTCGGTCTCGTCGGTGAACGACGACCCGCCTATCACAAGTCTGTGGAAACCTTTAAGTAATACACTAACCTTGGCGTTACCACATCTCACGAGCGTGCCCAGGAAAGCGATGTTGTCCTTGTTAACTCTTCCAGCAGCTGTTTTGTTTGGCAGCACACTCTTGGAAGCCGGCTTGGTATCTACGGTGAATGACGACCCGCCTATCACAAGTCTGTGGAAACCTTTGAGTAATACACTAACCTTGGCGTTCCCACATCTCACGAGCGTGCCCAGGAAAGCGATGTTGTCCTTGTTAACTCTTCCAGCAGCTGTTTTGTTTGGCAGCACACTCTTGGAAGCTGACTCGGACTTGACGGTGAACGACGACTTGTCTATCGCAAGTCTGTGGAAACCTTTCAATATAATATACTAACCTTAGCGTTACCACATCTCACGAGCGTGCCCAGGAAAGCGATGTTGTCTGTCCTTGTTAACTCTTCCAGCAGCTGTTTTGTTTGGCAGCACACTCTTGAAAGCTGACTCGGTCTTGACGGTGAACGACGACTTGTCTATCGCAAGTCTGCGGAAACCTTTCAATATAATATACTAACCTTAGCGTTCCCACATCTCACGAGCGTGCCCAGGAAAGCGATGTTGTCCTTGTTAACTCTTCCAGCAGCTGTTTTGTTTGGCAGCACACTCTTGGAAGCCGGCTTGGTATCAACGGTGAATGACGACCCGCCTATCACAAGTCTGTGGAAACCTTTGAGTAATACACTAACCTTGGCGTTCCCACATCTCACGAGCGTGCCCAGGAAAGCGATGTTGTCCTTGTTAACTCTTCCAGCAGCTGCTTTGTTTGGCAGCACAGTCTTGGAAGCCGGCTTGGTATCTACGGTGAATGACGACCCGCCTATCACAAGTCTGTGGAAACCTTTGCGTAATACACTAACCTTGGCGTTCCCACATCTCACGAGCGTGCCCAGGAAAGCGATGTTGTCCTTGTTAACTCTTCCAGCAGCTGCTTTGTTTGGGAGCACGCTCTTGGAAGCCGGCTCGGTCTCGCCGGTGAACGACGACTCGTCTATCGCGAGATCCGTCGAGTCGTAGAGTCTCAAGTCTGCCGGCACGCGGTCGCCGACGTTGAGGTGGACTATGTCACCAGGGACCAGGTTTCGTGCTAGGAAATGTTCGACGCTGCCTTCTCGTAAACTGTAAACACATCACGTCACACTGATATTATAAAGGCAAAAGTGTGTGTGTATGTTTGTTACCCCTTCATGCTGCAAGTAGTGAAACGATTTGGCTGAAATTTGGAATGGAGATAGATTATACCCTGGATTACTACATGCACTACTTTTTATCCCGGAAAATGCCGGCAGACACAGAAGCTGGAAGAGCTTCTGTGTTCCCAGCCAAGTACAACCTGGGTGCCTTCAAGAGAAGAGTGAACAGGCACTTTCTAGGCAAGCGCGCATCGATATAATTGGTATATCGATGCAAGCGCGCTCCATCCTAGGCCTCATCATTTCTGTCAATCAGACATGATTGTAGTCAAGGGCAAGCCTATCTATAGTAAAAAAAAAACGTACGACGCGGTTTGATTCCTCGTCCCTGATACGCACTGCAAAGGTCTGAAACTCACTCCCAAGCAATGTCTTTCCTAACTCTACATCTTGGGCACCTTCAAATCAAGAGTGAATAGGCATTTCCTAGGCAAGCGCGTTCCACCTTAAGACTGTATCATCGCTATTCATCAGGTATGATCACGATCAAGGGCTAGCCTATATTGTTGTGTAAAAAAACCCCTTCATTATCACTTACCATCAGCACAGAACACTAAATAGTACCAGAAGGTCCACTCCACACGATCGACTCTAGTGCTGACACAAAAAGTGCAATTCAGTTCGCAATAGCGCCTGGCTCCGCGCTCAAAATCGACACGCAACAAACGCACTGTTGTGGTCTCTTTCTATCGCCTAACTTTATCTCTTACGACGTACTAGGGCTGCCGTAGTCAGACGGCGCGTAAAATAGACCGTACAGAGCTAGCGCGTGCAACTCGGCCCGCGAGCGGCAACCATCTGAAATATTGAGGTCCGGACCCGTACTTGTAGCCGGGACGGCCACGTGATAAGTGAGACTGGCCTGCCATCAGGTGAGATCGCAATCAAAAATATATGAACCAAGGTAGAAGTCAACTTGTTAGACGTCGCGTTGACGGTTGTCGCAGACGTATTCTTACCAGTTGCAAGTGGGTGGCACCAATTTGTTGAGCTCCTCAAGCGATTTCTCCGAGCGGTACTCCTGCACGAAGGCGACCGTCACCACGATCATGATCGCGATCGTGATCGACAGGGCGTCGTCGAACTGCCGCATGCACACGCTGACCAGCGCCGACCCTGTGGAAGAAGCACCGATAAGAAACCTCAGGATATCGCCATCCAAACGATTTACGTAAACCTTTTTTGTGACACCATGTCAAAATTCTATAGGTGGGTGTTGAGCGAACTACAGCGTGGCCTTGTTGGTGGCAAAACAACCATTTTTGGCACCGATAAACTGGCGACATTTTTTCACGCCCTGTCTAGAATACATATTATCTATTTATCTATCGCATTTTTTCGTACTATATAGTAAGAATAAAAGGTTTCATTTTTTATGGATTTAGAGACGGTTCTAGGTCCAAACGACCGGTAATCGTTGTCGCATGCCAGATGTCAGATATTATCTATAACTATAAAAGGCTTTGTCCTGAGTTACTGACTGACAGACAAGCTACAGCCCAAACGGCTGAACGTAGTGACTTGAAAATTTCAGGGAAGATTCTTTGTGAACCCAAACCGCTCGCTAAGAAAGGATTATTTGAAATTCTACCCCTAAGGGGGTTAAATAAGGGATTTAGGTTTGTATGAAAGTCCTTCATTTTTCAAGTTAGATTCATGAAAATTGGTATATAGACTTCTGAATAAAAATAAGAGAATGGGTGTTCGAGGGATTTTGGAAATTTCACCCCTAACTCTCTAAAAAGGGGGTTGAAACTAGAAAACGCTTGGTCCCGGCTGGCTGGCTTTTGGACAAGCTACTGCCCAAACGGTTGAATGTAGAAACATGAAATTTTCAGGGAATATTCTTTTAACACCCTAGATGTGTACTAAGAAAGGATTTTATGAAATTCTACCGCTAAGGGTGTTAAATAAGGAATTTTATTTTACATATATGGGAATCCGTCAATTTTCAAGTTATGTTCATTCAGTAAGTAGAGTTTTGGATAAAAAAAAACAAAGTTCCTCAATTTTCTAATTCCACCCCAACTAACGAGACTACCTCCTAGGGGGGTGAAACGGGGGTCCAAAGATATTACGAAGAAATGCTCCTTCACGCCGCAGTTACTGATCGGAACTGGCTGAAATTTGAACAAGAGTTAAATTAAATATTGGGGATAATAAATAGACTACTTTTTATCCCACAAAAATATATGGTTCCCGCGAAATTTGTAAAAAATAGAAATACGCGCGGGGGAAATATTCCTTCACGTCGCAATTTCTGAATCGATTTGTCTGAAATTTGGGATAAAGGTAGATTATATCCCGGTTTAACACATAGGCTACTTTTTATCCCGAAAAAATTCATGATTTCCGCGGGATGTGTGAAAAACCAAAATTCCTGCGGGCGAAAAACTCCCTTACGCCGCAACTACTGAAACGACTAGGCTAAAATTTGAATTAGAGGTCCATTATATAATGATCTAGCACTTAGGTTACTTTTTATCTCGGAAAATTACGCGGTTTTTGCGGGATATTTGAAAAATCGAATTCCACGCCAGATTAAAATCGTTCACGCCGTAATTACTGAACCGACTTGACTGAAATTTGGAAAAGATATAGATTATATCCTGGATTAATGAATAGGTTACTTTTTATCCCGAAAAAATCAATGGTTTCCGCGAGATGTGTGAAAAACCAAAATTCACGCGGGAGAAAAACTCTTTTACGCAAAGGCTAAGGTTGATAAGGAAATTTAGGTTTTTGAAAAATCTGAATCTCTGGGTTTGTGAAAAATCGAAATTACCGCGGGCAAACCCGCGCGCAAAAGCTAGTACGCTATAGAATGTAAATAAAAGTCGCCTTGACCAGTTGCGCAAATAAATTATTGCGCATCTTTATTATTTGCAATAACTTGCAACCGCCGTTTACCAGTTAATTGTACTAAAGCACCTGCTAAGGGGTAGCATAAGTTTTGTCTTATATTTTTGTAATTATTTACATCTTTTCTATTGAAGTGACTATAGACTATATTGACTACTAGCTTTTGCCCGCGGCTCCGCCCGCGTTAAATTCGATTTTTTACTAATCCCGAGAAAAAATTGAATCCTTTTCAATGACCTTTACACCTACTTTTAGTTAGGAAAGATTGTCAAAGTAATCTACCTATAGCTGCAGCTATAGATTACTGTTGAAAATTAGGGGTTTTTAAATATCCCATGGGAACTATGGATTTTCCCGGGATAAAAAGTAACCTATGTTTTAATCCAGGTTATAAGCTATCTATGTTCCAAATTTCAGCCAAATCGGTTCAGTAGTTGCGGCGTGAAGGAGTAACAAACATACACACACACACACACAAACTTTCGCCTTTATAATATTAGTGTGATGTGGTGTGTGAGCGTAAGCGTATATATTGCTTAAAATAAAGATATCTAGATATAGCAAGCTGGAGAACAGTTTAATAAAAAAAAATCGCGAAACAATGTCGCGAGTTCAATGGTTTTTCCCGTCTTAAAAATGCCTACAGAACTCTCACTTAAAAAAAATTAAAACCAAAGTACGACTCCTGCGCACTCAAGAGCGTCATGGAAGTTTAAATCGGCCAAACATCCATATTTTCCACGGGAAGTCGTTCAAAATGAATTATGAGGAAAATTAAAAATAGCCCATGCAGATCGCTGCCGCTCGCTGGTAAATAATGAACGGTTCTTGAACTTGAATTTTCAACGACAACAGGTTTGCGCCCGACCTTCACGCTTGATGGTGGCCTGACAAGTGGAAACTATTAAGATTTGCGCTAACAATTAAAAATTATAATACTAAATGAGTTTTGCGAGCATACTATTTATACACGTTTTTAATAAAAACTTTGCTCGAAAATTCCCAATCACCTCATTATTTTTCGCAGTTATAAGTAATAGAGCTATTGGGAACCAAAGCTCTATCTTCATAACTTAGCTATGTAAAAAGTACTCTTCTTTATCTTCATAGCGTGGCTTTTCTTGAAAATTATTACCTTCCTAACATTTTTTTTTTAAATTTATACAAGTTTGTACTTGAATGCGATCTCACCTGATGGTAAGTGATGATGCAGCCTAAGATGTTATCGTACTAACCTGGAAGGGTAAGTAAATTTACCCCAATGGTTTCTACAATCTACAAGCATCGCACCAGAACGCTAAATCGCTTGGCGGTGCGTCTTTGCTGGTAGGGTGGTAACTAGCCACGGCCGAAGGCTCCCACCAGACCAGACCTGAGCCAATTTAGAAATTACAAAATTCCAAAGAAGCCCGTGGCGGGAATCGAACCCGCGACCTCCCACTCGAATCTGAGCGCGCCGCCACTGCGCCAGGAAGGTCGTCAAAAATTTAAGCTTGTCATGCGCATGTTAATCGAATGTCATTTAGCTACCAAATACACCTGTGGAAAAGTAACGTAGCATAAGAACAGTAATAAAACTAGTTTTCGCAGCTGGCATTTTTTACGGCCCAACAGTAAGACACGCTCGAACAACTTTTATTAAGTCTTCATTGGCTCCTCGTGCTAGTTTTAGCGTGATACTGATAACATTATCTATAATGACTGACTGACATTTTCTATAATTTATTCAGGTGACTAACCCGTGAGGATATACTTACCTTTGCGTAGTTGGCGCGCTGTTGGATTTAAGCAGGAAATCCCGGGTTTGATTCCTGGTACGGGCCGGTTTGGATTTTATAATTGAACCTGAGTAACTGAGAACTGGGTTAGCGAGAAAACTTAATTAGTGAGAGAATTTGCCAGGTCCCGTCATTAGGAAGGCCTAACTCTGAAACTCGAATTAGTGAAAAACTTCTTTCCTGAGTAACTGAGAACTGGGTAAGCGAGAAAACTTTATTAGTGAGAGAATTTGCCAGGTCCCGTCATTAGGAGGGCCTAACTCTGAAACTCGAATTAGTGAAAACCCTCTTTAAAAGAAAAAGAGATCTCAGTCTCAGTCCCTTGAGCTCTCACTTAACCAGGTTTGACTGTAGTTGGGTAATTGTGCCAGGTTTGGTCTGATGGGGCGCTTTAACCGCGACTGGTTATCTAAATATTTACGGGTAAATAAAAATATTAAAATTAGCTCTGCATCTGGTACAAGTCTAACCGCATAATTTATTCGTTCTCGAATCTGTGGGAGATTTGCGCTTATGTGATATGGTTTGTAATGTATAGTAGGTACATGTAACCTACCCAATTTAGTGCGAGTACTAGTTTTTCTAGAAACCAGTTTGAACGTGTACGGTGCATGGGCAATTTACTTCTCCTTTACTCAGAATTCTAATCGTTTAAACTCTCAAACATTATTCACATGTTTGGTTGAACATTAGTCTTGTAAAACTTATCAAGATTCTAAATTATGAGCAGGTACTGAAACTGCTTTATATATTTCTTCTAGTGACCTTCCCGATTCAGTACTATGAAATTGAACTATAATAGTTCAATTTCATAGTACTGAATCATAAAGTAACGTCGTTCAAATGTCAAGAACGGAAAAACTTGCCAGGCAATATGATTATAAGCGGATTTTGGAACTACACCATGTACTTGTCCCTGTCCCATTACTTCGAAGTTGTTGAAGCCCAAGAAATTCATACAGAAGGTAATCTTTCACGTCACGTCGTTGAAAGAACAAGGGTGATGTACAAAAGAACTCACCAAATAATAAGGGTTTAATTGGATTGTGGAGCCGTTAAGAACTGTTGATACTGTTGTTGTACTTCCTTCACTTAGAACTCCTTGAGGCCCACGGGTTTATCCTTATATTTTTCATCAATCAAAGATCAAAAATAATGACCACAAGGGCTCACTACGAGCAGTAACAGTATGCACCTATTCAGAAACTGTTCTACTTCTTCCACAGCAGTTTCTCCCTCACTTGGAAATCGTCAGGGTTTTCAAATTCATGCCTTAATTCTTTACGTCGTTGAAATTACAAAGATAAAGAACTCACTATAAGAAGTAAGAGTACCTATGCGCGTATCCGGGACCTGTCGATGTATTTCTTCCAGAACTGTGCCTTTCCCTTCACATGGAAGTCGTTGGAGCCCGTGACTTCATGGCTTCATTATATACACATCCTTGAAAGATCAAAGACAGTGCAAAGAAGAACTTACCGAGCAATGAGAGTATGAGCAGATTCTGGAACCGTTCAATGTACTTCTTCCAAAACTGTCCCTTTTCCTTCACTTGGAATTCGTTGGGATCCGTGAGTTCATTGCTTCATTCGTCACATCCTCGAAAGATCAAAGATAGTGCTAAGACGAACTCACCAAGCAATAGAAGTAAAAGCGGATTCTGGAACTGTTCAGTGTACTTTTTCCAAAATTGTGCCTTTTCCTTCACTTGGAACTCTTTGGGATCCGTGAGTTCGTTCCTTTATTCGTCACATCCATGAAAGATCAAAAATAGTGCTAAGAAGAACTTACCAAGCAACAGGAGTATGAGGGGATTCTGGAACTGTTCGATGTACTTCTTCCATAGCGGTTCCTCTTCCTTCACTTGGAACTCGTTGGGGCCGACGAAGTTCATGCGGTCGTTCGCCTCCCGCCATGTTAGACCTCGACGGACGTCCACTTGGAGACGTTCCGCCACCTGGACAAGGCAGGATATATTTTAAAAAAAAAAGTTTTTCGTTCTTATGCACTTTAAAATCTTTTTGAGTTCTGAACTTTGCAATAATCATACATTATTAAGGCCACAGTTTATATGACGTTGTTATATCGATCTACATGTGTTAAGACTAGAGTGTATTATTATTTATTTGGCTAAAATTAAGGATGTCGTTGATATTCTGCTGGATTCCGGTTTGGATCTAGAGTAATCTATCCTATGTGGTAACATAGGCTAGATTAGTCGAATGGAAAAATCCGTATAGGTACTTCCCGCGAGATTTGTTGCATACCAAATCAGGTCAGTCGTTACCAACATTTATTTGTTTAAATATTTTTTGTGACACAAGTGAGTAAAATAATTTTCTGTGTGGCGTTTTCCTTTCACAAAGGCTTTCATGTTATTTTTATCTACGTAGTTACTAGATTCATAGATACGTTATGTGGGTTGTGGGGACGAACAATAGCCGTAATTCAAGCAAACATCATACTTAACTCATCCGACACAGCTTCACCATAACTACTGCCGAGCACAAACACGTCAAAATATTGTTCTGATGACGCAAATGGGTGTATTTTTATACACGCTACTTCAACTTTCAATAAAAAAATTTAACCTTTCACGGTGTGGAAGCCGTATTTAAGCGATTTTGAATGACGTTTTATTTAAAAACTATATAGACTATTACTTTCAAATTTTACGTAATGTATTTTGGGTATTTAAACTAAAATCGCTTAGAAGCAGAACACGATTGGATAAAATTTTCTCGACAGAAAGTTTTCCCAAAAGTTGCTCCAAAATCTCAGTTTTCCTGTTTATTATCGGAAACTACAATGGATGTAATTGTAATTTTTTTAATGTGTCGGTACCTTGTTGAGATAAGTTATAACTGGCTTAATTTTTGAGTAATTAGGTAAAAGGTCGTTTTTCTGTTATATTCTTCACTATAGTATATCGCACCTACCTACGTATCCGTGAGAGTGAGAAAGACAAAAATAAATTCAATAAATCCCCTTAAGGATCGTACCCGAACGCTATATCTTTTGTTGGAACGTATATTGTAATAGAGTATCCAGCCGAGGCGGAAATCTCGTAATACTAATAACCCCTATCGATAAACAATCGAAGTACCTATACTCAAAATACCTACTTTAAAGGAAGGAAAAGAAAGCATGGTCACTTGCCAATTTAACTTAAAATAAGGCTAGTAAAGGATACCTCATAAAGGAAAAAAAACTCATGTTTACTGCCAATAAGGACAGATGTTGATTATAAAAAAGATAAAATCACGCAGAAGACATTTTGACCTTTTAGTAGGTCATCAAACATATCTCAACTAATCACCAATCAAAATGTATCGGAGAGATCACACTCAATGTAAAAGATAGATATCAAATTGAAGAAATCACTTCAAATAACTTTTTGATCTTTTAGTGGGCCATCAAAATTATCCACTTTAACGGCCTAAAAGCCGTATTTAGGTGATTTTGAATGAAGGTTTATGCAAAAACTATAAAGAAAATTACTTTCAAATTTACACGTCATGTATTTTGGGTCTTTAATCTAAAATCGCTAAGAAGCAGAAACACGATTGGATAAAATTTTCTCGATAGAAAGTTCTCCCAAAAGTTGCTCCAAAATTTCAGTTTTTCTATATTTTATCGGAAACTACAATGGATGTAATTGTAATTTTTGTTTTAATGTATCGGTAATAATAATATCCTAAAACGCTTAGAACGGATTTTTGATAACCAGCTTAGTTTTTGAGTAATTAGGTAAAACGTCGTTTTTCTGCTATATTCTTCCGCGACGCTGCATGTCGCACCTACCAAATCTCCGTGAGAGTGAGAAAGACAAAAATAAATTCAATCAATCCCCTTAACCTAACCAGTAATTAAAATGTATGTAATACCACGGAATACATAATAGTGCCTAACGGTACAGAAGGTTCACTCGCAAGATGATTTAAAGAAATAGCGACTCTAGCGTTGACACAAAAAAGTGCAATTCGGTTCGCAATAGCGCCTGGCTCCGCCTCTGCTATGCATGTAAAGTTGTGGTGTCTTTCTATTGCGTAACTATATCTCTTTCGACGTACTATGCATGCAGCGCATGCAGCGCGTGAAATAGACCGTACAAGAACTAACGCATGCAACCTAGCCGGCGCGCGGCGGCCGTCTTAAATTAGTACGTCGAGAGTAGTTTCTTCGATCACTTGATAAGTGAACCTGGCCTGGTAATACCAGATGGTTTCATCATGTGGTCAAATGGGTGTCGCGTACTACAACTAGGTTTAACTTTGTGACGAAGTCAGCGGTAAGAAGAATCCAAATAAACTTCGTATTTTGAAATAACGCCAAAATACTAACAAAATGTCCATAGACAATCAGGCTGACTGCTAAAATTAATATTCATATTTATGCAAATTAAAAACCCCATTTCTACACCCTTGTGTGAAATTGTGCAAAATGAGGGTAGATTTGAATGTTTAGTTTGAATTAATGAGATGCGCTCGGGGTCAGACCTTAGCTATTGTCTCAAATGATCCGTATTGTCTGGAATCTGGAATGTCTGTCTGTTTGGCTGAAATTTGTATATTTAAGAGCTAAGCTCTATATTGTAATAAATTATTATTTTAAGAACAATGGATAAGTCTATCTAAGTGATCCTATTCTTACAATAGTTCCGATTTTCTCATTTGAATTCTTCTTCTTAGCTTTGACTTGGCATATGCCAAGCTTAGCCAAGTCAGGTTAGCGTTTTGCAGTTTGAGTTGTACAGAACAGTCAAGGTAAGGATGGGTAGAGCTTTTCTTTTGGTAAAAAGAACGAAATGATGGTTTCCTTCTCCACAGAAGAACGGTCGGTATAGTATGGAAGGAGATATGAAAACCTAACACATTCCTACGAATAAAGAGGTCTAACCATGATCTCATGAATTCGTCCGATTAAAGTACAAAATCCCTAAACTCATTCGATAAATCCCACCTGAGTGCGATAATCCAATACGAATTTATTATTAAAGCGATTATAATGGATATTCACAGTACTGTCTAATTGATTACTAAATACAAGTAAGTGGTATGTAGCTAATAGGGTATTAAACTTGTATTGCCATAATCTCCGGATTGCTAAGTACGTTGATCCCAAGCGATCAATATTGACTATGTACGTACATTTCATATACTTCCGTCTGTCAATCACAGAATAAAGTATAATTACTTACTGAAGATGACCTAGCACGATACATACTCAAACGAAAATTTTATTAAAAATTGTATTTGAATGCATAAAATTATTATTAAATCCCGTTGAACCTTTTTGTAGCATAAATATACCTACAATAGAGTTAATTGCTCCGGGTTTATATTAAATGGGACTGTTTGGTTTAATAAATGATTCGTCCTACATAATATTATTACTTTTTGTCGAATATGTAGATTGTAAGTAGTAGGTATATAATTAAACAGGTGTCGAATTGTTCAAGTGTAGAGATTAAGTACACAAAAAGTATTTATTTTCAATGTGTACCTACGAAACAGGAGCGAATAAAATGAGAAAATAAGAATCTCTTTAAAGTTTGATAAACCATAAATGCGTTTCAATATTTGGACACCACACAAATAATTGCTACGTATACATAAAGACAGACAACGACCTCAATATCTAAGAAGTTTCAATTCAACCGTTAGATTGCTTTGAACTTCGCACGGTCAAATATGAAATGAATCTTTTGCTATTTCTAATAGGTTATTAACTCTACATGTTGTGCTTTTATTAGTAAGAATGTTTAATAAGTTATTGCATAACAAGTTACAAAAATACAAAAAAAGTATTGCAACGTTCAAATTGGTTGCGTGAGTTTCGGCGTCGCTAAAGAAAAGAACCACAAGAGCTTTGCTTCCAAAAAATGGGTCATCCGGAAAAATCATAGAGTATTCCTAAACAACGAAAATCTAGGGCAGCCTCTGAAAGGAAGAGTCTTAACTCTTAACACGAAATATTCCCTGAAAACTGGGGCATTTATTAGCAGACAAAAAAAGCATCTACGATTAATAAAATTATTGATGGTAAAGGTTCATATACGTGATATGAGTATTATGTATGCAACTAGCCAGCCATGATTCAGACGAAATTGGCTGAATTAACTCAATTGTTGCAATTAGTTGAATTTATCAACCGACAACAATAATTCATACGATCGCGACAATACGCGATATAAATAGTTTATTTTCTACTCGACATATGATATATATCTATTATTTTCATGGGACTTTAAGGCTTAAAACTTTTTGAAACATACGAGGGCTTGAAATTAGATCACTGAAATCTATTAAACAACTAAATGTGCGATCAACACGAAAAACTGTACAAGTGGGTTTTCGACAAAGTAATAAAAAAATTATACGTAGCTAACGAAATCTAAGTTAAAACAATATTTGCATGTCGAAAATTGTTCACACGTACAAAGACACGTACGTATGACAAATGAATTAACTGTTTATGAAAATAAAAGATTACAAAGTACCAGAGTACTTAGTAACTCTCTTTATGGAAGTACCAATGTAGCAAACTTCCTTACGCCAAGCTGAGTGGACAGTTTCAGCTATCTTTTCTACGTATCCTGCTCATTCCCGGAAGAGCATCTTAAGAGTTCCTAACGTCCAGATAAGTACCAGGCGATTATAAATTTAGAGAAGTACCAACCTCCTCCCAGCTGAGTATGGAGCTCTCGACCGCGCTGATCCACATGTCGCCGGCGCCCGCGCTCACGTCCCCCGCACCCCGCCGCCCGCCCTCCTCCGTGTTCGAATGCTGCAACAAAACAATAGACTACAATGACAGACTAGGAAACGTAACAGATAATTTTAATACATTCCCTCAAAAAGTAGACATTTACACGTGTGTTTTGCGTACGGAAAGTTATTCTTTTCCGCACTAGTGCTTTTTGTTTTCCTCCTGCGCGGCACTGGAGCGGGTGTAGCAGGACGCGCCACCGGAGCCGGCTACGCAGCCGGCACCGTTGCACGGCACGCAAACACAGAGGAGGCAAACACGTAAAACCAATATTTTTTTCACAAATGTATTAAAAATCGTCGTTTAGTTCACGTGTCGAATTGTCATTTCTCCTCGTCCCTATAGTTGACCAGCGCCTCTGGCTTGGGTCAACAAACCGGGACTCGTAAAGAAATGTCAAAAAATTTCTGCAATTATATTGAAATGTACCTACTATTAACGGTGTAGAAGCCGTATTTAAGCGATTTTGAATGAAGTTTTATGCAAAAACTATAAAGACAATTACTTTCAAATTTACACGTCATGTATTTTGGGTCTTTAATCTAAAATCGCTTAGAAGCAGAAACATGACTGGATAAAATTTTCTCGATAGAAAGTTCTCTTAAAAGTTGCTCCAAAATATCAGTTTTTCGAGTTTTTAACGGACACTACGGATGTAATTGTAATTTTTGTTTTAAAGTGTTAATAATAATATCCAAAAACACTAAGAAACAGATTTTTGATAACCAGCTTAGTTTTTCAGTAATTAGGTAAAAGGTCGTTTTTGTGTAATATTCTTCCGCGACGCTGCATTTCGCACCTACCAAATCTCCGTGAGAGTGAGAAAAACAAAAATAAATTCAATAAATCCCCTTTAAGGATACGTGTTGCACAAAGTGTAAACTCTAACATAATATATGCCATGGTTTTAGCCAAAAACTAGGTTGAAATGGAACTCTCTTAATTTGATCATGGAAGAGAGTGGGATGTAAATATGAACTCGTACCCTGGATTTATTTATTTTTTACCTTCCAAGACAAATTAAGTTAGAGTTTAGTTACGAGAAACCATGTGCAATAACTAGTAATGTAACAATTCTTGTTGATATAGCTACTTTCTTGTTGATAAGGGATTAACTAGTTGTTGATTACAACTACTGGTTTGTCCCTTATTTACATGAACTCATTTAAACTTAATTATTTGCTTTTTTATTTGCGCACATTGCCCCACATTGTCTATTAAGATAACCAGAAGGTGTGTGTACATTATATTATTATCTGTCTCGGTAGCCAAAACTTATTTACCTGTGCGCAAACTGTTTTTGAATATAATCAAATTGTCCTAGTTGGCTTGAACCCAAATCTGAAGCCACATTAGTACTACACGGTAATAGGCTTTCCTGTAAAATAATTAGTCATTGCTTATAATAAGAGTAAAGGGCAGGTTTAGGCAGGGTTAGGCACGCTTAGGTATTATAACATTACTAGCTTTGGCATGTGGTTTTGCCCATGTTTTTTTTAAGGATAGAAAATTTTTTAGGCAGTCACAATTTTCAAAGTCGTAGATGGTAGCTATGGCCTGTATGTTAATAAGCTGATGATATAGACTTTTGAAAAGATACTGAATTAAAGATATCTAATCTACACGAGGAGAATTGTAGGCAATGGCTTGTGGCAACTTCAGGATCTCATAGGCATATCCAAAGGAGTTGCAACTTTGAAAACCTAGGATTGGAATGGAACCTTTGTGTGAACCCAGCCCCCCTCACTTGGCCAGTTCATTTTAATAGTAGAGGACTGACACGGCATATTAAGTGTCTACGACCAACGAGGAAGTTGTTTACTTTACTTTCGCCGCCAAGCAACACACAGTGAAAGTGAGCAGAATTGCAAACGACGCTAAGCCATGTTGGCGGCCTCAAAAAATTTCAACGACATTTTTCACTACACAAAAATTCTAGACAATTTACTCCCATATTACTAGTGCACCTGAAAATCTAGATCGCCAAAATATCCCCCGCTTCCACTTTAAAACGCGCCGTACGTACGATGTATAAGAGTTACGCTATTACGATCAATTAAACGACTTTCCACACTTACCGTGGCTTCCATAACGCCCTGCAATGACTAACTTACACAAAGCGTTAAATGAATCAATAACATCTGGACGGTACACAAACAAAATCAATAATTTCAACAACTATTCCGTACTACGATTATATTATACTAACCAGACTTGCCGTGTCTTGGCTATCTAGGGAGTACTTGTCAGTCTCTTTTGCCTGGTGGTCGGAGAAATTTTCATATTTGCGTGTTGGGCTACTTTTCATCTTTCACGGGAAAAATGCCTTGAGGGCTTAGAAGGACTCGAAAGACATTTTTATTAGCACCGAAAAGACAACACAAACCACGAACGATCGCGAATTCACTAGGAAAATGACAGCAGATGAGCTGACGCCTGACAGCTATTATACAAGTGAATTGACAACAAGAATGTCATCCAAACGTCAAACATGAAACAGATTATAAAATCTACAAAGTATACGTTCAAGTTAAGATAAAGGATGCTGAATGAAGTTTTCGTATGCAAATGATATCAATAAACAAACAACACACGTTATCTCGCTGTTAGATTGTCAATTGTACATATTATGTACATAGCGTAACGAAGCATGATTATTGTTGTTCTTATACGTACATTCACAAATTATTTTACAAGCCCTAACTCCCAACAGCTGCTACCCCTATTTCATGAAAATACACTTGAACTTTTGAAAAATTACAAAAACGTACACTCCAGTTAGCCGGTTCATCATCCCACAGTTGAATTTTCGTATATTCCCGAGCTGTATTATCTTTATCATTTTTGCTGCGACGGAACATTTAACACATCACCCGTGACACGTCTCACTTCAACACTATTTTTTTATCATAAGTTACACATTTTAAAATCACTTACACTTTATTGGGACACTCCGTTTTTTTATTATTAAAGTTACTCACGAATTGTAAATGAACCGACTTCAAGTAGGTACCTTACTAATAAAAACAGCGTTTCATTTACCTCTACGTCACTTATCTATTATGAAACATATAGCTACATTACGAGAATCGTGACTAAAACGTGATTTACGTACTTTTAATCTATATGTAGTAAATAATACGCCTTATCTTTTAATGGCCTTACTTGTTAGTTACTAAACGCATTTTATTTTATGGTCTTATTTTTTGGAATTATGGCGGCAAAAGAAACATGAAAATTTCACCTATCTATCTATTAATTATTGTTCAAGAGATAGGTACAGTCCGTCGACAGACGGACGGACACTTAGGCCTAAGCGATAGCAGTAGTGATAGGTCCCAACTCCCAAACCCAAAAAAAAATTACGAAAATTCAGTTCAGGAATTTGGAAACACTAAAACACGCACTGACTTAGGAACCTCGGTCTTCTGAATTGAGGGAATTAAAACTCCCACCAGCTTCAGCCATTAACTTGTAGTAAATATAAAATAAAATAAACATTTACGGGGCATTTTACACATCGCAATCTAGCCCCAAAGTAAACGATAGCTTGTGTTATGTATGATTTTATGTACTAGATAACTGATAAATATACATACATACTAATATACATAAATACAATATATTTAAAAACACCCAGACACTGGAAAACATTCATGCTCATCACACAAACATTTACCAGTAGTGGGAATCGAACCCACGACCTCCAGCGCAGACAGCAGGTTCGCAACCACTACGCCATTCGGTCGTCAAAAAAAATCGTATGTATGTATGTGGTGTAGTAGTAAAAAAGCTCATGTTCTCTCTATACAACATGATTTTATTAAATACTCGTAGTTCCTATCACAATACAATAACAGTTCGGCGTGGAGTCTAGGCTTTCAGCGCGTCTTGTAAACCATAGCCCGGCCCAGTGGGCTCCTCCGTCAGGGACGTCAGACCTCCTAGCGGCTCAGCGGCGAAACGGCCGTTCCTGGAAAATGAAAAAGAACGCGTGAGTGTGGTGGAACACTCGGTCGGAACAAAAGTTCACCCATCGTTCGATAGATGGCGCTGTGAGGCTTTTAGTAATAAAGCACGGTCGCGGAGCACGAAGAATTTCATACATTAACCTGTTACTACCTGTCTCTGTCACTCCAGCGTAAAAATAATGCGGTCACGCTCGCACAGGACGGGGTCATTGCATCTGTGCGAGCGTGACCGCATTATTTTGACGCGGGAGTGACAGAGACAGATAGTAACAGGTACGAAAATCTTCGTGTTCCGCGACCGGACTTTAGTAATTGATATAGCTGACGATATGTTTGTATCGGTTGGACTGTGGATTTTCGTGGACTTTCATCATGTCGGGATTTTCGTGAAGGAAAAAATTTAAAAACCTATTTTCTTTTGCCTGCGCTGTAGTCTGTACCGTCCGAAAAGGAACTTTTGCTCCAACAAGGTTTGGTGCACGGCAATTGATCAATTCAGTAAACCCAAAATGGCAGCCTTCGCGCAGGCCGGATGTCTACTGAGGTGACATAATATATATTTCCTATCTCACCTTAGTATACATCCGAAAGTGTTCTGCACAGGTTTCAACTTATACGCCGCCTATGCATTATGGCACATGTAAATACCTCATATAAAAGCTTTTATTTGTATAACCAACTTGGTTGAGTGCTACTTTTATTTTCTCAGACCCCATTTTATTGCCATGCTTGCAGCGAGGTTTTCGTAAAATTTTAGTCCTGAGAAGCATGCTAAGGATTCTAACAATCTATCGGTGCAGGCGTTAAGAAGTTACAGTGGAACAAAGAAACTTACATACATACCCACATTAACTATGAAAACAACACTCCTATTTGGGCTTGTAAAAGTAGAACATAAAATTACCTTGGGCCAGGTTTCGGTTTTTCGTCTCTCTTCAATTTCTCGATAATCTCCTTTGTGTCTTCAACTGTTAGATCTTCCTATAAAGTAAATAAAAATATGAAATTACTCTGAATTTTTATTTTTTAATAAACACCTACAATTTAGGTGCCATCAATAGATTTACAAATAGCAAATTTTCATGGAAAACCTTTTTGCCTTGAAAGTTGGCGGGAATACAGGATTCACTTTTGTATTCTGCAGCCTAGCTGCTGCCAAACCGTCTAGGAGTATCGTAGCGCGCCATCTACTGGCCTTATGCTTTTGATGACTTTCTGGCGCAGTGGCGTGGTTCCGATAGGAGTGGGAGGTCGCTGGTTCGATTCCCGCCACGTTTTAGTACTTTATAATTTCTAATTTGGCTCAGGTCTGGTCTGGTGCACGGCTTCGGGCGTGGCTAATTACCACCCTTCCAACAAAAACGCACCGGCAAGCAATCTATCGTTCCAGCGAGTTGCTGTGTAGTAACCGTTAAGGATTGCTCACTCCTTCCTAAGTTAGTATGATAACATCTTCGGCTGCATTGTCACTTACCATGAGATTGCAGCCAAGTAATAACTTGTGTGTAAAAAAAATTAGCAAGTTATTAGATAAATATGAATAAATCAACACACTTACATAGTAGTCATCATTCACTTGTACCATAGGCGCATTTACACAGGCACCCAGACATTCTACCTGAAAAAAGAAGAAACAAAAAAAAAAATGTTTAATAATTAATTTAATACTCTTTATTAGAGAGTTACATTTAGTCCAGTTTCAAAAATTTCCTCTGAGCCATAATATAATATCCTCATCTACAAAAGGGCTGGCTTATTTTTACCCACGACGGAACGGAGTACGGGTATATGCGTTTAGGGTGAGAGACCGTTTGTACATTACTCTATTAAAAATATTTTATGTTTGATTGTATGTTAAATTGTTCACAAAAACCAATAATGCAAAAATATTTTTGTTTGTTTGTTTGTTTGTTTGTGTGTTCGTTTGTGCACATCAATGTTCCCATTTATTTCAAAGACGGCTTGACCGATTTAGATGCGGTTTTCTGTATAATGTTTGGTGTTCAGCGGCAATGGTTCTTAGATAGTTGTTACGAACATCGATCACCAGGGGGCGCCATAAAATACATTTATATTGCAAACGAATGTTCCCATTTATTTCAAAAACGGCTTGACTGATTTAGATGCAGTTTTCTGTATAATGTTTGGTATCCATTGGCGATGGTTCTTAGATAGTTGTTACGAACATCGATCACCAGGGGGCGCCATAAAAACATTTATATTGCAAACGAATGTTCCCATTTATTTCAAAAACGGCTTGACCGATTTAGATGCAGTTTTCTGTATAATGTTTGGTATTCATTGGCAATGGTTCTTAGATAGTTGTTACGAACATCGATCACCAGGGGGCGCCATAAAAAACATTTACAGTGCAAACGAATGTTCCCAATACAGTTGGATACAGTTTTGTACAAAATACTAGTGAGTCATTGCCAATGGTTTGTAGATTGTTCTTGTGATTGAACAGCAGAGGGCGCCACAATAAACGTATCTGTATGACTTGGAAGGGAAATTCTCTGTTTTAATATATTTCTAGTAAATTCCTTGTGTTAGTGATTGGGTTTGTTTGAACTAGTCTCAAACATTAAATTTGGTGACGAGGGTCTGACAATGCAAGATGGGGCTGATTAGCGATGCATATTAATGGTAACTAGTAAATACCTCGACTTTAGGCTCATTTGATTTGGTTAAACTATTCTAACACATAAGGCTTGGTGGCGAGGATTAATGAATGAATATGGCGCACTTACCCGCCAAGAGGGCCATGGCCCAGGGCGTCAGCCTCCGAGGGGCGGCGCCAGCCGCACCTCGCTTAGTTTTTCTTACTTTATTAGAGAAATTCCCTGTGTTTAATGTGTTATCTTTCTATTAAACACGTATTGTGTATACAGTCTAGTAAACAGGGATTCGTATGTTTTAACTAGGCCCAAACCTTGAGATGTACATAGTACATCTAACCCTAGATGTATGTACATACATCTAGGGTTAGATGATGCCTTCAGACGCTGCATAGAGGAGTTAATGGCTAGTTTGTAGATTAATTTTAATTTTTTAATAATAATATCTTTTAAATTACATTAATATATTAATCGAAAAACTATAAAACAAGTGGAAAATTAAAAAATTTTAAAACACCCACGACTTTTGCAGACTTGTAATTGAAAAAGGATTAAATAATTTTTTTTTTAAACTCCCCGACTAAAGGAAAGTAAGAACTAAGAACCTATCAGTATAATTACAAATCCAAAAAAATCCGTCGGAGCTGCCATTGCTATTTTCGTTTCCAATATCAATTAATGAAATTAGTAAGCATTGATAAACTGCCGGTAGGTATATGAGAAGTATCAAGAAATTGAATTAGTCATCAACTGGTAAACAGCACCATCAACCGTCACAGGCAGGACACAGCAGCTCCGGCGGATTTTTTTGGATTTGTAATTATACTGATAGGTTCTTAGTTCTTACTTTCCTTTAGTCGGGGAGTTTAAAAAAAAAATTATTTAATCCTTTTTCAATTACAAGTCTGCAAAAGTCGTGGGTGTTTTAAAATTTTTTAATTTTCCACTTGTTCATAATTAATCAGCCACTGTTAAGGGGATTTATTGAATTTATTTTTGTCTTTCTCACTCTCACGGAGATTTGGTAGGTGCGACATGCAGCGTCGCGGAAGAATATAGCAGAAAAACGAAGTTTTACCTAATTACTCAAAAACTAAGCCAGTTATCAAAAATCTGTTCTAAGCGTTTTTAGGATAATATTATTATTACCGATACATTAAAACAAAAATTACAATTACATCCATTGTAGTTTCCGATAAAATATAGAAAAACTGAGATTTTGGAGCAACTTTTGGGAGAACTTTCTATCGAGAAAATTTTATCCAATCGTGTTTCTGCTTCTTAGCGATTTTAGATTAAAGACCCAAAATACATGACGTGTAAATTTGAAAGTAATTTTCTTTATAGTTTTTGCATAAAACTTCATTCAAAATTACCTATATATGGCTTGTAGGCCGTTAACAGGGAATAATCCCTGCCACTCTTTTAATGATGTCCATCCACCTAGTAGGAGGTCTTCCAAACGGTGCTTCCAGAGGTACAATCAAGTTGTATACTAACCTCAGACACTGAGAATTTGCCACATGGGCTATTGCCCCCAACCTGGCAGCCAGTAGCATCAACGATGGTCTTCAGCACTGCATCAGAGCCTCGCAGCCAACAGGGGGTGGTGGTGCACACTTGCAGGTGGTATTTGCCGATTGGTCGTCTGAAACATTCCATTCAATTAGGTGTTACTTAACGAATCAGTTTTTAAGTCAATTTGAGAGTCATGAGATCCAAACTAATTCATGACTTAAGAGCGTTTATACAAAACGCCGCGCATCGCGTTTCTTGCCATACTAAATTGGTTTTTCGTTGGCACTGACGCAATTTTGCGCTGATAATGCTATTACAAAAAAATTTATAGTAAAATAAATATACTACTTATTAAAATAGTAAATAACCAGTGACATTGAATATTAATTGAATTAAATTATTATAATTCAGAAATAACAAAATATCTTAGATTTTATCCTAAAATAATACGTTTAATTTATCGAAAAAAGCTAAAAATGACACTTTTCGGTTTATGGTTTTTGAATGAAAATCTAGGAAAATCGTGTTTTTTTTTTGAGACACTTTTTAGTAAATGTTATTAATTTTCTAAATATGTCATTGTTATAAGTTTGTGTTAAGAAACATGGCAAATATCTTGCATCTGCGTAGAGCGTCGACCGCTGTTTTAGCAAACAGCCTATACAAAAACTGTTCTAGTGAGAAAGTTATACACATATTTTAAAATATTTTTGAGACAAGTTCTAGATTAAAATAAAAATAAATAAAATAGCCTTTATTAAACTGAAATAATATGAAGTATTACAAGTTTTATAATAATGTTTTAAATTTAGTTTAGAAAAAGTTTGCAATAACAATAATTTAGTAACTTAAGTAGTATCTAAATAATATGTGAAATACACTGGACATATAAATCAACATTACTAACCAACTAAAGCTACATTTTCAAGTTAGTTACATAATATATTCAATTACAATTATTTAAGTTCACAGAGGTTACGTTTACTTATATTTGAAAAATATTTCGTTACCAAAATGTAATGTTTACTTATATTTGAAAAATATTTCGTTACCAAAATGTAATGCAACGAATAATGTAAGTCGGTTATAATTCTATGTATGGGTGTATACTAAATGTTATGTAGGCAGATTTCCAATCTTTAAATTTCTTTTAACTAAATTATGTACAATGTATGATTACTCAATACAAGTAATAAATAATTAGTATAGGTACAATATTGTGTGTACAACAATAATTTTTGATGTATCACATCAAAAATTATTGTTATGTAATACTTAATATTTATCTATCTATACTTATAATAAATCTGTAACAGGTCAAATTCTGTACATTAAAGATATTTTGAAAATTTTTTTTCGAGGGCACTCTAAAATCGGTTCTGAACCCAAAACTGTATTTTTTTTCATTTTTGTCTGTCTGTCTGTCTGTCTTTCTGTATCACGGCCGCGCATCACGCCGAAACTACTGAATGAATTCCAATGAAACTTGGTATGAATTGAGTTCATACTACGAGGAAGGACATAGGATACTTTTTATCCTGAAATTCAGCATGGTTCCCTTAGGAGAGGGGATAAAAGTTAAATTCTCTCGATTTTCTTTGTAGCCAAACTCCTCCTAAACGGCTGGATCGATCGTTGTGAAACTTTCGGGGTGTGATCTCTGGGTCGGGGAGCGGGTTGTTATCTATATTTGATCTCCCAAAATGCTGAAGAACCCTGGCCCTGGCCGATTTAATTTTCCCATACAAAAACCAAGGGCGGTACCGGTGTATGGTGGAATCGAACGAATCGCACATCAAATGAAAGAGCGTAAAAAAATAATCGATCCGAGTCGAGGACTTTATACGTGGAGACTTAGGATTATCGAGTATTTTCTAATTGAAAATAAAATTAATAAATTGATTTAATGGCGTTGCTATGTAAACATTTCATTGCTGTCACGTCAGCACCTCTGACAAGTTTGTTTCGAAATTTGTAGCCGGAGTATGATGTCCGACCTTTTTGGTCTATTTAATTTATTTGATATGCAAATAACGTTATAATACCGATTGTTAGTTTGGGAGAAAATCGTCGAATTACGTCGATGCCAAGTATTTGTTCAAGAAAGGATTAACACTGAAACAGAATGACAAAGAAGTAGGATCTGCTCCATCTTATACAATCGTTAAAAAATGGTCAGAAGAATTGATGACCCACGAGCTGGACGGCCATCAGCTTCGAGTACTGAGAATAACGTCGGAAATATTTGTGATTTCATACTCGGGGCCGTTGATCGAAAATCAGATAAATAGCTGAAATCATAGGTGTATCCTATGAACGAACTTGAAATATAATTCATAATGAATTGTGGCTTCGAAGCTTTCTGCGAGACGGGTACCGAGGCTTCTTTCAGCTGAACATAAATGCAACCGACTAACGATTTAGCGCAATTGTTTGGAGTTGTTTAAAGCCGATTCACCAAACTTCTTACAGATATTTGTTAGTACTGATGAAACTTGGTAAATCGCGGTTGGATTTACTTTCCTTTGGCAGGAGTTCGGGGGAGAAAGGTGTTGTATTTGGTAGAGGTTTGGTCCCTGATTACAACAATACTATTCGCATTACGAGGTAACGCAGTGTTTTCGAGCTTTTCAAAAATCAATCTATATGGCGGTCAGTATAAATCGGGAAGTCTTTTATCGGAGTAAGGATGACTTTCGGGAGATACAGTAGGACGAGATGGAACACCATACATGTATTTTGTTGTACCGACAAAAAAAATAGGCCACAGAACTTTTTAAATATGTTATTTGTAGTATTAAATTTTTGACACAAACCACTTAGGATCTTGAGCGAGCGAAGCGAGCTCGGGACTTAGGGCACCCCGACTCGGTTAACGGATAGGTGACGAAGAGGATTGCATTGGCCTTGCAGGCCCCACCATCCTTCTGAGTGGTTATTTTCTTTTATGACCACCCAGAAATAGGAGCTCCTTCGACCGAGCCAAAAAAGGGTAAGGGAAAGACAGAAGGCTAAAAGAGTCTTAACCTCAAGATTTTAAAGCTCTGTCGACTGACCCTTAGGGGGGGTGAGGGGTAGATGGTGATGGATAAAGGGTTTTCCTAGCTCCTTTACTTCTTCTCCGAGCCTTAAAAAGGGTAGGGGAAAGACTGAAGACTTAGGATGTAGAGCGAGCGAAGCGAGCTCGGGACTTGGGGCACCTCGCCTCGGATAATGGATAGGTGACGAAGAGGATGGCGGGGCCTGCAAGGCCCCACCATCCTTCTGAGTGGTTATTTTCTTTTATGACCACCCAGAAATAGACCGAGCCAAAAAAGGGTAAGGGAAAGACTGAAGGCTTAAAGAGTCTTAACCTCAAGATTATAAAGCTCTGTCGACTGACCCTTAGGGGGGGTGAGGGGTAGATGGTGATGGATAAAGGGTTTTCCTAGCTCCTTTACTTCTTCTTGAGGCTAGAATTCCCATTTCAAAACATGTATTTCAGTAATTATAACAGCAAAATCGAATTCAAAACTTCATAATTTAAAAAAAAAATTCTTAAAAACTACTACGTGTCGAAAGTTTTAGCTTGGGAGGGGGGAAAAAATCCCATTTTTTTTCTTCCACCCCTTCCCCTTTCGCTTCTCTCCGCGACGAAGCGACTCCATCATCGTCATTTTAATTATTTTCATCTTTTTAAATTTGTTCAAGAATGGTGCAATACCTTTTCAGGGAGTGGTATCGGAGGTTAGGGGACACCCCCTCTCCCCCCTTCCCCCTTCCCGTCCCCCTACTCCTGCCAAACGATTCTAAATTTTTACCATGGAGTCTTCTTCTGCTGTCAACGTGCAATACTCTTCCATACGATCCATCCATTTCTTTTTTGGTCTTCATCTAAGTACTTACTAAACAAACCTCTCTTATTTTGAGAGGAAACCCTAACCCAGCTATTGTGGGGTTGAGATGAAATTCAATTAACTATATTTGATCCAGCGAGAGGCTTCGGCCGCGTTCAATTAAATGTTGACAAAAAATAACAGGCAAAACGAAGTTTGCCGGGTCAGCTAGTATGCAATAAAATATAAACTAAGCCTTTTTTAAGTATTTGAACAATTCAGAATGATAGTAGCGGTTGATTAAAATAATATAAAATATAATAAGTTAGTAAACCTTAGCATAAGTTTTCAGCCAGTTACATGTTACTTAATACATATTTTTAGAATTCTTAAATATAAGTTTATTTTATATCTCATAACTATAAGTTTATTTTATAGTCTAGCCAATTTTTTGATGCAATTTTGAAAATCTTTTGATATTCTATGCCAGTATGACATACATAAAAATATATTGAATAGATACTACAAATTCGTATGTGATTTCAGTTCCGCCTGTTAGGTGAAGGCCTCCTCCAGTTTTGTAAAATTTATGGAAATTATAGTTCACCATGACCTGACATGGGTCTGATAACTGAAGGGTGTTAGTCTATAGGAGGCTGGCTGAGAGGGGCGAAATGATAGTTGCCTGATTAATTGTTTGTTATTTATTGCTTTTGAATATTATGTTATTTACTTATTTACAAGTTCTAGATTATGAAATGCCAAATAATATGAATTTTCGATAATTGTATCTAATCTATAATTGAACACATAACTATTTTATGTTCCTTCGGAAATCGTAAATTTTGACTCAAGCATAATACTAACGCATGAAGCGCCTTAATTTGAAAAATGTATAGGGTTGACTTATGGTTGTCGTAAAAATGGTCACATGACTTATCGAAGGTGCAGTTGCTGATTCTAGGTAGAGTTCACAGACATCTATGCAGATATTTAATTTTATTTACATAAAACATTGCTCAAAAATTTCTATTCACCTCATATTGGGTTCTGAAAGATCATTTTCTGCAGTTTCCCAGATTCAGACCAATAGTAAATTAGTACTTTGAGCTAAGGTTTTATTAAAAACTTTAGAAAATAAATGTTATGGTCACAAAACTCATTACCGTAAACCTACAACGTACGAGTAGCCTACTATTTGCAAAAACCTAAATAAAATCCATCTTTAATGCAACAATCCATCATCATAAAAATTCATCATCATAAAAGTTTATAGGAAAATCATTGAAAGAAAACCAAAGGACATACCTAATAAACATAGTATAAAAAGTGGCGACTTCATACACCCTCATCCTGGGCAAGTTGAGCATGTCAGCCACTTTGTGCATGGCGGAGATGGGCAGCCAGCCCCCGTTCTGACGCTGCGCCAGGTCTAAGAGGGGGATCATTGCTCCTCGCTTGTGACCTTCCGGGTAAATTTTTAGGAGGGCATCTGCACGCTGAAACGAAGTACATCATTGAATTTGTAATTTTTGTTAATATTCTCATTCAGTAAAATGTATGAAATTTCTATTGAGGATAATTAAGTCTAAATATTTTTACTATAGGACATATTTCAGAGTGTACTCAGGAACTAATTAATTTGGTCCCCCCATCACCTCTATACTATAGAAATGCAAGGTATTGTAAAGGTTTGACAGCCTCCTTAGCACAGTTAGCGCACGCTTAGATTTTAGTAGGAGATTGATACCTGCCACTTCAGAATTTTATAATTTTGAAAAACCTCATGTTTATTCTGGTTGGTTTTGGCTATGCATCATCACAAATGTAAAAAAATCACACCATTATAGTTGATGTATCAAAGACATGTTGGAGCGCTTTGATTCCTTGTTCTTGATATGTATCACATTTCTGCGTGAAATTTATAAAGAGAACAATAAGTAAAATTTATACACTTATTACAAAAATGACTATCAAAATTACCTTTTGGTTTTCTGCTGTAAATTCGAATGGTATGCTAGGGTTATCTTCAGGAGTATCTCGGTGCACGAACAAGCTATCATGCTGTAAGTTTGCAGTTGTTTGTAGAGCCCTAGACGACACTCTCCACTGAAAAAATAAATAAACACTCAACCTCGGCTGGAAAAAAGAACCAACTTTACATACGGATTTCGATCTGTCACTTTGTTATGTAATAATATGAAAAACAAGAACTGGAAAATAATTAAATGGGTTCTGATGTAACGTACCAAGCCCTGAACTCCAGACCTGAGGCTGGATAACATGATTATAAATTAATTTAGTATGAATTTATTGCCAAATACCCTTCGCGAAATGCACGGCACAAGTGTTTTTGGTTTTTTTTGAAGTTCGAACTTCGAAGTTTCGTTCGGCAATGACAGCTGTCACTGTCACGATGACGTTATTGGTAACGTTCGGAAACTTGATAGAGTTTATCCTCAAGAATTCACTTTCATTATTGATATTTGATACGAATAAAACTCATTTATTTTATTTCATGTACTTAGGATGAAGTTTTAATTTAACAAATTCTTGAGCGTCGATTTTACCAGGCGACTTCCCACCTCTCCACAGTCTTCTTTCAAGTAGAGACATGTACCCAAGACCATGGTAGAGTAGAGAGACGAAATTTTAAAAATCTTGCATACAAAATTATTTAGAACGTAACTGAGGCCCAGTCGTTCAGTGTAGAACTAATATAATAGTGATCTGTGGTGTAGAAGTATTTTAATGAAATGAAACGCCTGCAGTTTATTAAAAGCAAATAAATACTACCTAGTATAATAACATTCATCAATGCTCTTATATTTTTATCAGGCGACTTTTCTAGACGTACATAATAATATGAGAGTCAAATGAGCAACTTATCGCTAGGACTGTTCAAAATTTTTACCCGCAATATTTTTCAAAAGCTTTTCTTTTTCAAAATAACATGCAGCCATTGCCATTCCCGAACACGAGTCTGTATTTCGAATTTTTATTAAATCTAAAAACAACAGCGTATGCGGCATACAGCCTAATAGCGTTCATGCATATAAGTTTTCCTTTTTTTATCAAACGAACCTGGCACAAGTAGAACCAATAAAAAACTTTCTTTTTAAAAAACGAACCATAACGTGAGGTCTCATAATAAAGCGGTATTGACTTTCGCTTATAAACGTTAGCCCGGTGGATATAGAAGGTATTTCTGAATGCGCCCGCCTATGCTTCCTATGCCTAGTTCCACTAAAAAGGGAATAAGAGTAAAATGAATAGACAGAATTGGCAAAACAACGACGTGGTTGTTATGGCAACTGCCGCACTCGCAGCCGGCTATAAAGTAATGTTAGGATTAAGTACAGTGCCTAGACTTGTCTAGTACTTTACTCAGCTACCTATTCCGTTAAGTGGAAGTACCTAACTTAAAATCAAAGGTACTAGCAGGTACTAGGTAGGTAACATTACATTTTAATATTTTTACATTGTAAGTAGGTACTACACGTTAGTGCTTGGTGTTTCTGATTAGCAGTTTTAAAACCGCACTTGACTATGTTGAAGAATGTACTGTGGGCACTGGTCTATGAGTTATGACCACACCATCACAGTCTTTTCACAGTAAAGAGATTGAGGCGAATGCAGTCGTGGATAGGAGCAACAATACAAAGGGATTACCGTGGTAGAAGACTCATTGGCAACCAGTCACTGGACTCCTATATTCAATATATACTCTATGCTGGACTCACTGGTCAACAAAAAACTCCAAATCTTCGAATATCGTCGTTAGGTCTGTCGGTAATCCAGGCAAATCGGCGGGCAACAGCAAGTTAAAAATAAAATCGTTATTCACGCCAGCATCGCCAAAGCCTTAAATTCGCTTCACTTTTAACAGGTCTATCAGACATCAAGATAGTTAATAACAATATGCTTTCTAAAAAAACCCAATTTCGGTTGCATTGTCGTGCGCGGCGCCTGTAGGTACCTACCTATCTACTTTGAGAATTTAATTTGTTATCAATGGTGCCACCAGATGCCGTTAACTAATTTTCTGAAGCGGACCCCGCTAAGGCCGTGGCCAATCGCCGTTGGTGCATTGCTCCTAAAGGCATTTCAGTTGAAAGTAGACTTATCAATCTTTTCCTTAGATACACTGCTTATTTAATCTTTTCCTTAGTGCACTGGAGTGTTGGATCAACGCGAGACCTACTTAAGTAGCTCCTCAGCAACACTCCAAGATATCCTGTGCGACCTGTGAGGCCTCTTCAGATTCTGGAGTGAGCTCGGCTGGCTGGAGTGATCTGGCGAGGTTTCGCATCGCCAACTTCACGCGCAGCGCACGAAGATATTTCGGCCAATCCTGGAAAACTCCTAGGGACAGAAGAAAAAAAGAAGACTGCATATTATAGGTTGACATGAATACCAAATACTAAATGCTGCTCTGAGTATCTGTACGTGATCTCTCAGAAATGAGGAGATACGTAGATGTACCGGAGATAGATAGTCACGGACATAGCTCAACGTATCGCGGAACTGAAGTGGCAAGGGATGGCCCCACATACATATAGCTCGTAGAACCGACGGACGTTGGGGGCCCAAAGTGCAGTTTTGGCAGGACTCTGACTTATGGTCGCTAGGAGTTTTGTCCCATAAAATTTCGCCTATGACTTTTATCCTAAAATCTATAGGACATACCTCGGAAAAATCTAGAATCATCAAGATGCACATGTGTCAAGATGCCAGAAGCTAAATTTTACAGCACAAGTAAAAGAAGCAATCAGAAAGTTGTGAATTTCTAGATAATTATCTACAACACATAAAAAATGAAGATTTTATTTCTGTAACTAAGTAGGTATTTCTTATTTGTATGTGCAGTGCAGTCACGGAATGAAAAGGTTCGTCGATTTTCAAATTAATTCGTTCAACGTATCGCGAGCACATATTACGTTTTGAAACTATGTTACGTATGTTGGCATAATGGACTGTGAGTACTAGTGCAAGTGAAAATCGACTGCGACGCTTAGGTGACGAACCATTTAATTCTGTGACTGTACTGTCTGTACCTAATACCTTGGTGCCTTTTGTACATATAATATGGTGGCTATATCTACCCACCCCTCTAACTTACCATACCGATTCTCAGAACGAAGCTTACGAGTTAAGTCAAGAGTGTCTATCTCCGATCAAAGACATTCAAAATATGCACCGCTTTGAAACGCTGTACAAAATAAATGGCAGAGCGTTCGAATACCTACCTGATTCTCAGAACGTCTGTAGGTCGAATGTTTAGCATAATTCTAAATGCTCATAAAAAGCTAAAGGTCATCATGTCCCTATGGTTACGTCAGACCAATGCCTAAATTCTAGAATATAATTAATCAAGTCACAGGCACGAATTTTAACGACGTTAATCCTAAAATCTTACGGTCTAACTGATTTGACGGGCAAGAAGATTTAAAAGTAGCTTTTAACTAATAAAGAGAATTTTTTATATATTTTTCTTTGAGGTTGGAACTTCATCCGCTCTGAAGAGACGGATGTACTTAGGTACCTTCTATGCGGAAGTCCATAATATTAGGTACTGTAATCTACTACTACTAAGTAGTAAAGTAATCTGATGCTTAACTTCTATTAACCGTTTGATTTGACCGTGGAGATTTGACAGTAAAAGGGGTTTGGCCAAAGAGTACCTATAGATATTTGGGTTTATCAATAACACTGTCCAAATGCAGGTTGGCATGCTTCGCACAAACGCTCTCTTTGTAATGTAGACAAGGAATAAGAAAGTTCTTTTGAAATTCAGCGATTGAAATTCGAGCAAAGGGTTGCGGCGTCCATACTTCTAACTCCTGCGAAAAGCTTTTTACGGATACGGCTTTTATCAGAATATTTTTTCCACAATTCCTAAAAGTGTACATGTGTCCCTTTGACCTTCTTTTGAAATAGTTACCTACCTATTTAATGAAAATTAAAATCTTTATTTTTCCCATAGGCTTTTATTAGGGGGCTCTTTAAAAATAAAAATAAAAATAAAAATATAAACTTATCTCAACCGTCATGTTCGGAAAGCAGATTTGAACTTGCCCTTCTCTTGTTCAGATATTTAGGTAGGTACCTACCTACCTTTAATTTTTCATGTCGATTTTGATGATATCTCTTGAGCAAACGGAAGCTTTATAGCTTTTAGCGGAACGGGTACCTATATTTTCCTTCTAAATATCTTTATTTCTGACGACAAAGGTTGTACCTACTTAGGTACAACCTCTGTCGTCAGAAATAAAGATTACTGAAAAGTGAAATGACCTACCAACTTGTAAGAAATTTTACCTTTTTAAGCATACATACCTTACGTCCAGTGTAAGTACGTACATACATACTTAATGTAAGATTAAAGTTCCTGTCGAAAATCATACGTTGTCTATCTACGTCCAGCGCTCGTCGCACACGCGATAACAACATTTAGACAGATGGACGGACCGACCGGCAATTTGTAAATAATTACCTACGTAGGTACCTACTTACTCTCAAATTATAGGTAAGTACGTAGGCTCCTAGAGAGTAATTGATTTTTGTTGTGAGCTCTGTAAATGGTGGAGTGAGATAGAACGATAAATTATATATTTAGGCAGATACATACGTAGTTAGCTACTTACTGTAAGTAGGAAAAGAGCGAAAGTCTAAATATTGAGGTGGAAGTATAAAAATCTAATTAGGTATATAAAGCTTTTCGAAAATTGCTACACAACATCAAACCTTTGCCGGCAGGTTGGTAACCAGCCGTGGCCGAAACCTCCCACCAGATGACCTGAGGCAAGTCAGAAATTAGTCTCAAGAGAAGTCAAACAGTTCATGAAACGATTGTATCTAAAACTGTCTTTGTTTTTTGTTGCTTCAGTTGGTCACTAGATGGCGTTAGTAGTTTCGCATGCGATCTCACGACTATGCATTGCAACGCACTGTACTGCGAGACAAGAAAGCGAATTTCACTGACCTGCCGGCTATCTAAGGTCATGTATTTACTAGATATAAAATCTAAATTTGTTGGGAAGCAGAAACACGATTGAATGAAATTTTCTCGATTGAAAGTTTTCCAAAAGTTGCTCCAAAGTCTCCATTTTCTTTAATTTTATCGGAAAAAAATGCTCAGATTTTTTTGTAACTGGCTCAGTTTTTAGGGTTCCGTAGCCGAATGGCAAAAAACGGAACCCTTATAAATTCGTCATGTCTGTCTGTCCGTCTGTCCGTCCGTATGTCACAGCCACTTTTTTCCGAAACTATAAGAGCTTACCTAATACCTATACTGTTGAAACTTGGTAAGTAGATGTATTCTGTGAACCGCATTAAGGTTTTCACACAAAATTTTAAGAAAAGTAATAAATTTTGGGGGTGCCCCATACTTAGAACTGAAACTCAAAAATTTTTTTTTCATCAAACCCATATGTGTGGGGTATCTATGGATAGGTCTTTAGAAATGATACTAAGGTTTTTAGTACCATTTTTTTCTAAAATGAATAGCTTGCGCGAGAGACACTTCCAAAGTGGTAAAATGTGTGTTTCCCCCCCCCCCCCTGTAACTTCGAAAATAAGAGTATGATAAAACTAAAAAAAATATATGATGTACATTACCATGCAAACTTCCACCGAAAATTGGTTTGTTTGAACGAGATCTAGTGAGTACTTTTTTTTAATACGTGTTGAATTGATATTCAACAAGTCTAATATTTTGTTTAACTTTGATGACGACAGATGGCGTTGCACGTATTTAACTCGCGGAATTTGGTGGGCAGCGTTGTTTACTGGTTAGTTTACTTTAATACTATTGAGAATTGGTCTTGATAGTGCGGAACCCTCAGTGCGCGAGCCCGACTCGCACTTGACCATTTTTTTAGTACTAGGAAAAACGTCGTTTTTCTGTCATATTCTCCCACAATGCTGCTTGTCGCACTCTCCAACGTATTCGCAAGAGCGACGAGGACAAAAATAAAAACCGTCGACGGCCTTAAGTACCTACTTAGTCAAAATCTACAAAACGGATTAATCGACCAAATTCTTTTTGAAGCACAAAAAAATTACGACTCTCATCTCAAAGGATTTCCACTTTAATAAGCCGCCATGCGACAAGTGTTAAAGCGTTCGAGAACAGATAACAAAAAGACAGAAAAAGATGCCAGCGATACGGAAAAAAAGATACAAAAAGGCAAAAAGATCGCCATTATTGCCTAGACCAGCACTTTCTAGCTGCCCGCCCATCCGAAACCAGGAAGGAATTAAATTGGATTTAATTTAAGATTCTAAACTAAAAATAGTTCCACCGCGAAAACTAAAAGTAAACATTGAAAATTCTTTTTATTCATCGTTGGCGCAGTGTTGATGGATTTTAAAACCTTTTTTAGGGTTCCGTACGCAGAGTAAAAAACGGGACCCTGTTACTGAGACTTCGCAGTCCCTCCGACCAGGCTGTATCTCTTGAAACGTGATAGTTACGTCACACACTTTTCACAAATGTATTTTCCGTTGCCGCTTTAAAACGAAAAATATTAAAAATTGAATAAAATAAAGAGCGAGCAAGACACTTTTCTAGAGGAAGTTCGTCTTTTTAAGACTTTGGCTCCCTTGATAAGTTCCCAAGGTGATCCTTGAATACTCCTAGATACCAGGAGAAGATCACACTGTCGCCAAATGCTTCAGGAAAATGATAGGCAAATCCTGTTATGTGCTCTGGTGCTTATGGTCTGAGCAAACCGCGCGCAGGGTAGCGGCAAGACCTGGACAGGACACGATTTGGAAAGTTGTAATGCACGAGTTTATAATACAGAAGACTTCACCTGATATACCCGGCAGGATAGGACCCGTCCTGCCGGGCAGGTCAAGGGTTTACAGCTCGACAGGCAGTGGCACGCCGCCGACAGGACAGTGGCAGAACGGGGCATGAACGATCGATTCGGCAAGGTTGCTACGATACGAATAATTAAAATACATAAAAATTCACTGCGGTTTTCGATAAAAAATTAAAAAGTTGTAAAACTGAAACAATGTTCGGGAAAACTTTCTATAGAAAAATATTTTCCACTCGTGTAACTACATATCTCTATTTAAAATACATATGTTTTTCTAGTGGTTACCTTTAAGTCACTAATCTTTAAGTCACTAATCGCATAGTTCGCCCTTCTAGCGTTAAGTAATGATTGATGACAATTTAATTTAAAAGTCATCAAATCCAAACAAGATCGGTCAAACAAACGGTAAGCAAAGTAAGTCATCATTCATTAGCCATCCTCGCAACTTGGTCAGTTACGTAATGCTTCAAAAAACATAAACAACACACTCGCCGAAGCTTACGAGACATCGTAATTGTTCGAAAACAACAAAAACCTTTAAGGCATCGTCCAGATTCGACGCAGAAATATGTAAACTGACCTTAAAGAATAAAAGGATCAGCCAAAATGGTGCGCTTTACACCCTGACTTTCCTTCAAGGTATCCTCATAATTGCCTTCGAAAATCCAAAACAGAAAATTGGGGACTCAGATTGGGGATGAGTGAATTCTTCTCACACTCTACAAATTAGACTCTATGAGTATGAGTGAGTCTAGTACCTACTATCCTGGATGGTGATAGCATTGCCTGGTCAATGGTGATGCAGTCGAAGAGGCCGATCGATCTTGGACGAGGTAAGTAAATCCACATCTAACGGCTCAGCATCTTACCCGAACGCTTAATCGCTTGCCGGTGCGTCTTTGCTGGTAGCCACGGCCAAGTCCTCCCACCAGACAAGAGCTGAGCGCTGTGACCTCCCACCTTAAATCGATTGTAGCGGCGAATACTTTTTGTATGATTCTTTGCCACAATAAACGAGAGTTTCAATAGTAGTGTGAGGATTGAAAGAAATCCTTCTTCATTTGTGTCACGATTATTGTGACGAAAAAAATCAATTTTCTTTGGCCTAGCCTCTGCTGTACCGTCGAAACAAACTTCGTTACAATAACTAAAATTGCGAGACATAGGTTTTTTTTTCTTTTTTTTTCCAGCCTTGGCAGCTCTGCGGGAAAGGAGTTACACACATCCCTTGGTTGCGAGAGATAGGTAGGTACTCTAACCATGAATTTGTTTGCATGGTGTTGAAATGCGTATAACGCAGGCGGAAAATCGTCGACCGAACACATCTGGTGTGCACGGCGCCTAAACGTCAGCGCTCGCATGAATGGGACAGCCCAAACGACCGGGAAAACGATAAAAACGACGCTCCATATTCGAGAAATGATTAAAAAAAGAACGAACGGAGAAAAGGAACGCGACCAAGTTCGCGGCACGTACCGCGTCTCGTTTAAAAAGAGAACTATCCCATCGGAGCGTGAATGAAAAACGCGCCGCACCGACCGCGTAACCGTAATCTGTACGTTATTATTTTTATTTTTCGACTGCCAGTATAACTTTTTTTATTATTATTTCGTCTTATTTCCACCGTCTTATTGGTCTTATTATTATTTCTGTTATTTTATTCGTTTATCGCGTCCCGTATGTGGGTCAGGAGGTGTGGATTCTTTTTGGTTTTTCGTCGCAAGGTCGTTCTGTCGAGACGAGTGTAGTGAGGTGCCTAATTATTGTGGTCTGGATTACTTACTTGCACTTTTTTGTACTTTCGGGCTTCCGCTCCTATATTTTCGATCTTATCTTTACAATATTCATTATTTTTAGCTTTTAGCTTGCGGAAACTATTTTAAGTCCCGTAGCATGTCTACGATCTACGTACGAGTATTTTAGACTTGAGAACTACCTGTGGAATGTGGACTGTTCAATGTTATTAGGTCCTCTTAATTTAATAAATGAAAAACTTTAAATACAATAGAAACCAACTATCTGGAATACCAACCGAGTCCAGATAGATAGTGAAGACGGGAGTTAACATCGGAAAATTACGAAATAACCAAAAAATAAACTTTTAGAAGACTTTATTGTTCGTTTTCAACAAAAACGATAAACTTTGCAACCAATATCTGGCCCTCTGCTCTGTGAAAAAGAACTGTGGGTGACGACATTCGAATGCCTAACGAGTAACGACGACAATTAGTCCGATTAATTGAATTTCTACTATACTTAAATGAAAAAAACTCGCTAGTAAATCAGAAAAATATGTACTTTTAGAGAATGTCGCAACTCACAACCACAACTTGTGTGGTGTTGCATGTTATTCCTATAAATTGAATAACAATTTTAATACGCATAAAAATTATCACATTCGGCGGGAATTGAACCCGCATCCCGCAGCTATCGCGCCTGGGTGCTCTATATACCATAGAGATATATCAAGAGTACTTCACCGCAGTTTTCAAGAATTCCTACGAGTATAAGTATCATATTGTTCTTAGATATTGCATGTTGGTGACCATCAGCCGTAGCTATCTTACCTTTTCTATTCTATTTCTACGATTGCTATTCGATCGAAAGAAGAATGACCAAAGGTGGTAACAAGTTTTCTCATGAATCAAAACGAATATATTCTAGGATAATAAAATAGTGTTTTCAGAACTTTTGGCACTAGGAATTCGTTTTTCATATCCTGAATTTAATTTTGCATATCTACAAAAAGGTACTTTCTTTTCAATGCACGTTTCCTGTCATACAGATTTTATTGAGAAGTACAACTTGTTTGTTTGTCTATTATTTTTTATTAAGTACTAGGAGTTAATGTGGAGACCGTAGTCTGGTTATTGGCTCCACGCCCTGCCATCCAGGAATCTCGGCACTCTTCTCGAAAATGAAACTTTCCGTGTAGCTGTAGGACTCAGGTTGGGTGCATCACTGTGCCACGAGCACAGATGTCCGTGTGGAAAAGAGGTAGACAAGTTTGGAATTCACGGACTCTCTTGTCACAGGAGCGCCGGTAGGCTTTTTCGGCATGGTTCCCTCAATGATGTTATAAAAAGAGCTCTTGCCACCATTGATATTCCTGCCCTATTGGAGCCAGCAGGAATTAGTCGTGATGATGGCAAGAGACCTGATGGATTGACGCTGGTTCCCTGGGAACGGGGTCGGGCGCTGATGTGGGACGCAACATGCGTTGACACATTGGCTTCGATTCATGTCAGGGAGACAGAATCAAAGCCGGGAGCCGCAGCTGAAACTGCTGAAGCAGGTAAGCGTCGCAAATATGCCTCTCTATTAGAGAGTTACATATTTGTCCCGTTTGCCGTGGAGACCCATGGGGCCATGGAGTCATAGTGCCAAAAAATTCATTCGAGAGCTTTCCCCGCGTTTAATCACCTCAACTGGTGACAGAAGGGCTGGCTCATTTTTTGCGCAACGTATCAGCCTAGCTGTTCAACGCGGAAATGCAGCCAGTATTCTTGCCACCATTCCACGCGGGCAAGACATGTATAGTAATTAGAATAAGCTAGTGATAAGTTTTATTGTAAAAAAGACCGTAGTCTATAAAAATAAAGTTTGGATATGAATCAGTTTGATACGGGATCCCATACTTACATCTATCTATGGTCACTAATCACTAATCCATCCTTTGGAAAATGTATCGAAAGTGAAAATTGTATGGGGACAACCAATACGTAGTTGGCGTAGAAATAGAATAGATAAGGTAACATGGCTATGGTTGCTTGATGTGGGCGACCATTTCATGAAATTGTTTGTTGCCTGTATTTCGTGGTGGGCCAGGAGAGTGGTAAAAACAAAGAAGGTAGAAGGGGACAAAATTTTGTCCTTTCCCTGTAGAGAAAATAGTCCTCTACATATGCTAGCACTGCTGATATTTTATTGCTTCGGACTATTATAAAGGCGGTAGGTATTTCTATTCTGTGCTTCTGATTAGCTAGTACCTACCTGCCGTTGAAAGTGCGTTTAAATGAGTATTACAGTAACAAAGAACGCAATTAGATCTACATTACGATGAACCTATTACGATAATACCTATTATCATCGTCGAATAAACTAATTTAGGCTGAGCCGGTTTCGATGGACTACTGATCTTATTTTCATTGTATGGATGTAATGAGTGAGTAGTGACATTGTTTTGGATCGTTCATTGGAAAACAAATTGTTTTTATATCCAAACGATAAACAAGATTTTGGTATTTAGTATACATAGGCTTTAGTTACCTATCTATGTTTGTAATCAAATATTTGTAATTAAATATTTCGAATTCTCATAATTAATATTTTAATGGCGAATGTTTGTTACTTTTTTAGGCCACGATAGCTATTGAACCGATAGGTATAGCTTTTTGAATTAAAAAGGTTACCTGGATTAAGACATTTTACAAGAAAGATCCATGGTATTTACTTGAGGGATTTGCAAAAACCCGAAATACACGTGTCATATACCTACCGTCTACCGGAGTCCGGAAGTGCTTAGTAACGTTCTATACCTACCTACCTACAAAACCTTAGTGCACAACTATTCAAGTATTTTTTCAGTAATGTCAGCCCTACCTCACATAATAGCTCCGAAAGCAATTATGCGGAATTAATCTAAGAGATAAAATTGCTCTATCGGGCATATGGGGTTCAGATTTTCCGACTAGCGGGTACGATTTTCGACTGATGGGTACTATTTTCCGACTGGCAGGTACCATTTACCGACTGGCGTGTACGATTTTTCGATTGGCGGGTACGATTATTCCGAAAGTTCAAAATACTTACCGTATAAAAAAAGTTACGTTTATACTTTATAGTTGTTTCATAGACGTACCAAAATCTTTCAGTAAGTATGAAAACGTAGGCTTACCACTTAAAACTAACATTCTTCAGACCGATACGGTCAGCGCGGGACACAATTGTGTGCGCAAACGCAGGTGCATTCTCTATTCCCTCTCTCGAATAATCCGATAGGACGACAGCTCCGACACGATAGTATAGAAAGATCAGATGTAGAACCGACTGCTTAGAGTGCTCTCCGAAGCAAGAGGGTGAAACACCGCATCTTTCCAAACTCGGAACTAGTTGGTAAGTATTAGGTATTCTGTTCTAGTACTAAGAATTTCGTCATATAAATACTACCTATATTTTATCAACCCGGCCCGGGGGTTGAATCCAGGACCTCGTCATCTGCAGTCAAACATGCTCACCACTAAACCCACGGGACAGTTAGGCATACCTACCCCTTACTGAGTATATGTACAGATATAGGTACTTATTATGTACTCGTAAATTCACATAACCATTCTCGAACACCAAACGACTCGCCACTGCCTAACGAATTTAGTCATCGTTCCCAGTAAAAAGTAAAAATAACTTGACCAGACTCTGCATCTCAGTCTCAAGGCCAAATCCTGACTCCTTGAGACAGGGACAAACTTATAAAACTACCACAAGCGAGACAAGGCCGGGAAATGTAGTGTCTTCGTCCTTTGAAAAGGGAAAGTGGTAGTTAAACCACTGGTGAGAGTGAGATGAAAAAATGACCGAAGGGCAAAACGGGACGGTTGTTATTAATAATTGCGAGTGAGAAAGGGACGGCAGATGGGAACCGGTTAATTTTGAAGGGCTCGCGGTCCACGCTGATGCTGCTAGGTCTTAATGTTTATGGTTATGTATTGAATCCCACTGAGTTATGATGCTTGGGTTTGGACAAAGGAAAAAGGTTTGTGTTGCTAGGTCAAGAGGCTTAAGGGTCATTTAATTATTTTTTTTATTTAGAAATTGAGCAGCTAGGTTGTCTCTACGTGAGGAACAACGACCATTACCTAGTATCTTCTATTAGGTAAAACTACAATCATCAATCCAATCTATCGATCAAGATATTATGTATCTTTCCTTTTTTTGTTACGGAGGGAAATCTCCTTTGAGATTACCATTACTTCCGTTTCAGCCAAAGCTCAAAAGTTTAAAGTTTTCAGTAAAATCTCGTTTCTCCTTTACAACTTTCCAAGACGCATTCAAGATACCTAGACCTCCTGAAATGATCGCCGAAGCCCAAACCACGCGATTTCGCGCTGCCTGAAGCACCTCTCTTTTGTGCCTGAAGCCAGTGACTTATCGCGACACCCGTGGGGTCTATGAAACAGGACACGCTTACGATACGAGGTCCTAGAGCATTGCGCCGGGCCAAATCCTGCATCGGAAAGTTCTCCATAATTTCAACTATGTGTAGACGTGGAGTCAGCTGTTAAGGGGATTTATTGAATTTATTTTTGTCTTTCTCACTCTCACGGAGATTTGGTAGGTGCGACATGCAGCGTCGCGGAAGAATATAACAGAAAAACGACCTTTTACCTAATTAAGTACTCAAAACTAAGCTGGTTATCAAAAATCTGTTTCTTAGCGTTTTCGGATATTATTATTACCGTCTACCGAAACTTTAAAACAAAAATTACAATTACATCCAATGTAGTGTCCGATAAAAACTAGAAATACTGAGATTTTGGAGCAACTTTTGGGAGAACTTTCGATCGAGAATCGTTTTTCTGCTTTTTAGCGATTTTAGATTAAAGACCCAAAATACATGACGTGTAAATTTGAAAGTAATTGTCTTTATAGTTTTTGCATAAAACTTCATTCAAAATCACTTAAATACGGCTTCTACATCGTTAATTCGCGCTTTTCTGTTTTCAGCGTGCTGGGCTATGGCTTTTCTCAGACTAACTTTTGACCAACGAGCGATTACGTTACCGTAGTACCGTACCGTACCGTCAATCCGTTTTAGAGATACGATACAAACAGACACACACACACACAGATAATACACCCCTTCTATTTAAGATATATAAATAAAATAAATAAATATATACGGGACATTTTTTACACATCGCAATCTAGCCCCAAAGTAAGCGATAGCTTGTGTTATGGGCACTAGATATCTGATAATGATACATACATACTAATATAGGAACATAAATATCATATATTGAAAAACACCCAGACACTGGAAAACGTTCATGCTCATCACACAAACATTTACCAGTAGTGGGAATCGAACCCACGACCTCCGGCGCAGACGGCAGGTTCGCTACCACTACGCCATTCGGTCGTCAAATCGGTCGATATCGGTGTAGGTATAAAGGCTTGATGAGATGATAACATTTTTGATGGAGGTTTGCACCAAGTTTGCACTATGGGTATGGGTATATCTAAGTGCATCGGGGTTTGCACTGCAAGTATAGCTATGCATCAGTGCAGGCTCGGTTAGTGTGGTTTACAAACCTCCCCGGGCCGCCGATTCGCGGCAGCGGGTCAGCTCAGCTCAAGGTCAGGGAGGCTGGCACACGGGACCCGTGGAGTAGCCATAAAGACCGAACCAAAGAGTATATATTATATACTACTAGCTGATGCCCGCGACTTCGTCCACGTGGGATAAAAACTATTCTCTCTTTTAAGTTGGACCAAATGACAGATATTCACGAAGTTTGAACTAAATCGGTTCAGTAGTTTAGGAGTCCATCGCGGACAAACAACGTGACACGTGATTTATATATATTAAGAAGATATAAATTCATTATCTATGTTTAAATCTACTAAATCCTGCTAGGGATAAGAATTGCGATCGGCCAGCCTCGAATTTTCTTCTCGGCAAAATTATCTCGGAAAAATTCATGGTTTTCACGGAATTGGTAAAAACTGAAATTACGGACGTACGCTCGTACACTATTAAAATAAAATTGTTACACGGGTCCTTAGGCTTTTGCGTAGACATAAAATTAATTAACACCAAAAACCCAGAGCCTGTCAATCATAAGTTGCGAAATAATATCAAAGGTGTCTCATAAAACGCAAAAAAAGGCGTGAAAAACACTTAACAGCAAAGTTCTTGACATGTTCCCAAGTACTTAAACTTTTGGGGCCTTTGAGTCTTTACACAGATAACCCTCTAGTTAAATCTGTAGTGTTTAAAATCACATTAATTAAAAGCAACATCAAATGCGTGGCCATCCGAACATGCGACACTTCTGAAGGGTTTTTATACTCTTAAAACCTCTTTAAACACCCTCTTCATGCCATAATTAGAAGGCGACAGTTTAACGCTAAAAAATATCACCGCCGCCATTCAGTTGCATTGAAACGGGAAACTAAAAAGCTTAGGATGTTCGCACACACAGAGCAAGGAATAACTTTACCTATATCTTTTGTTTTCTGTGTTGGCACATTTGCATCCACCGTTAGGCACTTTACGCCATAGTCCTTAAAACTTAGCTTGATCGCTGCGACAAAAGAATAAGGGGTTCTCGGTATTAATCAGTATTTCGTACTTAGGAGGCATCCTTAAATAAGCAAAGCTTAGTGGTAAACCTTTGAATCTTATATTCGGAAAAGCAAGTGTTCTCCAACTCAGATCTCTGATTTTTCAAAGTTTTAAGCTCAATTGTAAAAACTAACTATATATATTGGTTCATTCAGATATTAGGCTGCCCAACCAGCACCGTATCAAATTCATATGCGCCTTTTCCACAAATACTCCACTTCTGCTTTATTGTTTTACACTTAAACAGTCAACTTAAAAGATTTATTTAAACTTCAACAGTCAACTCAAAAGAGTCTAGTAAATAAAAGTGTGGTCAGCCTAAGTTTAGTGAAAAGTAACGAGACCAGCAATTAAAGTTGGCAAACTTGTTAAAACTTGAAGGGAAGCAAAGGTAAGGGGTGGTTTACTAACAAAAGACCCCAGAGTGCCCCATTAATTAAAATCCTCCACTGTACTGAAGACATTGCAGTTTTCGGTGTTTCTGTTCTTACGAGTCAACATTTCTGCAGCCATACCGCCACTGAAGCCAGTCAATCGCTCAAAAGGAACGAAAACCCTAAAATGTTTGAGAATAATCTTCATACATTTTTTTGAATTTCGTACCATTTGAAAGATCGCAAATATCTTATGGCTACTGCTGTAGGTCTGCCGTCTGTCATCATTTTGTCCTGAGATTTTGTCATAATATTGATCTTCATGTAAATAGAGTATTAGGTCATTGGTATAGAGTATAGACGTATATATATATATGAGTATAGCTTTTACGTTTACGCGAGTTGGTGAGCTTAGCATATCTTTATAGGCATTATAATAAAGGCAGATTTCCTTACAATGCTTTTCCCCTTTCGCTAAGTAATTTCCGCAAACACGGTTCCTAGTCAGAACCGCGTGCCTGAGATTGGAACCTCCAACCTCTTAATGTAAGGCAGAGAGGTCTGAAGTCTGAACTATCAACTAATGGGCTCTCAGTTATTACTTTCTTATGAATCAAGGTATTAATGTCACATTATGTTCATGTCTTTAGTGGGGTTGAGTGTACCTATGCTTGTACACTATGATGCCAAAGCCCGTTTTAGACTTACCTAAGCACAGGTTTGAAATAACTACTTATCAATTAACATTTTATAAATCAGGGTTAATAATTTCTTTGAAGAATACAAATTCTTAGGATATGGATAGGGATAAGCTTCTATCTGCTTACGAGATATCATAAGATCATATTGAGTACGAAAAATTGAACCTACTTATATGGTGCATACTGAAACGAGAAGATGCCAATTACTTGCCACTTGTCGGTGCAAACCTGTCGGTCCTAAGTTCCTAACTTGGCGGTAGAGTTTTGACTTTACATAAGACTCTGGAAGCTATGTATAGGTTTTAATTTTTTCTAAAATCTTTTAAAGCACTAAAGGTAAAGACTCTCCACAGATCTCGTGGTCCCAGTTCTCAAGTCAACATTTACCAATAAGTATTTGCGTCCACACACACACACACACACGCATCAACTCGCGGGCGCGCGCGTGTGTGCGTGTGTCGTACACACTGCACAAGAATGCAACGCGTTGTTGACACAGCCAACTTCGATATTCCTTTATTTATTGCTATAAAAACCCTTTACCTTCTCATCAGATGATTTCCAACCTTAATTTTTAAATGTGAAAGACTTAATTAGGTTGGTGATAAAAAATCTTACGTCCTTACAATGTTGTTAATTTTAAACGACAATTTATTTTAATTTGTGTTTTATTTGTATAAAGTTAAGCTTGTTTTTCATTTGGTTGTATTCATGTGGTTACGATCGAACGTGTTTGGTAGGGTCAGTTATATTTAAATAAGGATTTATGCGTTGTGTCTGGCATTTTGGCGAGATTCGCGGATAAAGAATCGTAGAGGATTAAAAACGCGAGATCTGCCCATAGATTCTGGACCCACAATGGTGCTGGGACCTCTGAGTTATCACGGCCTTGACGCTGGTTCCAAGATTTACTTTATATTGTATGTAGAATATGTATAGGTATTAACGTTAGGTACCTACAAAAACAAACCATAGGTAGGTACTATAATGCAATCTTTGAATCTAAGAGATACCTATATTTCTTTACCAAGGGAGTCTTTTGAAGCCTCAGTTTGTTGCATAGAATAATCATAAATGTAGATACATAGTTATAAAGGTATGTCATAGCACTAGCATGAAACATGAAGATGCAAAATGGATCAAATAAAGGTTCAAATACTTATGATCGAAGTAGAGTTCCCACTAATTTCATTAATAACAATTTTTTATCTTTCTCTGATACCTACATGACATAAGTACAAGTAACTTATTAGGTACCTACTTACTTACTACTTAAAATTACGCCTTATGATTATGGTCACTACGCTCTGTAAGGGCGTAGGGTATAGGTATCTACTTATCGTAGTACCTTGAAACTATAGGATTCGGCAAGACGCCGAGAGCGGTGGTATCCTTATGTGGTTGACGTCCGACAAACTGGCACGAAACGTTTTTCCACCACGTTTCTGATACGAACCGCTAAGGTGTAGAACGCTCTTCCAGCCTCCGTGTTTCCAGCAAAGTACAATCTATTATAGGTGCCTTCAAGAGAAGAGTGAATAGGCATTTTCTATAGGCAAGCGCGCTCCATCTTAGACCTCATCATTGCTTTCCATCAGGCATGATTGTCTTCAAGCGTCAGGCATGTTTATAAGCAAGCCTATTATAATAAAAAAAAAATCATAAATCTAAACACTTTTATAATAATAATTAAATATCAACCCACCTACATAATAATCTTGCAACCAGATCTAATACCTGAGAAATAAAGATCGTAGAACAGGATAAAACTGCCAAAAGTTACCTATTCCTTAACACCATTGATCCAAATCGTAAACAAAATCGAAAGTAACATCTAAAACTATCGAACGACCAAAAAATAACTTTCATTAAATCTTTCCCACCATACCTACTCAGACCTCCGAACCTGTTCTGATAGCATCCACAAAAAAACCTATATTAATTTGGGATCCCCACAAAAAACGAAGATAGCCAAACGAGTAAAAAACTTAATGGCCACGAAAAAGAAAAAGGATTGATACGAGGAAAAAAACGACGAAATAATCAAAAAAAGGGAAGCGAAGAAAGGGTTCGACAGCTACAGGTGGCTACTATTCTATAGTTTTTTTTTTTGTAATAAAAACTTGTAAATAAAGTGTTTCATTTTTATTTTCTAGTGGCGCTCTAGGAAAAATCTATCATTTAAATGGAATTGATTGTAAAAGAAATATAATTATATGAAATTAATGAAAAAGAACACACTCCAAGAAGAATTGAGTAGGCAGGTACCCCTGCTTTGCTTGAGTGATTCCGTGGGAATTACAAAAAGTTCTCCCTTATCCCTTGTCTACACTAAGAAGCAAACCTTTGACCAATTTTCAGCATTCTAAATCCAAAATGCTGTGATGATGAGCGAGTGATTAAAGTTTTATATAAAAACTTTAACTGTAGATATCTTTGTGTTGAATTTTTTTTTACAGTATACAAGTCAGTACTTGACTGTGATCTCACGTGATGGTAAGTGATGATGCAGCCTAAGATGTTAACGTACTAACTTGGAAGGGTATAAGTAAATTTACCCCAACGGTTTCTACAAGCATCGCACCGGAACGCTAAATCGCTTGGCGGTGCGTCTTTGCTGGTTATTTAATTATTTAATTTGTTATTTAATTATTTACCTACTAAGATTTTTGATGCAAATGCAAGTTGTATTTAGTATTGTTGATAGGGTTATCGTTCGGCTACCTAACATCGTTTTGCAACCTATTTATAGGACATCGTTTAGTCCAGTTCTGTTTTTTTCGTGTCCACATTTTTTTGATATGATAATAACATAATTATCACACAAACAGTTATTACAAGATTTACCAGAAGGAGACAGTGTTGTGCAGCGCGGAATGCGCTGTGCACGATCAGAGCTGTCCTCTATTTATAGAGAACTGGTGTACCGTTGCCGATGGGCGACTTTTTGCACTTTTTGCGCCCATTGCTTGTGATTGTAGTACAACATAATGTACTTTGGGTTTATTTTTATCAATGCTCAAGTGAGCATACGTTTTAATGTCAGATACACGTAAGTTATTGAAAGGAAAAGTAGTTATAGACGCTAATTGAATTATGTAAAGTAACTTGACCACCGACATTTAGGTGCCTGCGAAGTTGCAGTCTGTGGATAAGCATAATTTAGTTTTATTTTTCACTTTAAAAACAAATGAAAAAACAGGTTTGCTTAATTCTTAAGTATTAACACGTCTCAATAATAAAAGTTGTAAAAATGTAGTATCTATTATTAAGTTTTGTAAAAGTATCCGCAACTTTACTATTAGTATCAGTTTCCCACAATGGAAGCTTTAAATAACGTCAAAAAGTAACACAAAAAATCATCCTGTATAGTCACTTGACATATATTCCCGGTGTCAACGGGGTCCGGTCAAAAATTCTTCGTGAGGAAGATCTTTTTTTCCCCCCAATGCAGATATTTTATTAAAACAGACAGAAGAATAGATGGTTTAGAAAGGGTTAATTGGCATTGGTTTGGTTTCTATAAACCATTTTTTGAATACAATAGGTTTTGTTTTAACCGAATTTGAATTTTGCAAAGGTGCAGGTTCAGTCAGGCATTATAAATTTTAAGCTATGACACTAATGCCATAAAGGCTAAAGTTTATATGTGTGTATGTTTGTTACCCCCTCACTCGACAATTGCTGTAGTGATTTGGATAGATACCCTGGATTAGCATTTTTTTTTTTTTTGGAAAACAAATCCTAGTACTTACCTACATAGTTCGAAAAATATAATCATTTGCCATAATAAGACTAACTATACTGAAATGGATCTCCTGTTTTATTGGACATCATTATAGAGCGTTGGCGTCGCTTTAATTTTATGGTTGTAGTTACGATTAAGACTATTTTGTCACTCGTTTTCGTTCTATAAAACTATTTTATTTTTTCTTTTTACAAGTTAGTACTTGACTGCGATCTCACCTGATGGTAAGTGATGATGCAGCCTAAGATGTTATCGTACTAACTTGAAAAGGTGAGTTTTACCCCAACGGTTTCTACAAGCATCGCACCGGAACGCTAAATACTTTCTCTATTAATTCTACGGTTATTTAGAATATCTACCGTGTCCCCAGCTTCCTCTAGGAACAAATCTCGTCCCAGTGAGGGGCTGCGGAGACAGCCGGAGACGGCCGAAGAAGCCCGAGCGCCCGCAGCTAACAGGTGCTCTACCCATCTTGAGTTGACCGGACGCTGAAATGTGCCGACTCGCTCGTCTTGATACTTGATTTTTAACATCACTTATCATTTTGATAAAGAGATTTATTATTGAAAAGAAGTTTATTTTCGGACAGTACAACGTAGGCAACAAAATGGGTTTTGTCCGTCACAGAAATCTCGATATTAAGAGAATCCACGAAAATTCAGCAAACATGGAATCAGCGTTGGTATGAGTAGGAGAGCCTGACCAACATCGACCTTCATCGAGCTGATAATAGAATGAGACTTATTTTATAATAAATTTAGACGAAATCTATTAGAAAATATATTAAAAATGGGTTGCCTGGAAAATTCCAGGGGCAGTACCACCAAGGCATAAAGCAGTATTATTTTAATATTGTTTTGACATTTTCATACAATGGACACAACATCAGTATGAAAATTATAAAACAATATTACTATAATACTGCTATAAGCCTTGGTGGTAGGGCCAGAATATTTTTACCTATTAAATAAAATGGTGTTCTTATGACTTATGACGTGATGGACTTAATTGTCAAAGCAAAGCATTCTGAGAGAATAGTGGCACAACAGTAGTCGTTAACAATATGAAAGGGGTTGACATGATTTATTTTGTATCTTCGTTTGTTTGCAGTTACGTTTATTGTGGCTAAATGATTTTAATATTTTTTTATTATTACTTACAAACAGGATAATAATTTTTAAAGTTTTAACGCCTAATAAAATACCGTCAGTTATAAAATGTAAAAGTACCAAGGCACACAGTTCCCACTGTACAATGTACATTACACCTGGATACGCGATCGGAGGGTTAATAAAGAATGTCGGAGGCTGTTTTTGTATCTGTGCCGGGATTATAATATTTACACCCCTCCCCCTCCCCCTCCTGTGACCCGCGATGCCTTCGCCGCAGTTACGTAAGACTTCCTTTCAATAAGGGTTACTGAATCATTATCATCAAGTTTTCTAATTGTGGCTGGCCTTCGAATAGTCTGTTTTCTACCTCTTGTCGAAGCTTTAAGACAAAAATACTTACATGTTCGATCTTAGCATGACATATCTACGATCATGATAGAAACCTGTCAATCGTTTCATTCCATTACGGAACGAAATTCATATGGGATTGACCTATCCCATTGACAAAATTTATCGTAGACAACTGTCCCTTTCATATATTTTTAGTCCTTATAGACAGCTGTAATGGGTTTTTTTAACCTAATGTTGATAGGTCGAAACGCAATAGTCAGAGACTGATGGAGGAATCTTTTGGCGCAGGCTTGGGCCCGCAAAGGGCCGTTGATGATGATGATGAATGTAGACTGGTCAGCAGTCGAGCACGCGAACCGAAGCCACTGACTTCAGCTAGTCACACTTAGAGGCTGCTAACTAATTTAATCCGTAAATAATCCTGTAGTCCAAGAGGTATCGCTTATCATTAGAAGAAGTGATTTTACTTGTACTATTTAGTGTTCTGTGATTATGTTTTGTTTGTTACTCGATTACGCCATAACTGCTGAATCGGTCTGTAGGATCGATTACAATGAATGGATCGGGAATGGATTATATTACTAGATAAACCTATGTGTTAATCAATTAGCTAGGTGAACTTCGTACGAGGTTATAACTTGCTTATCTTGCGTAAAGCTTTTTTTAAACTTGTTCAAGTGGACAAAATCTTTGGCAGTAGGTACCTACCTATTTTTTGCATGTAACGTATTTGTACGGGACCGATGCGATGTTACCTTAAATACGGAAACGGCTGGTGGCCCATACATTTTGTTGAATGTAGGGGAATTTAGTAATTGTAGATAAGGGTCGCTAAGACCGCTAAATACTGTTGAAAATAGTTAAAATATGCTCAACCCCAGGATTAGTAGAGCTGAAAACTGTCGCTGAAATAATTGCTCAAGCAAAGTGAGTTGCCTACGAGTAATAAGACACATCAAGTAAGGAAGTTTAGCGTTTGCCCGTAGCTCCAAAGAAGAACCCTTTTAAAGTCAAAGTCGCTGTAAAACGAAAGCTCGTTAATAAAGCTTACTATAGTATTATTAAGGATTATTTACATGAATCAAATCCTTGGGAGTGAATGAACTGCTGTATTATAATTACTAGCTCAACTACTTTTTAAGAGCTTTTGTGAAGTGGTGATAACCGAAAACAAAACCCGGCTGAGTTTGTTATGGGCTTCTTCTCAGTGCAGGGCGCGTTGGAACCCTCGTAAACTTAGTTTTAAGTCGACTTGTAGTTATCACCGTACATAATATTATGTAACAAATATTGTTGACGTTTTACAAGTGCATTGTAAGTTAGGCCTATGTGAAATGAATATATATTGACTTTTGACTTTTTGAAGTAGAATTCAGCAGTTCTCGTTTGGATGACGAATTAAATCGGGGACTAAATGCAGTGCCACCTCCTGGGCTATAGCTCTCGGTGCGCGCGCGTCGAATGCGCCCGCGCAACCGCCCGCCCGTGACGTCACGTCCGCCATTGTCTTTTTGTCAACCGCAATGCGCGGTGCGGCTGCGGCTAACGGGCTGGCCACGCTAATTAGCCTCCCGGAGTCACTCGCAAAAAGTCTCTCTGTATTTTTTACTATCAATGATTTCGAAAAAAAGTGACAACTTAATAGGTTAGACTACTATTTAGCGGTTCAGCAGCTCTAAAGTCCGGTCGCTGAGCACGAAGAATTTCGTACATTAACCTGTACCTCCCGCGTCAAAATAATGCGGTCACGCTCGCACCTTGCTCGCACAGATGCAATGACCCCGTCCTGTGCGAGCGTGACCGCATTATTTTGACGCGGGAGTGACAGAGACAGGTAGTAACAGGTTAGTGTACGAAATTCTTCGTGCTCCGCCACCGTGCTTTAGCCTATATGTTCCGTCCCATTTAAATGCACCATTTAAGATCGCTTCTGCATCGCTTTCGAACCAAATTCAAAAAGTATATGCGGAGGTCACTCCACGTTGCACGAGGGTGCAATTTGGCGATCATTTAAATTTTTCATATTCTTTCAAAGATAATAAGGATTTCCTAGAAATCTGCCCAATTCTGCCACTTTCTTGAATCGTCAGCTTATTCTGCCAGAGTTAAAATTTAGGAGCCAAATCTGCCCAAATGGAAGAAATCTGCCACAAACGGTCACACTGTACGAGAAACATCCCGCTGCTGTACGAAATACGTAGATAGTGTAGCAGAGCAGACAAAAAGCGAGTATCTACATTTATTAATCCGTCTAGATCGGCACTATCGGCACTATCTTCTAGCACGGCGATCGGTGGATCGCCGTGCTAGAAGACTCAACGGCAACCCGACACTGGTTCACAAAAAACTCCAAAGCCTTGCAGAACATCGTCGTAAGGTTGCCTGTCTGTCGGTATTCTATAGATATAGAATATATTTCGGAGAGTGTGCACAGGAACTTTTTAATTTGGTTCCCCCGTCACCTTCCTACCATAGAACGGCAAGGCATCGTAAAGGCTTCCACCCATACATAGTCGACGTACCAAAGACGCGTAAGAAGCGGTTCGATTCCTCGTTCCTGATACGCACTGCAAAGGCCTGGAATACACTCCCAGGCAGTGTCTTTCTTGCCACTTACAACCCGGGTGCCTTCAAATCAAGAGTGAATAGGCATCTTCTAGGCAAGCGCGTTCCACCTTAGACTGTATCATCACTTTCCATCAGGTGTGATCACAGTCAAGCGCTAGCCTATATAGTATGTAAAAAAAATCCTCTTGCGGCCTACCTCTCCCAGGGGCACATAATAAGGTTACGCTTAAACCTAATTCATTTATTATTTAAAGAAACGTAAACTGCCGGCTCTCATTTAGCGCTGCGTGTCGTAGAGCACAGACGAGCAGACAGCCTGCAGGGTTGTCACTTACAAAATTACCCACAAAGACATTCTGCTGTAAAACTGTAAATGCAAAGCTTTACGGACATTGGAGTCGTCAGTATTTCAGTCAGGCGGGTACATAGCTGTACACATTGTAAATAAAATAGAGCCCGAAAGTATATGAAACTGCTAATTTGTGTGGTATTATAAATGAAAAATCAATAGGACCTAAAAAAAGGTGTTTTTTCTGTCTTTTTTTTGGGAGGAACCCAAGGGGCTGCAAGTGCACCCCTTTGCACGCGCCTTTGTGCCAATGATTATAGATATATCATGATGACCAGCGCAGTGTAGTACATTGTATCACTTAACATCCTGTCGATCACGCGACTTCCGCGCAACTGTCATTCTCATACATTTTCTGAATTTTATTCAATTTGAGCTATCGACAATAAGTATGTGGCTATCGCAAATATGTGATATGGTTACGGCTGCAGAACTGACACTATAGTTATTTTTGACATTAAAAAATTCGTTATGTCAGAGAAGCCGGTATAATTACAGTATTATTTTTATTCGAAACGGATTGAAAAAATACCTAATCATGGTTTAATTTTGACCTTTGAAATGAACGAGGTTGAGAAAATTTTCATTGATTCAAGACAATAAGAAAGGAATGAAGCAATTGATTCTATCTTTTCTGTGCTGAAACACTTTGTCGAGTTCACAGCTATAAACACTATTTTATTTTTTATCTTTGAACTTAAAAATATACTTATTATTTATTATTGTACAAGGCTCAACCCTATCTGTATAGGGACGGCTGCTGTTTTTTCATTTACGAATATTTTCCTTGGCACACGATATTTTTTCAGTGTGTTTTCCCAGTTGTAAGATAAACTACACTCCATCAAATGTACCTATATTTTTCATTTCCATACAGCAAGCGAAACTGTTGTTAAAAATTGTCACTTTTTAAATTATGAAACATATTCATTTATACATAAATAATCAAAAAATATACATACTGTAAGTATCTTTAGTGTTTCTGCAATGAATACTTGAAAAATGGAAAATGAAATAATTTTTATTCCCTCGAAAAAAAAATAAGAAAACAAACTAACAAACTTGTGTAAGAAAGTTTTCTTTGCCGCTTTTCCACATTATGTGGGGTCGGCAAAATAGGCTCAGTCGCAAACAAATGTGTGTTAAAGACGGGGTTTCTATAACTCTATAAACGAGGGACCTTTTTGTGACCGCACCGATGCAGGGAAGAACAATATCTGGTAAAAGGATTGCTTGGGTCGTCACCTACTGCGGCGATATTGGAGTTGGTACTCTGTCTCAATCTTCCCCAGAAGGAGGCTGTTCTAGCTCGAAGGGTGGCATAGGAGTCAGGGACTCTAGCATAGGTAAACAATGATTTGGCGCTGCAAAAACGAGGCAGCTTCGGTGGTAAATTCACTAGCTTCTCTTTTTATTCGAAGTTTATCCTTTTCATGTCTTCTTTCTCTATTTGTTGATGGTCGACTTTTACATTTTCGTCCAGTAGTTGGTTAATAGTACCTTTTGTAAGGACAAGAGTATTTCAACGTTATTCCAATAATATTAAACATACTTATTACACCCAATTCTATAAAACAACACAATTCCGTCGCTGCGGGAGATTACAAAGATAATAGCCTCGTCAAATGAACGGTGCGTCGCAAAAACATCGCAAAAATCCACCGGCGCTGTTGTTTTAGGCGCTGCGAAAATATTGAGCCGCTAAGCGAAGAAAAACAGTGGCGTGTGCGCAAAGGGGGGGTCCAACCCCCCGTATTATGACGACCTGAAGGATACTCGAAAGTGGGTAGGTACAGCTAGCAAAAAAATTAGGTTACCAGTTACCGCCCTCTTGCTAGGATAAACTTTCTCAAGTATAAGTACTTGATACTTGAAGGTACTTATGCTTGGAATTAAATGAAAAACTAAATCCCAATAAAAACATTTTCATGTAAATGTTGCCAGACGAGTATATGGCTCACACTGTCAAAAAGTTATCAGATCTCATGTAGGGCAAGACTTCTGACTTTATACACCCTTAAATACAAGCTCTAACTTCACAAACTCTACACTTTAGTTACAATAATGTCTTGGCTGTTTGGCTACCGTCACATGGGCGTAAAGTGAAAAATTTATCCCACCAAAATCATTTTCCTGATTTCAAATTTTGATTTAACAGAACTTACAGAGTACTGAAAAGTGAATAAATTTTTGATTTTACGCCCAATGTAACGGTAGCCAAACGGTCAAGACATTATTGTAACTAAAGTGTAGAGTTTGTGAAGTTAGAGCTTGTATTTAAGGGTGTATAAAGTCAGAAGTCTTGCCCTACATGAGATCTGATAACTTTTTGACAGTGTGAGCCATATGCTCGTCTGGCAACATTTACATGAAAATGTTTTTATTGGGATTTCATTTCTTTTTGTAAGTTTTTTAAAACAATGTTTTTTATTAACTTAATTTTTCTTTTATTTGTTTATTTCTTGCACTTCAGGTGCGCCACTTTTCACAGCCTATGTTTGAATTACGAGTAGATACGTACTTTGCTTAGAAGTATATTCTGAAAATTTAAAAACTTATAGTGGATTTAAAGTTAGTAGTTTTGGCCTACCGAAAGTGAAACTAATTTTACATTTATCAAGATAAAATGATAGTCAAACTTAATGTACAGATCAAAATTTCAATTTCTAACTTCAAATTTTACCTATTAAAACACAAAGTCAGATACAAATGAAAGTTTGGATGTTTGTTACTCAATCACAATACAACCACTGAACTGATTTGGCTGAAATTTAAAATGTAGACTGATTATATCCTGGACTAACACAGACTACTTGTTATTCATTAAAAATCTACGGAAGGTATCGGTGAGATTTGTGTGTTTAATAGTTTTTTAACTATTGTTTTATTTATAGTCTTTAGTTTCGTAGAGCGCTGAGGCGCTCTTGAAATTCAAATTTGACGCTTGACACGCTTGACAATTCATTTTGGTCACAGAGCACTGGGCAATGAGCACGCGGAGCTCGGTACGGGAATTCGGGGTTGCCGCGTGCACTATGGTACTGGGCACACTGCCGTTGGGGCGCTGTTAAAATCCATATAAGTAATTTACGCTTGGCATGCCCGACGGTTAACTGTGGGTACTGGGCACTGGGCCTTGGGCACTCATCTCACACTGGGAACTGAGGGCTGGGCTCGTTGGCTGGGGCCTGTATGTAACTTGGGCTTGACGCGTCCGTTTGGGCACTGAGCAGGTGTTTATGCGCTATAACGCTCTTCAAAATCAGAGAGATTTGACGCTTGGCACGTTTCACATTTCAAGCTGGGCACTGGGCACTCGGCTCAATGTGGGTTCTTGTCATTGAGCGCTGGATCCTGGTCACTCGACATGCAGTGAAACTCGGCTTGTTAAACATGACATGCATGGAACTTGGGCTTGAAACGTGCGATATTACTGGGCACGGGGCACTGGGCACTTGGGCGCTTGGCCACTTGGGCACTGGAATTGCGCTTATAATTACCAAAAAAAAAAATTACGTGTTTTTCCAGATGTATACTAGCAGATATCTAACATGAAATTAAGTTTGTACCTATATACGTATGGGAAACCCCATACGAACTTCCAAACCCCTAATTTGATGGATGTGGGGTGATTTACTAAAAATCCTGAAATACGTATTTAGTTGTTTATTACAAAGAGTCCCTATATCAATTTTGAGACCTCTAGCATCAATATTTGCCGTAGTTTCATACAAACTTCCATCCCCCCATACGAACTTCCAACCCTCTAATTTGATGGATGTGGGGTGATTTACTAAAAAATCCTGAAACTCGTATTTAATTGTTTATTACGAAGAGTCCCTAAATCAATTTTGAGACCTCTAGCATCAATATTTGCCGTAGTTTCATACATACTTCCATCCCCTATTTTAAGGGGTTGGGGGGTTAAATTTCCAACTTTTGGAATTTTTTTGTTGGTTGTGTACTAATTCTAGCTTACATACCAAATTTCAGCTTTCTAGGACTTCAGGAAGTACCTAGGAATTTTGATGATCATCAGTGAGCCAGTCAGTCAGTCAGTCAGTGACGAAATCTGGGTTTTTCAGATGTCAATAAAATCTAAAGTATAAGACCTGTGATATTGAAACTTTATACACTTAATAAGTTCACCGGCGACATCATTTCCCGAGAATTTTGATTATCTGGAATAATTCTGGCCTAAGTTATAAGGGTTTAAAAATACGGCGAAACACTTCGAGAAAAGATAGGTAGTGCCCTCGCGCTTCGCTTGACTCGTCTGGCGGGGACACTACCGTGTCCCCAGATCAATGAGCATGCTATGGTAAACTTACGGTTGCATATTTTAGAACCATTGTACCTGGATGCAGGTAGTTGTCATTACTCATACATTTCAATTTGATATTGCATAGTACAGGTTAATAATAATTTACTATAGTTAAAGGATGATATTAGCTACTCAAACCCTTAGGAGTGATACCGAATTCCTCTAATTTCACTAGCCTATTATTACATCGTTGTTAAATGGAGTTAACATAATAAATACCCGGATGAACTTTCGTAAACTTTATTTTGAGTAGTGAAATAGTTACCTGCAGCATTATAAAACCTAAGTATTGAAAAATGGAATGAGGTGCCTCTAAGTTCTAACTCTAAGGCCTATATGAAATAAAGTATATTTGACTTTGACTAAGTAATTATGTGAAACCAAGATCAAAATCCGTTCCACTATCAAAAGTCAAAATATCTTTATTTCACATAGGCCTAACGTACAGGCTCTTGTAAAACGTCAATATGATATTAATTGTCGCACATGTCTGGTGATAACTACAAGACTACTTAAAACTAAGTAAGTTTACGAGGGTTCCAACGCGCCCTGCACTGAGAAGACGCCCACAACAAACTTGCCGGGTTTTGTTTTCTGTTATCACCACTTCACATAATTTTTCCAAATGTGATGTGACAAGAGGTCTATGTGAAATAAAGGTATTTTGACTTTTGACTTGACTTTTGTATGTGAAGTCTGTCGAACCGCACTTAGGGTGATAGCTCAGAATACGGATTCTGTATTCTGAGGGTGATAGACTTAGCCGGGTTTTGTTTTCTGTTATCAGCTGAAACAAATCGTCCAGATTTCATGACGACTCTCAACGTAACGGTGGACGCGCACCACATAGCTGCGCGAAGAATTAACAGGTTATACATAAATACAGAACTGAATTAAACTGAACTGCCATTGCTCTTCCGCTAACAATGGGGAGCTACAAAAACGAGCAGCGCGAACATTGGCCCGACAGGTAGGGACTGCAATTTTTAAGCTTTTTCTGGACAGTTCATGCATTTCATGTCCACTCGACGTTACGTCATGTAACCTTCAAGTCATATAGCTTTGAAAGCGATACTGTGGCGTATCTATAGACGTACAAATAGGATCCGGTAGACCGCGTAAAAAAATGTCGCCAGTTTGCAGATGTCAAAAATGACTGTTTTGACAACAACGGTTTCAGTAGTAAGCCGACCACAGTACCTAATTGTCTATGGGCCGCAGTGCAAGCAAGTCCGCACGTGCGCGTTTTCACAGGGACGGATTCCACCATATTGTGGCGCAGTGGGAATTTTGACAGATGGCGTTACTTATTTCATGTATGAAGAAAGTTTAAGTAAATTGTTCATATCTTATATCTTCGGAACCTTGCCATCAGGGACTCCCTTTTATAATATTTTTTAGTTCATAATTCCTATATACATTTAGTTTTATACGTAGATTTTAATTTAGATATAGTTTAATTTTATAACTAGTTTTAATTTTTAATTTAAGTTAGTATTATCTGTGCTCATATTTTTGTCAATAAATATTCAAAAATTAAAAAAAAAATTGTTCATCCTCATTTTGCTCAAGTTATGTAGCTTTGAAAGCGATACTGTGGGCTGTGGCGTATCGTTATAATAGCGCAGAGGACTTCTCACTCTGCTGTTTTGTAGTGGGTATTCTGGCCAGCAAGCCCCTTGCACACGTTCCACTGCAGATCACAAGGTCCGGGTTCGATCCCAGCGTCGGGCCTATAAAATACAGTACGTATTAGGTTTTTGATCAAAAAATCTTAGTACGCATTACGCCGAAATTGGAAATTGGCGGTTTCGCCTTCGTACCTTGGAGAGCACTTAGGCCGGTGCGTTGGTTCTGCGCCTGATCTCTCTCCGGTCGTGTCTGACTTGTTATCTTATCGAATTAAGTACATAGGGAATAGAAAGTACACCTGTGTTAGCGCACACATTTATGCACAATGATATATTATGTCCCACGGTGATGAAAAATCTCAGAGAATTGACTGCCGTGGCCGGATCGATCGGGAGGACATTTTTAACAGTGTCCCAAAATGGGGTTCTAAAACTTGGTGTCCCTAGGACAAGCCGCACCAAAAACCGTTCGGAAAAAACGAATGATGAAGGAAAAAATCGATATCAAGTGATCGAGATCGGAGCGTGCGTGACACGAGTCGAGTCGAGTCGACGGCGGCGCGTGCTCGTCGAGGCAGAATCGATTATTGAAAATATTGAAATGTCACTCGAGGGAGCCTAGCGCTCAAACCTACTACCTACTTGTTTTCAAGTGCTTGTATTGTTGGGTTTACTAATGCGATTTATGTTGGTAGTACGTTTTATTATGATTTACAAAACATTAAAGTACAGTCTTCATTTTCACGCCATAGGTTAATAACACAAATCCCAACCAAAATGTAGTAGCCCAATTAATTATTAATAGTTTCAATACTTTTCTCAGAACTCCGAAGAGTTTTTTAAAGAGCCGTCCGATCTGAAAAATGAAAACTCATTTTCAGATTCAGCATCAGATAGACAAGGGATAAGCAAAGATTTTCCGAATTTTTTTATAGGTACTAATCGTATATAGGCTAGCGTTTGACTGTGATCACACCTGATGGAAAGTGATGGTACAGTCTAAGGTGGAACGCCTAGAAGATGCCTATTCACTCTTGATTTGAAAGCGCCCGGATTGTAAGTGGCAGGAAAGACACTGCCTGGGAGGGTATACCAGGCTTTTACAGTGCAAAGAAAAGTGCAAGTGAAATCCCCACGTGATCAGTCAGCAGCTTTAGCCATTTTACATAGATCGTCATAGGAAATTAAAATTTATTTATAGACCTGAATTATAGGCTCTTATGAAAAATGAAAATGGTAGAATTTTCATTTTTCATAAGAGCCAGGTTCGGAAGGCAGGTTTGCACAGGAGTAACTGGCAAGAAACTCGGCACTTGTCCTTTATCATAATATGTCCTTCGTAAGTTTATTTTATGAAATAACCTGTCAAGTGCGAGTCGGACTCGCGCACTGAGGGTTCCGTACTACAACCGGAGGAATAAAACCATAAAAACCACTTTTCTTATCGAACCGCAAAACTAACTTTGTTTTTAGAGGTTTTATTGTAAATATCAAAAAAACTACTTATTAGATCTCGTTCAAACCAATTTTCGGTGGAAGTTTGCATGGTAATGTACATCATATATTTTTTTAGTTTTATCATACTCTTATTTTAGAAGTTACAGGGGGGACACACATTTTACCACTTTGGAAGTGTCTCTCGCGCAAGCTATTCATTTTAGAAAAAAATTATATTAGAAACCTTAGTATCATTTTTGAAGACCTATCCATAGATACCCACACATATGGGTTTGATGAAAAAAAAGTTTTGAGTTTCAGTTCTAAGTATGGGGCACCCCCAAAATTTATTAGTTTTTTTTAAATTTTGTGTGAAAACCTTAATGCGGTTCACAGAATACATCTACTTACCAAGTTTCAACAGTATAGCTCTCATAGTTTCGGGAAAAAGTGGCTGTGACATACGGACGGACAGACGGACAGACAGACATGACGGATTTATAAGGGTTCCGTTTTTTGCCATTCGGCTACTGAACCCTAAAAAATACAACTTATTTTTAAGATATCTCGTGAGGAGATGGAATCCAATCTATGGATAACTAACCACGTGACTATTCGAACACGCAGGCTGTCATTTCTATATATTTTTTGAATTTTGTTCCGTATAGTTACGGATTGATCGTAGATAAGTCATACTTCCAAGGGCGCATATTAACTAGTTTCTAAGATTGAAGGAGTGGGGCGCGTCTTCGTGGAGTGAACTAGTGAAAGAAAAGTGCGCATACCATCACATCCTCTTCGACACGTTAAGACCACATCATTGCTTTCCATCAGGCGAGGCTGTGGTCAGACTTTCTAGTCGCTATATTAAAAAAATCCGTTAACACTTTATATCTGTCTGCAAGTATACCGTAGAGTTTAAAGTTAAGGCAAACATTTACATACAAGATGAAAATTACGGGTCTTCGCCCACTTGATACAAGAGTACAGCAGTGTTAGCCCAGTGGTTCAGATCTCCGCTAAGGTGTGGAATAGCCTTCCAGGTTCTGTGTTCCCAGCCAAGTATAATCTGGATGCCTTCAAGAGAAGAGTCAATAGGTATTTGCTAGGCAAGCGCGCTCCATCTTAGACCTCTTCACTTCTGTCCATCAGACATGATTGTAGTCAAGCGCAAGCCTATGAAAAAAATTGGTTGCCTGTAAAGTCGGTTTACTGACGATAGTTGAACGTGACAACGTCTTCTTTGTCGCTCGTTCCGCGTTCGCGAGGTAACGCCGGTAACGCCGCATGAGCGAGGTAACGCCAGTAACGCCGGATGAGTCATGTTTTTTCGTGCGTGCAACCGGCTCTATCGATTTATAAGACGTTGTCACGTCAAAAAATTGGTTGCCTGTAAAGTCGGTTTACTGACGATAGTTGAACGTGACAACGTCTTCTTTGTCGCTCGTTCCGCGCTCGCGAGGTAACGCCGGTAACGCCGCATGAGCGAGGTAACGCCGGTAACGCCGGATGAGTCATGTTTTTTCGTGCGTGCAACCGGCTCTATCGATTTATAAGACGTTGTCACGTCAAAAACTACTCCGTACTTTCTTTAGTCGGCAACCAACCGTCAAGCAAGTACCTATTAAGTGAGTGTATGTACTTACTATTTTCGATTATGCAAAGGAGTTTTTCGTGAGCACAATCGATTAGTTTCGGACGTTTTGATGTCAAGAATCGATTAACTAAAATTTGGTAGCTCGTCTTGACGCCTCGATCACGCCACGGTATAGTAGCACTTTTGACGGAGGCGCCTCTTAGTAAGCTGTGCATCCACTACCAGCTATACTATAGGTCTTATACTTTACCTGTCGCCTTTCTATTGAATGGAAGCAGGCGTTACTTTGCGGAAATACATAATTAGCAGGACAGATTAAGTTGTTTTGCTATAATCCGCTACTTGAAAAGATTCTGTATGGTACAATATGCAGTAACACCGCCCATATGAAACACCACACACAATTTTCGGGACGAAACGTGCGTCGAAGAAAGTGTTGGAAAATTGTGTGTGGTGTTTCATGTGGGCGGTGTTCCTGCATATTGTACCATACAGAATCTTTTCAAGTAGCGGATTATAGCAAAACAACTTAATCTGTCCTGCTGTCGCCTTTCTTGTAAACAAGACGGAGTACAAGTTCGTTTAGCAATATATTTGATCAATTAGATAAGATCTCTTTAGGTTTCCATTAGAATCTTATAAGCAGACAAATCATAAAATTTTTAATATCATGAGCCCAAAAGTGACGACGTATTCGAGCGAAAATTAAATGCATTTTGGCATTTTACACATATGTATCTAACGAATAAATTATAATGCTTTTTGAGTTTTTTTTTTCTTTTTTTTTTATCACTACATAGTATAAAACAAAGTCGCCTTTTCTGTCCCTATATCCCTATGTGCGCTTAAATCTTTAAAACTACGCAACGGATTTTGATACGGTTTTTTCCAATAGATAGACTGATTCAAGAGGAAGGTTTATATGTATAATACATGCATCATATACTAAGGCAACATTGCTAATTTTAGAGGTTTCTAACGTGATGTCGTAAATTAACCTATTTTTTGGGCTTAGTTAGCAATTTAGCAAAAACGCTGCCTAAACCCTACGAGTTAGATCAAATTAATGTACTACAGTATTGTACACCATAAAAAGGTCTACAAAAAAGTCCGCGATGGTATATGTTTATATTTTAGGGATAACCCATATTAACCATTTTTATTGTTTACTTTTTACGTGAAAAAATGGCTTATTTACGAAGCTATTTTAAGCAATACGGCATTAATCCTTATCGAATTAAGTACCTTAAATACAGTGTGCAATTAATATAGATCAATATGGTTCCTTACAGCATGTAAATTAAACAAATATTTTCGGAGATATTACAAAAAAAGCGTTTGCGGCGGGCGGTACCGGTCGGACGGGACAGTGCGGGGAGGCATGCCTATAACCTCAAGAGAAAACATGTTTGTATTGTCTAATGACAAGAAAGCTGTGAACGTTGTGTATAAAGACATCCTGTAATATATTAATTGTTGTAAAAATAAAATAAATACCTAGGTAAAAATGTAAAAGGTAAATAAGTAAAAATGTTTAATGTAATAAAAATTGTATGAATTTAGATATTCCAAAGATAGCAGGAAATCTTCATAGTAAGTATAGGGAAAGAGGAATTGTTTTACTCCAAATTTAATGCGTGCAGGCCAAGGGCAGTAATGAATGAATCAAAAATACTGGATCGATTTTAATCATGTTTTCATTGAGTGACATAGCCATATATATTTTATGCCCGTGCAAAGTCGGAGCGGGCCGCTATGTTTTTATATACAACGTTCATAGTTTTTCTGTAGTGTATTTAATTTAGTATCAGCATTGCACCCGTGCGAAGCCGGGGCGGGTCGCTAGTTTACAATAAAACTTATTACTAGCTTATTCTAATTACTATACAAGTCTTGCCCGCGTGGAATGGTGGCAAGAATACTGGCTGCATTTCCGCGTTGAACAGCTAGGCTGATACGTTGCGCAAAAAATGAGCCAGCCCTTCTGTCACCAGTTGAGGTTATGTACTAAACGCGGGGAAAGCTCTCGAATGAATTTTTTGGCACTATGACTCCATGGCCCCAGGGTCTCCACGGCAAACGGGACAAATATGTAACTCTCTAATAGAGAGGCATATTTGCGACGTTTACCTGATTCAGCAGTTTCAGCTGCGGCTCCCGGCTTTGATTCTGTCTCCCTGATATGAATCGAAGCCAATGTGTCAACGCATGTTGACACATTGGCGCCCGACCTCGTTCCCAGTGAACCACCGTCAATCCATTTTGAGTTGTAAAGAATCAAATTGAGGCACTTCACTACAAACATGTCTGATGATAATTTGTGATGGACAGAAATGATGAGGTCTAGGCGCTTGCTTGCCTGCGCGCTTGCCTAGAAAATGCCCTAATTTTCATTTTTCACTATTTTCACACACACAATTCACTCTTCTCCTATATCGCACCCAGATTATACTTGGCTAGGAACACCAAAGCCTTTCAGAAGTCTTTCACACCTTAGCGGTTTGAATCAGAAAACTGGAATAAGAACGTTTCGTTCGAGTAGAGTAGATAGTTGATCTATCAGTGGCTTTACGCCTTTATCTGGTCGCGCTAATAGGCACATCACTGGGTCACGACTCACGAATCCAGTCAGCGTTCAGTGGACAGAAGCCACTCAGCCAGCGATTGCTCTCTCCGCTACATGTTTCACATCACTATATTAATTGCTCCTACTCATTATGTCAGCGTTCACTACACAGTAGATAATATAAGTACTTTGGCGTAACGGTGGAGTAAGTAGGGCACAATTCAAGATTGTTTGTAGACAATCTTGAATTGTGAAGTCGAAATCTCCTGATGATGCTCCGGTTTCGGGGCGAAACGTGCGTCGAGAGTTATATAAAAAAAAATTGTGTGGTGGTGCATGTGAGTGGTGGTGGTGGCATTGCTTGCTGGGTAAATTGGCTTTCATGCTTTGGTGGAAAGGTAAGCGGTGCTTAGCTTGTACCTGCATGTTTGACCATACAGAATTTTTTCTGTCGGCGGATTATAGCAAATATTTTTTTCCTTTCTTGTTAATCATGAACTTCCGCAAAGTAACGCCTGCTTCTATTCATTATTTAAAAATTGAGGTTTAAACTTTAAAGTAGAACTTTTTTAAATTTTGATAAATCCCTTATACTTTTTTTATTATGAATAATGATGTGAAGTGATACGCATGCCCTAACAGATGCAGTGCGTCCCATAATAATTGTACTTAGGTTTGTCATACGATACCAAAGATGATGGATATCTACTCCATCATCTTTGATACGACACGCTGCACTTTACTTGCTTTGCTTGTTAGTCTTTAAACGGTTTATAAGTGTGTTTTCCTTTTTTTGTATTTTTTGATTCGCAGGGGTAATTTTTTTTTGCCCGTTGTATCCCTAAAAGCTCCAGGGGTACCACGGGCAAAAAAATTACCCATGGTACCCTAGGGGGACTATCGGGGGGACCACGGGCAATAAACGGTCTTATCATCCTCAATAAATAAAAGCGACGTACTTAACAATAAATAAATTTTAATTTCATTTCATGCATTTCAAGTAGTGTTGCCCAAAATCAGTCTTGGTCTTGCAGTCTTGGTCTTGTTCTTGCGTTTTTGCAAGACCAAGACCAAGACTGGCAGTGCAAGATTTGAGCAAGAACAAGACTAAGCCTGCGAGACTCTTGCGTCTTGCAGTTAACGTGAAATCGCACCCTCTGTCCGCAAAATTCAAATTTTATTTCGTTTTTCGCCGACCTAAGTTTTTATTTTACACACTACAAGTAAGTACTTGACTGTGATCTCACCTGATGGTAAGTGACGATGCACCCGAAGATGTTATCGTACTACCTTGGAAGAGGTAAGCAGCCTCTAACGGTTTCTATACAGCATCACACCGGAATGCTAAATCGCTTGGCGGTGCGTCTTTGCTGGTAGGGTGGTGACTAGCCACGGCCGAAGCCTCCCACCAGACCAGACCTGAGCCAAATAAGAAATTATAAAATTCCAAAGTGGCCCGTGGCGGGAATCGAACCCGCGACCTCCCATTTCAATGGCGCGTGCCACTACGCCAGGAGGTCGTTGTGGCCCCATTAAGAGTATTAAGACTGAGTGTCGTTTCGGGGAGTGTAAGAGTTCGGGACCAGGGTATTAGGGACGCGCTCACCGCTCAGGGACTCTATGAGAGAGAAAAAAAATAGTTCAAAAAATTTAGGAAAATTGGACTTATGCGCATTGCGAACAGTACCATAAGCATAAGCATTTCATTCGCTAATCGCTATGAAAATATCCATTAAGAGATTAAAGGGTCATCCCTAGTTTGTCCATCGGCAGTTTTATAGTGCCCGGCGGCGTCTTGTTGTCGGCATCATCAAAGGTCGGATACTGATATGTCAAAGAAAATTTTCAGCTACACGCGCTGGCGGCGTCTATTGATATCGCATAGGTACAACATACAATCGTCGCCGCCGCACCACAATAGGCAAATAGGTCCTTGCGAGACTTGCGAGACTCTTGCTGCAAGACCAAGACCAAGACTGGGAGTGCAAGAACAAGACCAAGACCAAGACCAGATGTACTGGCGCAAGACCAAGACCAAGACTGGCTGAGTCTCGTCTTGTTCTTGCATTTGGGCAACACTAATTTCAAGACACCTTTTCGTTTATAGTATGCTGTATCCACATAAAGATTTCGTAAGGCAAAATATTTACTTAAGTATAGTACAATTTTCTTGCGTCAGGGTTGTTCAGTGATAAATCACCGCAGCTTCCTGGCAACTGGCAGCGCTGGTTGGCTGTTGGCTGTTGGCAAGTGATGGCGCGTGTTGGCTGCCAACTCCTTCCGCGCACGGTCGCCGGTTTGGTGCCGGGTTGATACACACCTACCTACAATTTGTGTCTGAAAATATTTTATGTAATAATAATATACTTAATTATTTAAATGTTTTTTTAAGATTTTATACCCTATTTTCTAGTAAGACTGCGCCTTCCGTCTGTCCGTCTGACACTGTGTAGCACTTGAACGGTGATAGACAGTTGAAATTTTCACAGATGATTATTGATTCAGTTGCCACTAGAACAAAAACAAAAACGTACTAAAAATATAATAATATAACTCCCATACAACAAACGTGACTTTTTACACGACTACCCAAAAAAAGGAGTTTGATGTTTTTGGAGTTCATGTACGTATGTTAGTTTCTTTAAATCCACTTTAACTTCTGAAGGACTGAAAAGATTTGGACTTAATATGGGGTATCGTATCCTTTCATCATTCCGAGATATTTTTTTGCAAAATGTCTTTTTATAAGAGGGCAGCCGTGTTTTTAAATTCTTTAATTATTTTTTGTCATTGTCCTAAAAAGTAGGTACATAATATGGTATGTATGATCCCTTTGGCTACGCGAGTCCGACACGTAGGTACCTACTTGGCCGATTTATTTAGATCATACAAATTAGTACTTAACTGCGGACTCACAGCTCACTTGATAGTAAGTGATGATGCAGTCAAAGATGTTATCGCGCTTAACTTGGAAGTAAAAAAAAAAAATAGGCACAACTTTCAAATATAAAGGTGAGGTATGAGAAACCATTAAGCGTTGTACCGATGCAAACTCGATGCTCCACATTTCACCACTCTTTATATCCATTAAGAGTAAATAGAACCTTTCAAATCTATTACTCGCAACTGTTTACACATTACATTCTAATACAAACAGCCTTTCAGGCATATCGACTCGCTTTCTTACTTTTTCTTTTCTTTGCTAAAAAATAAATTGACTTCCGATTCGCGAAGAAGTGACCGGCTCATCTCTTTCGTCAAAATTGTTCACAATAAAACAAGCTAATTTGAACTCAAAATGTATAACACGCAAATGTGTTTTTTATTGCATAACTTTTATACGCAGGTTATCGGTATATCCGTCTCGTTGTTTAATACTGATCTTTAAATAAAGATAGTTACGGTTTCTTTTGAATTTTTGCTCCATTTATGTTTAATGCAAAAAGTACATAAGTCTTAATTTATTTGTTGTTCGATTTTAAACTTTACTTGTAATTAGTTTAGGGTTGTTTTTCGGGAGTAATTGCCAATTGGTTTATTTCAGTAGCTACAGGCTAATACGGTGGAGAATGCTTCCGCTAATAGAATTTTAATGAAGAAATGTCAGGTCCGGCGGCGCGCGTCGGTTGTGCATGTCATGCCCATCTTACGTATGCGTCTTGGTTGGTACTGTCGGCAAAAGAAATTAGAGTGGCTAAGTCATACATATGAAATTGGCGTTTTGTATGGGAGGAACATAAAGTCGATTTTTTTTTTAATATAGTATATAAGTATATTTAATCAAAGTATGTACCATTGCTTTCTATGCATTTTTCCACCTTATAGGTAGTTCATTGATCCCTTTACTAAAAAAGCCATTCGGACGGGAATCAATAAAATCTTTGAAAGCGCTTTGGACTGCCTCATCGAAGTTAAATTTTTTCCCTTGTAAGAAGTTATCCAAATTTCGAAAAAAATGGTAATCTGTTGGAGCAAGGTCCGGGGAGTAAGGTGTATGTCTTAGGCATTCCAATTGAAGCTCCTTTAATTTGGTAGCAGTCTGTTGTGCAGTGTGTGGTCTAGCGTTGTCCTGAAGCAGCAGTGGCCTAGAACGATTGACCAGTCTCGGTTGTTTAGCAGCTAGCTTTTCCATCATGGATTGCAGTTGCTGACAATAGATATCCGCCGTAATCGTATGGCCAGATTTAAGAAAGCTGTAGTGAACGACGCCGGCGCTAGTCCACCAAACGCTCACAAGTAATTTTTTTTTAATCCATTTTTCGTTTGGGGCAGGATTTAGCTGGTTCGCCAGGGTTCAACCATTGCTATGAGCGTTTCCGATTATCATACAGGATCCATTTTTCATCACAGGTAATGATTCGATTTAAAATCCCTTCATTACTGTGCCGGTTGAGTAATGTAACACAGCAGTCTACGCGCGTTTGTCGGTTTGCTGCACTCAATTCATGTAACACAGCAGTCTACGCGCGTTTGTCGGTTTGCTGCACTCAATTCATGAGCCCACTTGACCCACCTTTCAAGCTTTTTCACCTTCCCAATTTGCTTCAAGTGAACTAAAACAGTTTTATCACTAACACCGCAGCCTGCAGCTAGCTCGGACGTGGTTTGCGATGGATCCGCTTCCACAATAACCTTCAATTCTTCATTGTCAACTTTGGTATCCGGCCGTCCACGGGGCTTGTTCTGCAGGTCGAAATTTCCAGAACGAAAACGTTGGAACCAAAAACGCACTGTGTTTTCTTTTGCGACACCCTCGCCGTACACATCATTAATCCTTCGAGCCGTTTCTGCAGCACTGGTGCCACGATGGAACTCGTACTCGTAAATAACGCGATATTTCAAGTTTTCCATTTTGTAAACAGAGTGGCGCAAAAAAAAACCAAAAGAGAAAAAATAAATGAATTACGATTTTCAAAACACAAAAGCATGAGTAAATAGCTGTATAAATTTGAAATTGGAATTTCTAACCAAAGAAGAGATATTTGAGATCAAAGTGGCCAGTACGACAAAACACCAATTTCATATGTAAGGACCTAATAAATGAATAAATAGTTCATAGGTAATAACATATCATAGTTGTGTAAGCTTCAGCGCAATGTCTACTACTAAACCTATTCTTTTAATATTTGAGATGACATAGACCCATCCTCAGACAAGGGGGCCTACCACCATCTCATAAAGCAGTATTATTGTAATAGTGTTTTAAAATGTTCAATGTTCATACTAACATTGTATGAAAATGTGAAAACAATACAATAATACTGCTCTAAGAGATGGTGGTAGGCCCCCAGGTTGTTCAAAGGCTCATCGGATGGTGTCTTTTCTTACCTGATCCAACCCTCCTTGATTCGAGGCCAGGTAAAAAAAATCCATCGTCCCCTGTAGCATTGGCTGATCACCAGGCTAGGTGAAAATGAATTTCACCAGGTAAATTAAGACCCCTAAAGACTGCAAGTATAGTACGATTCACGAAAGATGACCACAAATGGCGGGCCTATTTTAGGTCTTTTTGGACTTATCTAACTAATATTATGGTCTTATTTATTTTAACTAATATATATGGTCTTATTTAACTAATATATGGTATTTATTTTGGCTTAAGTCTTTTCTTCATGAAAGTAGTGTGTAGTGAGTGTACATGAAAAAAAGACCCGCCATTTGTGGTCATCTTTCGTGAATCGTACTATACCTGATGTCGACAATCAGCATCCACCATAATGACGTCATTCGTCCTGATGACGCCTCAATGACACTATCCATCTATTGTAGTGCAACTGTGATGACTCATGCAGGTACTTTAGGCAGCAAATGCTACATTTTTGTAGCATTTGCTGCCTCAACCATAATGACTTAACAGTGTGAGCGTCGCAGAATGGAACGAAATTTAAAAAATGTATGGAATGACATATCCGATTGCTAAATTGCTCAAGTGACTTATCGACGACATCTATCATTCTCATAATTTTTTTGACTTTCATTCCATTTGAGCGATAGACAGGTTTTTTCTGACAATCCCAGGTATGTTCTGATGTAACTAACACCTAAATTAAGAAATAAATATAAAAGAAAATCCATGTTTTCTGCAGACAGTACACAGGAATGTGAGTGGCCGGGAGAGTGTATATTTGGCGAATCTATTCCATCAAAGAGAATATTATAATTACATCTACTGTTAGCGATGTTAGATACGACACAACACGAGCTCCCGAACTGCGTTCACATTCGAATTCACTTGCGTGTGGTGATAATGATGACTGTCCTCCTTGTTCGTCAACTGTGCTCATTCTGTTGTACAGTAGCGGAATGAAAAGGTTCGTCAATTTTCAAAGTGATTCGTTTGCACTAGTCGATTGTTTTAGTATGTTGACATTATGGACTCTTGCAGTATTAGTGCAAGGGAAAATCGACACTAAAATGACGAACGTGACGACTGTACAAAATCTTTTAACTATAACGAATTCAAAGTAGTAGTATCTTTTTCACACTGTTCCCCATGGAAAAGGATAGGATTTTTTTATATAACTTCAGTTAAGCTATTTTAAATTAGTTTAGTCTAGAGATTTTGCACAACAGAATCGACCATGTTATTATCTGTATTAAGGCTTGAAGCACTAATTAAAGTAGTAATAAAGAGTGCCGGGAGAGTCTCTGAGAGTGCCAAAAAAAGTGAAAACTAAAACGGAGGTGTCAGTTACGGTAACAGTGTTGCGAGTTCAATGGTTTTCTCAATTGAGAATGGGTTGAAGATCTCAAAAAATCTTCAACAAAAATCAATCAAATAAAATAAAAAAGTTGTTGAGCCATAATTGCGTTTCTATGTGTGGTACAGACAGAAACGAAATTAAAAAAAAGTATAAGCAATTAAAAAGATTGGTCAAGTGCGATTTGCAAAGATTGGTCGGGCTCGCGCACTGAGGGTTCCGTACTATCAAGACTCATTCTCAATACTCAAAAGTACGTATAAAGTAAACTAAACACCCCTGCCCATAGAATTTAAAAACCGGACAAGTGCGAGTCGGACGTGCAACGCCATCTGTCGTCATCAAAGTTAAACAAAATATTAGAATTGTTGAATATCAATTCAACACGTATAAAAAAAAAACTACTCACTAGATCTCGTTCAAACCAATTTTCGGTGGAAGTTAGCATGGTAATGTACATCATATATTTTATTTAGTTTTATCATACTCTTATTTTAGAAGATACAGGGGGGGGGACACACATTTTACCACTTTGAAAGTGTCTCTCGCGCAAGCTATATTCATTTTAGAAAAAAATGATATTAGAAACCTTTGTATCATTTTTGAAGATCTATCCATAGATACCCCACACTGGGTTTGATGAAAAAAAAATTTTTGAGTTTCAGTTCTAAGTATTTACCCCCAAAATTTATTTTGCAGACTTGTAATTGAAAAAGGATTAAATAATTTTTTTGAAACTCCCCGACTAAAGGAAAGTAAGAACTAAGAACCTATCAGTATAATTACAAATCCAAGAAAATCCGCCGGAGCTGCTGTGTTTTGCCTAGTGTTGATGGTGCTGTTTACCAGTTGATGACTAATTCAATTTCTTTATACTTCTCATATACCTGCAGTTTATCAATACTTACTAATTACATATTGATATTGGAAACGAAAATAGCAATGGCAGCTCCGACGGATTTTCTTGGATTTGTAATTATACTGATAGGTTCTTAGTTCTTACTTTCCTTTAGTCGGGGAGTTTCAAAAAAATTATTTAATCCTTTTTCAATTACAAGTCTGCAAAAGTCGTGGGTGTTTTAAAATTTTTTAATTTTCCACTTGTTTTATAGTTTTTCGATAATGTAATTTAAATTATATTATTATTAAAAAATGAAAATTAATCTTCAAACTAGCCATTAGCTCCTCTAGCAGCGTTTGAAGGCATCATCCCTTTTAAGTCATAAAGAGACGTTTATTGTGGCGCCCCCTGCTGTTCAATCACAAGAACAATTATCTACGAACCATTGCCAATGACACACTAATATTTTATACAAAACTGTATCCAAATCGGTTCAGTCTTTTTTGTAATAATTGAGAACATTCGTTTGCACTGTAAATGTTTTTTATGGCGCCCCCTGGTGATCGATGTTCGTAACAACTATCTAAGAACCATCGCCAATGAATACCAAACATTATGCAGAAAACTGCGTCTAAATCGGTCAAGCCGTTTTTGAAATAAATGGGAACATTCGTTTGCAATATAAATGTATTTTATGGCGCCCCCTGGTGATCGATGTTCGTAACAACTATCTATGAACCATTGCTGCTGAACACCAAACATTATACAGAAAACCGCATCTAAATCGGTCAAGCCGTTTTTTAAATAAATGGGAACATTGATGTGCACAAACAAACAAACAAACAAACAAACAAACAAACAAACAAAAATATTTTTGCATTATTGGTTTTTGTGAACAATTTAACATACAAACAAACATAAATTTTTTTTAATAGAGTTATGTACAAACGGTCTCTCACCCTAAACTCATATACCCGTACTCCGTTCCGTCGTGGGTAAAAAGTAACAAATAATATTTTAAACCTATTATAATGATTATTATCGTCACAATATAATATTAAGTACGTTCAAATATTTTTTAATTCAAGCGTCGTCGCATCGTTGGGGGACCGTTAGAGACACACAAAAGGGGTGTTATAAGTAAAATGTGTCCATATGTCCCCCGACGATGCGACGACGCTTGAATTAAAAAATATTTGAACGTACTTAATATTATATTGTGACGATAATAATTATTATAATAGGTTTAAATTATTATTTGTTACTTTTTATATTTTATTTTTTGTGTCGGGGGTTTTTAAAATTTGTAATTTTACTTTTATTTTGTCCTTTTTAAAGTAGGTAATAAGGTATTAAATATAGGAAAGGAATTTCGAAACGATAGGACATATGGAAGGTAGTCAGATCCCCTCATCAACTATTAAAGAGCTGATCTTCTTCAAACGGCTGATCAGGTCATGATTACCTTACCATACGCTTTAAATATCATTGAAAGAACACGGTACCAAGTTTCGAAACGATAGGACTGCAGGAAGGTAGTCAGATCCCCTCATCAACTATTAAAGAGCTGATCTTCTTCAAACGGCTGATCAGATCATGATTACCTTACCATACGCTTTAAATATCATTGAAATAACACGGTACCAAATTTCGAAACGATAGGACATATGGAAGGTAGTCAGATCCCCTCATCAACTATTAAAGAGCTGATGATCTTCTAACGGCAAATCAGGACATGGTAACCTTACCATATTCTTTCAATATCATTGAAGTAACACGGTACCAAATTTCGAATCGATAGGATATATGGAAGGTAGTCAGATCCCCTCATCAACTATTAAAGAGCTGATCTTCTTCAAACGGCTGATCAGGTCATGATAACCTTACCATATGCTTTAAATATCATTGAAATAACACGATACCAAGTTTCGAAACGATAGGACATATGGAAGGTAGTCAGATCCCCTCATCAACTATTAAAGAGCTGATCTTCTTCAAACGGCTAATCAGGTCGTGATTACCTTACCATACGCTTTAAATATCATTGAAATAACACGGTACCAAATTTCGAATCGATAGGATATATGGAAGGTAGTCAGATCCCCTCATCAACTATAAAAGAGCTGATGATCTTCAAACGGCAAATCAGGTGATGGTTACCTTACCATATGCTTTCAATGTCATTGAAGCTACACGGTACCAAATTTTGAATCGATCGGACATAAAGAAGTTAATCAGATCCCCTCATCAACTAGAAAATAGCTGATAATCTTCAAACGGCTGAACAGATTTTCATGAAACATGGCTAAGAACACTCGGGATAAAATTATCTATGACACAAAATAAACTTCATGAAAATCGGTCCATCCGTTTGGGAGCTACGCTACCACAGACAGATACACAGATACACAGACACGTTAAACTTATAACACCCCTTTTGCGTCGGGGGTTAAAAATCTCTTTATTTCACATAGGCCTAACGTACAGGCTCTTGTAAAACGTCAATATGATATTTGTTGCTGATGTATCGTGATCACTACAAGTCGACTTAAAACTAAATTTATGAGTAAATATCGTACACATCAATTTGGGGTAGTTCAATCTATGGCTACGGTGAAATACAACTATAACTTAATGATTTTTTTACTCTATACAAGTTAGTACTTCACTGCGATTTCACCTGATGGTAAGTGATGAAGCAGCCTAGATGTTATCGTACTAACTTGGAAGGGTAAGTAAATTTACCCCCAACGGTTTCTACAAGCATCGCACCGGAACGCCAAATCGCTTGGCGGTGCGTCTTTGCTGGTAGGGTGGTAACTAGCCACGGCCAAAGCTCCCCACTAAACCCCAATTTAGAAATGATAAAATTCCAAAGTGGCCCGTGGCGGAAATCGTACCCGCGACCTCCCACTTGAATCCGAGCGCGCCGCCACTGCGCCAGAGAGGTCGTCAATTATTTATCGGCCACATCATGGAACGATCAATTCTAAAATCTGGCAACGACATGTTATGTATTTAAATTAGCAATCACGATGATAATAATCAATAATTGTAATTACAATCAAACTACAAGCGCAGGCATTAGACACGCGCCGCCTCCAGGCTATATAGCTAATCTAGGAGACAACCTGATATTATGTGTAAGGAGAGCCGCAGAAGAAATGATAACTTGTATCGCCAAGCAAAGTTGGTACCGATGCAATCTAAATATATAAAAGAAGATACTGACTGATTCATTCATTCATTCATTCACTGACATATCAACGCACAGCCCAAACCGCTGGGTCTAGAGACTTCAAATTTGGCACACAGGTTCCTTATGAGGTCTAGGGGTGCAATAAGAAAGGATTTTTCAAAATTCCCCCCCTAAAGGGGTGAAACGGGGCTCCAAAGTTCGTATTTTACCAAGCTTCGATACTCCTTCACGCCGCAACTACTGAACCGATTTGGCTCAAATTTAGAATAGCGATAAATTGCATCTTGGGTTAACACATAAATTACTTTTCATCCCGAAAAAATCCATGGTTCCCGTGGGATTAGTTAAAAACCGAAATTCACGCGAAAAAAAATCATCACGCCGCAAGTACAAGACGGATTTGGCTGAAATTTGGAATGGAGATAGATGATATCCTGGGTTGATGAAAAGGGTACTTTTTATCCCGGAAAAATCCGGGGTTTTCGCGGGAAAACTGAAAAATTGATATTCACGCGTGAAAAATACTACTTTACGCTGCACTTACTGACCTGATATGACTGAAATTCGGAAAGGAGATAGATTTTATCCTGGATTAATACATAGGCTACTTTTCATCCCGGAAAATTTCATGGTTTCCATGATAATAATGATAGATAATATGCCTTCATGCCGTTATTACTGAACTGAATTGGAATAGAGATAGATTATATCCTGAATTAATACTAAGGCTACTTTTTATTTCGGAAAAATCCATGGTTCCTTCGGGAACAGTGAAAAACAGATATCCACGCGGGATATCTGTTTTTCACTGTTCCAATAGAGAAGGCTATTTTTTATTCCGGGAAAATCATTGGTTATTTCTCCCGCGTGAATATTTGTTTTTCGCTATTCCATCGGGAGAAATACTCATTCACGCTGCAACTATTGAAAATTTTTGGCTGAAAGTTAAAATGGAGTTAGATTTCGCTCAAAATTAACACAAAGGTTACTTTTGTTTCCGGAAAAATCGATGGTTCCCGTGAGAATAGGGAAAACTAAAATTAACGCGGGCGAAGCCGCGAGTATCTGCTAGTAATATATAAAACTTACAACTAACTGGAAAGGTTAACAAATACTCCCCAGGCGTCAATGTCACAGCAGTTACTTTTTATTACACTTTTTGTGCACAGATAGCCAGTATGTAAATATGCTACTGGGCATTCCGTCACACACCATCTTGAGAATGATGTTATCAGACTCTCTAAGCCTTTTCCAAAACGAGGCGACTCTTTTTCTGATAACAGCAAAAAAGTCAGGCACTCTCGATTCGGCGAACATGCCCGAGGCACTACAATATCTAGGCAGACCCATCAAGATCCGAAATGCATCATTGTACTGCACGCGTATTGCCGTGTAAGACTTTCTGAGAAAATTTATCCACAGTTGACACGTATAGAAACACTGGCAATACGCGTTGAACAGTACAGTCTTGACGGGCCTGCTACATTTGCCAAGTCTTCTTGCTAGCATAAATTACAACGAATCGAGAGTTTATGGAAATTATTCCATACAGACACAAAAATTAAATAAGAATCCATTGTAGTTTCCGATAAAGTTAAATAAAATGTAAATATAGGAGCAACTTTCGGGAAAACTCAATCAAGATTTGCTTCTGAGCGAATTTATATTAAAGATCCAAAAACCATGACGTTTTAATTTGTAAGTAATTTTCTTTATAGTTTTTAACCTGCAAGTCATTAACAAACGCTTAAATAACCGTTATAGCCCGGTATAAAATAATACTTTATATTTTATTTGTCATCAAAGGTGGACGACTTCTGCAGTGGTCTCTTGCAGTATCCTAAACATGAGTCAAGTGGCATTAGTGGTCGTTTTTTCGCGTCTGGTAAACCCAGTCATTAATTCGCGATTATGTCAAGTTTCGAGTCGAGGTACTGTTAGCTACCGCGCAAGGTCTCGCACACGCGATAGGATTGGAAACCTTTTACGCAGCCTTATTGCTCTCGCGCGGTGGTGCGTTCTTCCAAACCTTAGATTTTTGGCGGTGGTGTTATATTATATTATATTTTTTTTTATTTAATTCGGAAGCCAACGTGTATACAACAATCTTATAAAACTAGACACATTAAAATATTCTATTGCAATGTTGTATACTCCACTAATAGGCTAACTCACAGAAAAAAGAAAATATGTGCTCTGTGGGCTAACTCAACATGCACTGTTTAAGAGGATACATTTGTAGGATATGGTTTAAGAAAAGACCAAAGACAAAGTGAACTTAAGCATCCTTAATTTTTTGAAAACTAAGTATGTTTGTATAATTGTACCTGCATCCACAGATTCATGTTCTGTAATAAAACACAATTTCTTTTTATGATGTGGATAATGGTAAAGCTTTTGGCTTTTAGAAATTTGCACGGAATCTGCGGAGACAGGTAACAACTATGTAAAACAGCTAGGCGGATTTTTTTGCCCAAAAAATCATTGAGTCCTTCTGTCACCATGAGGCTATTAAAATCGTGGGGAAGTGTCTAAGAATTGTTCGGCACTATGATAGTGACTCCATGGCCCCAGTCTCCATGGCAAATATTATGATGAAACTTAGGTGGTAGTGGTACTCTGGATGGTTCTGTAGGACTCTTCTTGCGGAGTCCACAGTTCTTTTTGCAAGCAGTAATGCACTTTTTTTTTATTGAAGATAGGCTTGCGCTTGACGACACTCATGCCTGATGGAAAGCAATGATAAGGTCTAGGATGGAGCGCGCTTGCCTAGAAAATGCCTATTCACTCTTCTCTTGAAGGCACCTAGATTGTACTTGGCTGGAAACACGGAGGCTGGAAGGGCGTTCCACACCTTAGCGGTTCGTATCAGAAACGTGGAGGAAAAACGTTTCGTGCGAGTTTGTTGGACGTCAACCACGTACTGAGTTTCGGTTTGAAAGACATTGTAGCCGACGTGATTACTGGGCAGAATGAGACTTAAGAACTGATGATGAAGTGCAGTGTATTATGTCGCACTGCAAGTTTATGCGACGCACTGCATCTGACATGGGCACGCGTACCATCAGAAAATATACATCTTGCTCATTTCATAATCCTTTAAAAAGGTGATTTTGTAATCGTGTGTAGTTTCTCTTGCCACTAATAGAGTTGGCACTACTGTTGGTGTTGGTTGTTGGTAACAGTGCTTCAACTACTGACGTCATCGTTCTTTGTTACAAAAAGGTGATTTTGTAATCGTGTGTAGTTCCCCTGCCACTAATAGACGCTGGCACTACTGTTGGTGGTTGGTGACAGTGCTTCAACTGCTGATGTATCTAGACTGCACACACACATGCACACACAAACAAACACACACACACACATACACGCACACACACACACACACACACACACACGCGCAAACACACGCACATACACATACACACACACGCACACGCGCACACACACACACACACACGCAAACACACGCACATACACACACGCACGCACGCACACACACACACACACACACACACACACACACACACACACACAACACACTTGTGCGTACTAAATGCTCGTGCGAATAATTCCGCTCTCAATATGCATATCACTTAGCTTATGATGAACGTCTTGCTCGTCTCCTCATTGTTTGTTACCAAAAGGTGACTTTGTAATCGTGTGTAGTTCCCCTGCCACTAATAGACGCTGCCACTAGTGTTGGTGGTTGGTAACAGTGCTTCAACTGCTGATGTATATAGACTGCACACACACAGACACACACACTCGTGCGCACTAAATGCTCGCGCGAATAATTCCGCTCTCAATATGTGCGCACGATCGCGATCGGTTTATTGTAGAGATTGATCAATTTGCAAAATTAACGATATACATTTTATTTATTAAGATATTCTTAGGAGACAATTATTTGTTTGAAGAGTATGACTTATTACCTTTATCTACGCTCATTGCTTAAAGTTCGAATTATGAAATCGAAATGTGTCAAATAATTACCTACTTTATTCACAGACTTCTATATTTATTAAAAAGTTATTCATTATAACATCGCTCTACTATGGAAATATTTAAAGAAAGTTGTTTAATATCCATTACGATACACGGCTCTGGATTCCTGTATTTGTATCTGGGGTAATATTTTTTATGTAATATTTTTTTAAGTGAATCCACAGACAACATATAGTTGGTAGTCATTGCCGAGAGTATGGATGGGTAGCGTTGGGCATTTAAACGAAAACGTAAATTATAAGTCGTTTTTTTAAATAAACACAACAACGCGTTACTTAGAAAAAGTCCACTTATTATTCGATTGCTTTTTTAAATTGATTGATTTTTATTTGCTACGAATCTGATCTTTTTTAATGAGCAGTAAGGTTGGTTTTATTTTGCAACATTTTTAACCAAACAACGAAATTTAACTTACTTTAATTAATAACAGCTTAAATTCTAAAGGAGTGAGTACGAATCTGATCTTTTTTGATGGTTGGATTCATTTTGCAAGATTATTAAACGAAATAACGAAAATGTGTTTACGTTTTTAACTTATTAATTTCTTTCCGTTGATAGTTGCGTTTTTTCCGCGTTGGCGAAAACATTGCCTAAACTGTTAAATTATTAAGTTGAGCAATCAACGAAAAACTAAAAATAAGCAAATAAGCAAATAAGCAGTAATTAAAAGTGACTTTTGAAAAACAGTAAAATGAAAAAGTCTGCTTATTGTTTTAAGCCGTTTTGCCCACCTCTATGGATGGGTCATGATTGACCATAGACAACAACAACAATGTCTATTGTCTATGGTTCTGCGCCACATTTGCAGAATTTTGGCGCCATATATACAAATTTTTAACATTTTAATGTGTTATTTTTGTTACTTAGTCAAAATTTTGCGCTGAAAACTGTCTAGCAGTGAAACCTACTAAAGAAAGTTTAACTCCACCTGACATTTTAGTAGTTGCAACAAAAATGAAACAAAGTGAATGATTTACGACAAACGTTAGCAAGATTTTATGATTTGGATTTATGATAATAATATGAGCGTAGATAAAGTAGTGTATGAAACTCTACATAATTAGGTATTAAAACACTCGTGTGATACTATTAAAAAACTCGCCTGCGGCTCGTTTTTTAAACTCACACTCGTGTTTTAATACCCCCCATTATGTAACCGTTACATAAACTACTATTAATTAACAACCTCCTTTGTGTACTATGGGCAAGGGTGAACTTAGAATTAGGTAGTTTATCCAGGTTTTCCTAAATTGGCTAAGGCAAATTAGGAAAAACTAATCCTAAGTTAGAAAACATGATTGTGTTCGGAAAATGTAGTCAATTCCAATAAATTCTGAACCCTCGATTGGCAAATTATTATGATAATCAGAGGCAAAATACTAGTTAGAGATACGATAGCAGTTTCCATAAGTACTCCGTAGCAATGTTGGTCCTATCTATTTCTACGATTGCTATCGCATCGAAATTAAATAGAATGTATGGGAATCATAAAACCGGTTCATATTATGTAGGTAGATCACGACGTAACTTATCGATAGCATAATAATTATGTCATTCCCATATTCTTTTATTCTGGCCGCGCAGTTATGTTGTTAACACACGATTTTTTCCCTAAAGTTCGTTGTTAACGAAGCGCCTTAAATAAGTACTTTAGTTGAGCGTTCCAAACACTGTGTTAAATTGCGAGGAGATGCTGTGAAAAGGTATTGCTGCCTATCTTAGATTTTATGTACCTATATCATTGGTGTTAAACCATATATTTTTTGCTCTACATTATTAAAACCCGTGACTACGCGTAATTATTGTAACATCGGAGTCATATTTAAATATTGGTTTACTTTTTGTTGTAAATCCGCTAATGACTATTAAAATAAGTTCAAATAACATTTTTAATGAATTTTTTGAAAGTAAAGTCTGATATGAACCCATTAGATATATTTATCTTATCTTCAAATGCTAGTTTAAGTTCAGTTTATTTATGAACTCAGTTTTTTAAATGATAATTTGCAGTTATTTAATGCCATTCAGAGGTGTATGAGGAGAAGTCATTTAATTAATGATTTTTTTGGAATAGTTAGCGTTTGAGGCAACTAACCAATGATGAAGGAACACTTATGTGGAGGTAAATCTACATGTCTGAGAGTTCTCAAAGATGTGTTAGGCCTGCCAACCCGATCTTGGTGAGCGTAAGCATGGCCGACATTTCACATAATTTTAGAAACTTCCTTTGGGATATTATTTGTGACAAGTCAAAGACCTAATTTGCGTCTTTCAGAACAAAATTGAAGAAGTATTGTCTTTAATGTTTATTAGCACGTCATTTTGACATGGCATGTTCACACCCACAGAGCAAGGAATGACTTTTGACTTTTGTGTTCACACCATTTATAAAATTGTTTAACTAAGGCCGATCTGAGAAACATCTGCCATAGAAAATCTGTTAAAACGTCATATTTATTCCTAAGATAACGTTTATCTGGCGAGTAAAAAAACGGTCCTAAAGCCACTTATTCACTGAGATACAATGTTTAAGGTAGGTACAAAGTTTCAGAAACAATGTTTTCACCATCGCAAGTTGGGAGCACAGATAATATAGAAATCTGCGTGTTTCTGAAACAAACATTTTATATCAGAAACACGTAGATATTTTTTTCAAAAACTTTGTATCCGAAACATTGTATCTCAATGAACTAGCGGCTTCAAGTTTTTAATTTTTTTTTTATTTTTCATTAAGTGAAATTTAGTATTTCTGTTGAGAATACGTCTCTTTAAACCTAAGCTAAACCATACTAGGTCAATCAATCAATCAATCAATCAATCAATCAATCAATCAATCAATCAATCAATCAATCAATCAATCAATCAAATTATTTATTTGCTGATATAGGTATTTACAAAGTTGGTTATTACAAATATATAAGATCTAACTATATCACACCATATTGGTATGCAAATTTAATTCATATAGCACAAAAATAAATAAAGTTTTAAGAAGCTCAGACTAAGAGAAAAAAAAATTATATAGGTATATTAATTTACCATGATCATTGCACAATAAAATATCTTGAAAAAATTAATACTATACTAACAATATTTCATTCTGTATTCAATAGGTATTCTGTGGCTAAACTTAACTTTTGATCATCCACGGCAACGCAGCGTTGGGTCCAAGAATGCACCAATACAAGAATAACAACAATATTTTACTTTGACAGTGCCGAACGAAATTGCAGCGGGGAAGCCATAATGCAGCCATTATGCAGCTAAAACACTTATAAGGGCAATAAATTACCACACTATGTTTACAGAGGCGCGTTTAGAGTTATAAGCTTGGACAGAGAGGCATAAATACCTCATGGGCTAATAACAGCTTGCAATAATTGCGGATTCAATATTACTTAATGCGCGTACGCAGACGAATAACTTGTCGACTGTGGGTAATAATTCGATTCCCGGGTTAAGATTATTTTTTTTGTTCTGAAATATGTTATCTTTAAAGAATATCTATAGTAGTTTTATTTGAGGGCTGTAATAAAAGCAGGAAAAAACTAAACTGTAGTAGTAGGAAGTGAATGTATGAAAATACGGGTAGGTATACCTACGTTGGAATGATTCTACTTTTATTTTATAATATGCTGTTTTTGGAAACAAGGTGTCCTTGATAGTGAATGTATTGTTTTTGTAGCAAATATATATAAAACTAAATCTTTTGAAGTGTTAGCACAGTGACTTAACGAAAACTTTAGAGTCATTGAAATTAAGTAAGCTTCATAGCTCTAAATAGATAAATTTAATTTCGGCCAATCTCAATAGGAGGAGACTAGACAACCAAATCTTGTAGCATAATCAGATGCCTCAAACGTCAAACTCAGAAATACCTACGTGTTTACGCGTGATGACCATTACCAACGAGGTAGCATTTAACTACAATTATAATGATTGCCATTGTTAACAGCCGATCTGAATCGAGCAATTTGTATGGAAGCAATAATAAAGTCATTTCAACATCGAATGCAGCATCATTCTATCGCTAATGAATTGGTCTACTTCATCATCTCACAGCACTCATCTAAAAACCAGTCTCGGAGCATAAATAACCGTCTAGTTACAAAAAATAACCCCAAACTGGGCTCCGTCGATCAAAACGACCGTTACTCCCAAACTGCTTTTTAGACGCTTAGTAATTTGTTCTGCTACTTTTATTTCCGAGTAACAAGAAAATTATTAAAAAGTTTAACAAAATACACCTACAACGCGATAGCAGTGACACTTTGAAATGAATTAATTTTTGTCTTTTTCACTCTCACGGATGCGTTGGTAGGTGCGACATGCAGCGTCGCGGAAGATTATAACAGAAAAACGACCTTTTGCCTAATTACTCAAAAACTAAGCCAGTTATCAAAAATCTGTTTCTAAGCATTTTTGGATATTTTTATTACCGACACAATTATAATTACATCCATTGCAGTTTCCGATAAAGACTAGAAAAACTGAGATTTTGGAGCAACTTTTGGGAGAACTTTCTATCGAGAAAATTTTATCCAATCGTGTTTCTGCTTCTAAGCGATTTACTCATCATCATGGCGGATTTGGTGCGAGCTCTAGTGTCATCGTATTATCTGAGGTTCCAAGCCAACAAAAGTTGCTGCTTGAAGCCAACTTCTTCGAGAACGGACTTGTTGATCCGATAGTCTTTTCGGGGCCCTCGAAATGCTTCTGCTTAACAACTTACTTACTTACTTCTTCCTTGTTTCTCTCGTCTCCCAAATCACAGAATCCCAATGGGAATCAAATACTCGTATGTATAGAATGCAGTTGAAAATGGATTTGTTGATCTGAAATTCATTTCGGCACCATTATTCTCCATAACTTCGTATTATCTTCTTCGACTTTCTCGCAAAGTCTACGTCACCGAACCGTATACCGTAGAGGAATTTGAAGAATACCAGATGCTATAACTTGACTGGGGGTATTTGTTGCTTTGGTTATTTTGAGATTCTTCCACATTAATGCAACTCATCCACAAATGTTATACTTATGGGTAAAATATCGAAGTTTTTCATAAGATTCCCAAAGTTGTTGGCTTAATCCTTTTATTGGCACGTTACCGGCCGCAGCCAGTAAGGTTGGCGCGCTGCCAGCGGCCATGATGAATTTATGTGCGTGCACCAATCTTGAACACTGGAACAGCGTGTAGCGCTCTTGCCGTTAAAACGCAAACCAAGAGAAGCGGCTTTGATTTATGCGTTCATACAATAACCACCTAAACGGGGTTGTGAACTGAAATTAATCGGTGTTCTTTGTTTAGGTATATGATGCAATGAACTATGAATGGAAGCTAGAATTTTGTTTGTGTATATGTAATGGTGTACCGTATTAGGTACATATTTCATGCAACGATTTTGTCAGCAGATTGTAATTTTAAATTTAATGATGTATAAGCAGGACAGATTAATTTGTTTTGCTATTATCCGCTACCGGCTACATAAAAAGAATCTGTATGGTCCAATATGCTGGAAACACCACACACAATTCTTCCAACACTTTCTTTGATGCACGTTTCGTCCCACCACTCAGGAGATGTTGACTTCACAATGCGAAATCGTAGAGTCATTTTCTACGATTACGAGTTGGGAATTCCTGTTTCGGAACTCCGGAAGAATCTATTGATCTTTTTTACTTAAAAAAAGGAAATATTCGCGTCGAAACCTAGCGATTATTAAGTACATCTTTCTAAGCTATCTTAGCTGAAAAGTTATCTTAGCTGGTGCGGCATTATTGGCACGTCACCGGTCGCCGCTGGCCGCGCGCCAGGGTGCGTGACGAATTTATGTGTGTGAACGAACAGGCGCTGAACACTGAAACTGCTTGTTAGCTTTCTTTTCATTCAGTTACGTTATTCATTATTTCAGCTACAGTCATATAACTTACAGCTTGTACTTTCTATTAGGGTGAATTAAGTCTACTCGTGTTTGCAATCCGTCTTTATATTCTTCGTGATAACGCGACGATAACGGGGATTGGTGGTCAGTGGGTGATTCTCGTAGATAAAATGTACGTCGCCAAAACATCGCCAGTGACCAAAGCAACGCATCCACTACCAACCTATGGTGGCTGCTTTGGCTGCATAACCGATGCAAACGTCAACCAATCACTGTCTTCGCGACTCGAACGATGCAGGCATTTGCAGTTTATCACAAGGCAACTACAGGACCGATTTGGTTGAAATTAAATTATAATTTGAATTCACTAACAAGCTACTTAGTATCCCGAAAAAATCTACGGTACCGTTGTGTTTTAAAAAACTGCAATCAACGCAGCGAAGCAAAGTCATGGTTGGAATATTTTTGTTTCGATCACTTTCGCGTTAAAGCTGGTGGATTCAAATCGTTTTTGATCGAGCGACCAACTAAGCAATAAGCTTTAAAACTCGCATCTGCGATTTATAAGGAACAATTGCGTATCTGATAATAGCACGGAGAGTCACTGGTCGGCGCGATAAATCCGTCAATGGTTGGCACCCGGCCAGCGCGTGCACTTAGCGCTCGCAGCTTTGACACTTGTTTTATTGCTGAAATACGCTTCAGGACCTTAGACATTACGTTACTCTAATTATACGATTCCTGTGATTCGATCGGTAATAGACTGGAATAGAACGCCGCGAGCGAGGGTCTTCTTGAGAAGACTGTCTGTAGGTATACTTATTCAATATTGTATCCATTTTTCAGGCAAGCACATGGTCGCGGAATGAAAAGGTTCCTCGCCTTAGTTTCGGTTTTCGCTTGCACTAGTACTGCAATAGTCCATTATGTCAACATACCAGTGCAAACGAATCAATTTGAAAATCGACGAATATTTTAATTCCGTGACTGTACTGAGTGTTCCGTAAATGTCATTAAAACAAACAAATTTAAAAGGTAACAAGATTGGTAAAAGTTTTTTTGCAAAAATTATATTATACGAATTAAAATTACCTAATGAAATGAACCTGTATCTTGAACTAGCACTACAGCTATAGCTACGAGTATAAATTAAGTTCCATCCATCCATCCAAATTCTAAGACTGCTATTGTATGTAGCGCTTTCGCAGGAATTTCAAAAAATGTAAGTATTAACAATGCGCGGAGGTCAGGTGACCAATTTAGCGATCATTTTCGTACATTTTTGAAATTCGTACCATTTCGTAGAGGTGCTACAGTTTCCTTGTACAACGCCATGAAAACTTTACCGCTTTGTGGACAGCGATATTTTGCTCTGAAATGTCAGAGATGCTAGTACTAGAACCCGGAGCTCTGACTTTGAAGCTATAGTTTGAGCCACTGAGCAATCGGAGCTTATACTACTCAGGGTCAGCATTGGAATTCCGCCAGCACGCACTTAGTAGCGTCTTGCGGACAGGGCGACTCTATCCATTCTTCTTCGTACTTTGTTTTATCAAACTAATATTATGAAGGCGAAAGTTTGTACTTATATTGTGTGTACTCGTATATGTGATAGATATTATATACCCTGGACAGGGCAGACGGCGCGGAAGAATAACGCCAGTTTATCGGTGCCAAAAATTCTTGTTTTTCCACCACCAGTAAGGCCACGCTGTAGTTCGCTCAGCAGTCACCCATAGAATTTAGAAAAAGGTTTATGTAAATCGTTCGGATGCCTATATCCTGAGTTTTCTCGTTTACGTAAAATGTTCCGATGGGCTCGTCCTCTGGTTCATATCGGTGTATGTAAGTTAATAATTTGTATGCGATGATTTTTTCCACATTGTGTGCATCGCTCTTTAAAGCCATGGAAAATTATTGCGATGCTCAGCGATACAGCGGTCGCGAGATGGGCCAGCATGTAAATACAGTGGGAGCGGGAGTGCGGGAGTGCGGGAGTGCGGGAGTACGGGAGTGCACAATGCTATAAATGTTAGTCATACACATCCCCCTGATGGATCGATGGAGCCGCGATCGGCGCGTGTGTGCAGCAAATAAACGAAACATGCGGCCGGGAAAAATCGCCACGTCAAAATGGACGCGGGTGCAAGCGGCTCGGAATACGTTGGCCGTTGGGAATTTACGCGTTTCGTTTAACGTGGTAACCTGAAAGGAACGCCTTCTAGGACTGGTTGTGGATCATAAATTATACTTTGGTACTATACCCAAATGTGGTTGGAAAAGGTTAGTTTTCTGTCCAGGCGGTAATTCTCATTATTTTTCAAATTAAAGATAGACCCATTACAAAATCGGAATAAAATCGGCTTTTTACTCTTGCGATCTGCTTATTTCAATGATGATGAGTAAAGACTCCGACGAATTGAGAACCTCCTCCTTTTTTTGAAGTCGGTTAAAAATATACGTCACTGTGCAGTTGTTTGTATCTTAGCTTATAGATTCGATGATACTCTGTAGTCTAAATAGCTCGAAAAGCCGACATCGAATTTTCCTGCAAAACAGGTTATTCTAACCTGCAGCGTTAAGTTGCGACAAAGAAATCGCGCGAAATAGCGAAATGCTATAAAATGGCGATGGACGACGCGACGTATGTATATCCGTAGTTAGTTTGTTGTGATATCTCGTATCCAGACTTAAGTATTCGACGAACACAGCACAAGAACGCTTCACAATGTATCAAAGTGACCAAAACACGTCGGCCCTGCATCGTAGGTGCAACCGTCACCAAACCGTCTGATGGGGGGTGCCCCCTTAAAAAAATTGCACCGACGGGGGGGGCTCAACTTTGACATGGCATTTCGGCCCCCGATGCCCCCGGTGGCCCCTGCTTGGCCCCTGTTTGCCCCTAATTGGTACCGTTGTGAGCGTATTAGAATTTGATTTGTGGACCTGTTCGGATAAATTAGGCGTTACGGACTTATATGGGTCGATGCGCTTTGATAATGGTTGTTTTATGGGATTAGTGTGAAAGGTAAAGATTTAGATTTACTAGTTGAGTGACCGAGCTTCGCTCGGTAGTATTACTGGGCCTACTTACCGAATAGATGGCAGCAGGAATTTACTGTAATAGTTTTATCTTATCGCCAATAGATGTCAGCTATAGATTTATATTTTTTTTTGGTAAATACGACATTTTCTAAAAATGAATCCCAGCTAGATCAATTTTTCGCCCCCAAAACCCCTTGTATACTAAATTTCATGAAAATCGTTCGAGCCGTTTCCGAGATTCAGACTATATAGAAATATATATATTTATATATATATACAAGAATTGTTCGTTTAAAGGTATAGGATTAGCCTTAATTGTTTTACCTCAGATTTTGATTCAAACCTCACGTAAATAATTTTGTATATTTTCTATGGAGGATATAAAACGTCAGCTTGTGTCAAACGCAGAGCATCCCAGGCAAACGCATTGCAATGTCATACTTTGCACTGTCCTGCGTTAATCCTTATATCCAGATTAGTCATAATCACAGAGCAAGGAATAACTTTATTGTGGTCATAATAATTGTACGATCTAGGAGTACGTCGCCAATGAAAGTCGCATAGGTGGGTCTATGTTTCGACGCGACTGCCGCAAATTGTACTGTGTTTGGACAGACAGCATGTTCGTACTATTACGTTACATAATGTGTACAATGTTTGTATGCTCGTTTCTTTGGCAAAATCTGTAGTCCTACAGGACTAAAGTTTTAATAAATTCTATAGATATTTCAATCCACGAAAACGCGCCCCACTCTGTCAAAATCGCTTGTTTCATTCGATTCGTATGGAATTTGACGTCATCGTAGCTTAACATTTTATTTATTTTTGATGTTGTTTTTTCAGATTTATCCATTAAAAAATAACGTTATAAAACAGATAGACTTCTTAACTGTACGGGAAACAGGTCGCTCGGGCCTTTGACTGGGCCACTCGGCCGACTAAAACATGAGCATAGCGCTTTACGTGTATAGACACTAGAGGTCGTAGCTATACACTTTTGATTTCACTATTGCTTTTAGATGTGCTACCTAATATTATTTAAAACTAAGGTTAAAAAGGAGATAAGAACATACATAACTATAATCGGACTAGCGGACGCACCCGCGTGAATTTTGGTTTTTTCACAAATCTTGCGCTGCTGTGGATTTTTGCGGGATATACCCATATACCTATACCTACACAAAGTAGCCTATGTTTCAATTTATCTACATTCCAAATTTCGGCCAAATCGGTACAATAGTTGCGACGTGAAAGGGTAATCAACGAACACACGCACACACACACACACACACTCAAATTATTTTATCTTACTTAGTGTAATGTGATCTGGCGAGTTATGGAGATCGCATTCAATCATTTTTTTCATACCCGTCAACCCTACTTTGGCCAGTATGGTGGACGTTGTCCAAGCCCCTCTAGTTCTGAGAGAAGACCCGTGCCCACTGCCCAGCCCAATCGTGTCAAGCGACACTTCCTGCGATCTATGAGAGTTAGGCACACCTCTATTATACTAAAGCACGGTCGCGGAGCACGAAGAATTTCGTACATTAACCTGTTACTACCTGTCTCTGTCACTCCCGTGTCAAAATAATGCGGTCACGCTCGCACAGGACGGGGTCATTGCACCTGTGCGAGCGAGAGGCATTATTTTCACGCGGAAGTGACAGAGACAGGTAGTAACAAGTTAATGTACGAAATTCTTTCTATTCGGCGACCGGACTTATAGTACGCTAGACCTCAGACGTACAAACGATGTAAAAATCAAGACACTTGATTTTTCGTGGAATTAAAATAAAATGGCGCGCCTAATGTCAATTTAGTATAATGACCTTCGAGGGGGGCGCTTTTAATCGGCACAAAAAATGAACTGTCAATTGTATAGAATGTTTGATCCAGAGAGATCAGTGGAGTTAGGGAATAGAGGGCGCACCTATCTTTGTACATACATAATGTGCACTATATAAATTATTTTTGACGACCTCCCTGGCGCAGTGGCGGGCGGAGCGCTCGGATGCGAGTGGGAGGTCACGGGTTGGATTCCCACTTTGGAATTTTATAATTTCTAAATTGGCTCAGGTCTGGTCTAGTGGGAGGCTTTGGTCGCGGCTAGCTACCGCCCTACCTAGACGCACCGCCAAGCGATTTAGCGTGCCGGTGCGATGCGTGTAGAAACCGTTAAGGTAAATTTACTTACCCTTCCAAGTTAGTACGATAACATCTTAAGCTGCATCATCACTTACCACAGGTGAGATCGCAGTCAAGTACTAACTTGTAAAGAGTAAAAAAAAAAAGTTCCAACTAGATAAATAACCATGGAAATTAATTAACAACAATGGCCGAAATAGTTCTTAGGAACATTATTATTTCTAGTAATAAATTATCCCAAAAACGGCAGCACATCAGTCTCATATGTGGACCCGATCTGTAAATTAGCAATTAATGAATGCGCCAGGGAAGGGCGCCTCCCGGAGGGGGGGATTTTTTGCAGCTATAGGTAGCCTGCGCTGGACGCGGCGATACGCTGGCTGAAGCTCTAGATGTTGCGTCTGAAGATATATCTTGATTACAAAATATTAAAACCTAAAAGTCAACCATCAACATGGTCATGTTAAGGTTACAGATTTGATAGCAACTTCAATGATGTTTTTGACAAGCATGTTAACAGCGCTAGGAACGGTTACCTATTGTATAATTGAAACTTTATGACTTTACCTCCGGCATACAATAAATAAGTAATAGGTAAAGCGTAATTTACATGTGAATCTGTAAACAACAACACGATTAACATTAATTGGTGTCAAAAATAAAGCAATATTTGCATAAAAGTAACAGTTATTTACGGAAAAGCTGGTCGTACCTTCATATAATATTAATTCACGGTTACAAAAAAACCGAAGCATATACAAAAAAAGTATAAAACATATGTTTTTTTCTAGTAATATTATTTTTAATAATATTAAAATAAATACATGCGTATTAACTTACGCTCATTAAGCAGCTTTTTCCGGATTAAACTCAATAAGAAACAATTTATAACGTTAATTTATATCATAATAATTAAAGGAACGATATTAAGGTAAAATACTAAATAAGTATTATTTTCATTTTGATGTAATTTTTGGTATCATTAATATTCTCCATAACTGAATGAGCGATTTCGTCAATATATTTCTTACGGGAGTTCCTAGCACAGTTTACATACACATATTTACAGATGAACTAATATGGTATTTTTAAGATCAATTGTTTCACAGTCTCAGAGCAAGTAAAGTCGCTTACACTGGTCAAAATTTCGGATATCTTCAAACTGGTCACAGTTCCGTCATGCGTGTGCGGCCAGCATTTTCAGCTTTTTTCGCAGCGAGCCCGCAGCACTCGTTTTTCTCATCCCCCTCCCCCGTTTCCCCTCCCCCTTGCCCTTCCACCCCTGCCCGCACCCCGCCGGCGCCGTGCGCGGAATTTGATTAATGCAATGTTCACGATAATTATTCCTGTTACTATTTTTTGACAGGATAAAGTTTTTCGCTCAACGAACGTTGATTTTTGTATACGTTTTTTGGACGTGCCCTGTGTTGAAACGCGAGTATGCAATAACCGGGTGCGTTTTTATAGCTTCATACGCGATGCGGAAAAGTGCGTTTCGTTAACGGTATTTAAGGCACTAACGCTAGGTATCTAACCTAACTTAACCTAACCTAACCTAAGTCTTTGCTAAATCTGGGCAGTTTGAAAAAAAAGTCGTATTCAAATTTTTTAACGCAAGCCAAAAACAGTTTGCCAAAATTATTTTAAAGGACCTTAGGTACGTTCTAAAATACTTAAAAAGCCTGTGTAGTAGAAGTTCATACTTCCTTTTCTGAAATCGAAGCAGCTTTTAAGCATTTGATTTATAAAATTACGTTAATGAAATCTCTTTTTTCACATAGACTTTATTTACAACCACTCACATAATAATAATCTGTCAAGATATTTGTATAAAAGCTGACGGTGCGTTCGGAAGGTAGATTTTTATCGAGGAGAACCGGCTTGAAATTCGGCACTTGCTGTTTTCTTATGGCGGTTCCCAATATTCAATCTATTCATGGTTCTAATTAGATACTAGAGATAGAAAGTTGACATAACTCGTATGGAGCTTATGTCACATTGATATCTCTAGTAGGGCAAATGGCAGATAGATAGAATATTGGGAACCGGCATTAGAAGTTTCACCGAACAGCTATTTCCCATAGACAAGTTTGGTTCACGCTCGCGCTGTCGCGTCCAGGCATCACCTTCCCACCTTATTAAACTAATTTCCATAACAATATGGTACAACAAACTGCAAGTACCAGGGTAGCAAAGCGCATCAGGAGCGGTAAGATTGATGCGTCGCGGTGATAGATGAGCTCGCTACTACATGGTCTCGGAGGTGGTAACTCATTTTGTAGAAGTATAATGCTTATTGATACAATTTTGAATGATAAATATACTAAAAAAACTGTATGTAATAGCTCGCCTCGTAGAGAAACAACCCTGCACTAAAATCAGCTAATTGTAAGATTGTTAAAAATAGTGCTTATATTTTCAAATATATTATTTAATGTTGAAAAGATCTTCTTTCTTCTTCTTCTTGTCTCTGGGACTTTTCCGCGAGTAAGCGATATTTCGCCCGTTGCGCGTAAATTCGCTGATGCGGGTCCTCGCCGGATCACTCCAGCCAGCCGAGCTCACTCTAGAATCCGAAGAGGCCTCCCAGGTCGCACAGGATATCTTGGAGTGTTGCTGAGGATCCCAAGTAGGTCTCGCGTTGGTCCGACACTCCAGTGCATCTTAGTAGCACGTGTGCCGGTGTTTCGTCCTCCTCCATGCAGGCTCTGCACAGAGGGCTGCCCGTGATTTCTAGGGTGGAAAAATGTTTGATTAGTGCGAGCAATGCCATGTAATCATGCCTACGACTAGTCTTAGTTTGCGTTTACTAAATGTTAAATATGTTAAATAGATAAGTACCTGAAAAAGAAGCTATTTTGTAAAACTCAATAGCATTACTTCAAAAAATGTCTTCACATTAAATTAATATAAAGCTTTAGATTATGTTTTTCATTTTTGTCATCTTGCAGTAGTTTTATTGATTCCGATTTCTAAATACCCAAATATTACAAGTTAGACAAAACTTATAGCAATTTTCATTGGAAATTTGGAATGTTACAATTCGTTTAGTTGCTTATATAGCAAAAGCGAATGTGTTTTTTGGTTGAATAGGCAGGCATACATCAATTAAAAAAGAATACACATTCTAATATGTTTGTGTTGTTCTCCTTGTATCAATGTGTATTGTGTGTGTGCAATAAAAGTATATTTGTTCTTTAATTTTAATTATTTATTGTTGCTCGTATTCAAATAATCTTAATAGTGTTTATCTCTTATACTACAAACTCTTGGGTTGTGGTTTAAAATGCATTGTATTCGCTCAAAGCTAAACGACTGTATAATCGTTCAGGAAACTAATTAAAATCATTTCCACGGAATTCTAATTTCTGCCATGAGCGATGTTTCAAAATTTATGACAGACTCATTAACGATTTAAGATTTATACCTACTTAAGTACTTATATATAATTTTATTTTTACTTTGTTTACTCTCTGTTAGGGGACCCGCGAGCTAAAACTGCATGAAATGACTAAAAACTCTTTGTTCCTCGACGGACCCGCTGGCAGAAGTACGGGATTCACTTAATATTCACGCGTAGACTTTCAATATCCTACTCGCTGCACGCTGCTTTAAAAAAGGTGCGGCTTGTTTAATGTTTACATAAATATCATGTATCAAACATATTTTGAAGTATCCAAATGAGAATGAGAAATTTTCAAATTACGAATTGGCAGGCTTCACACCCATAGCGCGCACCCTTAATGCCATTCCATACATTATGGAATAATACTTGTTTCGTAGTGATTCGTTATCAACTACACTTATATATTACCCTTCAATATTATTTCAACTTTTCGGTACACGTTGTTTAACAAAATAAAACAAAACGTTTTCAGGGCAGCTTCAGTGGACGAGTTTCAAGTAGGGATGGTAAGGGTTTCCTCATTAGAAATTTCTCTTGGTGTTCAGTTTTCACCCTTTCGCGAGCAAACACTTATCGCTTTCCCAGGTTTTAAAAGGTGACCTAGATGTTTTATAACGAGACCCCGAGCTTTAATAACTAGTACACACGGTAATATACGGGGACATAGGACAGTGTGTGTTCTAAGTCTACATCATCTCTACGAATAAGTTTACACCACACCACACCAATCTCACCTTATGTTTTTTTATTTATTGAAGATAGACTTGCGTTTGACGACAATTATGCCTGATGGAAAGCAATGATGAGGTCTAGGTTGGAGCGCGCTTGCCTGGAAAATGCCCATTCACTCTTCTCTTGAAGGCACCCAGATTGGTACTTGACTGGAAACACGGAGGCTGGAAGGGCGTTCCACACCTTAGCGGTTCGTATCAGAAACCTGGAAGAAAAACGTTTCGTGCGAGTTTGTTGGACGTCAACCACATAAGGATGCCACCGCTCTCGGCGTCTTGCAGTCCTATGGTAGAACTGTGAAGGAGGTACAAGGTTATATATAATATAGTTCCTGAGGCTCAAGGTTATGTTTTAAGTCGCCTGTCGCCTGAAATACAGGTAGGTAAATACCTAGTTAAGGGGCAGTTATTTAAAATTTGCACTCCTTTATAAAGCTATATACCTACCTAGTACCTACCTATCTAATTCTCAACCACAGTTCTCAACGTAGAATTATTTCGAACGTAGAACAGTTTCTGATCTGTGCTCGGATTCGTGTGGGGGAGGTCGCGGTTTCGATTCCCGCCACGGACCACTTTGGAGTTTTATAAGCGCCTTCCATACTAGGTCCCCAGACGTATCTATGTTACCTACATATACAAATATGTAGGTAACATAGATACGTCTGGGGACCTACGGTACGGTACGGTACGGTACGGTACGGTACGGTATAGATACGTCTGGGGATCTACGGTAGCCAGGAACTGGACTGGAAAACGAACTTGCGACCTCAAATAAAACAAAACAACACATTTCTGGGACGCAGTTTTGTAATGGAGCTCGAAGCCGGGACTTATGCAAAGTTGGTAAAGTCAGCACTGTGCCACAGGGGTGTTCGAATAATATAACCAAATTGCTACATCACGTTTATTAAACTTATGATCCTGAACAACTATTTAATCGCCATCCAAGCATTCCCAGGACATTCGACATGACGGGTCAAACAGACGATAAAAATCAAAGGAGTTATTCATCTTACTGAATCATGCCAAAATCTACCATATTTCTATTAGTACAAAGTCTGAAATCCATTTACAAGTGGTACATCCTTACATTATCCTTCTTCACAGGTTGTGGCTGTCAAATCGAGATGTAATCGTTGAAGTTTCAACCCTAAATATGTTATGAATTACGTTGATTTTCATTTGCAGTGTCAAGAAGAAGTCAGGTCCTCAGATGCATATAAAATCTCTTAGAAATTAAATTCTAGCACTTAAAAGTTAAGGTTGAGTTTCGTTTGTAGTGTCAAGAAGAAGCCAGGTCCTGACTGAGGGTGGAATCTCACAAAAAGCAGTCTGACCGGTTGGTTCGCGACCGATTCTAAATGATTCGTATAGAATGCCCCCGCTAAGATATTCATAATTTTTTCCAATTCGAAATTTGAATTTTGAATATGGAAGACGTGGGTAGATAATTAGGTATGAGGTAACTGGCAACAAAGATGCATTTTGAATAAAATCACTCTCGAAACATAAACAAGATTTTTTTAAATCGGTTACTTACACTTTTACAAAAACAAGTTACTTATCTTACATGATGTATTTTTATGTATCCCATCAAAAACATTATAATGTAAAGAAAAATGACCCAAGGTATCAAGTTATCTCATGAAGCAAGAACATAATATTTTAAGAAAATAAAAAATTGTGTTTTATAAGTACAATAACAATTTGTTTTTCATACCCGGAATTTAATTTTGCATACAAAAAGTTGTTTTCTTTTCAATGCACATTTCCTGTCATACACATTTTATTGAGAAGTACAATTTGTTTAGTTGCCTATAACTTTGGAATCTGGATGGTAATTAAAAAAAATGCAGGAGAAATTGTGGTCTATGAAAATAAAGTCTTGGCACGGGGTACATACATAAATCCATGGTCACCACAATTTTTCTTTGGTCGCTAAAATCCATTGTCAGGAAAGTCAAGAACTAACTCCAGAAATCTTATCTCTTTGTCAAAAATTAGTGCTGAAAACGTTTACAATATTAATGATAGGATATTAAATAAATTAAAAATTAACCTAAATTATGATTATTGTAAAATAACGTGTAAAGGACTTCGACGAAATAAACGGAAAAGGCAATAAATAGTGTACAGTGGTACGTTACAATTCACTTTTTGTCAACCTTGAACAGTTCAATATCAAGGTTTTCGGGTCAAAACTCTTATGAGTGCCGGTAATATCACAGTGCTAATTATTATACTTAAACCAACTACCAAGATTTTTATTTTTAGTAATAAGAGAACGGAAAACTTTTCTGCATTTTCTTCCGGATAAGGAATGAAGAAGTATTGGAGAAAAACGCATTTTTAAGAGTGCTTTGAGCGAAATGTCTAATAAAAATATTCTATGTATCTTCTTCATCAATATATTGCGTATATGTATTTTATAATTTATTACTCTAAAAGTATTACTAAAGTTTAATACACACAAAGTCTATGCACTGTACATACACACATGCTGTATGTACCACTCTCTAAGATAAAAAAAGAAAATGAAAATGATTAATCTTCCATGAGCTTCCAACTAAGCATTTACTTTACAGCTTCTTATTAAAATTCAAAATTCTGTCACCTCGTTTAGAAAGCAGGTTTGCACCGAGAAGAGCGTCAACTCGGTATGTGCTCCCTTAAAAATGTCAAGATAGATAATCCACATTGTCAACCCCTACGTCACGGGTCCTCTATCAGAATTAGAAGGGTTTGTCTTTGTGCATAGCCAAGTTTGGGTGCGGGTTGAGGGGCTTCACACACTTTTGAGAAAATTGTGATAAACTTTTAGGCACCCAGGTTTCCACCATTTTTAGTATTTTTTGTAATAGCGGCAACAGAAATACATCATCTGTGAAATTTTCAAGTCTGTTGCTATCACGGTTCAAGAGATACAGCCTGGTGACACGGGACGGACGGACGGACAGCAAAGTCGTAGTAACAGGGTCCCGTTTTTACCCTTTGGGTACGGGACCTTAAAAATTGAACCGCTTACGTATTTTATGTACTTTTTTTTTATTGAAGATAGGCTTGCGCTTGACGACAATCATGCCTGATGAAAAGCAATGATGAGGTCTAGATTGGAGCGTGCTTCAAATCAACAAATCAAATCAAATCAAATCATTTATTTTGCATGAATATGGTAGGTACTACATTAGGTCTTAAAAATATAATATAAGTCGACATATCCTGCCAAAATAGCGTGCAAAAAGTACAACAGTGCAGTAGTAAAAGTGCGTTTTTCCCTGAATGTCATTAACAGTTGTAAAGTAGTTATTATGCTTTTTTACAAATAGACACATTTCCTTAATATACATGCATGGAAGAGGCAAAATGTTAAGTTTCTTAAAAATTGGCCTAGCACTATCCAGGAAATATGCCCCCGTTGGCCGTATAGGATACATAGAAGTCATTGCCCGTAACTGCCCTCACACACTTTTTTTGAGCTTTGAAGGCTCTTTCAAATTCCGTTGAGTTGCCCCACAGTTGAGAAAAATTGAGAAATTGGCTTGCCTAGAAAATGCCTATGCTCTTGAAACAAATACGTACGTCAAATATGTATGAGAAAACCTCGAGAAAACTATGTATGTTCTGACGTTATTTGTATAATTTAGTGTTCTGTGACGTTATACGCTCCGGCATATTTATATACGTACAAAAACCTGCATAATGTCGAACAGTGCAGGCTAGAGTGTTTATGCAAAGAACGGGTTATATCCGCGGCGGTCGGCGGTCGGCAGGCACCTTCACCGGCGGGTGAACGAAATGCCTTGCTATTGACCTGATGAAGGTCGCAGCGCTGCGGTGACCCGGCGCCTTACTCTCCTACGATACCTGATAAATATAGATAAATACAATATATAGAATGTAGAAAAACACCCAGACACTTCAATATTTTCGTGCTCATCACACAAAAATATTCCAGTTGAGGGAATCGAATCCACGAACTCCGGCGCCAAAGGCAGGGTACCTACCGCAGCGCCATTCGGTCGTTTCAATGAGGGACAAGGTACATAAAAAAGTAATATTACAGATATGTTTTAATACCGATGAATATTAAAAATAAAAATAGGTACTACTTAGTCCTGTATTTAATTTTTTTGCATAAAGCCTATTCATAAGCCATTGACAATATTTAAAACTAAAATGTTTGATCTGTTGACGAACAAACTCTATTAAATTAAAGACCACAGACCAAGGAATAACTTTATGGACGATATTTTAAATTTTTAATAATTGTAATTAATCTACTTGGTAACATTGTGCTATAAATTTTGCTATTTTATGTTAATTCACTCACTCTGTAATTATTTCTAAGACTGTAATATTTATACACCAATATTATCGGTAAAATGTCATCGGTGAGATCTTATTGTAACGTAGGTACATTTTCATTAATTAAATATCATTCATTCAGTCATTCAATCAATATATCCTCATCTATGTCAGAGAGCGCAAAATGCTACCTCGCTCCCCATTCTATTGCACCGCGGGCAGCGAGATAATGCACCGACTAAAAGGTCGCACCGTGTTCCCTCCATTCAGGAGGACAACAAGCAAACTAGATTATGCACCACAGCGGCCGCTCCGCCAACCCGTAAGTTACGGCAGGTCGCCGCTCGGCGCTGGACGTCGCGGCAAGGTGACTGCCGATTGCTGACAGTGACGGTGGTCTGTGACGTCACATCACTATTTTTTGCATTCAGGAAATTTTATTGAAACGAAATTTCTTTTAAGACGCTACAGCTGCAGGGGGCTGTATTTTTAGGGTTCCGTACTCAGAGGGTAAAAACGGGACCCTATTACTAAGAATTTGCTGACCACGTGTATCTCGGGCAGAGCTGTTTTGGTTGGAATTTTGGTCTTGATAGAAACCCTCAGTGCGCGAGCCCGACTTGCACTTGCCGTTTTTTAATAGGTTTGCACTTGCAATCAAATCCGATAGACAGCAATGACGCGGTCTAAGAATATAGAGCGCATTTGCCTAGAAAATGCCTATTCACTCTTCTCTTGAAGGTTACCAGATTATACTTGGCTGGGAACACGGAATCTGGAGGAGTGTTCCACACCTTAGCGGTTCGTATCAGAAAAGTGAAAGGAAAACGTTTCGTTCGAGTTCGTTGGACATCAACCACATAAGTATACCACTCCTCTCGGCGTCTTGTGGTTCTGTGACGAAAGAAGTTTTATTCCGTCACGAAAATCCTGATATTATGAAGAATATCCACGAAACGCCCAGTCTTCACTCTCACTTGAAACTCTTGTTAACTGAGCCCACATTTACAAAAACTATTTGCCGTTGCAATCATGCAATAAGCTTTCAACAGGATTCGGTATGAGAAACTCGTTAGCGCGAGATAAATCGACACAGCGCCATCTATAGAGCGGTGAGTGAATTTCGTTTCAACCGAGTATTCCACGACCCTCATGCATGCTTTTTTCACACTACACGTCAATAGTTAGTACTTGAAAGTACTCTCCCTAATGATGTAATCACATCACACTTCACACTAATATTATAAAGGCGAAAGTTTGTGTGTAAATGTGTATGTTTGTTACTCCTTCACGCCGCAACTACTGAACCGATTTGGCTGAAATTTGGAACATAGATAGCTTATAACCCGGATTACAACATAGGCTTATCACTTTTTATCCCGGGAAAATCCATATTTCTCATGGGATATTTAAAAAACCCTAATTTTCAACAGTAATCTATATCTACAGTTATAGGTATATTACTTTGACAATCTTTCCTGAAAGTAGCTGTAAAGGTCATTGAAAAGAAAAATCAATTTTTTCTCGGGATTAGTAAAAAATCGAATTTAACGCGGGCGGAGCCGCGGGCAAAAGCTAGTCGTATAATAAAAGTGATTCTTCTTTTTAGTACGGAACCCTCGGTACGCGAGTGTGGTTCGCACTTGACCGGTTTTTTCGGGCGTGACATGCAAAGCGCTCGGGTAAGCAGGTACTTGGTGCGCTGAAGCCAGACGCGGTGACTTTCAGAGATTTCCATAAATTAGCGCACGTCAGTACACGGGCGGCGCTACACTGCGGACCAGAATAAAGGAACACCCAAAAACAGTGTTACACAGAAAATAATTCTTGTGAATTTTTAACCTGATACATAATAGTACATTTCAATGTAAGTGCGGAAAGTTTGTCATTTCTTTACGACTCCCGGTTTGTTGACCCAAGCCTAAGGCGCAGGTCAACCATAGGGACGAGTAGAAATCACAATTCCGCACGTGCATTGAACGACGTTTTTTAATACATTTGCGAAAAAAAATTGGTTTTTCGTGTTTGCCTGCTCCGTGTTTGCGTGCCGTGCTCGTGTTCGTGCGCGTCCTGGTGCACTCGCTCCTGTGCCGCGTAGGAGGAAAACAAAAAAGGTACCAGTGCGGAAAAGAATAACTTTCGCACGCAAAACACATGGAAACGTCTACTTTTTGAACAAATTTGTATTAAAAAATATTATTGTCACAGTGTTCGTAAAAAAAACTCTTCCAAAATCGCGTGACCGATTTTTATGTTTTCTTTATTCTATAGCTCTGAGAATAGGAACGAACACTATTTTTCGTACGCATAAGTGAGAAATGATTTATATGTCAAAACAAGGGTTGCCGGGTCAGCTAGTCTAATGATTATAAATTTCTCGTATCACAGAGATTAGTTTTACTTTTAATGGTAGAACCAGCAAATACAGCCCGAGAGAATTACGCTTCCAATACTAAACCAATTTAGCTTTTGGAGATAGATTTTACCCTGGATTAACACACAGACTAACTTTTGACTTACTTCCTTGTACTTTCGAAATACTATAGTTTTATCACGACATGAATCCTACGGGATTGGGTCGAGCCGCGGACAAAAGCTAGTTCTCCATAAATCAACCAGAAGACCTTATCAACAGACTTTGAATGGAGTCTACTATATTTTAAATTGAGCTTAAGTCATAAGAAATACCTGTTAATTAAATCGAAAAAGTCCATTGACTCACCTTGGCCTTTTGCAATATTATGATTATTTAATTATAGTATTTAAATTCGTAATAAAATGTACGGAGATACTGTTTTATACTTTGATACAAAATTGTATACACTCTACAGAGAACCAATCAGAGGGCAGAATTTGTTTGCGATGACCATAACGATGATACGTTTTTCTCACACAATCGTCTAGCAGGTCTGATTTGGCGGGAGGCATCGGCCGTGACTAACCACCCTACAATGATGCACTTAGTACACAAGTGATTTAGCTTTCCGGTACGATGCTGTGTAGAAACCGTTAAGGAGATTTATTGAATTTATTTTTGTCTTTCTCACTCTCACGGATACGTTGGTAGGTGCGACATGCAGCGTCGCGGAAGAATATAACAAAAAAACAACCTTTTACCTAATTACTCAAAAACTAAGCCAGTTATCAAAAATCTGTTTCGAAGCGTTGTTTTGTTATTATTATTAACGACACATTAAAACATTCGATCGTGTTTCTGCTTCTAAGCGATTTTAGATTAAAGACCCAAAATAAGTACATGACGTGTAAATTTGAATGTAATTGTCATTATAGTTTTTAAATAAAACTTCATTCAAAATCACTAAAATACGCCGTTAAAGGTGAGTTTACATGCCCCTTCCATTCCATCTTCGGCTGCATCACCAGGTAAGATTGCAATCAAGTATTAACCTGTAGAGAGTAAAATTAAAACATTTATGTGCACTACTATTAGTGCTCCACAGTGTAATGATCCATCACTAACTTTTCCCATGCATCCTACGAAGAGTGATGACGCAACTTGGGGAGCGAGAGCGCAAAAACTGCAACTGAAAATACTGCTTAGCTATTTACAACTACAGCAATAGTACTGTGGGAGAATTATGAGATAGCGCAGAGACAACTAACAACTCAGTGTTAGCTCAGTGTTAGACGCACCGCCAAGCGATTTAGCGTTTCGGTGCGATGCTTGTAGAAACCGTTGGGGTAATTTTTTTTTTACTTTAATACAAGTTATTATTTGACTGCGATCTGACCTGATGGTAAGTGATGATGCAGCATTAGATGTTATCGTACTAACTTGGAAGGGTAAGTAAATTTACCCCAACCAACGGTTTCTACAAGCATCGCACCGGAACGCTAAATCGCTTGGCGGTGCGTCTTTGCTTGTAGGGTGGTAACTAGCCACGGTCAAAGCCTCCCACCAGACCAGACCTGAGCCAATTTAGAAATTATAAAATTCCAAAGTGGCCCGTGGCGGGGATCGAACCCGCGACCTCCCACTCGAATCCGAGCGCGCCGCCACTGCGCCAGGGAGTTCGTCAAATTTCCTTACACTTCTAAGTTAGTGCGCAGTCAAGTACTAACTTGTATACAGTAAAAAAGTGTGTATCTTAAAGCTAATAACTCAGTGTGTGTTAAATTAAAGCCGTAAACGGGTTTTATTTTTGTCCTCCTCGCTCTTACGAAGGCGTTGGTGGGTGCAACAGGCAGCATGGCGGGAGAATATGACAGAGAAACGGCGTTTTACCCAATTAGGTACTTAAAAAACTAAACCAGTCATCAAAAAACAAATTCTGAGCGTTTTTGGAACTTATTACTACCGACTCAAATAAAAAAATACTAAAATAAATCTAAACGGATTATTATGTTTTTTTTTTTATACAAAGTAATAAGAAACTATATGGCTTCCGTATTTTGCCATTTGACTACGAAACCCTAAAAAGGAAATCTTGGTGCAGTTTGGGAAAACTTTATATCCCACCAAAAACATTCTGTAAAAACTAGCCAAGTCTCGATGAAGCTGCTTGTTTATCTCTAAAAAGTAATGAAATCTAGACAAAGTCGTACCAAGTCTAAGGTTCCTTACTGCGATTTCTCTATTATTATAGTTAATGTTGTGTGACTTGGCCGTTGAAAGGTATAGTACGATTCACGAAAGATGACCACAAATGGCGGGCCTATTTTAGGTCTCTTTGGACTTATCTAACTAATATTATGGTCTTATTTATTTTAACTAATATATATGGTCTTATTTAACTAATATCAAAATATTATTTTGGCTTAAGTCTTTTCTTCATGAGTGTACATGAAGAAAAGACCCGCCATTTGTGGTCATCTTTCGTGAATCGTACTATACACAAGGATACAAACTGTGGCAGTGGCAATTTTCCATCATCAATGGGTAGCGGTTCTGGCGACAGATTGGTGAAATGGTGTCATGGAGCACCTGGTTTTGTATCCTTGTGTACCTTTCAACGGCCAAGTCACACAAAATAACTATAATAATAAAGAAATCGCAGTAAGGAACCTTAGACTTGGTACGACTTTGTCTAGATTTCATTACTTTTTAGAGATAAACAAGCAGCTTCATCGAGACTTGGCTAGTTTTTACAGAATGTTTTTGGTGGGATTTCACTTCTTTTTGTAAAAACGTGTGCATACTGATTTATTTTAGAAGATTTTCTTATTTGACACAGTTTTTTCTTTTCAGGAATAGATTTTTAGGATTCCATAGCAAAATGGTAAAATTGGAACCCTTATGGTGAGACTTTCTCCGTCCGTCCGTCCGTCTGTCACACTCGAATATTTCAGTAACAAGTATTAGTCAAGCTATCGAGTTAAAATCTGGAATAGTTTTAGGAAATAGTGACCCAACGTTGTTGCAATTATAATACTCAACGTCCTTTAGTATATGGAAAACAATACGTGTGCGGGTATCACCGCCACTCTTAGTCCAATGCATTAAACGTCGCTGTACGCCGATGACAGCGCGTACCTCGCGTCGTCACCTCACGAAATCGTCTCCGTCAACCGCATGCAGCGTGTGCTGGACCTGCTGCCGGAATGGCTGGACAAATAAAGGATGGCCGTCAACGTGAGCAAGACGGCCGCCATCATTTTCGGCAGGTGGAAACCGCTGCGTCAGCTACACCTCTGAGGACAGGACCTACAATGGCAGACTTCGATGCGTTACTTAGTGTGTCGCATCGATCGGAGCCTGACGGAACTCACGGTGGAACACGATTTAAATAGACCAAAGAGGTCGGACCTCATACTCCAGCTACAAATTTGAAACAAACTTGTCATAGGTTCTGACGTGACACCCAAGTGACACTAATGAAATGTTTACTTATCAACGCCATTAAATCAATTTATTAATTTTATTTTTATTTTGAAAATACTCGATGATCCTAATTCTCCGCATATAAGTTGTCGACTCGGATCGCGTAATTTTTAACGCTCTTTCATTTGATGTGCAATTTGTTTGATTCAACCACACACCGGTACGCCCTTAGATTTGGTTGGGCTCTTGTGTTTTCTAATCAGGGTCACCAGGTACTCCAGGTCTTTTATTAACCTAGTTTTTATAGTTTTCCCTTTATGTGGCCATTAAACCCTAGCTCTGTACCAAATTTCAGCTCTCTGAGTTTATGGGAAGTACTAGTTCTATTTTGATGATCATGAGTGAGTGAGTTACATAAATGCGAAACTTTGCTTTCGCTTAACTTCGGAACTAAATGACCTACAGTCTTGAAATTTTGGGATTTAAGTATGTGATTGCAGCTTACTGGATGACGAAAATTTCAGCGTTCTGGTCTTATCCAGAGGTTCTCAAATAGGGGCCTGAAAATGCGGCGAAATGGTTCCAGTAAAGGATGGTACGGCAGTGTTTGCTTCGCGCTCGACTTGGCGGGGGCACTGCCGTGCCCCCTGATCGAGATTTTTTTAAATCGTGTTTCTGCCTCGGAGGGAAGTTAGATTAAAGACCCAAAATACATAACGTTTTGAAAGTAAAAGTCGTTATTTTAGTTTTTAACTTGCAGGTCACTAAAAATCTACCCAAAGCACTGTGAGAGAATTATGAGATAGCACAGAGGCAACTAACAACTCTGTGTATCAAATTAAAGTATAGGTTCAACTTTAAAAGAAATTAATTAGCAACAACACCGATTTTTATTGCCCCTTCCGTTGATACGCACCGATCCGTGTAAACCTAATGAATTTAAATCTATTTACTTTAGCCAACCTTTGTTACATTTGTAGTAAATCACATTGCAGGGAAACCCTATTCTGTAAAGCGTTGCGGATTGTGATCGTCCTTGAGTTCGCAGTCGAGATTATTTAAAATCTCATTTTTAATAACAGTCAGCTTGCAAGTCACAAACCATTTTTTCTTTCTCGCCAAGGACAAACAGCTTAGAATTGTAATGAACCTTTGGAATATCTGAGAACGTAGATTCAATCTTCAATCGCCATTCGCCACATAGGTAGCTAAATAAATTCACAGGCAACGTCTCACTAACTTTTAACCGAAAAAATGGTTTTATCACAAAAAAATTATGCGCGAGTATCGTGGAGCATTCAGTTGAAACGAAGTTCACCCACCGCTTGATGGCGCTATGTTGATTGCATTATTTCATCGACGAACACTAGTGAGTGCACACAATAAGCGAGAGTTTCAAATAGTGTGTGATTATTGTGGATTTTATCATGTCAAGGGAGTTTCGTGTCGGAAAATCCCATTTTCTTTCGCCTAGCCCCTTGCTAGGTCCGATAAGAAACTTTGTTTCCAAAAATTGTCAATAAACTATTTTGCACTATGGTATACACATACGTCATACAGCCATCAAGGCTTCACTTTTTCATTCACCGTTGTATCATCGTTGACGGCTGTTCGTACTGCGTAGAGGTACAGAATAGCATCGAAGCATGGGCATAAATTAATAAAGTCCCTTGCCGTCCGATAATAAACTTCGTTTCAAAAAATTATCAATTACTATGCGTTTACGTTTACGGTATATTTATTTCACATAGGCCTAACTTACAAGGCACTTGTAAAACGTCAACAATATTTGTTACATATTATTATGTACAGTGATAACTACACGTCGACTTAAACAACTAAGTTTACGAGGGTTCCAACGTGCCCTGCACTGAGAAGAAGCCAACAACAAACTCCAGCCGGCAGCTATTCTGTACAAAGGTATACACAGCCATCAACCCTGCATGATACATTCGCCGTTGTATCAGCGTTGACGGCTGTGCGTACTGCGTAGAGGTACAGAATAGCATCGAAGCATGGGCATAAATAAATTGGTGAGAGCTCATCGCGAATTCAATCGGACTTCATTTGCTCTGTTTGCGGAAGCCAATCAATTGACGAAAAAAATTACCGAACGTCAAGCGCGATTCACTTGACATTGGTTCCGTATGTTTACGTGTATCAAATCAATGTACCTCGTTGGTTTAGTGGTGGGCATGATAAACTGCAGATCACGAGGTCCTGGGTTCAATTACCGGGTCATAAATTATTTTGACAATCTCCCAGGCGCATATAGCATATCCTTATAGATAAGCTCAATCTGGTCTGTTTAGAGGTTTCGGCCGGGGCTGGTTGGCTATAACTGACCGACACATACACACCAAGCGATGTTTAGTTGTTGTTAGGAGTGAAGCAAAACCTATCTATTTATGTTAAACTATATACATAATTTTTTCAGCCACACTTTTTTTTGTAGGACTCTGGAGTAATTAATTCTTGTTCATGTTTATTTTAATTTGTAAACATGTTTAATTTTAATAATTGAACGCAGTTAATAAGCTGCCGCACAGGTTTGGTTATAAGCGAATATTTTGATCAGTAATAAAAATTCAATAATAATTTCCTTGCAGAACCCTCCTCAATTCCGCATTGCGCTTAATCGGCAAAATCAACACGCTGCCGATTTCCTATAGCGATATGTACTCGTTTAGGTACATATAGTACCTACTATAGACGACCGAATGGCGTAGCGGTAGCGAACATGCCGTCTGCATCGGAGGTCGTGGGTTCGATTCCCACAACGGGTAAATGTTAGTGTGATGAGCATGAATGTTTTCCAGTGTCTAAATGTTTTTCAATATATTATATTTATGTATATGTATTAGTATGTATGTATATTTATCAGTTATCTAGTTACCATAACACAAGTAATTCACGCGTAGCCTGCATAAAGACACGAATTCTTTTTAACATTTCACTTGACGAAACGCAGTTAAGTGAATCGCGATTGTAAATGAGATTTTTGCATTACCTACAAAATTTTTCCTGCGCGTCTAATCGAGGATTTTCCCGAAGTAAAAAAGTTTATCAAATAAACAAGATCTCAATAGAAACAACAGGTAGAAAGATCTCTAGTATAAGTAGTGTCAAGTCGATACATATTCATTAGGATCAAGAGCCGGTCGCGAGGACGCGGCAAGGTCGCTGGCTCATACGATGGACGATGCAAATCTATGCGTTGCATCAATAGACATAATATATACACAGGACCCGGCGAACCGCGTCTGAAAATGTCGTCTGTTTACTGGTGTCAAGAATGTTTGTTTTGACACCAACGGCGTCAGTAGTAAGCCGACCGCAGTATTGTTTATGGACGACGGTCTACGTCACAAAACAACTATATTTTTATATATAATATCATTGTCCGCAAGCGAGTTTCCCCAAGGACGATTTCCGCCGTATTAGCGGAAATTTTGACAAATAGCGCTACTTTTTTCTTGCATGAAGAAGGTTTACGTAAAATGTTCAGATGGGCTCATCCTTCAACCATCGATATGAACCATATCGATGGTTGCATCCTAAACACGATGTCAGCGGGGCTCTAGCCATATGCTATTGCGATCCGATAGATGGAAAAATAGTATGTTAGGTACATACTCATTCTAGAACATTTAGCGAACACATTTTTTTGACGACCGAATGGCGTAGTGGTAGCGAACCTGCCGTCTACGCCGGAGGTCGTGGGTTCGATTCTCACTACTGGTAAATGTTTGTGTGATGAGCATGAATGTTTTCCAATGTCTGGGTGTTTTTCAATATATTATATTTATGTATATTAATTATCATTTATCTAGTACCCATAACACAAGCTATCCCTTACTTTGGGGCTAGATTGCGATGTGTAAAATGTCCCGTATATATTTATTTATTTATTTACTAGCTGTAGGTAAATGCAAAATCCGGTTTTTCACTAATCCTTCAGGAACGATGAACCTACTAGTGGATTTTACAAAATTTTCATTGGGTTGAAATGAAATGAACAGCCAACGAAAATAGAAATTTAACTTGAATTTTCATTAGAAACCCTTTTCTAAGGGAAATATAATTCAAAAGGCGGTGGATCCAACGATGGAACAGAAAAGTTGTGAGGATTTTTTTTCTTTATTTCCCACGCGAAACATCTAAAGCCAGCCACTTAAGTCTTTGCCGTAAAAATTAGGCCACTATTTTTTACGAAAACGTAATATTAAACACATAATACCTATACGAGTAGGTGTATTTATATGCACGGAGTCATAAAATTTAAAATTATAGCAATAATTAAACTATCTTTAGGTGAATATTTCATCTACCTACCCAGAGTTAGATTAGGGGCTAGGTATAGACTATAATATATTAGTGTTGTTATGGATATCCATATCCGTAACCGAAACTATCAGATATCTGAAATAATTTAATATCCATAACCGTAACCGAAACCGATATTATTTTTTACCAATATCCATATCCGGATCCGAAATTTAACACTTCAAAATGAGTAGCTGTAAGAAATAATTAATTGTATGACAGATATACAATTAAAGTCGAATATAATCTTTTTTTTTCAACTTTTTTAACTTTTATTGATTTTCATAAATCTTATTTGTATTTCATTTTACAGTTCCTTAAAAATTAATAGCCGTAACCGAAACTATCAGATAATCCCACATAATTTAATATCCATAACCGTAACCGAAACCGATATTATTTTTTACCAATATCCATATCCATATCCGGATCCGAAATTATATATCCATAACATCCCTAATATATATATAGTTCAGAAGAGGGAGTTGTCCAATGCCAAGAAATGAATTGTCATGGCGTTTTCCTAAGTTTTTAATTTGAAACTTGCCGTTAAACGGTTAATAAGTCTCTAAGGTTTGGGCATTTTATTCGGCCTAGCTCATGTTCAAGTATAACATGAGATAATGAATCCAAAAACCTAAATATATTTTATTTTTTTGGTATTTGTCTCTGACCGTAAAAAATAATAAAATCCAATTAGTCGATCGCCCCTAAATTGGGTAGAGTGACCACACCTTACCTGTAATGACATTTTTTTATTAATTAATTCGAAACGCCTTTACAAGTTTCGATACCTAATGTGAACTTAGTGTCATTGTAAAGGTTATACTAATACTTACCTAAGTGCTAAGATATTTAGGTACAGTCTACACACTTTAAATACGAAAGTGTGTTTGTGTACTTAATTTCTTTATATAGAAGCTCCTAATAAGCACGTAGCAAGAAAGATATATCATGGAGAGTGATATCGGCCTCCTATTCTAGGAAACTGGCATTTTAGCTGACGTCATTATTGCGGGTGACGTCTTATGGGCGAGTGATGACATTAGGACAGTCGCTGTCATTAAAATATTCAAGTTATCTTCACTGGTCCAAATTAAGTTTTCATACCAACTTGGAACTAGTAAGTACCTACCTAACCCTAGACGTTTACTAAACAGCCTCGCACCGGATCGCTTAATCACTTGGCGGTGCGTTTTGGTCATAAACAGCCGCCACTGAAGCCTCTCCTCAGATCGGACCTGAGTCAATTAAGAAATTTTATAGAATAAGTATTAAGGCGCTTCATGCATTAGTATTATGCTTGAGTCAAAATTTACGATTTCCGAAGGAACATAAAATAGTTATGTGTTCAATTATAGATTAGATAATTGAATTCATATTATTTGGCATTTCATAATCTAGAACTTGGCTCAAAAATATTTTAAAATATGTGTATAACTTTCTCACTAGAACAGTTTTTGTATAGGCTGTTTGCTAAAATAGCGGTCGACGCTCTACGCAGATGCAAGATATTTGCCATGTTTCTTAACACAAACTTATAACAATGACACATTTTGAAAATTAATAACATTTACTAAAAAGTGTCTCAAAAATAAAACACGATTTTCCTAGATTTTCATTCAAAAGCTTTAAACCGAAAAGTGCCATTTTTAGCATTTTTCGATAAATTAAACGTATTATTTTAGGATAAAATCCAAGATATTTTGTTATTTCTGAATTATAGTAATTTAATTCAATTCATATTCATTGTCACTGGTTATTTATTATTTTAATAAGTTGTATATTTATTTTACTATAATTTTTTTTGTAATACCGTTTTCCGCGCAAAATTGCGTCAGCGGGAACGGAATTCCTTTCTTGTATGGAGCGACACGCGATTCACGCGTAAACGCATAAACGCTCTTAAGTAGGTACTTTTAGTACCTACTATCTACATAGGCACTAGTAACATGTACCTATAAGTAGTGGTATATTGTGGGTATAATATTATGTAGTTTACAGTGTGATATGGATATAGAGGCGATGCTCAAGACTGTAATCCATCTACTTCACGGCGACGCGCGGGTGGGACCAGTGCACTTGAGGTGTGGTCCCACTGTTAGAGTGCTCAACATAAGATAATCGTACGCCTTTGAGAAAATTAATGGTGACCTCTCAATGCAGGTTTTCTCAAGATATTTTCCATCACCGCAAGTGATATCAGCACAAATCCAAAAAATCTGAAAATCGTGCATGGAATTCGAACCCGGACTCTGTTTCCAGGCAGGGCCTGAAATAACGTATATTATAATATAATACGTCTATTTCTGTTGATATTTTCTGAATTGCATTCCATTTGAGCGATCGACAGCTTTTTGTGACGATCGCAAACATGTAATATTAGGGCTACAGCTGAAGATTGTTTACCCACTGTAAGTGCAGGCACACACGTTTAGAATGATGCATTAATCCCTGTTCCCGCGTGACCGCGGTTCGACTCGGTCACGGCGACTCGACTCGACTGCACTGCACTTGTAAAGGATACCTACTGTTATTATAATACATTTATTCTTGTGACCTTACAGCAACTTTGTGGTCTAAGTCCGCGAAATATGCCACAAAAAGTGATTTACTGACTTTTGACCGCAACCACTTACATTTCGTTAGTCACATTTATTATAATATTATGACCTATTTCTGATCGTCAGAGAGTTATCACACGTATTTTTTTTGTGACCATTAATTGTGCGATCGACAGCTCTTTGTGTCGATCAAAAATATGTAATTTGTACTAAATTTCTACGGCTGCAAATTATTTTCCCGCTGTAAGTGCGGGCACACGCGTTTAGAATGATGCATTAATCCCTGTTCCCGCGTGAAACCTTAATATATGACCGCGGTTCGACTCGGTCACGGCAACTCGACTCGACTGCACTGCACTTGTATAAAGGATATTGTTATTATAGTACTCGTGTCCTTGCGACCTCTCTGCAGATTGTTTTCCCGCTGTAAGTGCCGGCACACGCGTTTAGAATGATGCATTAATCCCTGTTCCCGCGTGAAACCTTAATATATGACCGCGGTTCGACTCGGTCACGGCGACTCGACTCGACTGCACTGCACTTGTAAAGGATATTGTTATTATAATACTTGTATCCTTGAGACCTTACTGTAACTTTGTAGCCTAAGTCCGCGAAATGTGCCACTAAAAGTGTTTTAGTGTCTTATGACCGCAGGTTGCAAAGTTACGTTTTTCTTTTACACTTTAGAGCCTCCTAACAATGTACCTACTACTCATTTCAATCTGGATGCCTTCAAGAGAAGTTGAGTTAATGGGCCTTTTATAGGCAAACACACTTCATCCTAGACCTAATCATTTCTGTCCATCAGACACGACATAAAATATAGACGATTGAATTAATTATGACTTCTTCTCAGTTCTGGGCGCGTTAACTTAAATTTAAGCCGCCAAATAGTAATCACTATAAGATAAGTATTAGTATGTATTTCCTTTTTATAAATGTCATTAAGTTAGACCTGTATGATAAATCACTCTCATATTAATCTCATCTCATTTAAAGATTTTACTTTTACATTTATGAAAATCATCCCAGGGGTTTGTTTTCCTTGTTATGTTTTCATTTATGAAAATTCGGACTTTTTGGCTTAAAATAATGACTACACCACCAGATATCTTATAAGAAAAAGATTGTTGCACTCAGCATTAACGCTTAGGAAATTCAATTCAGACTAAAAAATGCGAATCAATCAGCACCCTAAAGCTCAAAAAATAAGGTGTAAATTCTATTGAAGTGCATCCAAATTGCATTCTTTGTAACCCGCTGAATCATTTCAGTGGCGGACAGAGATAGAAATATAAACCACCATATTTCACGTAGATAAAAGCGAGACGGGTATGTATTTTTGTTGCTGCTCCGAGCGTCTGGCTAATGCAAGCTGTGTCTTGCGCTGACGAAGATGGATGGGCTCCCCTTAGCAGTTGAATGAGATGACTGGGAAAGGATAAAGGGTAATTAACTTCGGAATTAGACCCGAGAATCGAATCTGTACCTAGAATCTAGATGCGGCGATAAATTAATGCGGGGAAGACTTCAAATGTCGTGGATAAGAGGCAAATGTACGAAAGTATACAATCTTATCTTAACGACCTCCCTGGCGTAGTGGCAAGCGCTTGGATTCGAGTGGGAGGTCGCGGGTTCGATTCCCAACACGGGCCACTTTAGAATTTTATTATTTCTAAATTGGCTCAGGTCTGGTCAAATGGCTTAGGCCGTGGCCCGTGTTAAAGGCACACGACCTACGAAGGAAGATTTTGCGCTCCGGCGCGATGCTGTGTAGAAAGCCGTTAGGGGTGAGTTTACTTACCCTTTCCAAATGGTTATCAACTTCGGCTATTATCATTACTTACGATCAGGTGAGATCGCAATTAAGTAGGTAATAACGACGCAATGACTTCTATGTATCCTTAGAAGTCATTGTAACCACGTAATAACTTGTAAAGTAAAAAATCAATCAGTAAGTACCTACTTATCTACCTAGTGGAGAAGCGCGGAAAGGTTGTCCTAAGCCTTATAGATCCGGGTTCTTCAATGCTTTGACGCCCTCTTTTCTGGCTATATAGGAAGATTGGTTGCGAGTGCATAATAATTTGTGTATATTAGTTTTTCAGTTATGTGTGTACACAAATTGCTATTTACACAAAAAAAAACTAAACCTTATATTTTGAATCGCGCCCGTTGTTTGAAGTCTGCCATTATATTTCGAACTTTCGCCACACAGATAACAATAAATTTAAAAAATATAAGCCCGGCTTAGTTTCTGTGGGGTGATTTCGGGAGAATTTCGAAAAACCATTCCTTATCCCTTGTCTTCATTATTAACCTCTGTATTAATTGATGTAAGTTGATTGAGTGAGTGCAAGAGTCAGTAATTTTCTTTATTTCAAAACATAACATTAACACATCCATTATGCAGATTAAAATTCATACGCCTCAATTAGGAGACTTGATATGATTAAAGCCGCATTTTCACTAGGGGACATTTGATGCGCGACTCTGTCCCGCGACACGAAATTCACGTGTCCCGCCCGATGTCGCCCGACATCGCCCGACGTCGCTCGGGACATTTACGGGTCGCACAACATGTCGCAAGTCGACGGTGTGCGAGCGTCGACTTCGTGCGACATTCGTGTCCCTCGACAGTCGCCGGACAGGCTTGGAGTGGTGAGAACGTGTGTCGCTTTGTGTTCCGAAAATGGCAGTAGTGTGGTCTAACGAAAATATATTGATTGATCGATAATAATTAATTTAATCGATAATACTTACTTTAACGGCCTACAAGCTGTATTTAGGTGATTTTGAATGAAGTTTTATGCAAAAACTATAAAGAAAATTACTTTCAAATTTACACGTCATGTATTTTGGGTCTTTAATCTCAAATCGCTAAGAAGCAGAAACACGATTGGATAAAATTTTCTCGATAGAAAGTTCTCCCAAAAGTTGCTCCAAAATCTCAGTTTTTCTATATTTTAACGGAAACTACTATGGATGTACCTAATTGTAATTTTAGTTTTAATGTATCGGTAATAATAATATCCTAAAACGCTTAGAACGGATTTTTGATAACCAGCTTAGTTTTTGAGTAATTAGGTAAAACGTCGTTTTTCTGCTATATTCTTCCGCGACGCTGCATATCGCACCTACCAAATCTCCGTGAGAGTGAGAAAGACAAAAATAAATTCATTCAATCCCCTTAACATAAGAATTTAATGCCTTTATCAATTCTTTGCAAACTTCTGGTATAGTATGACAAATTACTGGTTTTGACACTCTTAAAAGTATAGGACAATGAACCGTAGCTATCTCCAGTTGCCAAGTATTTCAATGTTGTTGCGAGTCTGATGGGAGGGTCGATAGATTTCCGAAACTTTGTGTCTTGCTTGACGATGTCCGGCCCAACCATATTTTAAAGTATCTCGAAATCGGTTCTAGACATTCTAGTAAAATTTTGGAAAGATCCATCGCGCATTTGAAGACTGGTTATTAGACTTGAACTTTCCCTTTGGAGCAAATATTCCCGGACCCACCACCTCTTTTTTTTACGTTTTGCTAATGACTTTCGAATAATTATGTAAGCTGCACTGAATAACACTACTTCCTCGGGCGACATACTGATCACGACTGGACAATGAGAACGAGTCGTATGTTGCGGGACATTGTCCCGCAACTTTTGCAGGGACAACTACGTGAATGTCGAGCGACATGTATCTGCGACATGTCGCCTAGTGAAAATGGGGCAGGCGCCGCTTGTTGAGAATATGCTAATGCAGACTGCTACGTGTGTGTGTGTTTGTGTGTGTGCTGAAGTCTGCTTAGCAGTGAGGAGGCATAGTCGAAAGAAAAAGAGACTTGTAAACTAGGCGCTGGTCCAAGAAGTGAGTAGCCTGCGATCTTATACAGTCAAACGATTAAGTTAGAGCTTAAGAGACCGAGACCTTTTTTTCTCTCATAGAAGTTTCTCACCAACCCAAGGTTTCAGAGTTAGGAGGGCAAAATGACGGGACCTGGCAAATACTTTCACTAACAGAATTTTCTCGCTTATACCCAGTTCTCACTTACTCAGGTTCAATTGTTTTAACTTTTACTAGCTTCATCTGTAGGTATGTAGCATAGGCTAAACCACTAAAACTGAGTTCAAGTTAGAGATTTAATTTTCCCCACCACCCACTTTAGAATTTTAGCAAATTGGCTCAGAGGTCTCAGAGGGTAATATTTAAATACTGACATAATTCGAGTATTAAAATAATTTTTATACCGACATAATATGAAATTTTGATAACAGTATTAAAATGTTACTACTTTTAGAAGTGGTGGTAAGGCCCGTTGTCTGGTCTGATAGAAACGTTCAATAAATAAATATATAGCTTTGAAAACAATAAATTTCTGTAGAAAAAAAAAATGGTTTGTTTTGGTGTAGTAATTTTTTTAATAAACCGTAATTTTTTGATGAGGTAGAAGAAGCCGTAATTTTTGACACTCGGACGCACGGCGCACGCAAGCACGCACGCACGCACTATTTTTGAGTAAGGATCCCTAAAACGATGTTTCGATTACCATCCTCAACAAATATTGGCCTGTCATCCGTTTCGCGGGGCTCACAAGCCAGTGTCACTGTGTCACACCCAACACTGACCGGAGCTGCTAAACAGTAACCGCCACACTCGGAGTTTGTGCAGTTTTTGTGCAGTTCCCGGGATCCATGGTGTTTGTCCAGTAAATACTGACGAGTTGATATTGGTGCCTGTCCAAGAGTAGTAGAGTTGTGCTTGCATTATATTTTTTAACTGTGGTGTAAATGTTTACGTATGATTATTGTTATCGGCTGATCTTTTTGAGTAGTTAGCTATGTGCTTTATGGCTAGTTTTAGTGTCCACGCACATGGGCCACTGGCCACAACCTCAAAACGCCGCCACCGTTATATTTACTGTAGTTTACATAAATACAATAATCAATATGGAACATGCTCTAATCCTAATGAGTACCTACGTAGTACTTTACGTAGTAAGTTTGACGACCTCCCTGGCGTAGTGGCGGCACGCTCGGATTCGAGTGGGAGGTCGCGGGTTCGACTCTGGCCACGGGTCACTTTGGAATTTTATAATTTCTAAATTGTCTCAAGTCTGGTCTGGTGGGAGGCTTTGGCCGTGGCTAGTTACCACCCTACAAGCAAAGACGCACCGCTAAGCGATTTAAACGTTCGGTGCGATGCTTGTAGAAACCGTTGGGGTAAATTTACTTAACCTCCCAAGTTAGTACGATGACATCTTAGACTGCATCATCACTTACCATCAGGTGAGATCGCAGTCAAGTACTAACTTGTTTAGAGTAAAAAAAACTTTACTTAGGTAGGTATATCGCGCTTTTTCTAAGATTGAGTAAGCTTTTGGCCAGCATTAGAATACTATCTGATATTTGTATTTCTTTGCTAGACTTTAATTTTCTGTTAACATTATTGATAGGTACACATGTGTATTTTTATCCGAGTTTATAAGAAGCACCTACCATATTAAAAAACAAAATCTCGTCGCTACCCTTTGGACAAATTTTACTCTTCTCTTACAAAACATAATAAACATTATAAAGCAGTCTTTCCTAACTGTGCTAACATGCTAGTAGTGTTAGACTTGCACCAATCACAGAACACGTAGAACATGAGACGTCCTTGCTCATCCACTTTCGGTTTCTACGCCCCCGAAGCTCGTCAAACGCTCTACCAGTCCAACCGGAATACTGACATTTCTTAAAATAAACAAATATTATGCCGGCATTACGTAAACAAAATTTGATATACACCTGAGCGTCTGTTTCGACTAGAATAAAAATAAGTAGGTAGGTATCTACTTACATGTTTACAGTTTTAACTGGAACTGTTTTAGTTAAACTTAAGTCCCAATGTCTGAGTAGTTAACCGTGGTTTAGTTAAAGGTTCTTTGTATTTCTCGTTTTGAAATTCGTATATTTCTCAGCCAAAAAGAGACATCAGAACTTTCATCTGAGCGAACCGATTTTGATGATTCTTTTTTAATTTGAAAGCTGGTTTGACATTTAAATTTCGCCCAATTCTGACTCTGGATGCCAGAGTCAGAATTGGACTAAATTGAAATGTCATCCGAGAAAACCATAATATAAATCTTTGCATTAAGCATGTGTGCGGTAAATGGACGAATAACTCAATATGCCAACCGATTTCGATGATTCTTTTTATTAGGGTTCCGTAGCCGAATGGCAAAAAACGGAACCCTTATAAATTCGTCATGTCTGTCTGTCCGTCTGTCCGTCTGTCCGTCTGTCCGTCTGTCCGTCTGTCCGTCTGTCCGTCTGTCCGTCTGTCCGTCCGTATGTCACAGCCACTTTTTTCCGAAACTATAAAAGCTATACTGTTGAAACTTGGTAAGTAGATGTATTCTGTAAACCGCATTAAGGTTTTCACACAAAATTTAAAAAAAAGTAATAAATTTTGGGGGTGCCCCATACTTAGAACTGAAACTCAAAAATTTTTTTTTCATCAAACCCATATGTGTGGGGTATCTATGGATAGGTCTTCAAAAATGATACTAAGGTTTCTAATATCATTTTTTTCTAAAATGAATAGCTTGCGCGAGAGACACTTCCAAAGTGGTAAAATGTGTGTCCCCCCCCCGTAACTTCTAAAATAAGAGTATGATAAAACTAAAAAAAATATATGATGTACATTACTATGCAAACTTCCACCGAAAATTGGTTTGAACGAGATCTAATAAGTAGTTTTTTTGATATTTACAATAAACCTCTAAAAACAAAGTTAGTTTTGCGGTTCGATAAGAAAAGTGGTTTTTATGGTTTTATTCCTCCGGTTGTAGTACGGAACCCTCAGTGCGCGAGTCCGACTCGCACTTGACAGGTTTTTTATATCGGTAAGGATGTACCTACTTGAAAGGTAGTTTGATAATTGTTGAAGTCGGGTTTTTTTGTTCAAATTCAGACCATTTGAGCAGTCAGCAGGTACCATACCATACCGTTTTTACAGATTACCTCATTACCTCGTTGTTACTTAGTTCTCCTTGATCATATCATGGGTCATTTGGATGAAACCATGCCCGCGCTACTCGAAGCACCATGGGTATTGGGTGTGGGCATTATTTACGAGTGTTTGTATGGTGTGAGCGCGGCACGGGCTAGGACCGGTCGTCCTTGAGGTGGCCACTCTCGGTTTCTACTCGCCTCCGTAGCCCCGTATCGATAGACGAGCCTCTTGGTAGTTTGGGATGGCGAGAGTGCAGTGCGTCGAATATTTTTATTATTTGATGCTTTTTGTTCGTTCCACACTGTTAAGACGTCATTACTCTCCTTTTTTTCTGGAATTTTCACTTTCCATTCCTTTTAATAATCGGATTCTTATTGGAATTTGGGAGGATCATAATATCTGCTGTGATTCTTAAAAAATACTTATTGCATACGAAGTTACATCTCGGGCTACTTGGTTTATATGGGCTTGCATAGGTCGAGCCGTGATGGCATTGTTTGCATGTTTGCATCGGTTGTGCAGCCAAGGCTCCTATTGGCTGGTGACTGCGTTGCTAGCTATGGTAACCGGTGATGTGTGGGCGATGTACAATGTTATTGCTGTTTGCTGGTTTGGATGGGTCACTTTTATCACTTTGCACCGCAGGGTCACTTTTGTCCATGTTTTTGAGCATGTGCAGTGTACACGTCTACACAAACGAGTACGTAATCTTACATGCTTACAAGGCTTCATACAGCTTCATTTCCTTACGTCCTTATTAGCTCAAATGCGCCCCTAAAATTTAAACCATGGTTAATCAAAGTTTTAACCAGGTACCTAGTACTTGGACTGCCGGCTATCAGTACATAGTTGACATACCAAAGAACGCAGCGTTTTGATTCACTGTTCCCGATACGTTCGCTGCATCCGTCTTCCCAACCATCTACAACTAGGGAACTTCGAAGCTCCACCTTACGGGTAATGTAAATGTACTTTACTTAAAGTTACAATATACATTCCTACCTTGTTAAAAAATCTATTCTACAGACATATCAAAAATCCACATTCCAAAGATAGTTCAAAACTCTAAATCAATCAGATTATATCGTCACGGTGTCGATTCTAGAACACTAAAATTAAACTAAACTTAGGTTGAGCACGAATCTAGCTTAGTGACTAAGCGAAAACACTCGCCTAATGCTGTGCGCTCGGTAGACGGAGTAATTGCGCCTACGGAACTAAAACCTTGCACTTAGGATGTGCGCACACTTGCAGATTGTTGCAGATACTAAGCTCGTTGACATTGATTTGAAAACGTTTCTACAGGTATCTCTTATTACGTTTTTAGTCCAATCAATAAAGGAGTTGTAGAATGCATGAGAGGGGACCTAAGTGATTTCTTCTGAAACTTGTTCAGGGTACTTAGGAAGTTAACATGCTAAAAGTCCTGACGTCTCGGAGGTGAGCCGGAGTGGGGAGGGGGGGTAAAGGTGCCACTTTTGGGTTTTTCACTAATATCTCAGAAACGGTGCGTCATAGAAAAAAAAAATCTTGCAATAAATTAAAGCTCATAAAATTATCTAAAACTTTGGTCTTATTCAATTTTGCCGTATTCCTAACCGTTTCCGAGCCACACGCTCCGGAAAAGTTAATACTACAAAAAAAACCTTATCATATAATAATCCGGTCAAGTTAGACATAAAAATAGTGGTCAAATAACAATAATTCCGACAGAGCCAAATCTTCGTAGAGACCTTAGGTTTACCAGGAGGAATAAAGTGTCAAAAGTCCCCATCAATCCTATGTGTGCAACAAAAGTTATTCGGGGTCAAATATCAAAATTTGAGGTTTTTTGGATTTTTCTCGAAAATAAATTCAGGGCAAAGTTGTAGGTCTTACCTTTATCTACAAAAATGGTCCTTATGATTTTTTTCCTAAGAGTTAACATTCCTGAGATATCGCGATTCTAAGAGTCACATTATACATGATATGCACATATATATACATAATCAGGCAATTACAATTGTAGTAGCTGAAGATATTAATTTCTTTGTAGTTACTACTTACTGCAAGGACTCCAATGGATAAAATAGTATATTTTCTATAACTTCCTAACAATAACCGTTTACGCAGTGTACGCAAAGGAAACTCTCAATATGGAACAAATTTTCCCATTTTAGCAACATTTTTCATTGATGCTCCTATTGTATTGGTCGTAGCGTGATGTTATATAGCCCGTAGCCTTCCTCGATAAATGGATTATCCAACACAAGAATAATTTTTCAATCGGACCCGTAATTTCTAAAAAACAAACACGTTGATCCCCTCCTTCGTTTCAGCGAAATTCTGTTGCCATAATTCTGTTGCGTACGCTGCGTAAACGGCTAAAGTCTCGCAAAAATCATGTATTGCGGAGTTGATCTCCTTTAATAGTTCTAAAAAATAATCCACAACAGCAAATACCTATCTCTAAGTTTGACTCGCTATATTTTTTTTATTATGGCAATCGCCATTTTGCTGAAACGAAGGAGCGGATCAACGTGTTTGTTTTTTAGAAATTACGGGTCCTGATTGAAAAATTATTCTTGTGTTGGATAGTCCATTTATCGAGGAAGGCTATGGGCTACATAACATCACGCTACGACCATACAATAGGAGCATCAATGAAAAATGTTGCTAAAATGGGAAAATTTGTTCCCTAATGAGAGTTTCCGTTGCGTACACTGCGTAAACGGTTAATGTTAGGAAGCTAAAGAAAATAAACTATTTTATCCATTGGAGTCCTTGCAGTAAGTAGTATCTACTAAGAAATCAATATCTTCAGGAACTACAATTGTTATTGCCTGATTATGTATATATATGTGCATATCATGTATAATGTGACTCTTAGAATCGCGATATCTCAGGAATGTTAACTCTTAGGAAAAAAATCATAAGGACCATTTTTGTAGATAATTGTAAGACCTACAACTTTGGCCTGAATTTATTTTTGAGAAAACTTACCGTTTTCGAGAAAAATCCAAAAAACCTCAAATTTTGATATTTGACCCCGAATAACTTTTGTTGCACACATAGGATTGATGGGGACTTTTGACACTTTATTCCTTCTGGTAAACCTAAGGTCTCTACGAAGATTTGGCTCTGTCGGAATTATTGTTATTTGACCACTATTTTCATGTCTTACTTGACCGGATTATTATATGATAAGGTTTTTTTTTGTAGTATTTACTTTTCCGGAGCGTGTGGCTCGGAAACGGTTAGGAATACGGCAAAATTGAATAAGACCAAAGTTTTAGATAATTTTATGAGCTTTAATTTACTAGAAGATTTTTTTTCTATGACGCACCGTTTCTGAGATATTAGTGAAAAACCCAAAAGTTTTTTCCCCCTTTTCCCCCCCCTCCCCACTCCGGCTCACCTCCGAGACGTCAGGACTTTTAGTATGTTAACTTCCTAAGTACCCTGAACAAGTTTCAGAAGAAATTGCTTAGGTCCCCTCTCATGCACTCTACACCCCCTTTTAGGTTATTCATTGACTGGACTATTTCTCAAACATGCTTGTAAATTTGAGCATTATTTTGACAACCTACTTAGAGATAAATCGAAATTGGTGTACCAGCAAATCAGCGACTGCCAAAAGTTGTATGAAAATCCATTCCTGTCGTGGTTTACTAGGTCTTATAAATTACACACTAAACTCATACCTATGTGTCGTGTAATTTAAACATGTGACATTATTTTAATCTGATACATGGCAACCAAGGAGGTAACTTAAGAAAGGTTTTATTTATTTTTATTTGTACAACTTATGTAGGTACGAGGTAGATACCATTTATTTATTAAGTTCGTCTCTCGTTGGTCTGTATACATAGTCTCTGGTGGTAACCATGATAATGCGAAGCATCTATGGATTTGTAAATTATATGTCTGAGGTTTGCACTTGCTCATAATTCATAGATATAATACATGTCTGGTTGATGTCTAGAGAAACTTAAGCCCACCAGCCTGTGAAAATATGCCAAATTTAACAAATAAAAAACGAACGTGTAAAACCGTTTCATGCAAAGTAAAGAGTAATTTTACTTACATGCTGACCGAGAAAATGCTGATTTTTATTTCTAACATATTTAATAAGTTATCTCAACACGTTTCATCATTAGGTAGTTACTTACCCACCTCACTGGGCAAGTGCGGCTTCACATACTTCTGAGAACATTATGGTGAACTTTCGGGTATACACTATAACTCGAGATGATTTGCTTCACTGCTAAGCAAGAGATATTTAATTACGATTTATTTTAATTAATATAATAAAATATTTAATTAATTTATTCGAACCTAAACAATAATTTTGTTATTACACAATACCTAGTACCAACAATTCATCGTTTGTCATTTCTACCTTCAAAGTTATTAAACTAAAAGCGGAAGCTAGCTACCGAATTTTCGGTCCAGTTATTGACCCCCTTTTTTGTACTTCTTGTTTCGAAGCATGTAATAACATAGTATTCTGAAGATTAATATGCCGCCGTGCACTAATGCATATCATTACCTAGAGTGGCCCTCTCGAAAATATCACGATGTTATACATGATGGGTTATAGACTTACAAACCACGCGTTACCAAATAATATAACCAACTTGTTAATCTGTCTCTTTCTATGTGACTATGGCCTTATAATGTCTCCACGACAGATGTGGAGGAATCTTCAGGCATCGTTTTAGTACGTAAGGTATATTGTTTTGTTACATGTGGCATAATTTTCTTGCGAAATAAAGTTTTCTTTGTTTCTTTCTTTCTGTCTATCAAATCTCTCTATTGCCCACCGATATGAACCTGAGGACGAGCCCATCGGAACATTTCACTTCAACCTTCTGTACAAGAAAAAGTAGCGCCATTTGTCAAAATTTCCGCTTAAACGGCGCAACATGGTGAAAATCCTGTGGAAACTCGCGTGTGGACTAATAACAAGTATAGTTGGTAGTGATCTGTGGCGTGGATCCAGGATCCCGGTACATAGATAATACTGCAGTCGGCTTACAACTGATGCTGTTGGTGTCAAAACAAACATTTTTGACACTAATAAATTGCTTCACTCTCTTCTCAGGGAAGACATCTTCGACCCTAAAGAGATGAGGAATAATATCGTGAACGTGCTCTCCGAGACACGGGAGCGAAACACCGTTCGGACTGTACTTACTAAACATTTCTGATTCATAATGCTAGAAGATTCACCCACTGTTCCAAACAAGTGAAGCTGTTCAAAGCCTACTGCCGGGCGCTCTACACCTCGCAGCTCTGATATAACTACACCAAAGCCTCCTTTGACTCTCTCAGAGTAGGTACAATACAATAACGCCTTCAGAACGGTTGACGATTTTTATGCAGTGATGCGTAAAACAAGAGCGGCCTTCATTACAAGAATAAATAATAGTAATAACTTTTTTTTTTTTTTATAGACAGAAAATGCCTAACGCATACCCTTCCGGCAGGGGAAACGGAAGGGTTATGTGGGGCTTGCACCCACTAAAAACTGTCTGTTTCCACGACGAACCCGCTGGCGGAAGTACGGGGTTCACTCTCGTATTCACCGCGCTTCCGCCAGGTCTCGACTAGCCACCGCAGCAGCGAGTCACATCATTGTCGGCAGCCTGGCTGCTGCCGAAACCATCTCATAGGTGTGCCTTTATCTGGCCTCACCTCACCTCCTGGCCTGTCTATGTTTTGGGCGACGGGCGGCCCCTATCGCCCGTCACCCGCAGGCCAATAGTAATAACTTAATAATATATTGGATCTTAAAAATTCCCACCTCAATACGCTCAAATTCTTTAAAATATAATAATACCTATGCAAATTAATTATCAGTAAATTATAATGTATTTTTTTAATCTTATTAATTTTATATTCAATTGAATTTTAATTGTTCTTATAAAAATACAACAACAGTATGGACTATGTCTGAAATGAAACATTTTTATTTATTTATTTTATTTATAATTTAATTTTATCAGTCAAAAAGTAGTAATTTATTTAAAACTATATTAAAACGTTCAAAAACGAAACTAAAAATAAAGGAAATAGGCATTACTAACTAGGTGCATATTTTATGCATGATTCAGGTTTAGAGCATATTTGCATGTATATATGTATATTTTCCCATTTTGCATATAAACAAATTCAAAACACCCTAAAATCTAAAAGCTTTTTAGATAGTTTGACCGTTAGAGTGATATAGTGATATAAATAACTAAGGTCCGGCTGTTTGAACTAAGTTTAATTGAAACTTAGTTAAAAATATGGCGGTCAGTCTTTCGAGTTATAGGTCAGACCGTCATATTTAACGATAACTTTTGTGTTAAAGTTATTTAAGTAGGAAGTTAAATTAATTACAAGTAGGAAATTCAAGTTAGAATAGGTAATATTACTAATTAGCTGATAAGCTAGATAGTAAAGTAACCATTTGGCAATGGTACTTATTGGAAAAAAAAGTTATTTAGTAAGTAACCGGCCCTAGTACCTATATTAAATCATAGAAATGTAATACATATTATTCTGGCCAAAAAATACATAATTGAAATGGCGGTCGGCGCTCTTGGGACTTCCTGGCCCATAGGTTAGTTTTATGTGCTCTTTTGGTTCAGGAACAACCAGGCCCAGGCCAACGGTCTCTTGGTCGAGGGGTGAGCACTGAGCAGTTTTCTATTCTTTTATCACATAAATTATGACTGTACATAATCAGTCTATGGACGTCCTTTGCTGACTATAGACCTTTCTGAAAGAGTGCCACCACACACGGTCCTTTCGCAACCAACCGCTACCACCTTTTTCCAGTTTCCTTTTTTGTTCAGCGGGAGATCGTCCTATGCTACGTTTACCGACACGTGGTCTCCACTCCAGACACGTCTGTCCCAATGGCCGTCAGTTCTGCGACAGATATGGCCCGCCTACTGCCACTTCAGCTTGCTAATCCGTTGGGCTATGTCGGTTACTTGGGTTCTCTTACGGATGTCCTCGTTGCGGATTCTATCCCTCAGAGAAAAACCGAGCATAGCCCTCTCCATAGTAGGTACGCTTAGTGACTTTGAACTTGTGAGTGTCCACGTTTCTGCTCCGTACGTCATGACCAGTAAGACTGTAATAAATTCGCTTACGTAAAAATACATAGATATTGTATTTAAATAAAAACACCTGGAAATTACCTGATTTAAATATCCGACCTTGCGTTGGGATTTCCATACAGAGTACTATTTGCATTTGAACACTCACCAGGTTATCGCTAGCAGCTAGATAGTCGCCGAGCAAGCCCGACTTTTCTACCTTCTCAGCCAATGCACCGAAGTAGTGCTAATAAGTGCATACTGATTTATTCAATCATCAGTATCATCATCAGATATAGTGAAAAGAGAATTTTGGGCTAATACGTACTTATTGACAACACCTTCCACGCTAAATAAAATCTTTTTGGAACCAATACGAAATGAATGGGAATTTTCATGCAAAGTTTATATAGAGGCATAAATATTACGCTCGCAAAGTCATTGCCATGAACCTGTGAATATAATGTGTAGTTCACAGGTGTAGTTGTCTAATATGTATTCGCAAAAAAAAATTATAGTAGGGCCGAACAGTTTTTGTTTTTGTCCTCCTCTCTCTTACGAATACGTTATTGGTGGATGCGACGGGCAGTATTGCGAGAGACTAATTACTAAAAAATTAAGCCGGTTTACATAAAAAATCTGAACTTTTTAGATTGCGACACATTTTGTAATGTTTTTTTAACTTTTCTAGTAATAATATTACCATGCTCTCCGAGAGACGAGAGTTGGAATAACTTGAAACGACGGCTTGCTGCTGATTTGATACCACTATTGACTTAAATATAAACAATAAGAAAAGCTTAAACAATATGCAACAATTACATGCCGAGTGCCAAGTTGCGCTGGTCAATAAAAGTGAAAAGTAAATATTGTGGTTGAATGTAGAGCCATGGTGATCTGCCTGTGAGCTGTGGTTGTGGACTGGCTCATGACGTTTGCATAACGCATGCTAAAGCCGAACAGACATTAAATATAACATTACAAACGCCAAAGAACAGCTTTAAGCAGTGATATAGCCATCGAAGTACACGCCTTATCTCCCTCGCAAAAATAGTCGTATTCTATAGTGTATCAATTAGGATGTCCCATTGGTTAAAATCTCTGAGGTTCACTTACCTCAGTCTCTGTGTGCAACATGCAGTCCACAGCAGGGATTTAGGGTGCTGCCTCATTATAGATAGCCACTAAGACGCGCCCCACGCTTTTAGAATCGCCTTTTGTTTCATGCGATTCCGCAGGAGTAAGGTATTGTTAAAAGCCGGTACAAATTCCGTCATATAATATACTGTTTTCTTTAAAAAATCCTTTGTGGTACAAGCTTCACGGCTGTGGAACTCACTCCCAGAACATATAAGGAATAGCCCATCGATTCACACCTTTAAAAAGAGAGTTAAGGAACACTATCTGTTGCTATCCTAAAATACTCATCATTATTAGCATCATTTTTATGTATAAGTTTATTATATTCATTTATTATATATTTATATATAGTATGTATGTATTATATTATATAGTATGTATTTTTAAGTATTATATATACATTTTACTATAGTATATATTATTGTAGTATTTATGGTTTACAGTATAGTATAATTACTTATGTGCCGCTTGACCTAACCCACTTTTCTCGTCACCTTACTCACATCAGGGTAGCTGGAAGAGATCTCTTTTCTTATTTAGGGATAAGCTATCCTTTGCACATCATGTCTCTTGTTATATTTCTTTATGTTTTATGTATGGTGCATTAATAATAAAAATAAAATAAATAAAAATAAATTGTTTTGAAGTGTTTGGGAAGGAGTGGGACAGGTCTTCGCGGACTGAACTCACTATGGACCTTTGTGTTGTCGCAACATCGACGCTTCGTCGTTGAAACGCAGGTGCCGCGGTGATCCGTCAGGACGACGCAACGCAACGCTCTTAGGAGGCCCTTACGTATAAAACATTGAGCCATCCCACGCACGCACTTGCCGCAGCAGCAACGCCTTCGTTCATGCATGGTGTAGAAACAAGATACCCATGCTTCGGCAAACATCACTGATCCACAACAAACGCAACGCAACAAAGGGGGAGCCTCAACAACATTCTGAATGGGTTGCATTCTGAATGGGTTGCAACATTCTGAATGGTAAAATAAAGTGCAGTAGAGGTAGGCCCTAGAGCAATTTTCACCTCTTTAGAGTATCGTGCAAACCTACAGATCAACATAACATTAGCTCAGACCGACATCGCCCTTCGTTCTCGGTACATGCTTGCATCGTCTTTCTAGACGACTTCTTTCTAGCAAGCACGCTCCAACCTGGACCTCATCATTGCTCCTCTAAGAATTAGTAGGGGTTTGGCTACAGCCTACCACGATGCCCAAGTGCGGATTAGCAGGCTTCACACACCTTTGAAAACATAAAAATTGAAAAATCTTCATAATGAGCATGATTCTAAAGTAGATTACTTGAGACTAAGCTCGTTGCGTGTCAATGTGCGATCCCCAGAAGCTTTGCCAAAGAGAGCGTAGAGAATTGAGGAAGTGTCCGAAGGCTGCTATCCAATTTAAATGAAACTGGACGTGTACACTGTACAGTCCGCTGAAAAACAACCAAAAGTGTCGTAAAGACCGCGAGAGGTTTTAGTTTTTTAATGATGTGGTTAACATTATGTGTGTAATGATGATAAAAATATTATTCGCTAGACGTGTCTGGGATGTAATGATGTAAAAATGCGATGTAATCAGTAATCTAACATTATAAAAAGTGCGCTGAATATCTCAATCGAATCAAAGTAGTCAGCAGCTGTAGTCATGACTTATCATTTAATTTTTAAGATTGGTTTCGAATCAATAAGCTTATGGAGCGATTTTCAAAAATTACTTCTTTATCTTGTTTCTTGTAGTCACAAAATATTTATGTCACATTGGGCCAAGATGCCAGCAAGTTGGCCCAATATGGGGAAATCTATCAAAAGATTAAAAGGACTGGAACTTAGAGCCGGCAAGTAGTTAAGGTTCCATCTTCCATACCGAAATGGTAGAAAAGGTAAACCATGGTGAGTGTGACAGACCTTTTGGTGAAATGGAACCCTTGTGGTGAGTGTGACAGACAGACGGACGAACAGACGGACGGCCGTTTGTCCGTCACACTCGATTATTTATATTTAACGATTGTTTTTTACATAGCTCAAAAGTCAAAATCCGAAGAGTAAAATATGCCACGTTTTATCGCGTTAAAATTAAATGCCCTCGAGACGAAAACCAAAATTCAAGCAAGCGGAGCCACGGGTTGTTCTAGAAATATTTTTTACAACTTCCCTGGCGCAGTGGCGCGCGCTCGGAATCGAGTGAGAGGTCGCGGGTTCGATTCCCGCCACACGCTACTTTGGAATTTTATCATTTCAAAATTGGCAAAATTTGCGGAGCCTCGTGGGAGGGTTCAACCGTGGCTAGTTATCACCCTACCAGCAAAGACGCGCCGCTAAGCGATTTGGCGTTCCGGTGTGATGTTGTGTAGAAACCGTTAAGGTTGAGTTTAGTTACCGATTCCAAGTTAGTACGATGCCATCTTTGGCTGCATCATCATTCATCACTTACCATCAGGTGAGATCGCAATAAGTAGGTACTAACTTGTAACTTGTATTGTGTAACTCATGTCCAAAAACATGGCTATCAAATCTAAGACATAGGGTGAACGCTCCTAAGCTCGGCCCCCCCCCAAAGGTCGGCACTGCGCTCTATTTCTGTCGATATTAGTGTTTTGTTGCCACTTAGGCATAATGGGTATTATTTTTTAAAAAGTTTGCACCGATGGGTAATAAAGTTTCAAATATGGGAACACTGGGCTGCACTGCTTTTCGCCAGTTGCCGTTTGAACGAGCGAGAGTTCGTATGTCGTGGAATCGTTTACAAAATTGCTAAATTCCGAGCGTCAGTTGGTAAGGAATAGAATACACATTATAGTACTTAGCACTTGCTGTTGCAATGTTATTGATTGTACGTAATATATTACATTGTTTTTTAATTATTTTAGGCGATTTTTTTGCACATTTGAAGAAAAAACAGGGGTGCAGGACTTAGGAAAATCAGTAGTATGGAGTACCTTAAGTCGGCAGGGGATGCCGACTTAAGGATTTGGGTTATTCCTAAGGTCGGCCCCCTTAGTATAACTTGGTATTATATATAAGGAAAACTGTCTGATTGTTTGTAGTAAATAATAATTGTTCTGTAGATAGGTAATAATTTATATTTACCTAAAATATTAAGTTCGTATACTCAATTGTTATTAATTCGTATAATTTATGTTTTTCGGAGAGTATTTTCAAAGTGTTCCTAACTGTTATTTTTTATGTGAAAATAATTTGATTTCCTACTTATCGCTTTTTATGTAAACATAATTAAAACTGTTTAACTTTTTACACTGTTTTTATTTTTTAGACTATGTAATTACGTGCATGGAGACTATAATAGTACTTAGTATCCATTTATACATAAACTAAGTTTTATCATAATAATTTTTAAAGAAAATCATTTATTCTGCAAGCAAAGTCAGGCTGTGTTACATGTTTTCTTCAGACGCCATTGAAAAACGAGAGGGCCGACTTTGCGAACACAAAAGCCGGACTTACGAACATGAGTGCCGAGCTTAGGCAAGTTAGTACTTTTTTTTAAAATGATTAAAAAAAAATACTTCTTCATAAATAAGTTCGGTTTTTAAAATTGGCTTGCACAGTCAAAAGTATAAAGTATTAGAAAAAAAAAACAACGTATTTTAATTGCTTAGAATGACGCATTTACGAATTTTCTAATGTGACACGACCCTTAAAGTGCCGACTTTTAGAACATCCACCCTAATTGTTGCATTGCAGTCCACTGCTTAACCAAAAGCTTTTGTGGCACAAATGAGAAATGTGCAGTTCCCAGTTCCACTTATTTTTAAATAATATGATGTGTACATAGGATGTGTAATAATTTGTTTCTATAATGCATAAAATGTACATGCTCATATCATTAATATTTTTGGTACCTAATGAACCAATAATGAACTGTTCACAAAACCCCGTGTATGGCTGGGCACTCGAATCTTTAATCAAATTAAAAATCCCACTCCAATAGTAGGTAATCACGTCCATTCGCGAAATGCACGCCGGAGCTCAAATTCAATCTGAAAATTTCTATATTCAAAAAGAGCACCCGCCGTATGCACAAAAAAACACCATACTTGAATATTCCGCATCAGGTTTTCGAGTGTAGAAGTACCAATACCATTTCTATCTATCATTCATTAGCGCAGCTAGAATCCAATACGACATTTTTTACAAGCCCCGGCACAAAGAACGGCGGTGCTACACACACATACATCGTACCGTACAAACACGACGCAAGTGTGTGCGTAGAGAAAAACTTGAAAAAAATACCGACTGACCCGCGCACACATAGAAAACTGCACGAAAAAAATCACCGACACAAAGAAGGTCTACCGAAAACTTCTATACGAACTTTTGTACGCAAACATCAACGAGTCACCCACACGTACACACTTCACAACGAAGTTACGTATGTGTGCGTGATGCACCGCGTCTCTACACGGGCTAAACTTAGCGCTTGCGTGTGGGTGTGATTACAGTTGCAAGAATCCGAAACTTCAGCAGGGCAACACGCAACGTGCATAGTCTCCTACAGCCAAAATTAAACTTTAAATTTCAGCATATAAAGTGAATTTCGCTTTGAGTGATAGACGAGATGTTACGTTTAGTAGCTGAGTCACATGGTGCGCAGCGCGGGTAGTTTCCGTACTAAAGTTGCGGCGCGAGATGCAGCGAAGGGTGCAGGTGTATGTGTGTATATCCCCATCCCGCTTACACCTCCCGCCGCCCGGGGCGGAGGAGAGGGTAGGGAGAGGGGTGTCGTGTCGCGTTGATGAACATTTTTTTCTCATTTTTTTCCTTATTTTTACGCGAATCGTTTTTAAAGGGTTTCATCATAATTGCGAAGCGTCCGATTATGTTGACGACCGATAAGCTCTTCCTTAATCCCAAGAATCAGTTACTTTAATTGGATAATCTTTACAAATTATTGCCGCAAAAAATATAATCCAAAAAAATGTATTTTATGTAAAAAATATAACAGTAAATGACTATTTTGACAAATTATTTATTGGAGGGTGTAGAGGAAAATCTTTGTTGTTCATTGTTTTAAAATAAATAAATACAAAACATCATATTGGGAAGGCACTGAACAAAAAAAAGGAATAAAAAGGATTCTCTACATATTTTATTAGATAACCAGTGGTATTCCCCGTATTGTAACTTACTAATAATCAGTACTAACTTACCCATATTTTACAAAAATATTAACGTAACTTAATGTTAAATTGATAGTAACATGGCCCATTGCCCATAAGTCCACCAATACGAAGTTGAAAGTTCTCTACTCCACTGAGACACTTACTAACGTAAAGACAACGAAAAAAAAATGTTTCCTTGCCCAAGTGCCGTAGACTTGTACGCATGTCTCGAGTGCACGGCGGCGGCGGGAAACTTATTTTCCCGCGTTTTCTGCCGCCCGCCATGATGGAAAATGGAAATTATTGTCACGCTAATACGAATCTAATTAGAATAATTTATTAAATATGTTACTTTAAATATAGTTATGACCTATTTCTTTATTGTTTTATCTGTTCCAATATATTAGACACATAACTTAAAAAATATTAAATATTCTTTATTCACGTAAAAAAGTTCGTAGTAAATTAGGGTCATTCTACAAACTTTTTCCATCCACGTTAAGTTGTGATCATGGATAGGGGAATTAATAAATGTTACGCAAAAAAAGTTGTGTTTATTCATAGATATTTTTGAAAAAATAAAACTTTTAATAACAAAAATGCATTAATAAAGCCGATTGGCTTATCCGTGCATGCCCCAGCATCCCGCTCGCAGGGGAAGTAAAAAAACAGCGTTCGGGCGGCAGTCTCGCTGACTACGCGGCGCGCGCCGCCCGCATCACCACGTTATTTAATTTTATTACATTTCTTCACGTGTTTCGTTTCGCGTACACATTCGGACGGCGGTTCACCTTCGCGCCATGTGCACCAAATTGTGATTTCGGACCCTAAACAAAATGGAACACCGTGGTACTTTTCGACATACAAAAACATTTTTCGGCAAAATTCTCGTAAACCGCAACTAAACGCAGTTCAAAACTAGGTTCATTTTTTATATTACGTTTGTTGATTTTTTTTCGAATTATCTCAGTTTTTCACAAACTAATGCAGTTGAAACGGTTTAAGTTGATTCTTTTGAGTTCTTTTCGTTTCTAAATGAAACTGTAACACACAACCGAGAAACCGTAGCACCGACAGACACAGAAGTAGAGAGAAGGCGGCAGAAGTAGAGATGGCGCTTGCATCTTCTGTGAGCTTGTACTATTCGATCGTGCAGCGGGCGGCGAGGCACTACCTGGAAGATTATTGTCATACAGGTGCGTATAACATTGAAAATTAAAACTGCGATCTTTTCTATTTTCTTTTCAGGCCTAAATTATAGTTTTTCCTGCGCTTAGAGACGCGCGGTACATATTGATAGTTAGATATCACTTTAAAAAAATGGAATATTAATAAGATTAATAAAAGATAATATTTTATTTTAAATTGACATATCGTGTCAAATTTAAATTTTATGTATTAGCGTTTGCTATGATAATACCAATAATACATACATAAATATTAACTGTAGTCTACAATCCTACAGAATAATCTGCTTGAAGTTTCTCTACCGCCAAAAACATGAAATTTAAATAACAATTGGTCAAGTGCGAGTCGGGCTAGCGCACTGCGGATTCCGTACTATCAAGACGCATTCTCAAAAGTCTTAAAGTAAACCAAGCACCCCTGTCCTGCCCATAAAATTAAAAAAAAACGATAAAAAAATCACGTTTGTTGCATGGGAGCCCAACCTTAAATTTAGTTTTTATTTTAATTTAACTATTTATTTTTAAAGTAAATATACAACTAAATATTCTATTAAAATTGTAAGCGTCTACCTGTTGCCGTTATCAAAATCGAGTAAAAACAAGCAAAAAAATCACGTTCGTATTATGGGAGCCCCATTTTAAATATTTATTCTATTTCATTTTTAAGCATTTGTTGTTATAGCGGTGACAGAAATACATCATCTGTGAAAATTTCAAGTGGATATCTATCACGGTTCTAAAGATACAGCCTGGTGACAAGCGGACGGTCGGAAGGACGGGGTGTGACGTCTTAATCCCGTCCCGTTTTTGACGTGACAACGTCTTATAAATCGATAGAGCCGGTTGCACGCACGAAAAAACATGACTCATCCGGCGTTACCTCGCTCATGCGGCGTTACCGGCGCGGCGTTACCTCGCGAGCGCGGAACGAGTGACAAAGAAGACGTTGTCACGTTCAACTATCGTCAGTAAACCGAATTTACAGGCAACCAATTTTTTTATTCATTGGGTACGGAACCCTAAAAACCATTATATTTCAAACAATTTGGGCATATGAAATAAATAAAATCAATATAGTTAAAATAGGTAGAAAGTCATTTTATAAGTAACATTTGAGACAAATTTAGTAAAATATGTAGAGTAAGTATTTGTCCCAATCCCAAATGTGGTTGGTAAGTTTTTTCTTAATTGTTAAGTATTAACAATTTATTTATAATATACGATGGGTATAAAAATATATTCAAAAGTAAAAAAAAATAACAAAGTTTTTAGTATTATTAGTTACGTATGACGCTAAAGTTTTTAAATTTCGCGTAGGTGGAAAATTATTACAAGTATCTACCCAGACTAGTTTACGAACCATTAAATGTTGTTACAAAGGTTAAATGAAAGATGAATTTATTATTAAGTATTATAACATTAATATTATTAACAAACAAAACAAACTCTTCAGCTTTGTTTGAATGCGCTAATCTCAGGAACTACTGTACCTACTGAATTGAAAAAAATATTTTTGTTGTATAGTCAATTTTGAAAAAAGCTGTTGATATTATATCATCACGATATGACTATAATAGGAGCCAAGCATTCATGAAAAATGTTACACATACGGTGTAGTTATTTTTCAGAGCTTTCGTTGCGTGCGAATTGGTCTCCTTTAAAATTTCTTTTAAAAAAGTCCGTACAACAAATGTCTAGCTTTTAAGACTTTTCATTATAACGGAATAGGTAGAAACGAAAGGCATGCGGACGAAGCCGCGCGCAAAAGTCATAACTGATAACTTATGCTTATGGTTCATAACATTCTTAATAATCATTATTATATTCCGATAAAATGTAAATTGAACAATTTTTCATCTCCGTAAAGGTGAAAATGGACATTTATAATCTTCGAACTAAGTTTTTTCTTCTGTATTTTCCTGTGTACCTACTTAATAACAAGCTGAATTAGGGTCGGTTTTATACACTCTGAAATATTATGAAATGGAAAATCATTGTCAAATATGCTCTCTATTCTCTATTCAAAACGATAATAGTATAACAATACAGTAAAACGATAATCCAGGTTACCTCTGTAAGTGAATAAATAACGTAACTGCTTTTTAGCAGTAGCTCTTTGTAACTTGCGTATTTACGATCACGCAATAATCCGTCATCGCGGGCCTTCTAAAATAATAATGATACAACTGTCACAAACTTTTTTGAATAGTAGTAGAATAACCCAATAGGTCTCCCAATACCGAGATCCCGGTATTGGACTAATATTTAATTTTATACCCAATTTTATGAATTTTCGATTAGGTTGCCTGTAAAGTCGGTTTACTGACGATAGTTGAACGTGACAACGTCTTCTTTGTCGCTCGTTCCGCGCTCGCGAGGTAACGCCGGTAACGCCGCATGAGCGAGGTAACGCCGGTAACGCCGGATGAGTCATGTTTTTTCGTGCGTGCAACCGGCTCTATCGATTTATAAGACGTTGTCACGTCAAAAAAACAAAGAACATACATACACTAACAAACACGCACGCTCTTCGCCGTAAGTCGTAAACACTTTTCCCCTGAGCGCCTGCACTGAAACCAGTTGCGCGGTGCGCCGCCGGCGCGGACAGGTCCACGGACCCGCCGTCGGCTGTTCGGATAATTATATGCTAAACCACTTGCATCCAAAGTTCAAGGTCGGGACTGTGCATTGATTTTGTGCGTTATAATGCAATTTTGTCCGCCGTACCACATTAGAGCAGCATGGACGTTTTAAGCCATATTTTCGTAATTATTTATTAGAGCACCAGCCTTATCTATTACAACTCTACGATTTCTTTCGGTACGCTCACAGAACATTATTACCATTTCTGTGGGTACGCTTGTGAAATAAAATTCAAAAATGTATGCAAATGCACATCCGATCGATTAATCGGCCACGTGACTAACAAAATATGTTATTCTTATATTTTTTGAATTTCGTTTCAAAAGCGTACGAATAGATAAAGAGAGTTCAGTTGTGGAATTATAAAAACTCTGTTTACATTTTTATTACATCTTCAAATAAACACACTTTCTAATATTAATAATGAGTCGATATGATTAGATACTTTAGATACTAATTAACTGTAAAATTACTTAGTAATAATTTAAATTTTTTCTCAGTAAGTACCTAACAATAATAGTAACAGTACCTACTTTAAAATAAAAAGTATTTGGAATTCAAGCAACCTCAGTGATCACTTTTTAAAAATCACAAGTGAGTAGGTAGGTACTGTATCCGACCAGAAAGAAGGGCCAAATACAAAACTTGGACTCAGAAAACTGAAATTTGCATAAAAAATCTTTACTGCTTGTTTTGATTATAAGGGAAAACAAGCAATAACGATATTTTTCTATTAGAAAAGTATTAATTCAAGACTAACTATACCCGACCGAAGCAGGGCGGGTATGTTATACAACTTTGCGAGCGCTTTTCTCTCACCGATAAGAAACCTCAGGATATGGGAATCTGAAAGATTTACGTAAACCTTTTTCGTACAAGCAAACAGTAGCACCATCTGACAAAATTCTATAGGTGGCTGCTGAACTCCAGCGTGTTGGAGGCAAAAAAATCATTTTTGGCCCCGATAAATTAGCGACATTTTTCGCGCTGTCCGCCCTATTTTTTATCTGCAATCGTCACAACCAGTTGCGTCTAAGGAACCAGTTCGATGTAATAGCATCGCCGTCGGCTGCGTCTGCTCTCTATGCTAATGCGGTGCATCCCGCGATAAGGTCAAGGTCACATGGACACAGGCTTAGATCATAGAGCATATAGAAAAAAACCAGCCAAGTGTGGGTCACACTCGCGCACTGTGGGTTCCGTACTAAGAAAGAAAGAAAGAAAGAAAGAAAGAAAGAAAGTATTTATTTCATACTATACTACAAAAGAGAATTTGCAATTGTTACAGAACCGCAAAAAAGCAGTATCAATTTTTCTTACGAACCAAAATCAAGATATTCAAGGAAAATAAAACAGTATTTTTTGAGACCCATTGGCACTAGGAATTTGTTTTTTAGATACGTACAAACGTTATTTTCTTTTCAATGCACATTTCCTGTCATACAGATTCTAATAAGAAGTACAACTTCAAGGCAAGGAATCGCTAACACGGGCGAAACTGCTCAGTTTAGAACACCGACGCAGTGTTGCCTGTTTAGCGGTTTTTTACAGGATATATTTTGGAGAGTGTGCTCAAGAACTCCACAACCTTGTGCCACCTTCACCTTTCTACCATAGAACCGCGAGACGTCGAGAGAATTGGCATCCTTATGTGGTTGATGTCCAGCGTACTCGGACGAAACGCTTTTCTTCTACGTTTCTGATTCGAACCGCTAAGGTGTGGAACACCCTTCCAGCTTCCGTGTTCCCAGCCAAATACAATCTGGGTGCCTTCAAGAGAAGAGTGAATAGGCATTTTCTAGGCAAGCGTGCTCCATCCTAGACCTCATCATTTCTGTACATCGGACTTGATTGTAGTCAAGCGCAAGCCTATCAATTATAAAAAAAAAAAAAAAAACTTGTTTATTTGTCCGTTACTTAGGAAACCGGAATTTTATTAAAAAAAAGTGATTGTGGGAGTTGATGTGGAGCCGTAGTCTATAAAGTAAAGTTTATAGATTTGAAGCAGCTTAATATAGGATTCTATACATCCATGTTCAATGTCCAATTTTGTTTGTAGAGGTATTGTGAATATCAAATAAGAGTGAAATTCAAAAAATCCAAAAAATATTTGTGGGATACAACTCGCTTACAGACAGACGAACGGCGAATGCTTATTAATAATGTTCCTGTGTTTGAGCACGGAACCCTAAAAACACTTAATGGCAACCAAAACATAAAAGAACAAAGCAGTTTTATCAATACAGAAAACTGGTACAAACTAGATAAACACCCATTGCACTTGGCGAAATTGTAAACTCTAGACACCAAAATGACGAGAAACAATAGGCATAACTATACCCTAGACAGGGCGGACGGCGTGAAAAAATTTCGCCAGTTTATCGGTGCCAAAAATACTTGTTTTGTCACCAGCCGTAAGGCCACCCTGTAGTTTGCTCAGCCGCCACCTATAAAACCTATGACAGATAGTGCTACTGTTTACTCAAGTACGAAAAATGTTTACGTAAATCTTTCAGATGCGCATATTCACAGATTTCTTATCGGTGTGAGAAACTGAATTTTTCTAATAAGAAAATTTCAATAGGTTCTGCCTCTACAAAAGCAGGCTTTCATCAACGGTTTCAGTATCCGTAAAAGCCTGAAACGCATGCCTTGGCATCGTTATCGCGGCCGGACGCACTCCCGCGCAGGTTTGTAAACTTGCGCGCACGATGTCAAGTGACACGTGATGTTTGTAAACTCGCCCTCGCGACCCGGCACGTGATGTGATTAGCGGGTTTTAATCATTCTTAATTACACTAGTGTTATAAAGCGATAGCAACTACTACCTCCGTACTAGGTATTCGTAACTATGAAATACACGTAGGTAACTATGTGCCATGTGGATTAGGGACACGCCTTTTTAAGTTTAACATGTTTTTATTAGCCTGGTCTGTATCTATAAATGTATCTACGTATGTAACAGAATCTTTGAACGTAATTTTAACCCACTTTAAAGCTTCGGGTAAAATAAAACCATACAAAACTATTAGTATTGTAGATATGAATGTTTCTTGGTTCGTCTGCTTGAATGTTTATTACTCAACCACAGCACAACCACTGAACTGATTTGGCTGTAATTAAGAATGTAGACCTAGCACATATTAAGCTACTTTTCACCCTGGAAAAATCTTCCCGTGGGATTTGCGAGTTTTTTAGTTTCCGCGGATCTCTGAAACGGATCCAACGATTTTGATTAAATTTTATGTTTAGATAAGGTTTGCTTTATAACGTAGTTACATTTCTCATAAAAACGTGATTTCCCAATAAAACACGGCAAAAGATCGGTCGCCCTAAAAGGTTCTAAACTTCTAACCTACGCTCCTGTTGGGACTGCAAGTTAATTGTCCCCAAGTGCAATACAAGATCATACTCTGAATCTTTTACCATGAAGGCGGCAACTCTGTGGAATGCTCTCCCGGTTGAAATCAGACGTGCCAAATCACTAGCGGTTTTCAAAAAACGTGTCAAAATGCACTATCTATCGCTTTGAAACATTGAAAGATTTATTCTGAAATAATATGTATATAGTATGTATTAATATTGTTTATGTATGTTTATATATATAATACATATATTTATATATATATATACATATCTATTCTACAAATTTGTTATTACTATAGTGTGTATGTATTAGTTTGTAAGTCTATGTATGCTATTTTATTTTTATTGCGATTCCCCGTCGTTTTTCAGATCAAAGGTTCGTAATTGTGGGTTACCTGGTAGAGATCACTTTAGTGATAAGGTCGCCCTTTGTGTTTCTCGGTTTTCTATTCGTTGTTATTTTATGTACTAATTTTAAGCAATAAAGATATTTAAAAAAAAAAAAAAAAAATGACAACGGTACCAAATATCAGTTGGTTATATAACCAGTCACTTGTTTATCTGACAATCTCGCTCCAATAACTTGTAAGATTAGTGGCCTGTACCCACTCAGGTACACTTAGTGGTCGGGTCTACGAAAAGTCCCTTCCGGTGCCGCTCACCTACCTCGCTGGGAAAACCTTTTGCGGCACTCTTGTTACTCGTAGCCACGTGTGAAACGGCAATCACTTAAATGTTATAGAGCATTATCGCAGACGTAATCTCGGAACTTTTAGAGTGACTTTCTCTATAATTTTGCGGCGAGTTATTTATTGAGACTAGTTAGGTGCTACGTTTTCAAGCTGGCGAGTGCCGCGGCGATAGACGAATAGATTTTTTTATTCAATATAGGTTTACGCTTGACCACTATCTCACCGGATGAAAAGTGACGATGTGGTCCAAGATGGAGCGCGCTTACCTAGAAGATTTTTGAGCCGAACAACATCGTATAGTAAGGTTTAATCGCTTGGAGATACGTCTTTAGAGTTGTAAAAAGCTGCGGCCGAATCTACCACGGTACCACCCGACCAGTCTTGAGGTTCACCAATTTAGGTTTTTTATTGAATATGTATTTGCATTAAAAATAATTATTTAATAAGCACTTCGCTATATTCTTAAAAATATGCGCAGTTTTTGTAGTGCTTCGGCAATTGACTTACCTAATAAATTTTACTCTTCGAACGAAATTTTAAGTTGGAAGATAATTACAACCGAGTTTTTTTTTTGCACCATAAAATGCATCGGAGCGATCGGCAAATAGTTACAGGATGGTTATTTTCTATTTCAGTAATTATCACTAAATGAAAACCTACTTCCCTACCTTCGGGGGCTATTCGTAATTTATCATAAGGTTGGTACGGTAGGTACAATCGAAATAAAACACCTCCAAGTTACTTACTCGTATTTACCAAGGGTTTGTAAAAAAACTTTAAAAATCCAGAAAGTTTTCAATGATTGTGTAAATAAAATCAGATTGATTGAATTCGCTTCTCTCATTTTTTCAACGAAACAGAAGACAATTTTATGTCGAATAAAATTACGATGAATAGGTACATTTTTCTTACCCAATTACCTACCTTGATTATATGACGTCAAATACGCTGGGAAGTCCCACCAGACATTTAGGCTGCTCGTAAGTCGTAGCTAGATAAATTATATCTGCAACTCAGTCAGTTTGTCGGTGTAGCTGTACAGTTAATGCGGTGTGTGGTTTAGGCCACATCGGAGCATGTAGATTGCAGCGATGTTCCGCTTCACGGTACGCTGGTAATCAGCTGTTAACACTTTGCTGTGAAGCCGCTGCGGTGAGCTCACCTACTGCCCGATTACGTACAAGCTAATCCGTTCGTATACGGAAGGAAAAGGGGCAGGTCGAAGCTTATTGAACTATTAACGCATAGCAATAACCCTACGGCCAATCGGGCTTCTTGCAATACAGATAGCTATTATGACGTACACTATAGACATCAGCTAAGAAATTGTTACTTCTATAGACGGCACAACTGCTTAACCGATTTGGTAGAAATCTGGAATGTAGATAGCTTCACTGGTTTATCACAAGTCATATAAAAAAATGTTTCTTCTTTCACATTGACGCAATTTACAGGCACTTATGAAATGTCGGACTCTATACCGCCACTTCGGAATGCTATTTTAATAGACATCTACCCTAGACAGGGCGGACAGCGCGAAAAAATGTAGCCACTTTATTGGTGCCAAAAATGCTTGTTTTGCCACCAACAGTAAGGCCACGTTGTAGTTAACTCAGCAGCCACCAATAGAATTTTAACAGATAGCGCTACTGTTTGCTTGAAAGAAAAAGTTTTTCGTGAATCGTTCGAATGCCCGTATCCTGAGGTTTCTTATCGGTGGCTATTATGCTGTTGTTGTAATACAAATAAGTCTTTTTATAAAGTAGTCTAAAAATGTTCCGGGCCCCTAACGCATCGCTTGTCAGTTACGCTCGACCCACCCTCGTATTGTATTCGTAAGTAGAAACGCGTAAATAAAGGGGGTGGCACACGGCGCCGCGTGGACAAGGTCACGGCCAAGTTCAAGGGCTGCGGCACACTGGGCCTCGCAGCACAGGTGGACTTCCCCTGCTTGCCATTATTTAGGCACTTAAAAGAGCCAAGACCTTTGTCCTCCTCGCTCTTACGAATTTTTTGGAGGGTGCGACAGGCAGCGTTGTGGAAAAATATCACACACGACGACGAAAACGACGGTTTACCTAATTAATAAAAAATCGCGTTTTTACGGCCGACATTAATTAAAAAAAAATCATATTGTTACACATACATTGTATTTTCGTCAAAAAATAAAAAATGGAGGTTTTTGAGCAACTTTTGGAAGAACTTTCTAGAGAGAAAGTTTTTTCCAATCGTACTTCTGCTCTGAAAGCAAAGACCCAAAATAGAGGACGTTTAGATCTGAAAGTAATTTTCTTATTAGTTTTTAATCTGTAGATCACTAAAAATCGCTTAAGTAATAAAGCGATTACGATAGTGTAATGCTAAGTTTTTCTGGAACGATTTCTGTCGTTCTATAATACGGTGTGGCGGGGATGCATAGCATGCCATTTTCACTAAAACACAATGTTTTCCTATTTGAAACCGAAAATTATAAATAAGGATTTAAAAAAATATATTAAATTCGCTAGTAAATACAATAAGTTTTATAAAATTAAGTTCAAAATAGTTAAACATAAAAACCAGAAAAATGTTAAAAATCGCCATTTCTTCAGGTTTTTTTTTATGATCGACTGAAATTTAACTTGTGTTTCATCAATTAAAAGCAAGCTATTAAAGGATGTAGATACACACCAGTACCTATACCTATATTTTTTCGTTGCAAAAATCAAGCTTTCTCGTAGTATAAATAAATGACCACCGGTTGCAAAAAAGGACAACCCTTTACGATTTTTGGCTAGAGTCACAAGTGAATTATCTGAGCCTAATGTAGTGCATCAAAGCATGACCTAAACCCGTATCATCCTATCCCACATACATATGTCAGGAATTAGTTAACAATGCCTAGTACCAATAGCAAATAGACAACCCTTCTAATAGACAACCCTCGTAGATCTACCCTCTGTTTGGTTTGTCTTGTCACAATATGGATATGGTAATCTTTATTATTGTTCGAGTGACAATCATATGTGAAAGATGCCTGACTAAAACGCAATAAGGCATGATCGGTGTGTCATTGTCCTTAATCTACATATTACTAGCTGACGCGGTAAACGTTGTTTTGCCATATAGGGGTACGAAAAAATAGCGACTTTATTCTCAGACTAATGTAGTCATATTCAAGAAAATAATAGCCCCCTACGCTTGTCACTTAAGTTGCATTAATCTGGCACTCGTGAAGCACGTAATCGAGGAATACGAGCCAAAAACACCTAACATCATTATGGAAAAGATCTGATCAAGCTCTTAGAATGCTGAACCGATATTAACCAAACATAGATAAGAACTGCAAGGAAACTGGCTTTCAGATGAAAAAAAACACATCGAAATCGGTCCATGCGTTTAAGAGCTACGATGCCACAGACACACACACAGACTGACATTGACGTCAAACTTATAACACCCATCTTTTTGCGTCGGGTGTTATAACAAGACTCCAGCTGTTTCGGAGGAGTTTGGTTACAACACAGTAACACGATAATTTTATATTTTAGAAGAAGATAGTCTACACTCTACACTCTACGATCTCAACATAATAATCCCGTATAAAAATATACTAAAGTCATGAATCACACATTAGCTTAGTGCCGCATCAAACACATCGGCACATAAATAAAGTAGTAAAACACATAAATAAGCCATAACCGACAGTCGCTTACAACTTCTGTCTGAGCAGTGAGCACCATCGATACAGAAAGTGAAGATGCACATTAGAGAGTCACTTATAAATTGTAATTATTTTTTACCTACTAAAATATAATTATGTTATTTGAACATTTTTATAATTAAAAAAGAACCATATTTACTTACTTACTTACCTAAGTTTTCAAACTTAGATAATGCAAACTTATACTCATGTTACGCTAAAATACTATCTCAAAAAACGTTCTGTTCATTCGATACCTATGCATATCAGCAGATATACATAGGTATCGAATCATCCAACTTAATAGGCCAGCAGGCTTATAAAGTTGGATGATGTTAAGAAAATTATAAAAATTGTTGTTTGCGGGGGTCACTCATAGAAGCCAATGGAAAGTTTCCTAGTTCCCCGTTGGAAAACTTTTAAAGCTGAGTACAAAACTTGGTGACTCATGACGATTTTGGGGACTTTCTTGCTTTTTTTGTCCGCGTCAGGATGTGAATTTAGGGCGTCGCTACCCACGGCGCAATAAAATAGGAAAACAGGACGGCGGCTGTTGCCCAAGACTACAGTTAAGCCCTTAAGTGCAACAGAGAGCACAACAGGCGGTCAGTTAACATTAGTATGATTTCTTAATGATTCTCGTTAATTTAATGACACGGTAGATGGTCTGGTAGCAATGGGCATAAGATCGAAAGCTCGCTCATTTCGTGAGCTTTGAAAGTTCGGGCGGCGAACGCGTCGCGTGAACACCGCAGCCGCGGCGGGACACGCTACATGGCTGTGGTGCCAGTGACGGCGATTAGCAGGATACAATTAATTGAACATCCATTGTATTTTCCGATAAAAATTAAAAAAAATGGAGATTTTCGAGCAACTTTTGTGTGAACCGAGATAATTAAATACAATCGTGTTTCTGCTTCACAGCGATTTTAGATTAAAGACCTAATACATGCATTTGAAAGCAATTGTGTTTATAGTTTTTAAACTGCAGGTCGCTCAAAATAGTTTAAAAACACCGTCTACGCTGTTAAGCCTCTTGCAATCCTCAACTTTTAATTTAAAAATTGGTGATAATATTTGAGGTTCCCTTTTTACCTGTCAATTTATTTATTTTTTTAGATTTTCCATTTCAAGGGATCATGTCCCCTTAGACCTCTTGCAACAAATGACCCGCCGCGCCTGCTCATTTGCTCGCGTATGCTATAAAACAATCCTAATCCACAGATTGCCTTGGGTATTTACTATAATCCCCTTACTCATAAAGGTGGAATAGCGATGAAATAGTTATACTATATATTGTCTTTTTGTCAATAGTAATTTGACATTCGAAGGAAAGAGACAAAACTCCACGATTAAGTAACAATTCAACCGCTAAGTTCACGTTTATGAATAAGGGGATAAGCCTTTTACAGTTTATTATTAACTTAACCACGCCTGTATTTCAATTCACAAACCATACACCATCAGCTCTATTAACCCGCTCGCACTCGAACCGCCTTTGTTTCGTGGAAGTGTAGCCGCTAAATCAACGCTTACAACTCGAGCACGAATAACTTCGTAGTTGGTATTGTTGCTATCGTTTCCCGATGCTCGCGTTCAAACACGAGAAGATTACCCATTTTAATTATAAAGGGGCAAAAGCACATGAAAATTGGATAATTGGTTCAATTTCTTTTATCACCAATACTCAAACACTTGTTATTATCATCCTATACCATCTTCTAAATAAACTTTGTCGGAAAACTTTGGAAGTAGTTATTTGTAGCAGTAGTTTCCAGGCAATTTAAACCTCTAGGCAGTTGTATCATGTAGTCTCTTCGACCTGGTGGATGGGTGACCGGGTATCCCGTCATGGATCGGTCGCCAGAGCTTCGTTTGTTGTCTTGCTAGACTTACAGGGGGAAAGAAGAAAATACAGCTGTTTGTTTGTTTTTTCCCGCGCTTCTCGGTGAAAGCTGAGAGCGTGCCAGCCTCCTGAAAGCGTGGAGATAATATCCTTCGTGAATAAAATGAACAAAATCCTTCTCTTTTTTTCCTTTTGTCATGCTTTGGCCTGTGAAGAAGATAATTTTATCCTCTGTCAGAGGATATAATCGGATGATCAAAATATTAACCCCTGCTGCGAGGACTACTTGTTTCAACCATTTTTTAACTGTCCATCATTTGGCACAGTTTCCTCAAATACAATACTTAAAAGATTTTAAAATTTAACGACACCGCGAACTAAATTATTCGTGACTGAAATCAAAATGACGTGACCGGCGCGCGGTGGGCACACGCCCATACAGATCCATAGTAAACGCGGTATGACCGCTACTTCGGCGCCGTCTAGTGACGTCCGATGACGGATGCCGTGGATAAATGGCCATACTGAGTTGTTCCCGTACTCACTCTTCATTGACCCTGCAGAAGTTAACAAACGAGCGCAAACAACGGTCGAGGCGCGTCCATTGCACATATCGCGTAACAAGCAATGAACTTGGTCACTTACCCCGCCGGCCGTCTGTCTGTCCGTCTGCGCTTATTGATGTCAAGTGCTTGCGTAATGCGCGGTCAATGCCGCCGCGATTGTTCTAATTCACACTAGCGACATGCCACGCTACAAAAAACAATGCGACACATACCTAGTTCCAACTACATACTCGAAGTACTAGTTTTGTCTGGCCGCTTCGGCCGTGGCTAGTTACCCTGCCAACAAAGACGCACGCGTTCCGACGTTATGCGGTGTAGAAACCGAGGGGTTACCCCCTAAAAGTTAGTACGATAACATCTTCGGCTGCATCGTCACTTACTATCAGGTGAGATCGCAGTGAAGTACTCACTTGTAGTGAAAAAAATACTTCCAATGAAACACATAATATTTCACAAAACACGCGTTATTTTGCTAGTCTCGGCAATATCGGATGAATCTCTATGATAACAACCTAGTACGTAACAATAAGTAGCTCAAAACATTTATTTTCTTTTACATACGAATCTTATGATGACACTTCGACGATGATGCAAAAAGTATGAACAGTTTCTGGAAAATTGGTGGGGAATGCGAGACATCACAAAGGTTCATTCGATATTCTGAAGTAAACGATAATTTTCAAATTTAATGCGTTTGTTTCTTGGACCTAAAGACCAAAAGCCTATATAATAAATACTTACAGCTTTTCAATATACATCTTAAAATCCTGTTGAAAAGGCGATACAGACAGTACCTATTCATGGCAAGTTTAACATTACTTTTCCTACACCCAGCGTTTCCTCCCTTAGTATGTTCAATATTCCCAATAGTTTTTGCAAGCAAGTTTTTATATACTTGTGCAAGACAAAAAGTCTTTAGTTTGTTTTTGCACTAAACTTAATAAATCGCATATATTTGCATACATACGTAACAACACGTGCGTGTTTTATAAGAACGACGTAAAATTGTGAATGATCCGACCTCGACAACAACACGACCTGCCTACTCCGTTCAACTCTACGCAGACGATTTCCGTAAAGTGTTTACGTTAATATTTCAGGAAATTAAATTAATTTAAGAGTATTACTTTCCTATCTTTATCGATGTATTATTTTCCTATTTAACTGGATATATTTATGAGGAAGTAATTTTTGGGACTTTCGGTCATTGAACTGTTGCGGAGCTTTTTCAAAACGAACTTTCGGATGAAAATAAAAAAAAATTGATAACTGGCAATTTTAAAGCACGCATGATGTTTTTAAAGCATATCCTACCTACACCCCTAAATAGTTGTCATAACTGCCAAAGACACGTACGAAGCAGTTTGATTCCATGTTCCTGATACGTACTGCAAGGGTTTGGAATATCCTCCCAGCCCCTGTCTTCCCCATCAACTGCTTTAACTCAGGTCTGGTCTGGTGGCTTCAGCCATGCCTAGTTATCACCTTATCAAGAGGCTCACCGCCAAGCGATTTAGCGTTCCTGCGCGATGCTGTGTAGAAGCCGTCGAAGTGAGTTTACCCCTTCTTGTAGTCGTAAAAAAATTCAATCAATTGTACTCGGATCTTCTTAGTGTAGCGACACACATGGCGAAGGTTCGGTTCAACTCGCTCACAATGTTTTTAAGTTACTAATGACACATCTATACTGAATTTCTGACACGTTCGGCGTAGCGCCGTAAGTAACTTCCGTTGGGTGATTAAGGACTACCTAGACTAACTAGAACGCATTCAATGTATTTTGCATACCTAGCGACACATTACGCGACCCCTTAGGCGACCGAAAGTTGGGCGTGCGTAGTTAAATGTTGAACTAAGCCTTGGCGTGCCGTCCGATGGTTCAGCGCGTTTGGTGTGTCACGCCAACCGAATATTTAGACTGATAATAATTCAGTTGCTGAAGTCAGAAGTATCGGTGTCATACTTTCAGCCTAATGTGTCTTTGCACTTAGATTCGTAAGTTCTACGCTAACCTACGTGTTTGGTGTGTCACGCCAACCGAATACTACGAGCGGTAATTCAGTTGCTGAAGCATCGGTATCGTTCTTTCAGCCCGGTGTGTCTTTGCACTTTGAGTCAAAGTTCTACGCTAATACCGATATGAACCTAAGGATGAGCCCATCTTAACGTTAACCTTCTTCATACAAGAAAAAGTAGCGCACATCTGTCAAATTTCCCGCTAATATGCTACAATATGGCGGAAACAGTCCCTGTGGAAACTCGCGTGCGAACTAATAACAATAATAGTGATCTGTGGCGTGGACCGTGGTCTATAAACAATACTGAGGTCGGCTTACTACTGACGGCGTTGGTGTCAAAACACACATTTTTGACACCAGTAAATGACGACACTTTTTTTGCGCGGTTCGTCGGATCCTGTGTATATGTCTATTTACGCTAACCAAAATGTGAATGACCATGTCTGCATTTGGGTGCACGCGTCAGGCGCACAAAGCGCAGCGGTAATGCTCCGATCGGCAAACCCTGACCTCGCTAATCGCTACAAGTGGCTCAATTGCGCCGGACGTGACGTCACGCACTTCCGCTCCTAATTACGAGTACGCAGCACTTGGAAGCGAAACGACGAACTTCGCTGAACGACCGACCATTGTAGGATGTACTTATAGTAGTGTTATTATCTCGCTGCAGACTCGGACACTCGAATGATTTATGACCGAGTCTGCAGCGAGATAATAACACTACTATAGTTTGTTTTTGATGCTACTCCTTCAATGGCGCTGGGTTTGTGCTCTGTGGTACATATACAACGCAAGGTCTCGGATTCAGTCGCCGGCAAGGGCCAGTTTATTCGATATATTTATTTAAAATAATACTTTATTGCTTTAATTATAACGAGTATTCTAACAATAAATTATATTACAAATTATTATTTTTAAAAACTAGGACGTATTTACAAAAATAAAAAATTAAGAAATCTAAAACAAAAAAAATAATCTAAAGACTCATCGAAGCCGAGGCAGCGAGGCATAGTACCCAAAATGCTGGCAGCGTTACCTCTTTGGATGGCCAAACTTTAAAATTTATTTAAAATAATTAGATAAAGAATTAATTATTATTGTACAATTGGGTGTTTTACCTTTAATAAAGAAATATTATATTATATTATATATTAAGTATTCATAAAGAAATGTGTCTGGTGGGAGGCTTCGGCCGGGGCTAGTTACCACCCTACCAGCAAAGACGCACCGCCAAGCGATTTAGCGTTCCGGTGCGATGCTTGTAGAAACCGTTGGGGTAAATTTAATTACCCTTCCAAGTTAGTACGATAACATCTTAGGCTGCATCAACACTTACCATCTGGTGATATCGCAGTCAAGTACTGACTTGCATACAGTAAAAAAAAATTAAACGTAAAATTTTTCTCAGCCATGAATCAAATAGTAATTTGTTGAATAAATAAAAATAAAAAAAACATAATTTTGTAAGTAGTGGTAGTGAAGAAAGTAATAATTAATTATGAATATAGTCTTTTAACGTAGAACCAAACTGTACATAATATTAGGTCCTTACATATGAAATTGGCGTTTTGTCGTACTGGCCACTTTGATCTCAAATATCTCTTCTTTGGTTAGAAATTCCAATTTCAAATTTATACAGCTATTTACTCATGCTTTTGTGTTTTGAAAATCGTAATTCATTTGTTTTTTTCTCTTTTGGTTTTTTTTTCGCGCCACTCTGTTTACAAAATGGAAAACTTGAAATATCGCGTTATTTACGAGTACGAGTTCCATCGTGGCACCAGTGCTGCAGAAACGGCTCGAAGGATTAATGATGTGTACGGCGAGGGTGTCGTAAAAGAAAACACAGTGCGTTTTTGGTTTCAACGTTTTCGTTCTGGAAATTTCGACCTGCAGAACAAGCCCCGTGGACGGCCGGAGACCAAAGTTGACAATGAAGAATTGAAGGTTATTGTGGAAGCGGATCCATCGCAAACCACGTCCGTGCTAGCTGCAGGCTGCGGTGTTAGTGATAAAACTGTTTTAGTTCACTTGAAGCAAATTGGGAAGGTGAAAAAGCTTGAAAGGTGGGTACCTCATGAATTGAGTGCAGCAAACCGACAAACGCGCGTAGACTGCTGTGTTACATTACTCAACCGGCACAGTAATGAAGGGATTTTAAATCAAATCATTACCTGTGATGAAAAATGGATCCTGTACGATAATCGGAAACGCTCATCGCAATGGTTGAACCCTGGCGAACCAGCCAAATCCTGGCCCAAACGAAAATTGACTCAAAAAAAATTGCTTGTGAGCGTTTGGTGGACTAGCGCCGGCGTCGTTCACTACAGCTTTCTTAAATCTGGCCAGACGATTACGGCGGATATCTATTGTCAGCAACTGCAATCCATGATGGAAAAGCTAGCTGCTAAACAACCGAGGCTGGTCAATCGTTCTAGGCCACTGCTGCTTCAGGACAACGCTAGACCACACACTGCACAACAGACGGCTACCAAATTAGAGGAGCTTCAATTGGAATGCCTAAGACATCCACCTTACTCCCCGGACCTTGCTCCAACAGATTACCATTTTTTTCGAAATTTGGATAACTTCTTACAAGGGAAAAAATTTAACTCCGATGAGGCAGTCCAAAGCGCTTTCAAAGATTTTATTGATTCCCGTCCGAATGGCTTTTTTAGTAAAGGGATCAATGAACTACCTATGAGGTGGCAAAAGTGCATAGATAGCAATGGTACATACTTTGATTAAATATATATATTATATTTAAAAAAAATCGACTTTATGTTCCTCCCATACAAAACGCCAATTTCATATGTAAGCACCTAATATATCATTTCGCTGTGTCTAGTTCTAACTCAACTAGGTATTATGTCATAATCATACCTACTTCATATTTTGCCCGTTTGTTAATTGTTGCCAATTGCTACTAATATTAAAATCTAATTAATTTTAATTAAAAAAAACTGTACTAATAGGTAAATTTATTTGTAATACGTAGTTCAGTAAATATTGTTAGTTGTAATTCAGTTCAGAGATTAAGGTGACAAAACATTAATTTCATACGACAATACAGCCTCAAAGATCATCTGTTTACACTTAACTTCATAGTCTTCATGTTATATTATATCATATATTAGTATCTTGCATAAATAACTGCTTCCTGTGTTAAAGACGGATGTACAACGGAATAGATAATAGAGCTAATCCGACAAATAATTTGCTACTAAGCATCAATACTCTACATCACTTAAATACTGCACGGAGCACATTGCAAACATCGAAAACTTACAGCCTTAAGTACTTACGTATACTTTAAACCTAAGTGGGAACCATGAAACTGCAGTTACGAGTAGGTACATTAATTCTAATACAATTGATACATACAGAGAAGGTAATTAAAAGGAAGGTTTAGTCGTGTTCCTTAATCATTTACAATATAATGCACAAAAGCTTGGTGGTTCATAAAGTTTACGTAAATTCGAAAGCTCATAGGTTCTTACTCCATCTGTAGATAATAATAGGTAATTCAATAAATAACTAAACAGTACTACTACCGTTGATAAACTGTATTTGTTGCTTTATATTGTTGTGCATAAATGGTTACGTTTTGTTAGTAAACTCGTAGTCAATAAAAACTCTTCGGTAGGTAGGTTATCTTATAGAAATAGTTTCTTCTCCTCAACTCGTTTTCAAGTCCCACTGCTGAGCGGGTACCCTCTCTCACGGAGTGTGGCCATAGCCCACTACGCTAACGCAGTACGGGTTGCCGGGCTTCACACATCTTTGAGAACATTGTAGTAAACCTTTAGGCGTGCAGGTTTCTCCACTATCTTTTCATGTGATGTTCTGTTTCCTGCAACGCACATAACTCCAAAAAGTTAAAGGTGCGTTCCCGGGAGTCGAACCCACGACCTCCTGACAACTGATAAGAGGCAAGGGGTATGTATAGACTAGCACAACTTACTATTATATTACTTAGGTTTGAAACGTAAAGCTCCGAAAAGTTAAGGTAGCTATGTTTACTTATCTTCACTTTTAATGAGATTGCTCAAAACAAACTATAAAGACTTGCACTGCCCGTCGAAACAATGCGAAGGCGCGGTCTGCGAATATTACAATTGGAACCTCTTCATTAAAAAGCCCAAAAGGAGCTAACCCGCGATCCGAAACCGTCGCCTGGCAACACTGAAAAATGCATTCGGGAGACAAAAGCAGGCTATTACGGCCCCAGGATTAGCCCTATTGACACTACGTTACCAATTAAAAAGGGAGGGGTGCTTTTTCGTCTCGGTTTTTTCAGCAGACACTTTTTCAGGCCGCGGGCGGCCCCCGGCCCCTGCTCCGGAGCTGTAGAGAAAAATCAATAACGCAGCACTTTTTTCCGCGCGTAAAGCATGCACCGACACGGCGCTGTCGATGTGTGAGTGCCGCACGCACACACGCGCGCGCTGCATTGGGCTGTCAGTATTTTTTCTTTTTTTTTTTCTTTAGCATTAAAATTTGTTGCGCCGGTTCCTAACGTTACGAGTACGCGGCTTTGATTAGGATGCACCTGAAGCCCTGGCCTACGCAATATGGGAGCCATTTTCGTGTTTCGGGGGACTGGAGTGGATGCGACTGCGAGGCTTTTAGAGTTGCCGGCAGCGCACGGAACAATCGGACCTCTGCTAATATACTCTACTTGATGAACAGGCTCTACGTTTGTTGTTGTTGTTTGTTGTGTTTTTTTCTAAACCTAGGTAGGTAGGTACATAATATGAATCGTGGTAGAGAAATGAACTTTCAAGCTTTCTTTTAACAATCCAATGTTTACATATTATGTGGGTAGTTATCAGATAATCTTTAGCAATTTTTGCTAAAGTCAAGGTTAACGGTAAAACTTTTATGACATTCCTTCAACTAAGGTGTTGTAGGTGCATACCTACAAAGATCATAACTTACTCTTAGTTAACTGAAAAAGTTTTACTGAGTAGGTAATTTGTTTATAGTTAACGACAGCACCGTTCCGTTAAATGACTTTAACATCCTGCCTTTGATTAACATTACATAGGAATCTTTGCATATTGTTAAATTAAATCTCTATAACTCCAATTACAGTCTTTACTGTAATTATTAATTAAACTATTTTCCAATACGAATTTTGTGTTTGGAGTACTTAAATTATAGTAGTTTATGTAACGGTTACATAATGGGGGTATTAAAACACGAGTGTGAGTTTAAAAAACGAGCCGCAGGCGAGTTTTTTAATAGTATCACACGAGTGTTTTAATACCTAATTATGTAGAGTTTCATACACTACTTTATCTACGCTCATATTATTACCCAAATCATAAAATCTTGCTAACGTTTGTCGTAAATCATTGCAACTACTAAGATGTCAGGTGGAGTGAAATTTTCTTTAGTAGGTTTCACTGCTATACATTTTTCAGCGCAAAGTTTTGACTAATTAACAAAAAAAATTGGTTGTCTGTAAAGTCGGTTTACGGACGATAGATTTACGAGATAACGTCATAATCGTAATCTTTATCGTAATCGTAATCGTAGTCGTAATCGTAATCGTAATCATAATCACAGGCCCAGTTGGAACGTTACGCGGAACGTTAGACATTGTGTTGTTGTCTATGGTCAATCATGGCCCATCCATACTCTCGGCAATGACTACCAACTATAAGTTGTCTGTGGATTCACTTAAAAAAATATTACATAAAAAATATTACCCCATAGACATTGTGTTGTTGTCTATGGTCAATCATGGCCCATCCATACTCTCGGCAATGACTACCAACTATAAGTTGTCTGTGGATTCACTTAAAAAAATATTACATAAAAAATATTACCCCATAGACATTGTGTTGTTGTCTATGGTCAATCATGGCCCATCCATACTCTCGGCAATAACTACCAACTATAAGTTGTCTGTGGATTCACTTAAAAAAATATTACATAAAAAATATTACCCCATAGACATTGTGTTGTTGTCTATGGTCAATCATGGCCCATCCATACTCTCGGCAATGACTACCAACTATAAGTTGTCTGTGGATTCACTTAAAAAAATATTACATAAAAAATATTACCCCAGATACAAATACAGGAGTCCAGAGCCGTGTATCGTTATGGATTTTATACAACTTTCTTTAAATATTTCCATAGTAGAGCGATGTTATTATGAATAACTTTTTAATAATTATAGAAGTCCGTGAATAAAGTAGGTAATTATTTGACACATTTCGATTTCATAATTCGAACTTTAAGCAATGAGCGTAGATAAACAATATATGTATCGATTCGCGGACATCGCATAATGCATAATTTCGTACATTTATATAGAAACATGAACAGAACAACAATCTGAAGAGTCCATTTCTTGATGCAAGTTCTGGACGAGCTTTCATCTTAATTACAGACTGACGGACGTTGAATGCAAGAAGTCCCGACGAATATTTATTTGTTTCTTATTTCTGAGCCTGAAACAATCCTCTCATTACGTTTAAAGCATAGCCATATCTACTCCAATTTCACAAAATGAAACAATTTGAAAACATTTTATCGCGAGCCTTTTGTTCGTGGCATTTTTAAAAAGAAGACGTACAAATCGCTCCGCTAAAAGGATTGCAGTTAAATGAGGAAGAGGTTCTTTTAAAGAACTGACGTCATTATTCTATAAGCGATATCGGTTCAACCCGAGAGCCAAAGAACTGTGTCGACCTTGGACGTGCTTCCGCAATCTTTTGAGACTGAATAAACAGCATCAGACAAAAGCTTTTAAGCCCCAACGAGTACAAGTGTGTAAAAGTACTCCATTTGCATATATTCCTAATGCTCAATATTCGACGACCGCACATCACTAATTGCGAACGCAGACTACCGTAAAAAAGCATCACATTCTAAAAAAGAAACGCTTTGCACATTTTTATTTCGCATCGGACGTGTCAGAAGTGGTTCCGTCCCGCTTGCGCGCCATTGTTGCCGGCTGCGGCCGCAGATCTCGTCATCAGTCCATCTTTGTCTGGCGTTCTTTTTTTGAATGTGCAAAAATATAATAAAAACGCCGATTCGGGCGGCGGGGGTGGTCCCATAGTACACGATACTGCAATTGTGTGTGTCATTATCGTTGTTTTAGAGTTGCCCGATCATAAGTCAATACGAGTATCAACGAAATGTTGTATAAACAGGAAATTATTAATCTTTCAGTGAGGTAGGTACCTACTAAGTACGTGACTCTCAAACTGCACTTGAATTATGCATAAGAGATTGTATTAACGTTCACTATCGTATATTCTATAAATACTACATCGCCTAAAAGTTCTTCCGATAATAACAAAGCTAGCCTACTTGTAAGCTTGGAACTCCCTAATGTATTAACTCACCGCTTACCTAACTAAGTAATTATTTTGAAATCAGAAATTACATTACGAACTAAATAAACATCAACGTCAAGATTATGCAAGCACAGAAACTTTTCCAAAACACCTAACTACCTGACCAACAACAATACAAAAAGAAATAAATTATTATTATTATACTAACTGATTGAAGTACATACTTAGGTACCCCTAGTTAGGCAATAGTTTAGATTCTAGAGTCCTTTAAAAAAAAGAAAGCGCATCACAAAAATGACACTAAATAAACATAATCTGTGCATTAGATATAAAAACGCCTTTCTCTGCACCTTTCACCTGTCTACGATTAGCGCTCTGTTAATCATAGAGTAACTGGTGCTTTTTTTTTTGCTAATCCAAATTGAGCGTAACAAGATCAATGTACCTACCTACCTACTCGCTACTGATTCGTGTTGCCATATAAAAAAGACGGGTACATAAAAAGTTCTTAATGCGTTGATGGTCATCAAAGTATTAACTTGATGTTGCCAGTTGCCACACCTGGAAATAGATGTTTATTTTAGATGAAATGGTTATTTGCGTTGATTACTTAATAAGTTAAGTACTAGATCAGCGTGCAGAATTGGCCTTTCACCAAAGCCCATAATATGGTTATTATATTATGATCACTTTGCACATTGTTCAATTTAATGTGTAAAAAATATAACCTAAATGGCATGAACATCGAAATGGCTTCATTTAGGTTTTGATACATTTTTGGAACGAGATAAAAAAAGTATGCGAATGACATATCCGATCGACAAATTGACCACGTGACTAGCTCATTATTGTACAGTGTACGAAAATCAATCGTAGAAAATTAGAAATATAATGGATAAGTTATATTATGGCCTAAGGCTGCTGATATGCTGCTATACAAATGGCGGCGATAATCACTTCATATATCAGGTTTTGCCTGCTCGGTCGCTCGCCACAATAATTAGTGTTAAAAACAAATAAAACAAAGATACAGTGAAACAGGTTCCAGTGTTTTCCGTTGCCGTCGGCAAAAACTAGTAATATGCGACAGCCGACACTTGCAGCATTAAACCTACCTCAACACTTGAACTGTTGATGCCTTTGTCACTGTCCAGCAGCCTAAGTCCATTAAAGAAACCTGCCTATCGATCGCAGGAAATACAAAATATATACATATATTTATGAGAATGACAGTTGTCCTCGATGAGTCGCTGTTCGAGTGATCTATTTGTCATATCCATAAATTTTTTGAATTTCATTCCACGAGATATTGAATGAGTAATCTTCAGATCTCTATGTTTAGATACTTAAGTCTTATTGCTCTGATATTGGACCATACATCATCATCTTCCTGCCCGTTTTCCCACGTTATCTCTCCTATCACCTATCAAATCCTCCTCCCCTTCAAACGCATATCTTCTTTCACGCAATCCATCCATCTCTTCTTCGGTCTTCCTTTACTTTTTCATCACTGCTGATGCCTACTCATCGTTCCTTTAGTTACATGATTTAAACCGCATAACATACCCAAACCTTTTACTCCTCATCTTTTCTGTTACTGGCGCAACTTTGAAACTTCCCCTTATGCACTTGTCCCTTATCCTATCCATTCTCGTCACACCACACATCCATCTCAACCTTCGCACTTCGGTTAAATGCACTCATATTTTATCTGTCCTTTTTACCGCACAACACTCAGAATCAGATCGATGTTACAAAATAAATTGCAAATATTCGTTCCATGATCACTGAAGCAAACGTATGTAAATTAAGTAATTCATAACGTCGGAACAAAATACAAATGCTTCTGTGGTTATTTAAAATCTTTCCGGTTATTATCTTTCGTCTAATAGTAATGAAAGCATTCACATTACGTCACACATAACACCTAGTTCTAACTTTTTACACATGTTAGTCACAGTCAGTAGACTCGCCATTAGTTAAATCGTGTAATTACCACTTTTATTACTATATTCGTACCATTTATGTTATGCTGCTCCTACTAATATAATATTACAAACTCGGTAGTTTGTTTTCCGTTATAAGTACCTAATCATAAGATTTGAGAACATTTGCAGGACTCTTCCTCCTAATTAAAATATTAGAGAATTGAACATTTAAATATCTATGCAAACTTTAGTGTCTTGTTATGATCGACATGATCTGCATTTCCCACCATTTTACTGCCTTGAGTCACAATTATATGTTAACTTGCGAATTACGTAAAACCAAAAAAAAGAATTTTGGATTTCGCGGACAGACTCCTGCATTTCAAAGCATTTAATTAATTATTCACTAATTAATTTATTCAGGCACGCCAAGCCTACCTCGCATTAAAGTGCATTAAAACAGGAAAAGAAGAAGAAAAGAGACGTGGAACGAGGAAAGGGAATCTGTGTTATGAGGTAAGGAGTCGGTTCAGCACGATCGCAATAAAACGATACTGCGTAAGGTCGCCGCTCGCCGCCGTCGTCGGTGGAACAAACTTTTTATTGGACACTTTTTTTTTTCTATGTACCTAGGGAAGATGCCGGCGAAGAAATTTCCTATAAACGATGCTCGTATGAGGAATTTATTGTTTGTGCTTAACTTTTTGCGTGTGGCTGTTAATTTGTAGACATTTCTTGTTGTAGACGTATCTACAAATACAAGAGTATGGATAGCAAATTGTTCTTATGTATTAGGTACAAAACCTATACTCGTAAATGTTATAAGTGATTAATTGATAAACTTTGGAAGTCTATATTTTTCCGAAGGCAGTGCGTCCGTGCATTTTATTTTCTTACTAGCTGACTGGGCAAACTTTTTTTGCCATTTAGGGATAGCAGAAGCAGCTTACGACCTATTCTCAGACCTACTGAATGTAGACAAATCAGGTTTGTAATTCATACACCTCTGTAACGTAGCGATAGGCTTCGTATGGATTTTCCGACGTCCATTCTGATTTCAAACAAAAACACAAATAATGAAGTCGGTTAAAAAAAATCTGACGATGATGAAAATGTACTTAGTAAATCAAGTGTTAAAGTTCCTCAGCTTGTATTATCTGATATCTCGATCGCGTGGCTTACTTGTTCCCTCGTAACATAGTTTCCGTTGCCTTCTATTTTTAGTTTACTCTTTTTTCTTCTCGCCTCCAGCGTTCGTGCTCAAATTTCCTTACGCTTTTATTTTTTTTCTCATCTTGAACTTGTTTTGATAGCTCTATAATAGTAATTTCGTTAATATACCGCGATACGATTTGATTCTTGAAATAAACCCACTTTAAACATTATAAATTTAATAAATTTATAAAACTTAAGAATCTATTTATTAGAAGTTTACAAAAATTAGTCTTAATTTGATATTTTTTGATTACATATAAAATTTAATTTATCTTAGTCTTTTATTAAGTGGAGTATTGATACTATTTTTTGTTGTTTTGCAACGTAGTTTTGTTTGTATGTAGGTAGTCGTAAGTCCGTTATTCGTTACACTTTTCATTTTTGAGTACCAATTTTTGACGTGATAACGTTTAATAAATTGATGAACACCAGCAACACACATGAAAAATAGTAACGTTCCGTGTAACGTTCCACCTGAGCCTGTGCGTGCAAAGAAGAGCGCGCAACAAGCGATAGAGAGGCACGATAAAACAAACGATAGAGAGATAGAGATTATGACGTTATCACGTAAATCTATCGTCCGTAAACCGACTTTACAGACAACCAATTTGTTTTTCTTTATTCAATTCTCTAAAGTAATAAATATTATGGTACGAGTATGTTATGTTTAAATCTGAAGCTCTATATGTATAGGTATGTTCCAAACTAATTCTTAACTTAAAAGTAACTAAATTATCATGATTGTTACGATCATAATGCAAATACAAAAAACTAAAAAAAAAACAGAAAACAAGAAAGAAAAAGCAAGAAAACTGTGTTACGAGGTAAGGAGTCGCCGAGAGTACGATCGCGGTAAAAAGATATAAAAAGAAAAGATACCGCGTAAGCTTGCGGACCGGAACTTTTAATGGACACTTTTTCTGTATGAAAGCACGTGGGAAAGATAACTTCTAAGACGATTATAGTTTTACATTTTCATGTTTTTGATAGTAAAATTGTTACCTACTATCAACATGTGCTGTTTTACTTGAGTTTGAAGACTGAACTTGAAAAACATGCTAATAGTTCTAAAAAAAAAACCGATCAAGAGTGAGTCAGAACTCAGACTCGCTAGTTAGAACATTTACTTTATATTTCATATTGCTTTAGACTTTTCGATCATTGACATAATATAAATCTTATACCTAATTATATCAATGTTTTCGATAATTAAACTTCGGAGAATAAATCAAAATGTGCATTTTTTTTAATAAATAACACTTATTTCACCAATTTGGTACAGAATCCTAAAAAGTGACTTTGAAATATTTTAAAAAAGAAAAAAAAATGTCTGAAGAATAGACTCCTATATAGAGCTTGCAAATATAAATAATCGTAAATTAAAACACGGATAGAGTTGTTATAAAAGTATCACTAATTAGTAATTACACGTACACCAAGTACTAGCTCAATCAGTTTTTAAGAGCGTTTGTGAAGTGGTGATAATATAGAAAACAAAACCCGGCTGAGTTTGTCGTGGGCTTCTTCTCAGTGCAGGGCGCGTTTGAACCCTCGTAAACTTAGTTTTAAGTCGACTTGTAGTTATCACTATCCATATGCGACAAATATCATATTGACGTTTTATAAGAGCATCTACGTTAGGCCTATGTGAAATAAAGATATTTTTTGAATTAAGTACATCTTGAACCTACCCCAATGTTTTCATCATATCGAAATAATTGCCAATAAAGTTACCGAGAGTTCCAAAGATTTTGGCCTTGTTTTATTGCATCGGCGTCCGTGGCCAAGTCTGTCTTTGCCTTATTAAGTTATTACAGTTCCCTTTTGCCCCATTTTGTAACTTTTTTTCGTTTTGTTTTCTTATCAAGTGTATCGTATATTTTATATGTTTTACTGTGTTATAAATATTATTAAGTGTTAAGAGGTCCTAAAGTATTCTTCTTAGTAGGTACTTAATAAATTATTTCGTTTATTGTTTCTGAAATTAGCTGTTTTTTTTTGTAATAAATATCTTCTGTATGATTAAAATGAAACTGTAAATAACATTATGATAATATTTAATCTTATTGCCGTCGGTATAGTAGAAATACATATTCAGTGCAATAAAAACAATTGGTAGTTAAATGGCAGCATTTATTTTGGTTTTCGTTTTTTGTGTAATAGTAGCATAGCGAAGAGGTCTGAAGGGAGAGGTACGGAATGTAAGCGACACCGGAAAATACAATAACGAGCATAGACAATCGGAAAACTTTCATTAAAAACTTTTTGGTCAATTACCGGATTTATTATAAGTAACTGTGTACACTGAGTCTTAAGAAAAACCGTCAATTCATTAAATTGCTGTAAAAAAGGAATTCCTTTTGAGCATTATAATTACGGCTTCGTTAAATTCTATACTTTGCCGGGTAAAGTAAAGGCGCTTTGAAAGGACGGTTTTAAAATTGAAAACGGGAGCTTAAAAATACGTTTCTTAATTGACTTTCAGAACATAGTATAATGCCCACTGAATGGAGTTTATAAAAGTGTGCTCCTTCCTATATGAACTTTTCCCTCAGGTATACTTTTGAGCCCCGCATATTTCGCTAGCACGGACATTTTTAAACCGCTTCATATCGCGGTTTTAATTTAAAAGCATAAACACTGGAATTTTTTTTATTAATATGAACCTTTCATGAAATAAAAAATATAAGTTGGGATTTTAAATTAGAATATCAGAACTTGCTTATTTTAAGAGAAACTCCGTCGTAATTTTAATAAAGTGTGGTGATTTTACATAAATTTGCTTTTAAATAAAATATTTAATATTGATTTGAATTAAAAAAAAAACATTTGTTTTAAAGAAAATTTCCTAAAACGTAAAGAAGTGGTTATTATTTTAACTATGTTCAAAGGTTTTCGATCCAATATTCCATCAATTATATTTACTACTGAAAAATTTTCATTATTGTTTTTCCGAGGGTTTTTTGGCCGTATTCCGTCTAGTCTTATTTGATCTGGTAAAGTTTTGTTAGTTGATTTTATGGAGGGCCTTTGAAGTTCCGTTAAAATTCTATTTTGAAATTGAGTAATTGAAGATTCCACATTTGAAATCTGAACGCCACGCGAAACAATCATGCAGATAATTCGAATTTTAAAACTACAGACATGACACAAAAGGGGACTGCGCTACTCCCTATTCAGTATTGGCCAGTCTAACTTGACCTGTACATAAAACAACAGTTCCGCCGAATGATCTATTTGCGCGAACGGCGGGGGAGGCGCGGGGGGCCATAGATACTGGTGTGTTAGTATAATGCACATTTTTGCATGGCGTTTTGCACGCGATGAGGCTTAGCTCGAGCTCGATTCTGCAGGCGTGCACACATCCACGCCTTGCACCTGTAGCCACACACGCACACTATTGCAAGTGGATTTAGGGTGTATGGGATAGATTAGATTTATTGCACATTATGCTACTGAATCGGGAACTACTTACCTAAGTAGTCCACGAAAAGAAGAGAGACTCGTCAAAGCTCAAATGTTAGTGGGGATGTGAGATGTCCCTTAGTTGTGTAAGAAGTGATGAAGCTATGAAGTTCCAAATAAATGTGTTTTATTTGGAACTTCATAGCTCATATTTACGACAGATACCTACTTAGAGAAAAAAAAGTTTAAAAAATGTCGCAGTTCTAGAACTCACGTTATTTTTATGGACTATTTAACATATTTTGAAAAAAAAAGCAAACTTTTTAATAGGTATATATCCATATTTACCTACTAAAAAGTTTGCTTTTTTTATTTTCCCTAATTTTGAAATACACATTAAATAAGATCATAAAGTTTAAGGACTATAACTTATCTATTCCATTTTAAAAATTGCTAATGGAACGAAATTCAAAAATGTATGGAAATGACATAATCTAATCGCAAAGTAGATCACGTGACTTCCACGCAGACAACTGTCAGTCTTTTCTTTTTGTACTGCTTTAGCCGGTATACCACATTGCAATATAATAACTAACCTGCTCAGCTACGTCCATATGATCCCAGGGGAATATTGAAAAGCCCTTTCTTACCAGTACCAGTCACAGAGTCTGTGCACAGCCTTGTAGATTTAAAGATTTTAGCTGGTCGAGGCAATGATGTGTCAGTGAGCGAATGAATGAGTCAGAACTTTTTAGATAAGCATTTTACTCAGAATAATAAAATGAACCTTTGGTTACAAGAAACCGCTACGCTTTCGCTCGTAGCCACTGATAACGTAGAGTGTAGAACTGTAGACCGTAGCACTGCGTAACTAAACATTACCTACGCAGGATTTACCTTTGTAGTTGCCACTTTACCAGTCAAGTTGAATCTTGATTATCCGAATCAAATCTAAACCCGAAATCCGGATAATCGACTTCTAAGTCAAATCAAATAACAAAGTATAAAAGTTTAAATTATATATAGTTGTAGATATTAAAAAAACTAATACGAGCTTTAAACTTGAACCATGTATAATGTATGATTTAAAATTTTTATTGGAACTAATCATAAAATAATAATCTTTGACGAAATAAATCAATTCCTTCAGAAGGACGATACTGTAAACTTTCCATCGAATTTCTCGGTGTGTTCTAATGTTTCTGAAGGAATTGTCAATATTAATTCTAAGACCCAGGCTCTTTTTGGGTATTTAATAGGTACTTGCATTCAAAGAATTTGTCACCTTTAGAAAACTATTTCTACATTCTAGACTTATTGAGAAAATTCTTAGAATAGGCTCTTAATCGTGCTGTTTTCCTACGATCACGACGTTTTCCTTATGTGTTAGAGCAAGTCACATGTAAGTCCATCAAATCGCGTAGTTCCGATAACTCCCTCGAATGGAAGGACCGTCATTAGGGTACCGTACCCAAAGGGTAAAAGACAGGACACTATAACTGAGACCTCGCCGTGCAATCGTCCGTCCGTCCGTCACCAGGCCATATCTCTTGAACCGTGATACACTGACACTTGAAAGTTTCACAGATGATGTATTTCCGTTGCTGCTATAACGTGAGATACTAAAAATAGAATAAAATAAAAATTAAACCCCTTTAATCTTTACTTTATTCTCCCATACAAAAAATGTGATTTCTTGCTCAATTTTGGTCAATAATTAATCCAGACGACTCAAGACCTAAGACCACTCTACTTATGCCTTTTGGTTTCTGCATCATCGTCTAGTTTCGTTTTTATACAGCTATCTTATGGTACGGAACCCTTCGTGCGCTAGTTCAAGTCGCACTTGTCGACCACCTTTAAGTATCGCATTACAAATTATAACCAATTCGCGGACCGGTATAGAGCCGATCATTATTATAATAGCTACCGACAGTAGTCCGCCGATCAGGGGGTGACGCTCGAAAAAATCACATCTCCCCACCGAGGGGGTGTGGGTGTTTCGGGGGTGTGCCGCCACCCCCGGGTGATGCAGGTGGGGTTGCCAGTGTTTTTATTTTTCGATTGGCGGATTGCAGGCCGTAATGATCGATGGAATTAACGGGCGATGGTACAGGCCACCTAGACGATCTGAATTTCGAATGCCGCAGCTGGAACGTGTTCTGCAATTCCTTTTTGGGTTGAAACTGAAAGATGTATTGGATTGATGATTTGGCGAGTTTCACTAATTGCAGTTTATAAAGGCGAAAGTTTGTGTGTGTGATTTTTTGGTACTCCTTCAATTCTCGTCTACTGGATCGATTTGGCTGAAATTACTAAGGAAGTTAGATTATACTCTGTAAGTATTCACATATAACCCACCGCGGAGTGGTGAAAGATCGAATTGAACGCTATTATTATATTTAACCATAAGAAGGAATTCCGTTTTAATTTGGACAATTAATAGATGATTAATAAAATAAAGAAAATTTCACGCAACCTAAAAATAACAAAAACAACTATAATATTATCTGTAGTAAATTGCACTGACGTGGACAGCGTTGCCAAAAAAGCCTTTCGACGTCCGTCCGCATATAATTTTTCGATGCACCCTCGACGTCGGATAAGCTATAAACGTCCCGATACATTTCCCGTTTACAAATTAAACACACCCCCTCACCCTGTATACTGTACATGGAGCACCCTCTACGGCACATATGTACATCATGATTTATATACGACACATACATTTGGCATAATTGAAAAATGCCCGCGAGTAATGGCGAAGCATCGTCCGACAAAGCAAATAGCGCTTTTTACGCGCTACGGCCTGTCTGTTTGAATATGTATGTGGATGTTGCCACTTCAATAAATTTGTCGCTCGAGCTAATGATAATGCGGAGTACATTATGTACGTAGGTAGGCAACCTATTAATTCATTCGTATCAAAATGCAGATTTCAGCGGAAAAACTTTATCGTATATTTAATTTTTAACGGGCGATCAATTTTCTGATACGTATATAATTTTTTTATTCTATATAAGTTTCCGCTTGACCACAATCTTATGACTTCTGATGGAAAGTGACGATGTGGTCGAAGATGGAGCGCGCTTACCTAGAAGATGCCTATATTCAATCGTTTTTGAAGATGCCCGGGCCGTAATAACATCTCTTATAGCAGTATTATTGTAATAGTGTTTTAAAATTTTCATACTGACATTGTATGAAAATGTCAAAACAATATTACAATAATACTGCTATAAGAGATGGTGGTACGGCCCCAGGTGGTAAGATGCGGAAAAGTATTATAGAAAAATAAAAATCTTATAGCAGTATTATTGTTTATATTATGTAATAGTGTTTTAAAATTTTCATACTGACATTCTATATGAAAATGTCAAAACAATATTACAATAATACTGCTATAGATGGTTGTACGGCCCCAGGTCGTCAGATGCGGAAAAGAATTATAGAAATAACAAAATCGAAGTATTAAATTTATAGAAAAGAATGTTGAGAGACTGAAAAACTTTTTAACAACAGTTACGGTTTAGAAAGAAACCAAAATGAATCTGTTAACGAATCAATTTGTTTGCTCAGTAATTAGATCTTTATTAAGGTAATAATTTATCTAAGCACCTATTAAGAAAAATATGTGTAAGCTTGTTGGCTTACACATATTTTTTTTTTACAAAGGGGGTAACAAAGCCTATAAAATTCTTGTCGTGACAATAAAGTAATTCAAGATACTCCCGATTGATCTAGAAAGTCCAACACATTATGGCGAATTTATCTTTTTTATTGTGCACCAAAAATCACGTTTTCTCCTAAATGTGCTTTTAAAAAGGTAAACGAAGTCACGAATCTTGTTGCTATTATAGAATGTTCGAAAAAGTTAAATAACCGTTACTGAGACATAAAAATAATGCGTTAGTATATTTTGTTACGGAAGTTTTAGGAGGAAGAACCGTCTACCGACAAACTGTCAAATTACATGACAGCCAGCGCTCTGGTTAATTATGACGTGATAAATTTACCCTAAATTATGATTTATGCTAACACTTGACGTTATTCAGTTTTAATTTATTAATATCAAATATACCTATAGGTAATTTAATTTATCAAACGAGAGTTATTTGTCTTAAAAACCTTAAGATACCAGATAATTTTTTACCTTGTTGCATATTTACTGCAGACGGATTTCAGTTTATATGTCCAAAAAACTAAAAAAATTTGAAGATCACAATTGCATTTCAATTCCTAGCGAAATCGGTAACAGTAATTATTACGCAGTCGAAATATAAATATTATTTAAACGAGTTGTCAATTTTATCAACTAGGCATAAAAACTCTTTTTTATCAACTTATAGGGATAAAAATCTCTTTTATCCATGGTTGATAATTATGAGTTTTCTGCATATGTGAACTTCAAATCTGGACTGCTATAATAGAGATACCCCTGTAAATCACTTCTTGAATTCAATAGTAGGTACTTACTCGTAGTTAAACTGGCGACAGAGTTTCAAAACTGTGGCACAACTTCAATTTGCATCCTGAAAAGCAAAAGTTAAGCCAACAACTTCAAGGCTATCAACAGGAATAGCTATATCGTATTAATAATTTCTCTTTGTTCATAATCATTTGATACTATTTTTAACAATGTAAAAAAAATTGGTTGTCTGTAAAGTCGGTTTACTGACGATAGTTGAACGTGACAACTCTCGCTTGCACTTCAAGCCTTACATGGAACGCCTCAGAGCGAGGTAACGCGAGCGAGGTAACGCCGCATGAGCGAGGTAACGCCGGATGAGTCATGTTTTTTATGCGTGCAGCCGGCTCTATCGAATTATAAGACGTTGTTACGTCAAAATACACGAAATATTGAAGAATCGACAGAGTAGCAGAGCTTTCATGACCCCAAGCTACCAGCTGTTTTTGCTCTAGAGTGAGGAACCTCCTCACAAAGTGTGCTGTCTCCGGGTTTGCGGTCCTTGATCCAACAGTCGAGCGAAAGCTTCTTGAGATGTTGGTCGAAGCTTTTGCGTTATAAGACCATTCACAGAAACTATTAGCGGATCAATAACTGTCCAGTTCACACTTTACATGACGGTAATTTCATGAGCTAGGTACGACTGCTTTGAGGATATTTTTTATGGAAAATCTTTCTCGCTTTAAGAAACACGACCAAACCATCTCTGTAGAGATTTTAACATACTTCCAAAAGTAAAAAAGAAGGATGTTATCAATTGTACAATTGTTAAATGAAGTTGTAGCACTTTTATTTGTGTCCGATATTATCAATGTTTAATCAATATCGGTGATTATTATTATTTTGGTTTCGTTGGTCCCATTCAACCTGACTGAAAATCCTATGAATTACTTCGGTCTGGCAATGAAATTATTCACTGTTCAGTGTTCTTAAAAAACTTCGTCAATTATTCCGATTTTGTTTATTATTTCTTGTTTGAAGGACTACAAAATATATCACAAAAAGATTTAGCTAGCGAAAATTAGAACAATTCACTATTAATTACCATGCGTCATGAATGGTTGACTGAAAAATCTAATTTTCTACATTGATTGATTTTGATTAATTTACCAACTTTCACAGTAACATTAAGCTTGTAAAAAACATATTAAACTTTACAGTAACAATGTCTTTCTCACTTTCTCATTACTCAGTTAGATTGCTGAACCAAATTGAGTGGATGCCGCGTAACTTCTGTTACCCATAGAGCGGACGCTTATACATTAGATTAATTAAATGATAACGAGTTACTAATCAATAGTGATCTGATTTGAACGAGGCATTTTTTGTAAATGAATGTTTTGGCTGCTATAATATGAGGAATTTTCACTACAGCTCGAATGATGTATGTGTCTTTGTTACTTTAGAAGTATTTTTTAAAAGTATTACGACTTCATTAACAACGTCCTTTATATTTTAAAGCAAAAGAACTATCAAATAAGTAGTTTAAGAATTGGCGAAGTTTAAAAAGGACATCGATGCAGAAATCCGCGTTTTCTCCGAAGGTCATCGTCACCAATCACCATATTAATTAAATGAGGATATAGCTAGGATGAATGTATACTTTTCTTGTATTAATATGAGTGACCGAGCTTTGCTCGGTAGTATTACAGCTACTTACCAGTAGATGGCAGCAGGAGTTTACTGTAATAGATGTGTCAGGTATAGATTTATATATTTGTTTTTGGTAAATACGACATTTTCTAAGAATGAATCCTAGCTAGATCAATTTATCGCCCGCAAAACCCCTTGTATACTAAATTTCATTAAAATCGTTCGAGCCGTTTCCGAGATTCAGATTATATAGAAATATATATACATATATATATATATATATATATATATATATATATATATATATACAAGAATTGCTCGTTTAAAGGTATAGGATATAATTTTCTTCTCAGCTTTTCTTGTATAAATATGAAGTTGAAGAACGGAGAAAAAACAAGCATATCATCACCTTCCAATTATTTATGTCACCATTATTCACTTTAATTAATTGGAAAGTAGCCCTCTCCGACAGACAGTTTTTGAAAAACTCAGTAATATCTACCTACATGTATATTTTAAAGAGGTTCTGTATATTACTTCAATACAAATGATTTCAAAATAAGAATACCTACAATAAATGTATCCAAAAAATCCAAATCAAATATATTTATTTTACATAAGCCTAACTTTCAGGAACTTAGAGAGGTTAAAACGATATTTGTGATAAATGTGTGCCAACTATTATAGGTAAACCGCTATAAACTTGACCCACCTAATGGTCTGCGGGACGCGGGGCGGGTGATGCGATTGGCTACAACGATACGTCAGCGCTGCCGGCGGACAGCGACTGACTTGCTGATTGGTTGAGCGGCTCCCGCCCCGCGTCCCGCAGACCATCAGGAGGGTCAAGTTTATAGCTGTTTACCTATAGTCGACTTAGAACGAAGTTTACGACAGTTCTGACGCTCCCTAAACACTAAATAGGTATTATTATTGTACTCCATGCCTACACTGAAAAGAAGGCTATAAAAAACTCAGCCAGATTTTCTTTTTTGTTATTACCATTTTACAATGACTCTTAAAAAACTAATTTAGCTATTTTAATTTAATAACAGCAGTTCACTATTACTCCCAATACTATGATAAGATTTATATATATTCAAACTGGCCCCAAAGGTTAATCTATAATCTATCTACACCAAGAACAAACTACGTTGAAAAGTAAAGTATAAAACAAAATCCAACCCAGGGCTTCAGGAAGTGATGGCGTGTCTCAAACTTCTGAAACGCGCGCTTTCAGGGGCCATTCACCCGACCAGACACTCGTCTTACAAACTTAACTCCCGCGCCCATATTACACCTTATTGTTAACTGCACACAGTACATTATAACTTAACGCAGCTACCCTTGAAAGTTTGCCTGAAAACAAACTTTCATGCAGTTCAATTGTTACTTAAGTACAAGTGGTAAAGCTCATTTTACCATACTACAGCGATAACTGTTAAGGAATCGCGTTGGTTTTTCTTTTGACGGATTTCTTTTGAAAATACACAGAATGTATTCGAGTTGAAAGAAAATGCTCGTTTTTCGAAGTCTTTGTTTTAATTGTCTGATTTTTTTAACATGAACTGGGAGGCGACATTGAGGGACATTATTTGCATTTGTTTTAAGTAGGTATAAGTGCTCATTGCTTTGTTTACTCTACAAGTGTCAACCTCTTTTTATCTTTAACGTCGTCGTTCTGTACCTACAATTGATACTTGCAATAATTATCACAGTTGTCTATAGTTCATTAAACATTGCTGCTTTAATAAGCAATTTATATTATTGCAATTAAAGGTTTTTCGCAAACCTTCAATGGATAAAAAATATAATGAGATCATCACTGAGATGGAATCACTGAAAATGCGCATGCTAAAGGGGGATGCCTTGTACACGGTTTGGATCCTGCTCCCCACAACTGTCTTAATCAGTCCACCTTGAAAAATTTCTTAAGGCTTTAAGAAGGCCGAATGACAGTTTACAGGGGGACGGAGCAGCCGCGTTCACACTGACTTAAATTTCGGGGAAATTATTACTTTACGCGATTGTTAGAAAGCCTAAAAATAAAACTCTCAATCAAAGTTATTGTAATTTTTATGCACTTTTTTTGTGTGCAAGAATTCATTAAAAAGCTTGCACCGTTTTGCAGACAATTTTGAAAGTATGACAAAATTAGATGCTTTTTGGGATTTTTTTTCTGAAAGAAGGTTCGAGACTATTCATTTTCTTGTCAGTAATAATTGTTCATTAAACCATTATTTTCCGTTACATATTTTTATCTGTAAGGATTCGATGATCAGTTATTTAAACAATTTGACTTAAACATCATAAAAAAGAGCTTATAGTTTGCCATCTGTTCAAGCCTTAACACTGCTTTAGTTTTTGCTTATAGTCGGTAATTCCAAAACTTTGCGTCTCCAACTTCCATCGTCATTTTCCGTTTTTGTCTTGTGAACTATTTGAACCCTCTATTACCACTTTGACTTCTCGATACATCGAGGTACATATTGGTCACTGCAATTCCTCTACAGATCTCCTCATGTATATATATGGTTCATTCAAAACAAAGCAAAGTACGTTTAGTACCCTTTGAATAGCTGATTGATAATTGTTATATTTACGGCCATTATTCTTGCCTTATGCAATCAATATAGGAATGAAAAATATTACATAAACTGAATTTGTGGTACGCTCTGTTCAGAAACCTTGGCCTTGGAATCCAATTTTATCGTCTTATCATTACAACAAACAGATCCGACAATTTTTCAAAATCTATCTGCATAGTTTTTACCTATCTTTAAATAAAAACTATACAGTCAACCCCATCCAAGAAAAAAAACGTCAAATTCGATCACGGGTCAAGCCATTTAGGAGCGGAGTTCTGCACACATACGCAGGAATTTACTAAAATAATATATTTAAAAGAAAGTATAAAATCATTCAATACTAGTCTATCAGTTTGAACTTTAAAGATATCCCACACCCGTACACGGTACAATCAGCTTTGTTCAACAGTTGAAAATCTTAACATCTTATATCGTTCGTAGAACACACTCTACGAATACTCGTATTCAGTGCTACGAACATGTCGTAGATACACAACTGCTACGTATGAGCAGCTGTAACCTATGATGGGTTGATGTGGTTTTTTGAACACGTGGAGCACGTAAAACCGTCCTATATCGAAGATTTGAAGATAAGTTTTATGGTTCTCCCGAAAATTTTTCGTTGGTCGTCGTTATAGTCCTACGCAAAGACATGCCGAGTTTCGTCTGTTTTCTCAAAAAATACAATTAAATAAAAGATACAATGTTGAAATTGATAGCAAAGATTTATATGTAGGTAAACATAAACATGTGAAGATGGTAAACTGAGAATAACCAAATACTTACAATTTGAATTTCCCGATCAAGAACATTGCGTTAATCCTCATATTTCACGCGAACATGGTCTTATAGCATGACTGAAGGAAAACTACCCATGACTACATTGAACCCGACAATCAAGGACTCTTACTAAGCGTAAAAACAAGATGTAGTGCATCAAAGTGTACCGGGAAAGTCGACAAACTTCACTTACGATCTCATTACAATAACAAATCACCTTACGGAATTGAACCTTAAAGTTCCTCGAACAAATAAGTCAAAAACAAAAAACCCTAAATGTAATCAAATCGATTCCCAATCACGTGCTCAAAGGTTAACTCAAAACGAATAAGCCATAAATCCTTCCAACAAGCAAGCACGTTAGACCACCCTTTTCTTACGAACATAATTGATCTTTTTACCCGTTGATATAGAAAATAAAGATAGTCTTTTCTGATTTCAGCATGACTGTTTGTTTGTGCGTCTTTCATGAGTTGTTGATTCATGATTTAATGTGTTTTGCCGGGGATAGGTTTTTGAATACATTCGTCCGGTTTATTTTAATATGTTGTAACGTTTTTTCTTCTTCTAATCTAGAACCTTGTATATTCGGTAATAACACCTGTGATAATACCTGCATAATTGTACTCAACTTACTCTTCTGATTAAAATGACTTGCTGTAATCGCTATAGAATCAAAAAAACTATAGTAGTGTTATTATCTCGCTGCGGACTCGCATTGTGCAATGCACAACTCAACAAAGAACAACAAAAGCGACACATTCGAATGATTTATGACCGCGAGATAATAACTATAAATTAAGAGGTTCTATAAAACACTATCGTGTTTCACGATACGTCATTTTAAAACTAATAGCACCCTTTCATCTCATTTATTTTTGATTCAAAAGGGAATAAAGACAATTTTTATCTCTGACTACAACGGGTTGCTTGCTCGGGGAAGTAGCTACAATGTACAATGAGTTAATTTGAGCCTACAACCTGTTCACGTTCAGATTACAGATCTCACTATTGGTAGGCCAGTCTCACTTACCACGTGACCGTCCCGGCTACAAGTAGGGTTTCGGACCTTAATATTTCAGATGGTTGCCGCTCGCGGGCCGAGTTGTACGCGCTAGTTCTGTACGGTCTATTTTACGCGCCGTCTAACTACGGCAGCCCTAGTACGTCGTAAGAGATAAAGTTAGGCGATAGAAAGAGACCACAACATTGCGTAATGCGTTTGTTGCGTGTCAATTTTGAGAGCGGGGCCAGGCGCTATTGCGAACTGAATTGCACTTTTTGTGTCAGCGCTAGAGTCTTTTTCTTTAAATCATCGTGCGGAGTGGACCTTCTGTAGGGGAAGGGGGGGCAAGATGGGGTCCTTAAGGTTTGCGGAGTAATAAAACTGACAATATTTGCGTCATGAGATCTGGTTTATTTTAATAATCTTCCTTGTTAATCAGTCTTTCGTATTTAAGTACTTTTAGGAACATATGTATTATAATAAAGAAATAAAAAATCAATAAGTAAAAAAAGCCGTCCACCTCATCTTGCCCCCTAGGGTGGGCAAGATGGGGTACCCCTAGGGGCAAGATGGGGTATGCTAAAATTAACCCATTATTGCTCACAAAATTCGCTCGTAAAGGTGGAATCTTCATCCTCATCCTCTACTCCAGCACAGCTGCAATGAGCCCATTTGCCGCATGCTGCACAAGCAGCCCAACCTTCGTTTGAATCCAAGTAACGACCACTGAAGAACAGACAAGGAGTATTTTCAACATCACTGTCGCTGTTCTCTCTTGCCGATGAGGTCTCAGCAACTTTTTTGTTTTTTGTCACTCTCTTCTTTTTAATTGCTGTTTTCTAAGTTTTCTTTAGATCTCTCATCTCTTTCCTTTTCTTTTTATTTTCTTCTTCAAGCTTTTTTCTTTTTATAGTCTCTTCCAGTTCATTTTTAAAGGGAGATGAAGTAATGATAGCAGTTTTTCCACGTTTTCTTGTTGGCTGTTGTTGTGTTCTTTCAGGCTGTCTTATAGACAATCCTGGGTGTCTTTTAAAAAACTTTGTGCCCAGTCTTTTTCGGCTTCCTGTTTTTCGTTATTAAATGGGTGGATTTTATTATTTTTAATCGCTAACTGGTAGACTAAGCGCCTAAGGTCTTTCAATGTCAACCCGTAGAGCCTACTTTCCATGTCTAATATATAATTGCACAATTCTTGCTCTTCGTCGGCAGAAAAAACTTGCATCTTTGGACCTAATTGTACCTTCAGAGGTTTCGAAGTGGACTCATTGTCTAGTTAGCTTTCACGAAATACCTTCACTTTTCTTTCGAGAATTGTCTGAGGCACAGAAAATGTTCTTGCAGCTAGCTTATATCCCATTTTCCTTTCTATCACAGACTTCACCGCATTCTGCATACTCTCTTCAGACCAACTTCCTCTGTCCGTCTTTCTTTTATAATTTTTCACCATTCTATAACAAAAAAAAAATTAAAATTATAACACGTAAACAGAAAAGTAAACTTCCTACTCCAAAATTACAGAATTTATACTTGAGGAAGTCCTCACAATACACACATCCACACGAAAACCATAAAATGTTACGTATTTATATAATTATAATAAAAAAATGCAGACAAAAACTTGGAAGCTAAGATGGGGTACCCTCATACCCCATCTTGCCCCTTCATGCCAATGTCAGTCTAAAACTTTCTTAAAAAATAACACTACAAAGTACAGAGGTAAACAAGTTCTTACCTGTTGGCGTAATCATTGACACACGGGAATAACTTAGCACTCAGTTTGAATAGTTGTTATTCAAGGAAGAAACACGACTTAACTGCGGTACAAAAATAACAAAAACTGCTAAAAAATATATTTTTTCGGAAAACAATTAAAACACGTAGTTTCGCCACTCAGTCGCACTGCCAACTAGAAGCCATCATGGCCGCGCTACGTCACGCGATATAATGATCGTGATTTGTTTATTAGTTTGCCTACTAACACGGGTACCCCGTCTTGCCCGCTACCCCGTCTTGCCCCCCCTTCCCCTACCTGTACTATTTAGTTTTTTGTGCTATTGGTCTATCTTTGGCAGTTCAATATCAACGTTTGTATCCTAACCGCTGGCCGGGATCGCGTGCGAGGCGCCAAACGAATCCGTTCGTTGATCCCGCCATATTTATTACTTTTACTTTTTAATTTATTGCCGGTAGGACATGCGATGGCACCGAGCACTTCCAACTTTGACTCCGACTCCGCAATGCAGTGCCGTCTGACATTCGGGAAATGCATTCTTAGCCGTGAACATTACTTTGATTTTGGAACCGCGATACGAAAACTGCTTCTAGACACTACAACTAGAAATATGAAGGCGATGAAACTTGTAATAGCTGCTTCGCGTTAACTGAAACGATATCAGTACCTAATACCTTTCAAAAGCTTCTACATAAAACTGTATTGTAATACACATACATACTTAGGTATTACTTTATAGTTTATACGTAGTACTTTTCATAATTAATGTTGATACTGTAACGTGAAACTTGGTAACATGGATACGGCAAACATGGGCAAAAGTTAACCTCGTAACGGTGCTAAAAACACCTTTTTAATAATTTCAAAACGATATCATTCGATAATACAAAAGTAGTTTTTTCTAATCTTCCACACTGTTTGAGAATTCAAAGCTTTACGAGTAGATTTCATAGTAGACTTGTGTTTTTTCTTTTTTCTCCCGTGAGATGCGTTGAAGTAGCAAGCCATAGCTTTTTAGGAATGAAAAAGTCGGTTTCGGGCCGATAATAAAATTTTACGTGATAACGCCATAAGAACAAGACAAGACGAACGCTTAGCTGATCGTGTCTCTCTATCGCATCGTCCGTGCTCTCGCTTGCACGCACGGCTCAGGCGTGAGTCATTCTTTTTCGTGCGTGCAGCCGACGTTCATCAATATATAAGATGTTACCTCAGACTAAAAGTTCGACACTAAATTAATATAGCGTTACATAATTTCCAAATTAAATTCCCGCTAAGGGCATCCTAAATTAGCCGTCTGTCATCAAATAAGTCAAGAGCGACAAAAAGAGAGAAAAAACAGTAGATTGCAAGCAGGCATTGTGACCAGCGAATCTTCAGCACGCTTCGTCAGCGTGGCCCGTGCATAATCTGTTAAAAATAGAGCTCCTTGTCTCTGGTCGAGAGTCGTTGTCTACGGTACCACATGTTGACATCCTTCACTCTATTTTCAACCTTATTACATGCACATAAGAGCCATAGAGAGCTGAAGAGCTTCGAAGCTGCAATGTTTTTTTTATTTTCGTCTCAATGATGCTTTATTATACAGGCATGATAACTAATACAATGATGCAGCGGGTTTTTTGTTGAGATTTTCCTATGTCGAAACAAAAGTAGAGCATGAAAGTTGTTGAGACGATTTTTAATAAACAAATTCCTCTACCGCAATATTTCGATCACGTTGTTTCAATTTTCCAATGGTATTTGATATGAGCAAGCCGAAGTGCATGATACTTACGTACCTGCTCATCGGTTGAAAATAAAGTTTCATGAGTAGGTTGATACCTATGAGATTGGGGTTTTCTACATTTTCCACCTACGGAAAAAAGGCCTCGGCTTCTGTCATTTTTTGTTTTGATTCACTACTTGAGTATTAGTAGGTACACACTACAAGCTACAAGTAGTAGTTTGTGAATAGTCTTGTAATAACAATAAGACTATTAATAAAATAAGACCTACAACAAATTACAAAGAATGGTTAGTGAACGCGGAATTGTTTTTTTTTTATAGTTAGAAGTAGTGTTGCCCAAAATCAGTCTTGGTCTTGCAGTCTTGGTCTTGTTCTTGCATTTTCGCAAGACCAAGACCAAGACCAAGACTGCCTAATTTTAGCAAGACCAAGAACAAGACAGGCAGTGCAAGATTTGAGCAAGAACAAGACTAAGCCTGCGAGACTCTTGCGTCTTGCAGTTAACGTGAAATCGCACCCTCTGCCCGCGAAATTAAAATTTTATTTTGTTTTTCGCAATTATTGAACTAAGTAGTACAATGAATTAGGCTCATTTTGCGAAAATAGCAATATCATCTTCACAGGTTTATTATAAAAGTATTTTCTTGAAAGCAAAATGAATGCCATGAGTCTAATTCATTGTACTAGTTAAAAATTTGCGAAAAACAAAATTAAATTTGAATTTCGCGGGCCGACCTCCATTTTTTTTTACACACTACAAGTAAGTATACTTGACTGTGATCACACCTGATGGTAAGTGACGATGCAGCCGAAGATGTTATCGTACTATCTTGGAAGAGGTAAGCAACTCCTAACGGTTTCTACACAGCATCACACCGCAACGCTAAATCGCTTGGCGGTGCGTCTTTGCTGGTAGGGTGGTGACTAAGGCATGCACCCGGGATTTTTAAGGTCTTAAAAGAACCGGTTCTGAATATGACTACCCGGTTCTCCCGGTTCTTTAAAAAAATCCAATTATTACGTATTTTATCGTCCCGTAAAACAAAGTAATTGTAAACGGTAATTGACTGTAAGATCGCAGACTGGAACTGCAGCTATTTCTCGGATTCCTCCTAATTACACAGTTTCACTCATCAAATTGGTATACATTAAAAGTTATTTCACTCTTTGTAGTGGCATTTTAATTTGCTTCTTGTAAAGAATTTTCTACTTTATGCTTACTACAAATCGTAATAGGATGTAATAGCATGTCTTTTGTAGGAATATTTAAAAAATGCTTTTAATTAAAATAATAAAACTTTTTTTACCAAGAACCGGGAAATCCCGGGTACCCGGTTCTGCACCGAGCTCAGAATTTAAAATTAAGAACCGGAACCGGTTCTGCATGCCCTAGTGGTGACTAGCCACGGCCGAAGCCTACCTCCCAGAATCGAACCCGCGACCTCCTATTTCAATCCGAGGTCGTTGTGGCTATTAAGAGTATTAAGACTGAGTGTCGTTTCGGGGAGTGTAGGATTTCGGGACCAGCAATAGGCTAATAGGTAATTGCGAGACTTGCGAGACTCTTGCTGCAAGACCAAGACCAAGACCAAGACTGGGAGTGCAAGACCAAGACCAGATGTACTGGCGCAAGACCAAGACCAAGACTGGCTGAGTCTCGTCTTGTTCTTGCATTTGGGCAACACTAGTTAGAAGTAGAACTTCGGTCGGTGTTCCTTGCCAGTTCTTCTCAGCCCTTAGTCTAGAATGCTTAGTTAGCCTATAAAACATATTATAAACTTGATGTTTCATAGAAAAATAAATTATTACCTAACTCGTAAACGTAATCAATGGTGCTAATAAGAGTATGCATGGTGCCAAGTGTCGACAATGACAAGTATTTGTCTTTGGTATTATGTTAATGCCTTAGAAATGTAGTAATGGTACAGTTAGAACTTTCTTCTTACAGATCAGAGGCAGTTATAGGTATACTGTGCTCTTCTCCATAATAAATAAATAATTAGCCCAAAATAGATCTGTCCCTCTCAGTCGCGTCAAGTTTCAATCGCGCCAATCCTTTCGCACCTCATAACGTCTAATTATGAACTAAGAACTGTAAAAAGAAACATTAGCTCTAAACATCCTCGTAACTCTGTCGCTCTCTCTACTTTGAAGGTTGAACTCGAGATTTTCGTCAATATATCCATGACTCATATAAGATGCATAATAATGAACGTTTTTATTCCTAATACTATCGCTATATTCACTGTATTACGGACATCCTAATTATACATATAGCCAAATATTATTATTTTATTTATTTTTATTTTATTTTATTTATTAGGCAACTACAACAAGTTATAAATATTACAAACAATTAAGTTCTTAAATACTAAGTTTTAATTCTAATTATAACTCTAATATAATCGCACATATAAAATACAAGTTTTGAAAAACATAAGCAAAAATGCGTGACGCTAAAAACAACGCAAAAAACACTAAAGAAAAAGAAAGAAAAATTAATACGTACTTAATTCTATTGTGAAAAGAATATGTTAGTAAAATAATAAAAGAAAATCATGGAAAACATGATTCTATTTTATTACTTCAACCATCTTTCTATAAAACGTTGAGTACTTGTGATCAAACACATCAACTGAGCTTGAGATCTCATTGTATAAGCGACACATTCTTGTCAGAGGATTGTAGTATGAGGTATTATTTTTACAAATACCAAGTATGAAGGTCTTATTAGCTCTGCGACTTTTAAATCGAATATTTAAGTTTAACTGAGATAGCAGGGTGGGGGAGTCCATGTTCGAATGCATTATTTTATGCAGGGTGAGTAAGTCTTGTCGTTTGCGGCGAATATGCAGAGGGGTCATATTAAACTTTATTAGACGACCAGTGTAGGATGGGATTTGTCTGGAGAGCCCGCATCGGTAGGAGAGTATCCTAAGACATTTCCTTTGAACAGCCTCGATATTGTCCGAGTGCACAGCATAACTGGGAGACCAGATCACTGCGCAGTATTCCAGCACCGTTCGCACTAATGTTTTATACAGTAAAATATAGCTCTGTGGGTTTTTAAACGATTTTGTGGTTCTCGCGATGAAACCTAGATTTTTAGATGATTTGTTTATGATTCTATTGTAATGATCACGAAAACTGAGCTGATCGTCAAACAAAACGCCGAGATCCTTTACGACAGTCTTTCTTTCTAGTAGATGATCATTAATTTTATAGTCATGAGTAATTTTCAATCGTTTTTTAGTAAAAGAAATAACAAAACATTTAGAAACATTTAGACTCATCTGATTATGTTTACACCAATTATACCAATTATAACCAAAATATTCTAGGAAAATAAAATAGTGCTTTTTAAGAAGCACTGACACTATGTTTTTCATATCCGGAACTTTTTTTGCATATACAAAAAGTTACTTTCTTTTCAATGCACATTTCCTGTCCTACAGATTTTATTGAGCAGTAGGTACAACTAGATTATTTGCTTTGGAATCCGGATGGTAATTAAAAAAGTATTAAGTAATAAGTAAAGTAGGAGAGTCTGAGACAGTAGTCTGTAAAAAATTTAAATTGGTTTTGAATCAGCATGGTACGGGATTCCATACATCCATGGTCAATATCTTTTAGTTCATCCTTACTAAAAAAATCTAATATTTTCGTCACAAACATCCAAACCACTAGGCAGTGCATTATTTTGCCAAAAAAAAATGGTTGTCTGTAAAGTCGGTTTACTGACGATAGTTGAACGTGACAACTCTCGCTTGCACTTCAAGCCTTACATGGAACGCCTCAGAGCGAGGTAACGCGAGCGAGGTAACGCCGGTAACGCCGGATAAGTCATGTTTTTTTGTGCGTGCAGCCGGCTCTATCGATTTATAAGACGTTGTCACGTCAAAAACTCTCAATACCATCCCAAAGTCGTATGCGTTTGATCTGAATTTATTTTCATCATACGGGCATGGTATTTAAGGCAGTTTCAGTTTATGTGTAAACCTATCCACAAACGCGTATGTTTCTGCTGACAAGATCCAATAGAAAATATTTCGATCATTATCTCATCAAAAAGCTATTCATATTATTATGTTTTAATTCACTCAACGCTCAAACCAGTCCTCGCCTAATTTCGTATTATAACCAATTTATCCTTCCAAGAAGACCGATCGTGACCGTGACTGAGTCATTTTGAATGTAGCTCGCTTTGTCCTAACGTAACCTATAGATGTGATAAGTAGATAGGACGCTGGACTGGTCCGGACTAGCTTTTGAGTCCTTGGCGTCGCGCAACCTCTGAGAAGGTCCTAATTAAAAAAGACTTTCGGTTTTAAGGCTCAGACAACATTTATTTTACACAGGACATTTTTGTGGAGCCTATGCAATCGGTAAATAGTAAATAATCGGCTAAGTGCGAGCCGGACTCGCGCAAGAAGGGTTCTGTACCATTATTATCTATATAACAGCCTGGCCACGGGAAATTCGCCGATGCGAATATTCGCGCGGTGCGAACGGCGAAGCGTCTAGCGACTGAAATAAACGCATAGCAATGTACTAATCAAGCCACGCGCAACGGCGACCGGCGAAGCGACCGGCGAAATGTACCGAGCGAACCGCGCCGGCGACTTGCGGCGCGGCGGGCGAACGAAACAAAGGCATGAATAAGTACGGCGCGAGCCACGGAGTTGAGCGGTAGTCGCGGCGAATAGTGCAGTGAACAAACGAGTTTAGTTATTTTCGCCGCGAAAAATGAACGCCAAGACTTTTATTGCTGAAATACTAGCTAGACCAGGTATTTGGAAGTCTGGCCATCCACAGCACAAGTTTAAACATGTAGTGAAGAGTATGTAGGAAGAATATTCATAAGTATATAATCGAGGGTTTCAATACTACTAAAACAACGGCTTCAACTCACTCTCACTTGGTCAGGATCGCCCGACCAGTTTCGGACCCATCAGGGGTCCTTCTTCAGGGGCATAGTACACGCGCGGGACGCCCGAGTTATACTGCTAGAATGCCGACAATGCTGGAATGCTGGGTTTCAATACTCATTCTGGTATACTCAACAAATTTTTCTGGATATATTCTGTATTTCTCATACTTCTTGTGGAACTCTCCATCTATACTCCGATTCTTATTCAAATCATGTATTTCACAATCTGTTCCAAATATTAGGTCTTGAAATATTGAGATAATTTCGATAAAGACATTTTGCTGTCGGACTTCCTTACTGGTCGCGGCGGCGAACGTGACTGCCCGTGGCCTGCAAACGGTGCCGCGCGAATGGTCGCCTCGCCCCTCGCTTCGCCGTTCGCACCGCCGATCCCCGTGGCCAGGCCGTAACGTAGCGAGATGATGACGCAGAAGTCAGAAGGCTCAATAATACCCTACTAGTATTACCACAGAGCAAGGAATGACTTTATATTGGCTCTGTACGTGAGTATTACTATACAAGTAGAGTAATATTGGGTGTTCTGGATCATCGACCAAAACCGAGCAAAAATTCACGTTTGTTGTATGGGAGCTTCCTTTAATCTTTATTTTAAGGGCCACAAGCTAGGAGATGCTCTCATACATTTTTCACTTGAATTAATCTTGAAAAATATGCATTTGTTGTTAAATTTATTGATATTTACGATTTACTTAGGACTTTTTATACCCGCAATTTAAATATCAGGCGAATATTTACTTTAGTTAAAGAATAATACGGCATTTAAAAATTATTATATAATTATAGATTTTAGAATTTGTTGTTATAGCGGCAACGGAATCATCTGTGAAAATTTCAATGTTTACTATCACGTTTCCAGAGACGGACAGACGGATGGTCGGACGGGCAGCAAAGTCTCGGTAATAGAGTCCCGTTTTTTACCCTTCGGGTGCGGAACCCTAAAAACTCTATTGCCCTATTCCATACAGATAACTAGTATATTGTATATATTTCCACACACAACTACTTATTCAGTTTTATAATATTAATCACATGAACGGTAAGGCCAAAGACAAGACAAGCATTTTTTGGCTTTAGTTTTAAACGATCAAAGCAAAACAATCATATAGGTAGGCTCAGGTATAGAGCTTTCAGCGTGGGTATCTAGATCTGAGAGTTGAGACCTTGAAGCAGCAACATCTTAGGTAAGGAAGTAATAAAATACCTACTTGCGGTTTTATTCCACCGCTTTTAATTCTCGTTAAAAATATTTTAGAGTCCATTGAACCCACCAGTTTATACGTATAAAAATATTAATTACTTAGTTCAATGTTATACTTATTACATTTTTAAACGTACCTAAATGCTTTAAAAGTAAAATAAGTAAAATGATAAATTTAATGTAACTATAGTTTAAGCATTGTGTTTAAGTTTTCGCTGTTTTTCAATATTACTAACATATTTGCACGCCATAGAATGGCAATACACTGTAACCACTTTAGCTATATTTAACACCTCAATGTAAGTGTATTATGCGAATAAAGAATTATTTATTTATTTACTTATTTAAACAGCAGTGAATATAGGAAGGTCCTGGGTAGTTACTGTACGCTATAATGATCTAAAATGGATTTTAATCCTTCTGCAATATAGGTTTAATAATAATTATTTTAAAAATATTTATCTACTGGTTTGATTGTCCTTTATTGGCACAAAAACAAAAGACTCTACCGTGCAAACTCTGAAACTCAGTAGATACCTAAGTATTTAATATTTTTTGGCGTTTTAATTGAAAAATTCGCCTTATTTGTATTTTTTCAATAAATAATTTAACCACACTGGAAATGAAAACATCCCTTATCAGACGAAGACTCGAAGAGCAAAGAACTTTACATATAGGTACTAGGTTATAACTTTGCTTTTCCAAAAAAAATAGCAGGTTTTAAAAACTTAAAATTTTATTTAACCGTAAACAAATCGTGGGCATATTTTTCAAAGTCAAATCTCATTCAATATGAAATCAACAATCATTCCGGATTCTCTGAATGAAATGAAGACGTTTTGTAAATTCAAGTAAGAACTGTCAACAGTGCATAAAAACTGGAACGTACTCGTACATAAGCGGCGAGTCGTACGGTATTCAATTACGCGGCATTAAAAACAATCCTGAAATGCATTGCTGTATTTGTTTCAATTTAAAATGCATTAGCCCGTGCAAGTGCGGCTACGTGAAGGTTACAGCTTGGAAAATTTCCGCTTAATAGCTCCAAGTGACAGCTAGTTTAGCAAGGTGTGAACCTAGTAGGTATCTTGCCATTTTGATAATGAGTCCTTTATGTGATAGATAGATTTTACCAGGTTGTTGGAGTCCGCCCGAATATGTACCGCTGCCATGAAGTAGTTATTGCTGGAATTGGAATAAATGTTTATAGATTTGCTAGCTAAATTCCGCGGGAACCATGTTTCGGTTTCGGGAAGAAAAGATCCTAATATGCCAGGTTATAAGCTATCTAACGTCTAAATTTTAGCCAAATCGTTTCATAGAATTTGCCAAGATAAGGTTGCAATCGTACAGACAAATAAACTCATAAAATCTCTAATTTTTTGTAGGAAATAATCTGAAGCACTAATAGGAGACACGTTTGTGCTTGGTGATAAAATCAGTGTTATTGTTGAGCGTTTGAATTTTTCAAAAAAAAACAAGAAGTTTTACTTTTTTAAGAGACAAAAGCCAATAAATCCCTTAGCAGCCCATCCCTAATTCCTTATCCGATCGACATCGGTACCGGTTGTACGCACGGCACTGCGTCGCGACAATTTATTTCGGTGCGGGGCAATGCACTTCGCACGCAGCGTTAGGGTTGGCAACTCTTTACAAGAAAGATAAGCTAGCTTCAAGAAACCGGAAAAGTCGGATAAGAATTGAGATACTCGCAGGTAAAGCCAAGTCGGATAATCGGCGAGATCACTGCTTATAATGAGAATTAAAAACTGAGTTCTGCTATCTCACAGCGAGCGCACTGCAGTGCATCAGTTTACATTGCAACGCAAAATTCTGTATCTAAAGTAGGCGTATCACTAACATCTGATGAAAGTCTCGTGACCTGTGTGAAACTGTGTTTACATAATTTTCTGTAGACCTGTGTGAAACTGTGTTTACATAATTTTCTGTAGACCCAGGAATTTTCTGACCCGTACTTCATAGTTGAGCTTTATTAGGGAGTGGTTAAAATTTATTTAAGCAGGTCTGTTGTCAACCCTACACGCAGCCCTGAGATGGCGAATAAACGAGAAAGCCACGGCGAGGCGCGGTGCACTAAAAAACAAACGACAAATCAAGGCTATTAAAATTAGTTGACATGCAAGGAGGCCGCGCTTTTGAACTCGCCAAATCGGCCATGTTCCCTTATTATGGGCTTTACCTAAGTCTTAACGATTGCAAATAAATCCTAATGTGTTTAGCAGCTGTATAGGTAGTTCAAGCCACGAAGACGCGAACGAACATAGCTTATGTTTGGATTAGAGTTTAAGACTATGGATTTCATTATCTTTCTTTACTTTAGCCCTCGTAAATTTAGCTATTTAGATTTGTAACTAGGTATTACTAACGTGATCATCACCGCTATAGACGTAAAATGTTTTACTTATGAGGTAGGTACTCTACTTTTTGCAAAAAAAAAACTAAAAAAAAACAAATTTGTGCGGGCTCATTTTGCCCATAGAATATGTCTATGCGTAAATAACATTATTCCATGCATTTTTAAAAGCTTTTAGCGAGTTTTCGATGTCGGCTTTGTTCGCATATTGACCGTTTTTAATTAGAATGAGTTTAAATTGCCTTTCCATGTCTCTGTGCGATTTAGGGCTCTGTGGAACGGCCGGTGTCCAGACCATTTGTTTCAGGAAAAACAAAGCGCGTCCATGTATTGGGTGACTGGGTATACGCTTTTATTGCCCTCGGTGGCTCGACTGCAGTTCTATAGGCGCTGCAGTGTGTATGAACACGTCGTTAATTACAGCGAAATCCATTTAAAACGATTTATTATGCGTATGTTGTAATGCTGAAGTTTTAAATAACAGTCTAGCCATTCACGTGACGTGTCGGCTGCATTTCGTGAAGTGAAATGTTTGAAAACGTCGCGGCATTCGCGTCTATACGTAGATTATACGTGAATCCACCCCTGTTTTGTTTAAATTGCATGCCCACGGCAGTTGCTTCTTTAGCTCAGTGGAAAAGCACCCAGCCGCGATGGGTGGGGACGCGGGTTCAAGCCCCGTCGACAGCGATGATTTCGATACGCAATAAATAATTTTAGGAATAAAAAAGTGTGTAAAACACTATTTAGCTTAAAAATTGTTAAATTAGTTTCAGCGGAATGCGAAATACTTACATGAATTAAATTTAAAATTAGTTAACTTTCAATTTTTGTTCGGAAATGTATTAATATTTATTTTCGCAAAATATGTCTCAAAAACGTCATTCAATTCACGTGCGGAATTGCCATTTCCCTTCGTATCACCAGTGCTTCGTAATCTATGGATAACTCGCGCCTTCAGCTTGGGTCAACAAACCGTGAAGGACATAGGTCCTTTCCACACTTGTACCGAAACGTACTTACTACTTATAGTATATACAGTGATGCCTGCAGGTGATTTATCATATCGCGGCAAATGTGACGCAGCACAAATCACTGTAATGGCGTTTGCACGCAATTAAAGTGAGGCAAGTTGAGCCCGGCGCGATGGGCTCCTGGGCAAGCGCGCTGGTGACGCGCCGGCTATTTCTGGGCCCGACGCCCCTTCGACAAATGCTAATGTCCTCTAGGACACTCCAGCGGGTATTCCGGTGTAGGTATAAGACGTGGTGTGATTAACACTTCTGGGATTAGTTTAATCTTTGCCACTTGTGACCAAAAATTGAGGGACCATTGTTTTGTTCAATCGACTTCATAAAAATAGGAGCTGTGTATAGATATTTCAATTCACGATGACGCGCCCCACTCTGTCAAACTCCATACGAATCGAATGAAACATACGTGATTTTATCGACTATCGGCTTTATGTTTGTTACCTCATAACTTTCGACTGGGTGAACCGATTTTGATGATTTTTTTTTTATTGAAAGCTTTGGTGGTGCTTTTCGTGTGATGCCATTTCAATTTGGTCCATTTCTGACAACGGCATCCATGAGAAAACTATATAAGTCTTGCAGTGTGCGCGACAAATGGACGAATAACTTAAAATCACGCTTACCAACTTCGATGATTCTTTTTTTTAGAAAGGTACTTTAATAGTAGTTTGTTGGGAGTTAAAGTTTGTTCTTTACGTCTGTTACTTATGTTATAATCACAAAAAAGCACAAGTGAAATTAGTTGCCATATAAATTCGCCGGCTGAAGTGGCCTTCAAACCGAAGCACTGCAAAGCAGTTACTGTTTATAGCAGTATATTAGATGCAGACTGCAGTGCATCTTTCGCATTGCAATGTCATACGACGCACGGTGTAAAACCGCTCACCATAATCATCTAGAGACAGTCGTTCTTAAATCTCGTTAATTGAGATGCGTCGTGTAAATTCGTCAGCTACTTGTGTCTCATAGATCAGTTCTATTGCTTTATTATGCTTGAGAGGTAGTTGAAGTGTAAGGGTCAATATTCGAACACCTTCAATTGAAAATCATTAACGTGATCGTAACGAAGTTCAGAGCGAATGAGTCAGTCCTCGCATCCTGTTCCATTGTGATGGGGGCAAGTGAACACGCTCCGTGATCTGTGAATCACGCGCTAAAATAACCAGTAACCTACCAATTACTGCGCGAGTGCAGCTAGCGATGCAACATTGTCTATAAACAATAATTGCCCCATTACTTAACGTTGAACAAAAGTTGGAGTTAGTTAAAATGTTTTGGCTTCTAAAAAGAATGAAATTGTTTTGCTATAATCCACTCCCTGAAAAGAATCTGTATGGTCTAATATGAAGGATGAAAGCAAGCACCGCCCGCCTTCCCACTCAAGCAAGAAGGCAAGTTACCAAGCCTAGGAATGCAATTTGTCTTCCTTCGAAAGTCAAATAATGGTTGATACAAAACATTGATTACTTAACTAAACAACAAACGCTAAGAGACGTTTAGAAATTAGAAATAAGGGGCCTAGTTAGGAACTAGACATCTCACTAGACATCTCGAAGGCTTTTGACCGAGTCTGGCACGGCAGTCTTCTTAGCAAACTTCCGGCATATGGGATACCCGCTGGCTTTTGCAACTGGGTATCTGATTTCCTGAGGGAACGGTCTTTCCGGGTGGTCGTAGATGGCCACTCTTCGGACCTAATGGCTGTCAACGCCGGGGTACCCCAGGGGTCTGTTCTCTCCGCGACATTGTTCCTGCTGCATATCAACGATCTGCTGAAACCAGGTATCTTTGGTTATGCGGACGACAGCACTGTCTCGGAGAGGTACATGTCCAGTTCAAAAGCCAGTGGTTCTGAGATCCTTGAGCTTAGAGAGGCATTGGTAAATCGCGTTAACTTGACTTTGAAAGAAGTGTCTGAGTGGGGTGACGCTAATCTGGTCAAGTTTAACGCTACCAAAACACAGGCGTGTTTGTTCACTGCTAAAAAGAGCCCCTTCACCTTGGCTCCCACTTTCCAAAGTATATCCGTTCCGATTGGCGATTACATCGAGCTTCTGGGTATCACCATCTCACCCAATCTCAATTTTGGGAAATGCATCGAAGCTAAAGCAAAAACAGCTGCTAAAAAACTAGGAATCCTCAACAAGGTTAAGCGGTACTTCACGCCCGAACAGCTTCTAACGCTATATGAGGCTCAGGTGCGTTCCGGCATGGAGTACTGTAGTCACCTTTGGGATGGTTCTGCCAAGTATCAGCTCGATGCATTGGACTCGGTTGATCGCCGCGCTCGCAGAATAATCGGCAAGGAATCGCTAACGCGGGCAAAACTGCTCAGCTTACAACATCGGCGCAACGTTGCCTGTTTAGCGGTTTTTTACAGGATATACTTTGGTGAGTGTGCTCAGGAACTACATAACCTTGTACCTCCTTCACCTTTCTACCATAGGACTGCAAGACGCCGAGAGCGGTGGCATCCTTATGTGGTTGACGTCCAACAAACTCGCACGAAACGTTTTTCCTCCACGTTTCTGATACGAACCGCTAAGGTGTGGAACGCCCTTCCAGCCTCCGTGTTTCCAGCCAAGTACAATCTAGGTGCCTTCAAGAGAAGAGTGAATAGGCATTTTCTAGGCAAGCGCGCTCCATCCTAGACCTCATCATTGCTTTCCATCAGGCATGATTGTCGTCAAGCGCAAGCCTATCTACAATAAAAAAAAAAATAAAAAAAAAAATCTAGGATTAGCCGATTTCAAGGGATGAGTTCTCATCATGTGAGCACTGAGCATCTAATACCCATAGTATAAAATTTTCTCGACAATCTTTGTTCCCAAACTCCTCCAAACGGCTTGATCGATCTTTATGAAATTTTCAGTGTATAATCACTAGTTCTGAGAGCAGGTTGTTATTTTTTGTCCCTAAGTGAGAAACAATTTATATGCCAAAACAAAGTTTGCTTGGTCAGCTAGTCATGATATAAATACTGATATGATATACTGTTGCCTGAGCTATGTTGTTGACTCTGGTTCGTCTCCGGATCTCCTCATTTCTGAGGATTTTGGGATGAATATAGCTTAAACCCTAGATTGTGATACATATTACATGTAGTTACAGCTAGTTTTTATCCTGAAAAATCTACGATCCCCGGGATAAAGAGAGCGAAGATGTGGGAGTGATGCCAGTATTTCCATTGAGTTTTCCAAGTTATTTTCCATTGAGTTTCAAGTGAAAACTATTTAGTTATATAATAAAAAATATGATATTTATTAATGTTACCCCCCATTTATCTTAAGCCAAATATCGAAGCTTAATTCATACGTCATGTGTTTGCAGCTAGAAATTGCAAGTAATTTCAGGTTGATGATAAATAACAACGATGATTGTTTATTGTAGTGCACGCAGCGCGTAAAAAGCGGCAGGAATGTAAGTCAGTGAGGCGAGCAAGTGCGCCGTGCGGCCAAACTGGTCCCAGACGAGCCGCCCCTTCCTGCGGTGATCCTGCGGCGTACCGACAGCAACACAAGTCGCAAGTCGCAACACTAAATAATGAACTTGTAATAGATTAAAAAAAAATTGGTTGGCTGTAAAGTCGGTTTACGAACGATAGATTTACGTGATAACGTCATAATCATAATCATAGTCATAATCATAGTCATAGTCATAATCATAATCATTATTTTATGTAATTTTTATCATGCCTCTCTATCGCTTGTTGCGCGCTCTCGCTTGCACGCACAGGCTCGGGTGGAACGTTACGTGGAACGTTACTATTTTTCATGTGCGTTGCTGGTGTTCATCAATTTATTAAACGTTATCACGTCAAAAGTCGCAACAATAAATAAATAAATAACCTTGTAATAATAGCCATGTACGTTGGACAGGGCGGATGGTGCGAAAAATGTTTTACCGGTGCCAAAAATGCTTTTTTAGTAAGACCACGCTGTAGTTCGCTCAGCAGGCAACCACAACGAATTTGACAGATAGCGCTACTGTTTGCTTTTACGAAAAAGGTTAACGTAAACCGTTCGGACGCCCATATCCTGAAGTCTCTTAACGGTGATTTAAAAAAAATTGAATGCATGAGTCACGGTTTTCCACTCGGTTGGAACGCAGTTGTTTTCGTAGTATGTTGTACCTACTAGCTTTCATGCTGAAGTACATTTTATATCGTTTCTAGCAATACTTAGAATAAAACGTAGCCTATAGCCTTCCTCCTGCCTTCCTCAGTAAATGGGCTATCTAACAATGCAAGAATCTTTGCAATTAGGGATTAGATTTAGAGATTATATAAGTAATATTAGTTATTAGTATAGATTTATAAAAAAGTTCGTTAAAATTTAGATACAGATTGCCAAATTCGTAGCTTTTCAGTATCTGGGTTGAAGTATAGTGAAGTAGCAGAGCGCTAAATACCTACAAATATTTGAAGTCTCGGTTCAAACCTTACCGCGGAACAAAATATCTTTCTTTAAAATATTTATTTCTTAACTTATATGACAAATAAATGTAATAGTTGCAAATTGAATGTGCAGGTTACACAGCAAATTAAAAAATACATAAGTGATGGGATTTTTGTGACGAAAAAATTACGCCTAGACAAATGCAACACAATAATATTTCACTTGTAATTTATTTTTCATTAAAATAATGAATATGCCTACAGTACTTAGAGTTCACGGATGGTCGAGAACGTCACCCGAAGAACAACGCGGCTCAGTGGATTAAACTCCGGCAAACTTACATTTACAGCTTAATAAATTACTAATAGCACTTATTAATGACAGCATAGAGTCTATAATATTCTTTTTACTGCCATAAGTATGTTTGGTATAAAGATCGAGAATCGAAGGGTAAAATAACATAATCTAAAATACACGAGTTTTTGTTATTCTGCGGTTCGTCCTGGTTTTAGGACAATTATTTTTGATTACTATCGACTTCGGTTGAAGTGATGAGTGGTATGGGATGAGTTGTGGTTAACTGCGCTCTTTATCCAGAGGTTTGCTAGGTGGCAGCACTGAAACGACGGGTCTCACAGACCAAAAAAATAACGTGTCTATGAGATAATAATCCATCTATGAAAAATACAAAATCGAACTCGGTTACTTACATTTAAGATGACTGGGTTAGAGAATAGCCCCCTAGGCTGTGCAGTGTGCGTGTTTTCAGGCTTCACAGACCAACTCAACCACACCAATCAAAAAGGAAACTCATTCATATAGGTTCAGTTTTCCTTACTATACTTTTATGTTTTTAAATATGACTGGAATGTTAAGTTCTAAGTATACGAATTAGTGAGGTGACTTAGAGAATAACCCTCTAGGCTGTGCAGTGTGCATGTTGTCAGGCTTAACACACCAACTAAACCAAACCAATCCAAAAAAAAGCTCTCAGACACATAGGTGCAGTTTTCCTTACGATACTCAAACGATTTCATTCAACAGTGACGAAAGTGTCTATGAAAAGTCTATTTGAATGGAAATTATAATCTTTGTCATTGTTAGGAGTGGTTGCAGCTTACCTACTCATAGTAATTTGGGACATCCTTAAAAACTAAACATAGCTCATAAAAGACACTTTTTATATACAACTTTAATTTTATACGAAAAATTCTCACCATGTGTAACCCACTCATAACATTAACTACTGTCAGTCATTGCATCGTTCAAGTGAAAAAAAACCGTTTGCGTCACATCTTTAATCAAAAAAAAAAAACAAAGAAACTAAACGCGGGAAAGTTTTTAGTAACTCGCCAAGGAAAGGGGTAACTGCATTCCCATACGATCCTGCGTCATTCGAACGCTATAATTTAAAAAGGGTTAAGACAAAAAACGTTAATTCGAAATGACACCCCAGATGTGAAGGCATCCGGCCAAAGATACAAGATTTAAAGCCGTACTACACGTCATTAAAACATCGCTGTCAAGTGAAGAAATCATTTGGACGCTCTCGCGTTTCCTCCCGTATTATTTATCCGGAGATTATAAACAGATGTTATTCCACTATAAATCTTTGTCTCATGGCACATGAAACGACGTATCGTGTAATGTATGCAGCAAGCTTTATGCGTCAGTTTTCGCTACGAACATAAATATTGCAGATTTAATGATAATAATCCTGAGATTATTTAAATTCTATTGTCTTGGGTTTAACTTAACTAACTTCAATTAAAATATTTCCTTCTAGATACTATACTTTAGATAATAAAATGCTTACTTGGATGTTTGATGTTTAGCTGAAATCTTGTAGAATAATACCTTGAAGCCACCTCAAAAAAATATAGAGCTGTTGCAAGCTTTCATGTAAACTTTACGTGTAAGTACCAATATGTAGTTTCATGTACTTGTGTCAAATCTTGTTTCCAGCTACAGATTGAGCTCTTTTTTTTACGAGGTGTATATAGAGTAGACTAGCGCTTGACTGTGATCACACCTGATGGAAAGCGATGATAAACACAAACAGTCTAAAGTTCGAGCGCACTTGCCTAGGAAATGCCTATTCAATCTTGATTTTAAGGTGCCCAAGTTGTATATGTTGTGGAAAGGACAATACCTGGGAGGGTATTCCAGATCTTTGCAGTGCATAATAGGAACGAGGAACTAACCGCTCCGTACGTGTCTTTGGTACGTCAACTATGTAGGGCAAGCTTTAACGATACCTTGCAGTTCTATGGTAAAAAGGTGACGGGAATACCAAATTAAATAGTAGTAATATTGTTTTAAAATTTGCATACTGACATTGTATGAAAATTTCAAAACAATAATATTGCTATATGAGATGGTGGTACGGCCCGATCACACTCTCCACACACTCAAGCTTATTTACGTACATATTGTGCTTGGTGCTGACGTCATCTTCGTTGTTCAAATCATAACTCTGCCGTTCTTAGTCGAATAAGAACGCTTTCCTTCGTGAAATGAAATTCGATAATAAAGTTGAATAAAGTCAAAGTAAGCGATGGCTACGCGATAAAACGCGGCTTGTAAACTAATTGGATATTTTATAATTTATACTGCCAAAGAGCTAGGTCACGATCATCTCGCGTCGAGATATCGATGAATCGATTGTGGCTGCGATAAGCGAGTGGTAGCACGATGTTATCGCTCGCTTAGCCCATCCGGATCGAACACGGCCAAAGATGGTTGGAAGCGCTTTTATAACGCTCTCGGATGGAGTAAGTTATCATTTAAAAAAATCATCTTTCAAAACAAGCTTTCAACCTCAGTTCATTTCGTCTATAGTCGCAGTAGTTAGTTATGATAGCGAGTGTGAGAAAGGAAGAAGCGAATCCCTTTTTGCGCGTTATTTATGCTTTCTTCCACATCTGGAAGAAAGCATGAAAATTGGTGTGCATGTAAGTTGGGCAAAAATAACCCAGTCTAGAAGTAGAACCACTTTGAGAAATCATTGGTGCGCCCCCCCCTTCCCTCCCCTTTTTTATCCCAAATCGTGTCTTTTTTCATTTCTATGAAAACGGTTAAAGCCAGGGTTAAGTAAAGCTACGAAAAAACTGTCTAAGACTGAAATGTTCCATCAATTCTCTACAAAACACGGCCTGGAAGTTTCTTTCACTATATGATACTAGATGTCGCTGTGCCAGAAATATACAAGGTATCATTTGGTGCTCAGAAATGTGTAAATCATAAACCGAAATCGACAACAACATTCTTCTTCTTCTTCTAATTTTTGGAGGGTTCAATAAGTCTATAGCTGAGTCTATCAGGACATTATTGAACTATTGAAATTGAATTATTGAAATCGCAACAACTACTGAACTGATTTGACTGTAATTTGGATTGGAGATGGATTATGTCGCGATTAACGGCCTACAAGCCGTATTTAGGTGATTTTGAATGAAGTTTTATGCAAAAACTATAAAGAAAATTACTTTCAAATTTACACGTCATGTATTTTGGGACTTTAATCTAAAATCGCTAAGAAGCAGAAACACGATTGGATAAAATTTTCTCGATAGAAAGTTCTCCCAAAAGTTGCTCCAAAATCTCAGTTTTTCCAGTTTTTATCGGACACTACATTGGATGTAATCGTAATTTTTGTTTTAAAGTGTCGGTAATAATAATATCCAAAAACACTAAGAAACCGATTTTTGATAACCAGCTTAGTTTTTGAGTAATTAGGTAAAAGGTCGTTTTTCTGTTATATTCTTCCGCGACGTGCATGTCGCACTTACCAAATCTCCGTGAGAGTGAGAAAGACAAAAATAAATTCAATAAATCCCCTTAACACCTACTTTTTATTCAAAAAATGGTTGTCTGTAAAGTCAAAAAAAAAAAACGTGACAACTCTCGCTTGCACTTCAAGCCTTACATGGAACGCCTCAGAGCGAGGTAACGCGAGCGAGGTAACGCCGGATGAGTCATGTTTTTTTGTGCGTGCAGCCGGCTCTATCGAATTATAAGACGTTGTCACGTCAAAAATACTCGGGTTTCCGCGGGATTTGTGAAAAACCAAAATTCACGTGGGCGAAGCCGCAAGCGTCTGCTAGTAAGTGGGTTTAAACATGAGCCCAGAGGTGCCTTTAGTTAGAGCTTAGGCGTACCTGTATTTAGGTAGGTAGCTACTATGTGCCTATAGTCCTATAACCCGTTCGTATTCGTCTGATAACGTAAGAGCGCAGGTCGCAGTATTAGGAAGTGGGAGGGGAAGACTGGAAGTCGTCGGCAAAGCTTCTGCAAACGGGTTAGTAGGAAGCTTAAATACCCCCATTTGGGCTGCCACTTGCCTCTCGCCGAGCATTTATTAGGTGCTAAATCATAAATGAGATCACGATTCACGACAATCGAAGTTCAGCGACTTTTACAATACGTATATCATATATGCCAGTGTTGGTGGCAATAGGGATATTTCCCTCCAGGCAGGTGTTATGCCTGGGGACCGCTTGTGATCCGAGCGTGTGACGTCAGAACTTCTACTTATTGAACGCTCGCCGAAAGCGTGTGCTATTGCGCTGTTTACGCCATCTGTCGTCAGCTATCGAAGACCGCTACACGTACAATCAACACAGTTGTTGTTGCTTGGTAAACACATGTAGGTAGATATTAAGAAAAATTTACGTGCAATGAAAAAATGTTAGGAACGCGTAGAAAAAACTTCCAAATGCCAAGGATTTCAGATTTAATCGACTATAAAACATATTATGGAGAGTCAAAACGATAATGTTCGGGCTGCCATCCGCCATTTGCATTTTCTTAAAGGCAGCGAAAGAAAATAAAACGGTCGCCTTTTCCCGCCTTTTTATACTATCGCAATAGCCGGAGAAAGTGAATCATTAGAAATCGTGATCATTTCTTATTTCCTTTTTTAACTTTCGTATCCACAATGCTTAGGTATTATTAAGCGATTGTGCCTAATAAAATCGTTACAGATTTTAAAATAAAGAAAAACAGCGAACGAATAGAGCCTTCTTCAAGTTATTTGACCTCTATTTACTTTTGTATCCCTGTTATTATTTTCTCCTGTTATTATTCGATAAATGTTTTGCAAAACTGGCCAAGACATCAAGACGTCAAGAAGGCGTCCGGATAAACGCCAAAACTCCTTCTCCTCGTATTTAGGCCCAAAATTCTACTGGGGCAGTAGGATTTTATGGAAGGTTGTCCATAACAATAGTATCAATCCATAATTCCTGGGTCTCGCGGCAAAGTGCTGGTATGAGTTAATTCGTATGATGGTGAATCACGTGATCCTGAATGAAGGTTTTGACAGAACTACAGCTAGAATATAGCCGCTTTATGTAAACCTCCACGATTTAACTCTCTATACGAGTTATTACGAGTACGTATATTTCACATAGAGGTATAGATACCAATCATATAACCATTTTGGCTTCAAAAATGTCTCACCGGGCATGGAATGTGACGTTTTATTAAATTCTTATTTGGCAGCGGGTGTTGACGCGGCGGCACGCGACGTCGCGACGACTGCAGCGTACCACGGCGGTAACAGTTCACTGTTCATGCTCAAGATATTCCGCCGATTTGCAATCACGTTATGCTGATTTATAGCCTATAGTTGTATCTAAGCTTTACATATATGGTTCTAGCCGTTTTTGAGCATATTCTGGGCGCATTGTATTCCTACAATAACAACCGAAAACGACCACATATACTTAAGTGTTTTCTGAGGCAAAAGGGGAAAAATTTTGTCATATTTATAAATTTTTGAGTGAGAAGGGAATTGAAGCCAAAACCGATTCTATAATTATCTAATCCGAATGCATTCCAATACGAATAGAGGCTGCGAAGGCTTATGTGCTATTCCTTCTTTACAGATACGACAGCGCCTTACGTGCTCTACAAGGATGGAGTGGAACGCGCTCCTCCGGGCACCCAGTGGGGCGGCGCCGTGCTGGACGGCGGCTACCAGGCCATGCAGCACCAGAGCCCCGGCGGACCCTCACCGCAGCCCGAGCCGCAGCTCGCGTCCCCCGCGCCCTCGCCCTACCCGCCGGCGCCGCCGCCCACCGACCCCTCCGCGGACGAGGCCGCGCAGCAGCTGGCGCAGCAGCAGGCGCAGCAACAGGCGCAGCAGCAAGCGCAGCAGCAGACCTCCCCCGAGCACATGCAGGTCGAGCAGCAGCTACAGAACCAGTCGCAGCCGCAAGCCCCGTCGCAGGACCACCTCGACAGAACACCCTGCTTCGTGCCCCAACCGGAATTACAGCAGCAGTACACGCCCTACTTCAAGGAGACGAGGCCCACGAGCCACATGCTCGGAACGGGAGGATTCCCGCTGCACTATCTGAAACAGAACGGCGGAGTGCTGTCCCTCGAGGGCCCGCTGGACCAGTACGCGGCGCCGGACTTGCGCCACTTGCCGGACATCGTCCAGCCCGAGCAGCCCAAGCCGCGGAAGCACAACCCCAACTCCGAACTCCGCCTGTTCAAGTGCCTGACGTGCGGCAAAGACTTCAAGCAGAAGTCCACGCTGCTGCAGCACGAGCGGATCCACACGGACTCGCGGCCGTACGGGTGCCCAGAGTGCGGCAAGCGGTTCCGCCAGCAGTCGCACCTCACGCAACACCTGCGCATCCACGCCAACGAGAAACCGTACGCGTGCGTGTACTGCCCGCGCTCGTTCCGCCAGCGCGCCATCCTCAACCAGCACCTGCGCATCCATTCCGGTGAGAAGCCATATACGTGCGGCGAGTGCGGCAAACATTTCCGCCAGAAGGCCATCCTGAACCAGCACGTCCGCACACACCAAGGCGAGCGCTATTCACACATATATGCCCCGCCCCGCTCCCCGCGCGCGGCGCCCGCAGCGACCGGCGTCCCTGCCGACGCCGCGCGCGCTTCCCGCCGCCCCCGACCCGTTCGACTCGGTCTCGCATCCATTGGCCTTCCTAGCAGACAAATTCTCGGTCCCCTCGTCGCCCGCCTAGCGGAGCGCGCTCGCGAGACGCGGAACCGAGCGCCGGACGCTCCCGTAACCGTCCCCAGTTCGATTAACCCACTCGTCGAGAGTCCCGACAGCAGCGATCGGACTACTTACTGACCCAAATGTTAAATTTTTGCAGACGTCTCACCGCACCTAATCTTCAAGAACGGAACGACGCCGACGTTGTGGCCCCAGGACGTACCGTTTCCACCCGACGAGAACAAGGAGGAGATTCAGTCGACCTTCGGCGACGACGGGCCCAACGGCGAGCAGCGCGGCTCGTGCTTCTCGCCCGGAGACACGGCGCAGTACCCGGCCTACTTCAAGGACACCAAGGGCCTCAACCATGCCGTCTTCGGCTCCGGCCTCTCGCTCCAGTATTTGAAAGGTGGGAAACTACCCGACGTGCTCGGCGGACGCGCGATGCCCTTGTACGTGCGCTGTCCGATCTGCCAGAAGGAGTTCAAGCAGAAGTCGACGCTGCTCCAGCACGGTTGCATACATATAGAGTCGCGGCCGTACCCGTGCCCCGAGTGCGGCAAGCGCTTCCGGCAGCAGTCGCACCTGACGCAGCACCTCCGCATCCACACGAACGAGAAGCCCTACGGGTGCGTGTACTGCCCGCGCTTCTTCCGGCAGCGGACGATCCTCAACCAGCACCTGCGCATCCACACCGGCGAGAAGCCGTACAAGTGCACGCAGTGCGGCAAGGACTTCAGGCAGAAGGCGATCCTGGACCAGCACACGCGGACGCACCAGGGCGACCGGCCCTTCTGCTGCCCGATGCCGAACTGCCGGCGGCGGTTCGCGACCGAGCCCGAGGTGAAGAAGCACATCGACAACCACATGAACCCGCACGCGGCGAAGGCGCGGCGCGCGGACGCCAAGACGCCGCGGCCGCTGCCGCCCGCGGCGGCCGTGGTCAAGCCGGAGCTGTACTTCCCGCAGTGCTACGCGCCGCCCTTCCAGCAGTTCCCGGCCACCAGCGCGGCCGACTTCAAGCCGGCGGTGGGCGCGGGCGTGGCGTGCCTGCCCGCGCAGTGACCCGCGCCCCCGCGGTGGCCGCCCCCGCCGCACCACGCGCCGCACACGCCGCACCACGACCTCTACATCGCCGACCGCCTCTACAACTGAGCCGGCCGCACTAATCAGTATACGACTCGCCCCGCGAGCTCCTCAGTCGGATCGCTGTAAAACACGCTTCGATCTGTAAATACGATATTCTTTATACTCTGTCGAAGGTCTGTCGCGAATGTGGTACAGTTCGAGACTGTGTACACCACTAACAGTGTTACCGTTCAGAAAGCGAGTATAGATAGCATTTTTGCCCCGTAATATTAAGTTACCACGTAAGAGTTAGGTTTCTCGGCGATTCTTCAGTCGATACGGTCGCAATGCCCGTCAAAATCTATGCGAATCGAACCAGAGATTAGATTTAAAACTCTTCGTTGAAATATAAAGAAATAAGATTTGCTCTTTTACCACATTACACCAGTATTTCGCGATGAATGCTTTCGGTACATCGTTGTGCCTATTTGTAATAAGTATACATATTTTTTAGATATTATGTTAATTTTATTTAGAAATGTTAGGATTATACAATCTGGCAGTTATAGAATGGTGAGAAATTTGATGGAAATGTGCTCAAAATTTCTCTAAGTTAAATATTATTATAGTTAATCGTTAAAAACTTAGCCCAAAACGTGTTGGACAAATAAACCAGAAAATATTCAGAAGACATATTTTGCAAGAATGTAAACCAAAAACGTAGGTTACCTATTGCCATCATGCATATTCTTTGTTAGATTCTGTTACGTATACATAGAACGCAAGAGATTTCAACGTATCTTGTATTTTAACACTGTAGGTGCCAAATAATCTAATGACTTGAATTTATTCTGTCAGCATGTATTGATAGGCCTAGTTTAGGTTGTTACCAGTTTTTTCAACGATATGACATTGAGGGATGCATTTAGGACATGGAAAGGGTCAGACTGAGAAAGGACTGTGATAGCTAGGTAGGTTAAGCGTCTATTTCGCTCACTTAGCATATAAAAATTCGTGTAACGTGAACGAGACGTGATTGTGAATCCCTTTTGGAGTCGAGTGAATGTTTTGAAAATTTGTTTTCGTGTAGCTTCCTTTTAATCGATGTCGACTCGAATTTGCCAAACGAAAAAAAAAAACTTTTTATGTTCCTAATTCGTAATTGAAATTTTGCCTTCGTTTAGAGCCAGTGGCGGATCTCGATCTGTGAGCTGATTCTGTACCGTTAGTCAGGTACTTGCACTCGATTATTAACTGAGAAAACGGAGGCAAAAATCCTTTGCCTCCGTTTTCTTTTTTTGGATAACTTTGCAACTAGCTATGGTATCATGTCAACATACCATAATATGTTGATATGATACAAAATACATTAGTAACTTGTGTAAAAATAATACAAAAAAAAATTGGTTGCCTGTAAAGTCGGTTTACTGACGATAGTTGAACGTGACAACGTCTTCTTTGTCGCTCGTTCCGCGCTCGCGAGGTAACGCCGCATGAGCGAGGTAACGCCGGTAACGCCGGATGAGTCATGTTTTTTCGTGCGTGCAACCGGCTCTTTCGATTTATAAGACGTTGTCACGTCAAAAATTGGTTGCCTGTAAAGTCGGTTTACTGACGATAGTTGAACGCGACAACGTCTTCTTTGTCGCTCGTTCCGCGCTCGCGAGGTAACGCCGGTAACGCCGCATGAGCGAGGTAACGCCGGTAACGCCGGATGAGTCATGTTTTTTCGTGCGTGCAACCGGCTCTATCGATTTATAAGACGTTGTCACGTCAAAAAATTGGTTACCTGTAAAGTCGGTTTACTGACGATAGTTGAACGTGACAAAGTCTTCTTTGTCACTCGTTCCGCGCTCGCGAGGTAACGCCGGTAACGCCGCATTAGCGAGGTAACGCCGGATGAGTCATGTTTTTTCGTGCGTGCAACCGGCTCTATCGATTTATAAGGCGTCACGTCAAAAATTGGATTTTTGCCTCAATTTTCTAAGTTAATAACACAGTGCGAGCTGCTAACTAGTAACTACATACAGAATAAGCCCATGGGTGATATGGTCGGCTGGCGTCTTGACTGATTCGATAAAATAACGCGAGTGAGATTAGCGAATTTTACCGACGAGGTAACGTGTGTGATGCGAGAAGTGCTTTTTGATATGTAGTCGGAATGAATAGCTCAGAGCGGGGTATATGCCGGAGAAATGTTTTACTTAATTGTAGCTTAGTCTATCGTCTCTCGAATTACCAAGCAATTCGATCATTCATCGCGAAATAAACTTAATTATAAGAAGAATAAAAATATTTATGAATCTGAGAGCCCGCCGGAGCGCGCCGCTGAATGAAGCCTCGGTCATTTCGCGTCCACAGTAGATACAGGTAGGCTTAGAACTCCACGTTTATTTGATTACGAACGGCAGTGTAATAATTATAAGTTTCGAGCAGAGGAAATGATATATGAAATATATCAGCTCTGTTGCAACCGTTGTTACAGCGCTCCAGTCTCAGTGACTATAAACTGAATCAGCGCCGGTCGCTCCGGCGGGCTTTTCGACGTTTTATCATCTCTATTTGCATCTATAGACGACATAAATAGCTTATTTTTACGATATTATTGTGATGGTTTCGTTTTCCTACCGCATAAGGAATGTTACGTATTAACTAGTAGTGTAATAGAGTGCAAGTGGGAGCATTGGAGTCACAAACACTCGGATGAAAAATTATTATCATTTGTCACGCGTTAAAGGTGACACGCAATATTATTTTTAGTGGGATCTGTAAATTAAACTCTTATCAAATTTGCGCTCATTGGACAGTTATGAAAAATTATGTGCCGACCAGTTTTGAAGACCAACGAAGATTAAGAAAAATCATATTCAACTTGCCCTAACATCTGTTGTGTTTAAAACACGACGAATTTCGTCTTCGGCTTCAACCAAAGCCAATTTGGTTACCTACACAAAAGCCGAAAATGAAGAATTACATTTAATTTCACTTCGGTGCTTATCGTCAGTTTCGATAAGACCAGTTCGGCTCGGTAATAACCAAAAATGAAGAATACCATCATACTTCGGTACAAATCTTCGGCTTCAACCACAATCACTTTGAATCTGTTGTAGCAAAAAATGAAGTCTTTCACTTCGGCACAAATCTTCAGTTTCGACTAAGCCACATTGACTCTGTAGGTAATTGCCGAATTTACAGAATTCCTCTATAGTTCAGTACATAATATCTTTGGCTTCTACTAAAACCACTTTAAGCTCTGTATTAGTCCAATATGCAGAATTCCACTATACTTCAGTAAAAATCTTCGGCTTTAACCAAAACCGCTTTGACTCTGTTACCGTCGAAAAGGAATAATTCCGTTACAAGTCTTCAGCTTCGCCCAAAAGCCAGCTATTTCGAGCAAAAAAAGTTGGATTCAAAATTGGTCGGTAAACTCCGTCAAGTTTAAGTTTCTGATTAATTTTCCTATCAAACTTTTGGAGGTTTACAAAATGAAAAACGAAAAAAAAACACCATTATCGGAGATTTGATACAGTTATCTTCCGTGACTAAAATTTTCCACAGCATTACGATGTGATCCTCCTAAGGGCCTATGTACCGCTCCCGAGGTATACACGTACAATAGACTAGGAATCAGTTTTTGCGGGTCCCAATTTTCTTGTCTGGCTGCATTTATTTCAACTGAGGACTACGGAAAAAATACTGTTTTCTTTTGTAACTTTATACGTGGTAGTAAAAGATTTGCATGTATATTACGTACTTATTCGCTTGGATCCTCAGGATCAATAACCATAGACAAGTTCTTTGTTTGAATATAACCGTCAATTACCAATGTGGCCAGACGAAAAAATTTAACCTTATATATTTTAATTATACCTACCACAATACAGCAGCCTTAACAATAATAGCTATAAGTATTTTTATACAGTTTACGGTTAAATATTTCTGTTATGAGCCGTCGGGAGCGGCGCTTGGGGCCGTAGCAAGTTTGAATACATGCATTCAACACAGTGCCATAGCCGAGAAATAACCTCAAATTTATACTTATTAGATTTTTATACCGAATACAAATGGATTTAATTTTAAATATAAACAAAGGTGATTAAGTATACAGAGATTAAAGATGATATTTTATACATTTATTACAAACAATATTATTAAAGGTAAATGTGGAATAGACTTAAATTATAGTGTCGTATTGCAACGTGCTAAGTACCTAAGTATATTGGAAACAGGTTTTTGTAAGTTAAGCGAGACGCGAGTGGTGGAAAATTGGATACCATACTATTATTATGTCAATTTTTCCCAACTTTTTCCGTGTCTCCATACAAAATATAGGGTACGTTTAATTTGAATCGGTTCAACCACATCGTTTCTGTCACCGTGATTATTGTAAATACATATCACATTTAACAGGCAGTGTTGCAAGCTCAAAACGTTATTGTGGTTATTTTAATGCAAAAAGGTCGTTTCCTTGTTACAAGAAATTGTTAAAACGACATTAAAGAGACATTCGTTTATGATTAAAAATTATATTTAAATTTACATCATGATTCCGTTAATGTTGTGTTGGCATTGCTCACTATTTAGTTTATTTTGCTCAATTACTCGTTTATGGAATATACGTTATACCTACAGTTACGTTTAGTTTATCGTAATTTTTGCTTAATTTTCGATATTATAATTATAATTTTACTAGAGAGCACGGTTCTGCTTTTCTTTTAATACTATTTGTTAAGCTTGAGTTATTCTTGTCAGTGACAAATACATACTGTAGCAGTAAATTTAAAGTGAACTATGAAAAGATTTTTTTGATTACAAAAGTTTTCGAATAATTATACTAAATTACGCATTTGCCGTCCGTATTTTTTTCTAATTTTTTTAAGGCTCTTGATCATTATTCATATTGAAACATACTTATCTAATTTGCTGTTTCCACTGACATTTAGTTAGGTTCGTATCATGTTCCTAGCATTAAAACACATATTATTTATTTATAGCTTCAATAGCCAACTCTTTAAGCTTTTGACATATTGCCATTATAATTTATACTGTATCATATTTTATTATTGTGCTTCTATAACAAATGGAATCAAATTCCGAAGCAATCTGTACGTTTTAACTGTGCTTAATAAGTAAAAACTGCAAGTTATATCTTTCTTTATAGTAATAGTGAATGCTACCCATTTATGTATACTTACTTATTTCTTTAAGTTGTTAACAATAAAAAGGAGAGATTAAGATTGCATTGTGAAAAATATACTTTGCATTAAATACTTATATTATCAAGAGCGTCAATTGTATCAAATACAATGTTTAAGTAAAAATAAAAATAATCAATGCTAAGCTTACAAAATAATTTAGTTAAGTGTCTTAGGGTAATAACGCTTAGCAAAAAAAGGAACTTACAAGGAAAGCTCAATTGTAACTGTGACAATATTATGTATGTGTGCCGAGCTTATTTCGTGTATTTACGCACACTTACATAAATAATGTTGCCTGTTATATTTTACCCAATTTTGGGGAAAATAACGAGATATACTGACCATGAAGACTGACAGTCCAAGTTGTTAGGGCCATCAATGGCGTACCACCAAGTCTTGGTTAAGCTTTATTAACCTAAGTTAAGAGTATAGATGATTTGGAACTCATTGTGTAGCGAATTATTTTTTCGAACTAGTCGCCTACCATATCGAACTTTTGGTTCTAAAAGAAATAAATTATCAATTCAAAAACAGTGCAAAGTTTATAACATAAAAATCTGAAAATTTTAAATTGAATTTTGAAAATAAATTAAATGGTAGCCGGCTGGTTTAAAATTCCTTTATATAATGAAATGCATTTATTAGTGATCTCAGGCATATAAAACTACTGATAAGAAATATTTGGCAAAATTGTGAAATCATTAATGTGTTTCCGAACCAATAACATTATAATTACATAGCATTTACTTAAAAGAAAAATGGTTTTGGTTTTACGACAGGACTGCTTATAAACCGGGTTTATTTGAGTTAAATACAGATGGGAGGTTTTTTCCACTTGTAAATAGAAAGCAGTCAATAAAATAAACGAGGTTGATCGATTATTTTGAAAATTACTTTACAGATTTCTTTGTGCCACAAGAATTTTAGAGTTTGGAGCTTTTACTTAATTTTATTTCAATGTTAAATAAAAAATTGAGTATTCAAAAATTTCGAATATAAAAGTGTTGCCATTCGTATGACGCTAAATTTTTACAGAACTTTCGGTCAACCTCTGCGTGTATTGGTAATTTCCATTGTTACAGAACTTGTGCATGCGGTTATAAGTGACAACCATTTAAAACTCTTAATAGTTAAGTATATAAAATAATATTTTATTTTAACCTCTCTTATGTACATCTAGAGGAGAGATTATTGATATTTTGCGAGTTTAAAACTTTTGAACATGGCAATACATTTTCGGAATGCACAACTTATTACATGGTAATCCTTTAAATAAATCGAATGTAATTTAATCTATCTCTATATTATAATATACAAACCAACCACGCGTAGTTTAGTAAAAGGGACGTATTTTTTTTGATAGTTGGCTACAAATTATTTAATTGTCTTCCATTTTTGATGTAGTATTTATATTCTCTTGTGAGGTTTTATGATCTGTTTTCAACAGTTTTTGGTTATCGTTTCCGGTTGTTTGCACTGAATTATAGTTTTTTAAAAGATTGATGGCGCAGTCACTGCGTTTGAGTGCAATACAAGTTTGATTCAGCGTTATATTATTCTGTATAATACTTTTAGTTATTAATTATTACTTAAAGTTTAAACTACTTATTAATTATTTTGCTAGAATCGTTACAATTGCTACTCCATACATTTATTGGTCCTAGTTACACAATTTATAAGATTCAATTCATTAATTGGCTATGGATTAGAAATGAAGTTTCGTTTTGCATATTTTCTTTAATATTAACACGGACGCACTCAGAGATGTCATTTAACTTTAATTATTATTATGTATCATTAAGTTCCATTTCAGATGTCAGTTGTATGGGATTTAATGATAACATAGTGTGACGTTATAAAAAAATATTGTTTCCTTAATTCCGTTTTTTGCTATTAATGTTGGGTCTAGCTGCTGTAACGATTCCCTTTGTGGTAGGTTCACAAATAATTGGTAGCCAACAAGGATGGCCTATTATTTTACTCGGATGCGATCAAGCATCTAGCTTACACTGCCACTCTCGCCAACCGCTGTCACAAATATTATTAAATAAAAAAAAAACAAATAATAATTAAATAATTAATTTTTATCACAATAGAGACTTGTTGAAACAGTTCCACGATAAAAATAAGAAGTTGTTGAATTTTTTATATAAAGATAAAACATATTAGAATATAATGATCTTGTAGTCTGGATTGATTTTTTTTGTGAAAGATTTTATTACGTACTTAGTATTCATAAACGTCCGGACCGCGCGTCGCCTATTCAGCTTATTTTTGCTACAATACTTATTTACTAACAATAAATGTTTACTTATACCGATATAGTACAATAGATATACAGATTTTACAAGATATACAATAGATTTTTATACAACAAAGCCGTGATATACTTATTACAAAGATTTTTTTTATAAGAAGCGTAATAGGCGGCGGAGGTCGTCGGATGTACGGTTTCAGTGAAATGGGTGCTGTTATATTATTACTTGTACATATTTATTGTAATATACGACAATAGACTGGTAATTTTACACTGTTGTTAGGTTTCTACAGATGTATCCATCGGGGCTGGCGGTAGGCGAAGTATCTTTTTTGTTTTGAGACACAATGTTATTGAGGTTTTCTTTAGTCTTCCATCAACTATAGCTTATGCAATATAGGTAATACTACACTACTTTATACAAGTGCATATTATTTAATATCAAGACATTTTTACATAAGAGCTAACAATGAAGAGCAGCTCAAACTGAAATCTTAATAGGAGTATGTATTAAAATATACCTCTAAATCCTATATAGGTACTTCTAGTGTATACCTACTTGACCTCTCCTAGCATAGCAAATCGCATTGTTCACAGTCGTTTTAACGCTTTTTCGTACTAATCAGTTTTCGTATACAAATATGATAGATGCATCGCTACTGTTAGATCCTTATTAGTTTTCCATATTTGCATAGTTTTTAGGGATCACGTAAAATTCAGCTCGGAAGTGAGATGGCGCTACTAGCGGTGTTTGTGTTTATGTTACGCTCAAAGATCCAAAACGCTCACTTATGTAATTACGGAATACCCTTCACGCTTTTTGAAAAGCTAACCTTAAACCAGGAAATAAGATGGACAATCGTAAGGTCTAAGTTGCCTACTAGAACCTTTTAATAAGAGATGTAATGTAGACTTTTTCACACGAATTGCAGTTTTATTAGTACGATACGATAATGATAGATACGACACGTATCTTGCTACGTGGATATTATATTCCTAATTGCCACAAAGCGTCAAGAGGAAAGAACAAGAGGAGTTGTGAGCTCAATTAATGTTTTCGGTATTTGAGTGTAACATTGTCTATGTTACACTCAAAGGGTAGGTAACACAGACAATGTTACATCCAAAGACAGAAACGCTTGTAGCGCTATTAATGGGATTTTGCACTGATATTTTGAGTCTTGACACTTTCTTATAGTTGCAATAGCCTTAAAATCGTCTCCCGCCAGTCCTGCCCACATGTTACAATAGAATATATTTTCTTACATACAAAGACACCGAAATAGACTATATGAAATTGATTTGAGACAATCCCAGAATACAAGATCGAACTTTTTACACACAACAGTTCAAAGCAGAGTTTTTCTTTTCTTTTATCCATATTTTAATTTCTTCGAAAGCAGTTGGTTGCGATATGGTCACAGAGATCCAGGCGAAAAAATTTAAACGTTGGCATATTTAAAAAAAAAAGTAAAATTGTAAATATTTTTTCTAGTTCTTCCAAAATGAATATCAGTATTAAAAATACAAAATTTGTCTTTGGTTAGATCAAAAATGTATGTGTGATCTATAGGGAGTTTTTGATTAGAAAGTTCTCGGTGTAATTTTTTATGATAATAATTATTATTATTACGTAATATTACTTTTGTTTAATTACTTATTCATATGTTTACTATGGTATATTTTAATCTAAATTGTATAACGATCTTGCCTAGATTTGCATTTATGTTAGTTACTTATTATACGTTTTGAAGTTGATATACCATCGTATTTATGTATATTATTATTGTATTAAGGGTTTTGTTTGTTTTTTTTTGTCATTAATAGAAGTAAAATGTTGTAAAAAGTAAGCTCGTTGTATTTTATCAAATAAACACTTTTTAGTCCAACTGAAGCAATATAATGCAGTTTTATTTTGTTTCACTTTTGAACTTTTCAGCCGCTTACTTAACGCAGCGTCAGTGTGAAACGAAATGAAATCTTTATTTTCACATAGGCCTAATTTACAGACTCTTATGCAAAGCCAAAACTCTACCGCCAAATTCGGATAGCAGCTGGTTTGCACTGAGAAAACTGGCAAGTAACTCTGCACTTGCTCTTTTCAAAATTGCCATTACGTACAACTTATCCTTCTTATTATGAAAGTTTATAATATTATATTTATGATATCTCGTGAGGAGAAGGCAGCATAATATCCTTATCATTCCAAGAATCCTTATAATTGAGAAATAAGTGTTGAGAAACACCTGCGAGGCAACAGCTAGGAAACTAAAGACGAACTCCTTGGCGCAATTGTAGTCTGCTTAGATTATTTAAACGGCAGGTCCTGGGTTCGACTTACAGCACGGATTATTATGAAATTTTATAATTTCTACATTGCCCAAAATTTGGTCTGGTCACTGGTGAGAAGCTTCTGCCGCGGCTGATTACCACCCTACCGGCAAAAACGCATGTCACTTAGCATCGATTACTGCATCGTCATATACCATCAAGTGAAATCACAGCCAAGCATAATCTTGTAATAGATTAAAAGAAGAAAATATCCTGAAACAATTTAGGAAGTTGCAAAATATGGAACCATGTTTATTTAAACCGGGACCTAAAAGGCCTATTTATACTACTATAATAAAATTGTGCTTTCATGAGGGATTTGTATAGCCTTGAGACACCACGCTGGCCAATGCGGATTGGTGAATTCACTCTTTTGAAGAATATTATTATTAATTCTTCAGGCTTGTGAGAGCCTTCTCTGGCTAAGCTCTGGTTGCCAGGATCGTCAGGTGTTTGGCCGTCGCCTGATACTCGACGTTGTCGCTCTTTAGCACCACCCAGGAGGCACGTGTAGGGTTTCAATGGGTAGCCACCTGCGGACGCGAGCGACATTCGCCCCCCCAATTCGCCAAACTTTTGGGAAAATCATGGACGAGAATAGCCCAACACCGCAAAAAATGGCGTGCTTATGAGGAGGCCTATGTCCAACAATGGATGAATGAAGGCTCCTAAAGAAGAAGAAGAAGAATAAAATTGTACCCAGGTAAGTAAACAAAACCAAGTCTTTTAAAAACTTCTTTTTTTTTTTAAAAATCTACTAAAATTTGATCTACAACAAACCGCTTATGTTAAACCTTAATAACACAAGTTGGGCCCAATAACAAAGACTGGTCCAACAACATTGGCCATGCCTTTCCAACAACATGTCATCCTAGTCATTCCATGTATTCTCATTTGGTTTCTCAATATGTTTACCAATTCATCACATAATTACTAAAACTTCACTAATCATTCGCCTCGCTTCAACAATTTGTTTATACTATCCCTGTTCATGTAAATGCAGACGTCCATGAAAGTGAGGGCCAGCAACAAACATTGTCCCAACATGTCCTTCTGTAGGTCCTTTTGATTTCGAAACATGGATATCAATTTGTCTGGAACATAAACTTGCGAGTTAGACTCTCTACTTTTCACTTCTTGTAGGAGAGTCTCCACGGTTTGGTCGGTCGACACTCGTTCATTACCGACCAGGGTGCCGTAGAGTCTGGAATTAAATTATTTATTCATATTGTAAAGACGAATCACCAAAAGTGGTATCAATAATTTTTCTCACGAACAAGAAACCAAAATATTCGTGAAGTGTATTTTTATTTATTGGTATGTCTTACAATAAATCAGCAAAAGAACAATGAATAACGTTACTTTTTAATAGCTTAAGTGAAATTCTTAAATACCTTAAGAAAGAAGAAAGAGATAAAGAATATAGAGAAGATATTTATTTTGAACATTACAAATAAAAATACACTTATCTTTTATAACGATGCCGTAAGAGTGGCTTAACACAAAAAAAATTGATTTCCTATAAATAAGGTAATCGTAAAATTGATCTAAAAGGCGGGTATTCATAAATAAAATTATAAAACAGCGCCATCTAGTGTGTCACCCAAGCTGCTAGTGTAACAATGAAACAAAACTCTAGCACTGCTATTAAACAAATAGTTCGCTAGATGGTGCTTGTCACTACTGATCAGAAAATAATATCTTTACACAACTTACCGGAATGGTAGTGTAGGTCTAAGAAAATACACTTTTTGCTTGCATTTTAGGCTATCTTCATTTGCCCTGAAATATCACCTAAAAATTATTACGATATTTCAATGCAACCACCAAAAATAAAGGTCTTTCTTATTTGACAATATTTCAAATTTTATCCATTAAAGCAAGAGCGAGGCTTTAGGCTAGTTTTATCTTCGTTTTTATTGGCTTCCGAATCCAGAAAAAAATGCATTATAAGTGTGTGGGTCACAGTTGAGATGAAAATAGCAAAAGAGAAGGACCAGAGTGAGACAGACTGAATACAGCTGTACCAAAATGCTACCTACAGCTAATAGATAATATAGATAATAGTAGGTAATGCTGCTTACCCATCCTCACTGAAGCTATATTTAGCATTGATAAGTGCGACAATCATAGCTATAAGCTGAGCCTTTTGCAGGTTGACGCCAAGAACTTTTGGGTTGTTGGGATCACTGCCAGATGCCCGGAGGCTGGTGGCTTCAGCTTTCATCACGTAGATATCTGCGGTGGGCAGTTTATGTGTGATGGTCCATGCCTGAAATTAAATACTCCTGAGCACACTCTCCGGAATATTTGTATTCTACAGAATACCAGCAGCCAGAATCGTGCTCAAATGGTCTGTACCAAACCATATTTTAACTGCCTAAAAAAATTGATGGCTTGCGCATTTACCTCGTACTAGTAGCGCCATCTAGTTTTTGTCAGTGTCAATTCATGACTTTTAAGTTTTACGTCTATTTGACATAAGATCCACCATCCGCAAAACTAAATTTTATATTTTTGAAAATGTTAAGAAAGTACGCTGATAAGCAAAATTCGGAGTCTTTCAAGTCTTTTGATGGGATGACGAATGGGAAGATGAGGTTTACAGTTAATAGTTATACCGTTAATATTTTTAACAATATTTACTGATTGACAATGATATTATTGATGTCAACTGATAATAATATCAACAGTATAGAATACAGATAGTGAAAAATTGAAATTTTTTAAATCTAATTTAAATAATTTAATAATATTGATGTAGTAAAAATGTAAACCAACTCAAATACAGCAAATAGCGCTTACAATGTCCAGTATATTGGTGATTTGCAACTTCTTGCCGTCCGGGTAGTCTATACTGTGGTACCTCCACTCCTGCACCTCATAGCTGTCCCGGTCGATAAGCGTCCAACACACTGAGTTCACTGTGATGTATACCGCTAATACTGATTTGCAACTCTAGAAAATATAGCCAAATTGTCCACAATAATTCCACCCATCAAAGTATACTTGAACGCATCATTTTTTTATACAGATGCTTCTTCTTGATATGCTTGCCGTCCTGACCTATAATCGGACAATTATGGCAAGGAATTTATATCTGCCAAGTTCAAAACAACATTTTGAAACTGGCAGAAGAAAACTGTCAGATTATGGGGTCAGGACGACAAGCACATCAAGTTGGAATGTCTGTGTAATCTGACGCTCTTGAAAAAAAAATTTTCAGTCGCGATTTTTTTTTCATCCCCCACTACTGAAATAGCATACATCATAATAATAATATATTTTTTTAGCATCTAATATTTAAAACCCAATAGGTCTCTATGACGCTCGAGTAACTACCTTTTCATGGGCTTCCCTACTAATAGCTGACCTATGCTGTGGTCACTAAAACCCAGTAAAATCTCACATGAGAAGAGACACTGACTGGAGTGACCTTCTCTCATTCCACGATCAGGCAAACAATTTGAGTCAAAAACTGATTGTAGAATCCTGTCTCATATTAATTTAGTGCAGTAAGTTGAAGTATAATTAAAAAAAAAAATACCTGTCGCAAAGTCTCACTCAAATGTGGATGCAGTATTTGTCCCTTAATCTTCTTATTGAGATTTTTTTCGATTGGCCCTTTAATGATGCTATTGCAAAGTTTCTCAGCATTTTTTTCAGTAAAACCATCTATAGCCTTGAGATCTGATAATGATTTTATATGACCATTTTTTTCCACCCAAGATGTGACATTCTTGAGCCTCGCTTTAGTAATGTCATAGCTGAAATGTAGAACGCATGTCCTGAGAAACTGATTTTTAGTCCCACCGGGTTGTAACAGAGATGTTGTTTAGTTTCTGACTGAGATTAATAAAAAGGACCTCTTTTTACGACATAGTAGTCAAACCTGGTTAAGTGAGAGCTCAAGGGGCTGAGATCTCCCTATCTCTTAGAGGTTTCTCACTTAACCAAGTTTCACAGTTAAAAGTACAAAATGACGGGACTTGGAAAATACTAACTGCCCAGTTCTGAATTACTCCATTTTTGACTTACTCTGGTTTGACTGTAGTAGTGTCTACTAAACTCAGAGTGTATATCTTTTGTTTTCTTGACATTAGGTTGTTTTAGATACGATTACGAACCTGGATAATGCAGTAGTATCTTCATTTATAACTTGCAGTATCTTTTCTTTCTGCACCTCGGAGTATTTACTCTCAAGCTGACTATAACACCTTGTAACTAATGAAAATACACTTCGGGAGCCCTGAAACGAAAAAACCTTTCATTTAATTTCGTTATTGTTGAAATATCAGTGTGATCACTTTGTTGTCCGTCGTTTTGTTTCTTCTTTAACTAGGTGTTTTCCAATGGTGCTTTCTTAAGAATACCTGGTCTGTGGACTATCCTTTTAGGCTTTTAGTAATAGTACAAAGCTATGATATAGCATAAGAATTGTTGGTAATTCATATGCTTCCTACGAAGTCCGGCGCGAAATACTAAATAGTACTAAAGCTTACCCAAACTTTTTTTCGTACTACACCAAACATTTTCGAAGATTTTTCGTATAATTTTATTTAATTTACCGCATTATTTTATGTACTGTTTCAAGGAATTTATTGGTTTTTCAGGTTATTTTCCCGTTTGTTTATTTACTTATCCACAGTTGGAACCACAGCTGATTTGTGATGTTCATATTGTTTGTCATCATGACATTGACAAGTGACAACCATAAATTAATCATTGACACATGAATGCTCAGATAGAGTATATTGAAACAAAATAAAACTTAAAACTAAAACTATTATAGTCTGCAGTTCGACAAATTCCATGAACAAACATGATTTTGTACTAATTTAATTAAATCTAAGGTAAATTCCAAGTAAGATCTATGATTTATTCATAGATATTTTAGATTTTGGCGCCCTCTGTGAAAAAGTTATGCAAAAGTAAAGTACATACCTAGACCATTCTTCTTTGAAATAATTATTTGATTTGTTGATAGATGGCATTAGTTGCTGTAACATATTTTGAAAGTCACTAATAATTAGATAAAATAGATTAGCGAGTCAGTTAGTTTAGTGATGGATGATTTATCATAATACTTATGGTACTAAATTTTAATAATAAACTATACTTACTTACCTATAGTTTACGTAGTCTTTACGAACTACCTACAATAAAACTGATTATGATTAGAAAATAAATGTCCAATCATTAGTTATAATTAGGCTCTATAATTAGGTATTTAAAAGACTAGAAATTATAACCTTTTTATTGTAAATGGCAATAAACATACGCGCCTCTTCTTTTTTTATTTTTCAACACGAGATGGAAAAGATACAAAAAAATATTCTGATATTTCAATAGGAACTTAGTAGTAGGTACATATTTTTATTACTTAGATAATTGTAGGTACCTAGGTTATTTTTAAAATTAAAAGTTTGAAAATGATGGCGTATGATCGTCCGAGTATTTTGGGCGTCAGTTTATTTTATTACTAGAGCAGCACCAAGGTAAAGTGACGGCTAGGGCTCTACGTGACATAGTTTGAAAAATAACACAAATTCGAAAAAATACAAATAAATCAATGTCAAATGAAGGTTAAATGTCATCAAATATGCTTCCATCCTGATATGCAGATTTAAGTCGATATTATTGTCTAAGAGGTAATAGGAACATCGAAGAATTAGAATTGAATAAGAAGAGAAGGTAGAACAGAACAATTTGAGCCCGATAAGTAGGTGCTTAGGTCCAGCTGTGTTTATCAAGAGCGCCGACGACTGCCGAGAAAGAGAAGGGCGGACATATCTGTCTGTACTGTTCAAACTCATGAAAGCGTCCCACAAATGACAACAAGATGGCGGTGACTGCCGCCAAATCGCGCACGCCTGTGCATTCGATCCCCTTCTCTCGGGCGAGAAACTTCAAGTTCTGCGATTCGAAATCGAGTAACCTGAATAAGAATTGAAGACCTGCTGCACTACTCAAGCCTGAGATTTGGTAAGTCTTTGACATTACAGTATTTTTTTTCAGATGTCCAGCCGCCATTTCTTGCCGATGCTACTGCAAGAGGTGTTGAATTCTTCGTAAATTCTTCTTCTATTTCCATACATCCAGCTGTTTTATAGCTGTTGTTTTTTGTTTTTATAGCACACGAGCGTTTGGTCACAGCAATTCTTTATTTATTCCAAATTAGGTACCTATTTATTTACGTTTATCACTAAATCCTCTGTCGTGATCTGATAAGATACTAACAGATGTGCCATATTATGACTGTTTCAAAACTGACACTCCATTAGGTAGGTATTTATAAATTTTTCGAAGCACAGGTAATGACCACAAGATTTTTGCTGCGATTTTACGCTGGCTCAAGAATAATATAGTTTATTGACCTTAGTCGATCTCAATTCTCAACCCTCAACACGTCACGGAAATTCAACATTCTATTATGTCTTATTGTTTATGATACCAGAAAGTTAGTTCAAAGTATCTTCTAGTAGTATCTAGATGTGTGGTCACTTGGTCAGTAGTAGTATACAGATTGCTATACCTACTCATAAGTATCACAATCGTATAACCTTGCAACAATCGATGCTACTATGAGGCTACTATGTATAATATCTGACGTGATAGGAAGTGCGGCAACGTCGCACTCTGCTGTTTGTGGAACGTGAACAATATGATTACGTGCGCGGTTGGACAAGCCAAAGCCACACACAATTTGCTTATGATAATACACTCACACAAACTGTGGGTATCATAATATCAGCCAAGTAGCCTACTTTGGCTTAGAAGTTTGTGTGTTCAGCACATTTCCTAATGCTGGACATAATATTATGTCCCCCCAAGTTTTCTTCCAAAATCGTCTTCTTTTAAAACAATGCTCCTCTTAACGTAGGTACTTATTTTTGACACCCAGATCACTAATTCATCATTAGAAGTAGGTACATAAAGGTCCTGCTGTAGAACAGAAATAGCAGCACATTTATCCACATCATACCTACCGCCAGCTCTATCTATTTGTGCCAATAAATATTTTAGCGGGCAGACGACTGACCAACTTACGTCTATTTATTACTATAAAAATAAATAACCTACCTAGCCTAGGTACTTAAAATCACGATAATAGAATACCATCAATAGGCATGCCCCTCACTATTTTCAACTTGTAGTGCTTGTGGCACACTATAGATTATTGTATACCATAAAGAAAACAACAACCTAGGTTTAGCATTAAATAATGATATTATATTAAATAGATTATTGAAGTATAATTTATTGAGTAAAAATTTCAAACATCGTGATCCGACGTCCGCCATTTTGTTTCCATTACGCTGTCTACCTACGTGAACAGCGCGTGCTGCGTGACGACATCGATGGTTATTTTCTCTTTGTCGTAGAAGACGCCGCGTAACGTTTACCTACGCAGGGTCTCAGACTATATTATTATAGCGTAGAGTATTTAATAAAAAAAAACGTTTTAGCAAAAGTTTTAGAAGTTTCTTTTGAGCAGTTTACGTAAGCCCACTTACGTCAACCTGGGTTATCCGGCTAAATCACAGTTAGGTATGTCCCGGCTAATTCTGAGATAGGTCAAAAATTACCAATGTTCTAACATGTTAGACTTAGACCTTAATTTTTGTTTAAAATTGGATATATTTAACCCACTGTTTGGCGTAAGTAGGCCTTAAAGGTATCATCGTTAGTTCTTTAATAATATAAAAAAAAAACACTTAGGTACCTACTTAAAATCGCAATAAAATATATAGAAACAATATAAAATATAGAAAACGAAAAAGAGGAAAGAAGCAACATTCTTCTTTGAATACATATTTATAGCATCAGTTCCTTCCAAGTAGTATTTTCCTCCGCAACATTTATCCATTGCTGACGGTAAACTCTATCGATGCTTTTACTCTAGAACGTAAGCAGCGTTGTACATCTCTCAATCTGAATTCATCGAAATGATTAAAATCAAGTTCGAGAGTTGTAGCAAACGGATAGCTTCGTATTAATTAAATGTTTTAAATAAAATAATATTGTAATGAATTTTGTCTTAAGTAGCTTACCTACCTATATTTAAAAAGTAGGTACCTTTGTAGTGTTGTCCAATGCTTTTGTTGTAGCGCAAATATTTTGTGGTCTTAATTATTAGTAAAACAGTCAAGATAGCCACTCTTTTATGGGCAGTCTCATGAGCAGCCCTATTGGTAGTGTCATGGATATTTAAATTACTACAGGTAGAGTACCTACTTATAGCTAGGTAGCTATGGGAAATCAATGAGTCTGGGTTTTCAAAAATAGAGTTGTTAAATTTAGGTAGATAATAGGTAAGTACCTACTTACTTAATTAATCGATGAATCGATTTAGAAAGAAAATATTAAAGAATATGATTTTAATTTGAATGATGGAGCAGCGACCTAAATTACTATCATCACAATGGCGTGATGAACTGCAAGCTGCTTTTAGAAAGTGCTCGATTTAGTGATAACGGCACCTTGTCTAGGTTTTGGCGATTAAAGACAATCAAAAGAAACCAGTTTTATGAGTGACATTCATGACCATGAAAGGGTCGGTCTCATTGAAATCTGCTGATGAACAGCTTTTGCATAATGCTAAAACATGGCGATAAAGTCTTCAAGCTGACCTGTCACCAGGCTAAGCAGACAGCGCTTCGGAACTAGGTAATCGGTTGCGTTCGCACAATTTCGGCTCCCATTAAACGGCCAACTCGAGTGCCGAGGTGCCGCGGGTGCCCTCTTCTGCACGGGCTGGCAACGTCGCGTGATCTCAAATCTCAATAAATTGTACACCATTTCTTACATTTTGCTTATTTACAATACTATTTATGTCTTATCAAAACGTAATTTTTACTTTAACTAAACCTACATGCTTATTTTAATTTTAAAAATAAAATTATTATTTAATTTAAATGCATAATCTACAAGAGTGTCCATGTATAAATAATTTATTAATATAATTAAAATTTAAAAGAGTAGGAAAAAATATAAATGGAGAATACAAGAGAATGAGAATGCAATGTAATAGTGTGTCATCGTGGCAAATGGCAGTAGAAACTAGAAATCACACAATGAGACATGAGTACACGTTGCGTAGAGTAATGAACAACAAAGTTAGTCGCCTCGAACGGTAGTTTGCCGTCTCTTTTCTTTACACTACCGGATGCTATAAACGTCTCGTTTCTTCGGAGATCGTAACTTTTTCGAGCGTAAGTGCAACGCTCTCTGGGTGGAGCGTATTCTGTATTTTTAGTTCACGTTTTTGCTACACGAGCTATGTCGCCACCAAATCGGCGGCCATTTTCTTCTTTCTCTTTCTGCTCGCCAGTTTAGTGTGAGTCGTGCTTGAGAGCGTTTGTGTCATTGAATAGTGTAATCTTCTTTAACGTTCTTCTTCTGCTGGAATCCCTTCGTAAATCGTGTTATTAAAAGGTGGGTTCCCGATATATTATTTACCTTTAATTAGCGGTTTTCTTTTGTTAAGCGTTATATGCTATTTTTAGGTTATGTTTTGCTCTATTTTTACTTTTGTCATAAATATATATGCACTAATATGTAAACGCGGAAATTAATTTAATTGGGTACCTTCTTACTATATTTTTTCATTGTTTATTTTAGTAAAGCGCGGCATATTATGCTAATAATTATCAGGTATTTAAGTAGGTATGACATATTTTGTGACACTAAAGGTCTCATTCTTCTTTTTTTCTCTATGATTTGTGAATGACATTTGTGACAGTTTTGAACAATTCTAACGAGATTCTAACCCCCTCTCTTCTTTTTTCGTATATTTTGTACCTATGTTTTAGGGTTCCGTGCTACCAAGGCATTATGCCACGCCGTAATGTAGGTATGGGCCGCAGTCTAACTCCAACTTCTGGAGTTTCTTACTATTGCCGGTCGTCAAATACAATGGGTATTTAACGACTTATGTTCACAACTTTTTGTTAGAAATTAGAATAATTATATTTTTGCATATTAGTTACACATACGTATAGGTACTAAGTATAATTATGTGCGATTTAACCAAACTTTTTTTTGCTCTGTCTCAATGACATTCTAAGTAAATAGTACATAATCAATAATAATAAAAGGTGCAGCATGTTATTACAGTTTGATTTGAGCTGCGCATGCCGCTATTATTTTATTGTACGGAACCGTCACTTCACGAGTCTGGCTCGCACTTATGTGGTTTAGTTTTGTAACAGCGACTGTAATATTATCCAGTCATCTCTCTTCACAGAAATTAGACAACTATATTTTTGGGAAATTTTTTCACAACTCTGTTTCCACATTTTTTGTATTTTTTTGGTTCTTTGGATCTAATTTCCAAAAAAAACTATCGGAATTAACACGCCTATTTTCGTAAAAAAATATTTTTGTAGTTTTTTTGGATTTAATTTCAAAAATACTGGCGGAGTTGACACGCCTTGTTTCGTAAAAACACGGGTTAACGTTCCTATTTTCGTCAAAGAACGGGTTAACATTTGTCGAAAAGTACATGAACGTAGACAGTATGATTTTGGCCCCCGCTTTTGTAAAATACGGATTATATGTATTTTTATACTGATATTTTCACAACATTTTGTTGAACTTTTTTTGTGACAAAATTACGAAAAGTTTTTTTAATTTTTTTTTATCTTTAAATTTTTTTTTATTCTTACACAAGAAAATACATGATAGCATTTTTTGAAAAGTACCTACACGAAAACGAGTATGCGGCTAATAGCTATCAAATTACATTTTGGACAATTACAAGCTGCGGTGATTGCTAAATATCGATAATTTTTTCTTAAGAAATCTTAAAAATACAATTTTTCGTAATATTTCTGTAGTAATTCGGAACATCTAATTGTTATTAAGTGTAATTTGATGAACAATCATGTTTTTTTAAGAATAACTTTTTTGAAAAAAAAATGAGAAGGGGGGACTGGTTCACCATTACTTTAACGCTAACGCCAGTGACGATTTTTGTTTCACTAAAAACTCCACTCTCGATTCTCTAGAGTCTACTCCGTTCGATATAAATTGTCTTTATTCCACCTTCACCTCATTTCTGGTCTCTCTATCTCTCTCTCGGCCGTTGAGCGTAAATGACGGCGTGAGGGTGATAGCAAGCTAGTGACGTCAGAATGGAATGGCGTATCAGCGTGCAGCTCAGACCCCGCCGCTGTAGAATTTATTCCGGTTCCTACTGGGCGCAGTGAACCGCTGCTCCGCCATCTTGTTTTTTGGGTTATGTTATTTTGCTGTTTTAGGTCTAATAAGTATAAAAATTTTACTGTCCTTTCAGGTTGCATGTCGCCATCTTTTTTTGTTTTTCGGTTAAGGTTGGTTTTTACAGATTTTCTGTTTTCGTCTTCGTTTCGTTCCATTAATCACGTTTTTATTACGTAACGTTTAATCACGTTTTTATCCCATCAAATCACTATCCCTTTTAGAGTAATATGAGAATTTCATCAGTATAGAGTAGATATAGATATGTATTATCTTCCAAATAGTAATTACAATAAATTCGGATAACCATGTTTACCTACTATACGTCTCCTATATCATTTTTTTCAGTTTCCCTTATTTATCAGTTTCAACATTATGACGTTGCTTTTCTTTCAAGAGAATTCAAGTAGTTATCTCTTCCCCCTCGCTTCGCTCGCATGATTCCGTTGTAATGTTGCAAAATACGTTGTTATTCTTTTCTGAATTTATAGCCTATGCCCTATAGCATAGCCAATAGCCGGTTTCTAATGCTCAAAATAGCATGGAATCTGTACTGTAGTTTCTGAAATTACCTCGAACAGATACGGTAGAGAATTAATAAATTGTGATGGCAAATACGTCAGTCAAATACAATGACGTTAAACATCTAAGAAACCACTTGTCTGTTGTCCCAACCCTAGTGGCTAAGCTCAAAATGTCATGAGATTGTAATAATAGGGACTGAAGATACTTTGTGGGAACTTTATCGATATAATTTAGGTACTTGCTCATTTTTATTTATTCTCAAAATATGCATGTTGTATTTTCGTCACAAACTTGAATAGGTGCTACTGACCGTGTGCTCCGAATCATATTTTTTTCCTTTTCCACAAAAAAAAAATCAAACAAAACGTAAAAATGTTAACTTTTCGAATAAGTAAATAAATAGTGAATTCAGCCAATCAGTGGGCAGACTTTGTTTACGATTTACCATAACGATTAATATCTTCTCTTTTCTTACGCAATTATCCTCAAGATATCATTGTGAATTAAAATCACCGACCGACATTCAAGATTATAAACAATATTCTATAACAATGTTATAAATATTAAATACCCATGACATTGAATTTACTAAAATTCCTTTCAATATTGAAATATTAGCTTCATCAAAACGCCACGTGAGGCATAGGTACTTACTTGTAAAGTGAGATCACCAATTTTGTTATTTTAAATTTATTTTTAAAATGAGTTCAATGAGTTGACCTCATTGAACTCATTTTAAAAATAAATTTAGCCTTAAAAACATTTAGCCTTAAGCCATTTGAAATGCGTACTTATCTACAAAAAATAAGTCTCATCGATCATAAGATGGCACACAATGATGGCACATCCCTACAATTCTGCTGTTAGTTGTGACAGAACTGACAGACGTGGAATAATACTACTATTTTTACTATAACCTACTAATGAAGGAAGGATTATAACATCTATTTATGGTTAGTAACGCGCCAAAACTAAAAGAACTAAGTATAGAAAATATTTACACCATCCATTTATGTAAAAAAAGTATTGTTAATTACGAGGAAATTGCAAAAAATGGTATGTTAATTTCAATTTAGGTGTTTATTTGTATAAAAATGAACAATAATAATATGACCTGAAATAACCTCGGAATGTCTTAAAACGCTGCGCCGCGAACCGTCGCGAGTCGTTTGTGAAGTTTATATCGCTATGAACATAGATGGCGCGGATTGCAAAGTGTGAACTCACAGCGCCCTCTTCAAAGTTTTGTCAATGATCGCAATTTTTGATAAGGATAACAAAAATACAATTGTGCAAGAAAAACCTATTCGCCGTTACTATAAACACACTGCTCCCGAATTGGCTATAATCAATGGATTTGGCCAAACAGCGGGTAACATTTGTTTACGATAACGATGAACAGGTACGTCTTCCTTGCCTTATTGTTCATTTGTCAGGGTCAGCAAGAATTATCGGTTATCTATGTCGACCAGACAGACCAAACGACTCGACTGACAGACTTTGTAGCTGCTAGGTTTATATAGCTATGAACATAGATGGCGCGGATTGCAAAGTGTGAACTCACAGCGCCCTCTTCAAAGTTTTGTCAATGATCGCAATTTTTGATAAGGATAACAAAAATACAATTGTGCAAGAAAAACCTATTCGTCGTTACTATAAACACACTGCTCCCGAATTGGCTATAATCAATGGATTTGGCCAAACAGCGGGCAACATTTGTTTACGATAACGATGAACAGGTACGTCTTCCTTGCCTTATTGTTCATTTGTCAGGGTCAGCAAGAATTCTCGGTTATCTATGTCGACCAGACAGACCAAACGACTCGACTAAAACAGACTTTGTAGCTGCTAGAAATATCGCAAAAAATATGAATTAAGTACTTCCATGTTTTATCGGATGAACTAAAAGGGCACACGGCAAATAAATAATTTATTTAATTAATTAATAAATATTTTATATAAATTAAACTTAAGAGATCAACAGCAGCCTACAATATGTAATATGCATGTCTTTGATCTATTCGCAAAACAATTAATACTTTATACTATTAACACTTATGCCAGCGGCATAATTGCGAACTTGTAAGTAAACAAAATATGTCAATGGCGTCAAAATGGCGGATAAATAGTAAATTCAATGGTTTTGCGGCAAAGGACGCCATCTAGCGGCAACGTAGCACTTTGACATTAATAATTGTAAAAATCAAAATAAATAACGGACCAAGTACTAGTACTCGTGCATTTTGGGTTCCGTATCGCTCAAGGCACTGACTCCAAATTTGAAGTTTCTTTATGTGTTTCATTTATTTTCAAACAATTGCTCATTGCTCATTGACTCAAATTATCAGGGGTCGAAACAAGTCAGTAAAGTCAGTAAAAGTCAGTATTTTTGACGTTGGTCAGTAAAAGTCAGTGTTTTGAAAAAAAGGTCAGTAAAGTCAGTATTTTAGCACATCGAATCCTAAAGAAGAGAGGAAGAGAAAAAATCGCTCAAATTCACATAGCGTTTCCAGAGCAATCTTTGCTCAGCAAAAATATGTAATTTTAATATATTTGCTCAAAAAGTAGGCCTTTCCATGTGTGTTTTGCGCGCGGAAAGTTATTTTTTCCGCAACAGTGCTTTTTTGGTTTTCCTCCAGCGCGGCACTGGAGCGGGCGCACCAGAACGCGGTGCCACGGAGCAAATGACAAACTTTCCGCACTTATATTATATAAATATAAATTTTCGAACACAAACTTCGGTCAAGTGTGACCAAGAACCAATACAACCGAGGGAAAATTGACATTCGCAATCACGGCTATTAGCAGTTCTTGATATCTTTTGCACATATGATTTCCTTATATCCAATACGGTACTATCCAGGGGGCACTTAGATTAGTTGCTTGTCCGGTAACAATGAATGAGTGTACGGGTATCTGACTCGCACTTGGCCGGTTTTTTAACACATTCCGAATCGCATGAAACGAGTGGTTGTAAAGGAGTGGGGCGAGTCTTCGTAGATTGAACTACCTTTAAAGAGCCGTATTATATTAGGTCCTTACATATGAAATTGGCGTTTTGTATGGGAGGAACATAAAGTCGATTTTTTTTAAATATAATTTATATATTTAATCAAATTATGTACCATTGCTATCTATGCACTTTTGCCACCTTATAGGTAGTTCATTGATCCCTTTACTAAAAAAGCCATTCGGACGGGAATCAATAAAATCTTTGAAAGCGCTTTGGACTGCCTCATCGGAGTTAAATTTTTTCCCTTATAAGAAGTTATCCAAATTTCGAAAAAATTGGTAATCTTTTGGAGCAAGGTCTGGGGAGTAAGGTGGATGTCTTAGGCATTCCAATTGAAGCTCCTCTAATTTGGTAGCCGTCTGTTGTGCAGTGTGTGGTCTAGCGTTGTCCTGAAGCAGCAGTGGCCTAAAACGATTGACCAGCCTCGGTTGTTTAGCAGCTAGCTTTTCCATCATGGATTGCAGTTGCTGACAATAGATATCCGCCTTAATCGTCTGGCCAGATTTAAGAAAGCTGTAGTGAACGACGCCGGCGCTAGTCCACCAAACGCTCACAAGTAATTTTTTTTGAGTCAATTTTCGTTTGGGGCAGGATTTGGCTGGTTCGCCAGGGTTCAACCATTGCGATGAGCGTTTCCGATTATCATACAGGATCCATTTTCCATCACAGGTAATGATTCGATTTAAAATCCCTTCATTACTGTGCCGGTTGAGTAATGTAACACAGCAGTCTACGCGCATTGGTCGGTTTGCTGCACTCAATTCATGAGGTACCCACCTTTCAAGCTTTTTCACCTTCCCAATTTGCTTCAAGTGAACTAAAACAGTTTTATCACTAACAACGCAGCCTGCAGCTAGCTCGGACGTGGTTTGCGATGGATCCGCTTCCACAATAACCTTCAATTCTTCATTGTCAACTTTGGTCTCCGGCCGTCCACGGGGCTTGTTCTGCAGGTCGAAATTTCCAGAACGAAAACGTTGGAACCAAAAACGCACTGTGTTTTCTTTTGCGACACCCTCGCCGTATACATCATTAATCCTTCGATCCGTTTCTGCAGCACTGGTGCCACGATGGAACTCGTACACGTAAATAACGCGATATTTCAAGTTTTCCATTTTGTAAACAGAGTGGCGCAAAAAAAAACCAAAAGAGAAAAAAACAAATGAATTACGATTTTCAAAACACAAAAGCATGAGTAAATAGCTGTATAAATTTGAAATTGGAATTTCTAACCAAAGAAGAGATATTTGAGATCAAAGTGGCCAGTACGACAAAACGCCAATTTCATATGTAAGGACCTAATATTAAAGCCAAATAATATTATTTTATTAAATTAAAAATTTAAAAAACACGAATACCCTGTGGTAAAACTACTTTAAAAAAAATTATTTAGCAGATTCGGATGGATTCTGATGATATCCCGATTTTTACGATGTGTTAAAATGTCTTCAGTCGTTCAGAAGTTATGGTGGAATCACAGATTACCCCGAAAAGAAAGTTAAGTCGCATACATACAATAATACTTGAAACCTAAAAACATTACATTCCTTTTTTTGGGAGGTCGTGTAATTAGGGTAAGCAGAACTTGAACAAAGGTCAGTATTTGGTCAGTATTTTTGAAAGTTTTGGTCAGTAAGTCAGTATTTTTGACGTCGAAATCTGTTTCGACCCCTGAATTATTAGTCGTTTATTGGTCTAGGCTCAAAAACCAACGCTGTGATAAATATTACTACCGACACGCGTTTGTGATTTCGGAAAAAAAAAACTGCGTGCCATTTTGCATACGTCATTTTTGACGTTGATTAATGAAGATGAAGAAGTATTTTTCTAAGTTCGGTTTTTCAAAATGTCGACTTCAAAAATCAAAATATAGAAAAGCATGTTCGTAGATTTTGAGCCCGCCTGCAATAGGTACCTATGCTAAACTACTATAAGACAGGAGCTCTGAGTGGAACTCTAAAAACTTAATTTATAAAAACACGTTTAAATTAATTAAAGGTTTTAAGGGCCTAAGCAGTGTTCTGGGCTCCAGAGGAACTTCCTCAATCTCACGATGCATCATGCAATGTCATCGCATGGACTACTGCCTTCTGTGTACCTTTACTTACATACTAAAATATTTTTACTTACTCATTCGTGAGAGCGTCAGCGCCAATTTGTGTGGGTTTGGTTCTTTTACGAATTCGTTGTTGTCGTTACGTTTTGTTGGTTGGTTTACGAATTCTGTCAATAAATGTAGCTACAACAATCCTATACAAATTCGCGTTTACTCTCTCGCTTTTCGAATAGGTAAAAAAGGGCACCTGGCACACATTCGCAAAAGGTACTACTATTTTAAAGAGCATTGAATAGTGGAACTCTAAAAACTAATTTTAATGACTTGTTCATGTGAACACTTAATTAATTTTTGTGGCGGAAGTTTGTGTGTTTTGACGATACTATAGTCTCTGTAAACTTCAAAATAAATGGAGAAGAGTATCCGCTTACTAAAGGTAAATGTGTAATACTAAAAATTTGAAATTTCGTGAGCAAATGCTACTCATACCTTCAATAACCATTTTAGCCCGTTAAGGCTCCGAATATATAGGTAGTTAAGCCAAGGCTGTCCAAACTAGTGGTAAAGTAAATTCTAAGTAGGTACTGAAAACCCCAGACAAGTGTTAATCAGACTCGCCCGTTGGAAGCTTCGTTAAAAAAAAGCTTTTTTTATAGGTTGTCATTATTAATAATTTTTTTACATACCATTATTGATTTATTTGGGTAGATAAAAAACTATAAATAATAATAGCATAATAGTAACTATAATAACATAGTGATCTATATCAGTAGATTTGGAGTGTAACTTCTTTAGTTTATTATTTGCAGCTACAACTGCTACTAGTGCAGTTGTAGCTGCGAATAATAAAGTCGCTTAATGCAAATGTATTGAATGTTTTGTATATGTGTTTACTACTAACTATAAATCGACGATCAAATTTTACATTACTTGTGCCTTATTTTTATGCATTTCGTGAACTTGTATTTTGGAAAAGATTTCACAAGAAATGTCGGTCTTTATGAGTAACTTCATAAATGTCTAAAATGGTCATACATCTTATGAATAATCAGTTGTCAAAGACCTATGAAAGAGTCAATACATATTAATAAAAGTTAAGTTTAAAGTATACATTCCTTTCCTTCATTTGTTTCAGATAATCTCACCTTGCAAACAACGCATGGAAATGTTGAACAATGCAATTAATAGACACTGACAGCGACATAGTTGTTGAAGTAAAAATGTCGACCATCCAACAAGAATCTCTTGAGAAATTTAGTCTCGTTGAGGCTATATGCGACAACATGTCTGAAATCGACGGTGGTGACGAATCATCAAGAAATGAAGATGCTTTTGAAGCATCTGAAGAGAAAGTCAATTTAGACAAACTAAATGCTCAAAACATTGCAACTAGTCATGAGCCTAATGTAAATGAACGAAAGTGTGAAAATAATGATGGAGCTAGTGAAAAAAGTGATGAAGAGTCTAGTAAAGGAAATAGTAAACCGGAAGAGTATCAAAATACTCAAATTGTTGATATGGCGAAGAAAAATTGTAATATAGTTAGTAAGCCTCGCATATCAAATGAAGATGAAATAGAATTAGAAGTCAGTTGTGTAGATAAACTAAAAAATATGAATAATAGTGATATAGAAAATAGGAATAGTACAATGCAACCGAATAGTGGGTTAGATAATAGCGCAATAGATAAAGTTGAAGAGCGAGAAGTGAAGGATACAAAAACGGAAGAATTTAAAGCAACCAGTGATATGGAAGATAAAATGGAGAAACCACAGGAGGAGAACATTGACATATATGTTTCACATAATGAATGTGAGAAAGGGGAAAGCAATGAAACAAAAGATGCAATCGCGAAAGAAGCTAAAGAAAGCAGTCTTTTAGAAGATAGGATTCATAATAAAACCGAAGAGAATATTGAGTTGAATGTAACTAAGGAAAATAATGAAATAAAAGTTTCAACACAACATAGCTCTGAGGAAACTCAAAATGAGGATAATATTGTGATGGATGTTTCACTTGAAGACCACGATAAAGAGCTCCACATTGTAGTTGATCGCAAAACTGTAAATGAAACAAAAGAAACCACCGGGGAAAAAATTGACAGCGATATCGACATGGACGTAACTTTAGAAGGACAAAATAAAGTGAACATCGAAGTTGCAAAAAATGAAACAACACTTAATCACACAGAAAATAACACTGGAGTAAATTGTAATGAGGAGAATATTACGATAAATGTTCCACTTCAAGAAAATGATGAAGAAGGTAGTGTAACAGAAAATAAAATTGAGAAGGAAACTTCATGCAGAAGTAAAATTGAAGGTAAAATTGGCGAAGCAATTGAAGAAGTTATTGAGATGGATGTAACGTTGGAAGTACCAGATGAAGTGAATACTAGCGTTTTAAAACGAAAAATTGTCGAAGAAATTGAAAATAGTAATGAAACTGAAGTTACAAGTGAAAAACTATTAAAAAAGGATATTGAAATGAGTGTAACAGAAGAAGATCAGAACAAAGTTACCAGTAATACAACAGGTGTTAATGTCGGTGATGTAAATATGAAAGGGAACAGTGAAATACGAGATAAAAATGAGGAGAATGTAGATATCGAAGTTTCATTTGAAGAACTCCGTAAAGATGATAGCATTGTCACAGAAGATCAAAATGAAAAACAAATTGTAGAAAATCTTGATAAGTCGTTGGAAGAACAGAACGAAGAAAGCATTAGAGTAGAAGGAGTGAAAGAGACTAGTGAAACAAAAAAATTAATTGAATTTCATAAAGAGGATAACATAAAGATGAATGTTACCATTGAAGAAGAGGACAAGGATGTTCTCAGTGTTACGGAAGCTTCTATTACAGAAGATAAAATTGAACAAAAGGAGCTTGAGGTAAATGTCAATGATGATGTTCTTGATGAGCTTAAGGACAGTGTTGGTGAAAAACAAGATAAACTGGAGAAGCAAAAAAATGATGACTGCTACATAAAAGATAAACTTGAACTTGATAACACAATACGAGAGATTCCAAGTGAACAAGCTGCAACAAATTTTGTGACACCAGATAAGCAATCGCAAGAAATTAGTGAGGTAATAATTACAGATCAAGAGAAAGGTGAAATTAAATTACAAGGTAATGATGAAAAAGAACCGAATTCGAAAATAAGTGAAAGAAAAGACCAAATTGCAATTTCAGGTGAAGAAAATTCCTATAAAAATAATGAACAAATAAGCAAAGATGACAGTGAAATAGAAAATAATTGTGAACTTTCCAAAAAAATGCCCCAAATAAAAGCAGATGAAAGAATACAAGATGTTGAGGATAATAATAAAATTGCTGATGAGAAAATGACAGTGGACACAGAAAATAAAATGGAATTACAAGATGGCGAAAAGAACTCATCTTGCGAATTGTCAGATATAATGGATACTGATGAAGTTATCGATATAGCTGATGAAAGAGAGGAAGAGGTTATCGAAAGACAGTCCGAAAATATGGAAAAAACTGTACCACTAGAAGAATTAGACATTAAAAACGGTGATTCTAATGAAGTAAACAATAAGTTGGCTTCTGAATTACCTGTTCGAGATACAAATGTCCAACAATTAAATGAAAAGAAAAAATTGACTCATATATCCAAACTATCTAACACTCTTGATATTTTGTCAGACGAGGAAGACGATCAACCAAAATTAGTATCCCAAAAGAACACTACCACTGAGATGATAAATTTAGATGATGACGATGATGTTATGTTGATTGATGAAGATACTAGTCCTAATGAAGTTGTTGAAAAGAATAATGACGTTGTCGCTGAACCTGAACCCGAAAAAACAGAAGTTTTGCAAAAGGAAGACAGTAAAATGGAATCTGTGAATAAAGAAGAACAATCTATTGAATCTTCTGAAAACAAAACTGGTATGCGCAGTTTATTATTTGTATTTTGTGATAATTGCTTGATTTTAAATTTTTTGTAGTTGTTGCACACAACACTTTGTTGTAGAGATTGCTTACTGTTGCATGTAAGCCCCTACTTGGCTTTCTGTTAAGACTCGTACAGTTCGCTTTTATAACGCCATCAAAATTTTAATCATCTATCTTTTAACCATAATTTAATATAACGTTGGACGTTAAATTCAGACAGCTATCAAAAAAACCGAAATCATTCCTGTGGATATGTTATGATATTTTTTGAGTGCGTTTCATCCAAAAGATGCTTAAAGTGATCCTCGTTTTTCCGATAAAATTAAACAGAAGCTAAGCAAAAACAAATCATTGTGTTCATGTTTGTTATGTTGTTTATTTATAGACGCAACAACAACAGAAGTGGCTGCCCCGTGTACTGATGAGAAAAAATCAAGTGATCTAAACCAGGATGCAAAACTAGAAGAGGAAGTTGAGGTACCAAAGAAGCCATTGGTGTACGGAAATTTCTTAAAAACATACAAAAAAAATCTAGCTGACATGACACGGGACGAGCTTGAAGAATTTTGTATCCTAAAAATAGTTGAAGGCGTCGTTGACCGAAGCAATCTAGGTGAAATCAAATCTCAGTTAAAAGGCTTGGCGCAAAATATTGAAGAATACAAAAAAAAAGCTACGGTGCTGTCAAAACAGAACAGAGACTTGCAGGTTGTCTTAAAATCAGTACAAGAAGAACAAAAGAAAAAGACAAATATGCCAATAACGCCCTTGAAAATAACTCGATCTGTCGGAATGCAGGTGCTCATGAACGATGAAAAAGGACTCGGGCGGAAAAAAATTCAAGGCGCAAATACCAACGCAGCAAACAGCGGGCCCAATAGGCAAGGGAAAGCGGCGCAAAATCAAACTAGGCAAAAAGTGAATACTAATAATAATAATAACACAGCTACAATTCCCGTACCTAGATTAGTTCCAGCTTTGAATACCAGCAATATGAATATCGTCAAGGTACAATCGGGTAATAGTACGCCCGGAAAACCACAAGGTGCATCAGTCAGCAATTCTCCGGCCCAACCTGTATCCAATGGCCTACCAGCGTCGCCGGTAAGACCCGAAAAGCGACCGCACAGCCGAGTGCAACAGAGCAACTCCTTCACGGTAGATCTCACTGATGATGAACCACCAGCTAAAGTCGTAACTCGAAACGCCGCTCCTCCCGTCAGATTGGTGCCTCCACAAAATTTGTTAGCACCCAACAGGCAACCATTTGGCGCAAATGTCAATAGTCCCCGAAAGGTCTACATACCTATAAGCGGGTCGCAAGGCCAGGCCGCGGGCGTCAGACCTGGCCAGACGATTATGCTGAGAGCTATTTCCCCTCAGAGTAAGTTGTTTTCTATTTCTGTTTAACATAATGTAAATTAATAAAAGATAATACTTTTTATCTACGCTCATTGCTTAAAGTTCGAATTATGAAATCTAAATGTGTCAAATAATGACCTACTTTATTCACAGACTTCTATAATTATTAAAAAGTTATTCATTAAAACATCGCTCTATTTAAAGAAATATTTAAAGAAAGTTGTTTAGTTTCCATTACGATACACGGCTCTGGATTCCTGTATTTGTAACTGGGGTAATATTTTTTATGTAATATTTTTTAAGTGAATCTACAGACAACATATAGTTGGTAGTCATTGCCGAGAGTATGGATGGGCCATGATTGACCATAGACAAAAACACAATGTCTAACGTTCCGCGTAACGTTCCACCTGGGCCTGTGATTATGATTACGATTACGATTACGATAACGATTACGATAACGATTACGATTATGACGTTATCTCGTAAATCTATCGTCCGTAAACCGACTTTACAGACAACCAATTTTTTTTGTTACTTAGTCAAAACTTTGCGCTGAAAAATGTCTAGCAGTGAAACCTACTAAAGAAAATTTCACTCCACCTGACATCTTAGTAGTTGCAATGATTTACGACAAACGTTAGCAAGATTTTATGATTTGGATTTGTGATAATAATATGAGCGTAGATTAAGTAGTGTATGAAACTCTACATAATTAGGTATTAAAACACTCGTGTGATACTATTAAAAAACTCGCCTGGGGCTCGTTTTTTAAACTCACACTCGTGTTTTAATACCCCCCCATTATGTAACCGTTACATAAACTACTATTACTTAATTAACTGCTTTGTTTTAGGTCCACGACAAAGACTACCAACGTCAACGGTCGCAAAACCAAATCAAACTTCAAGTACGATAAGAATGCAAAGAGTGCCGAGTAGGCACCCCGCTCCTCTACCCGACTCAGTGAAGCAATACCAACCGCTCAACTGGAAAGCCCTGCCTCCGGCTCCCGAACTCAAATTGTCGAAGATTGATAATGGAATTGTCATATCTTGGACGATACACGGATACCAAGAGGAGAACTACGAAGAAATCGCCAGCTATCAACTGTACGCGTACCAAGAGACGCAGTCCCCGCCTAGTACGACGTTGTGGAAAAAAATTGGCGACGTTAAAGCTTTACCATTACCTATGGCTTGTACGCTAACCCAGTTCCTGGCTGGATATAAATACTATTTTGCAGTAAGAGCAGTCGATATCAGATCTCGCTTAGGACCTTTTAGCTTGCCTGGAAGTATTCTTCTCTTGAATAAAATGTAAGACTGATATTTTTGGAATTTTGAAATAATTCTATTTGCGATTTCTCTATGGCAGTCGGCCATGTCGGCAACTAAGGGTCGCCGCATACGGACCACACGCCGTAGCCACAAACGCCACTATACTTAGACTTGTAAAATGACGTTTCTAAGTTACAGTAAATCAAAGTTTTTCACATAAATATTATTTTGCTGAGGAAGAAACTTGCTCACGTTATTATTTGTATTTTAAGTTATTTAGGTAAATATATGATATTTATTGGAGTGTAGAAAAATACGAAACTTCATTTTACTGCATCGAATTAAAAGTCGGGAGTATAGAAGCTAGTAGCGGCAAAAAAGGAAGCTGCGACAGCCACTTGTGGCCGGTGGTTGACACATTTGGTCGGCGGCTGCTTTTTTTTTAACCTATGCGCGCAGTATCATAAAGAACTACCTATATGACGAAGAAAGTTTAATGCTAAAGTCGCGCGAGTAGCGTTTTGTGTCGGTGTTTAGTGGAGTGAGCAGCGGCGATTTGCAGCGTGTGGCGGGCCACCAGCTTGTGTCGAGTCCATATAAAATGTATGAAAACTACAGAAAATATTCCGGGGCGTCGTTTTGTGGTTGTGGCCAGTGGCTCGTGTGCGAGGACACTAAGTAAGAATTGATTGTCATTCGGCCGAACTCAGGCTAAGTAATTAAGACTAAGTAATTCATCATTTTTAAAATTGACTTGCCTGAGTACGGTGGTAAGTCCCTATGTTGTAAATTTCTTTAATGTATGGGATCTATTTAATAATAATATTTATCATATTATTTTATTTTTATTCCCTTCCCAAAGTCCCGAACCATATTTTTAACCAATGAACTAAGTAACTCAATCTATCCAAATCTTTTTATAGCCTGCTGAACTTCTATAGTATAGACTGGCACTCTGACAATTCCAAAAGAAGTAAAAACTTGTACTATATATATATAGACTCACGGAGGTGTCGGTTACGATTAGAATGTAGCGAGTTCAAAGGCTTTTTCCCAACCGAACGCGCCTAAAGACATATTTCTTTTGAAAATAAATGATATTATTGTAGGCACAGATTACTAATTGTAGGTATTGTGTACCTACTCTTATGTACTCGTAGCTATATTAATATCTATCTAGGGCGCGGAGTTCCTACAAACCAACCCTACCATCATCGCCCCAGGATGACGAGATCGCTGACCTCGCGGGGCCACCAGTCCCGCTATTATGAAGAGAGGCCTATTAGCCCCATATCAGGGCTAGAAAGACTACACTGGGAAACCGCCGCGACGTGACGCAACGCCCGGCCACCGAATACTACACATTATTTATTCATCTAATGACGCCTGGGTTACGAACTATGCAAGTATCGAGGCCCGTAATCCCGAAAAGTACCCATCCACGTAAACTGCAGAAAATGATCTATCGGGAACCAAAATGAGGTAAATGGGAATTTTAGAGGAATATTTAATCAAAAAATTTAATTGTGATATTGTTATTTCGCATTATTCATTGCCATAAGCCTACTAATGTGTAAAATAATATTTGTTAAAACCAGAGGCGGCGTAAGGCGTGGGCGACGTGGGCCACCGCACACGGCCTCGCGGTCCACGGGGCCTCGCGTCCGTAAAGCCCGCGAACGCAAATACCTAGCTAGGTAAAACTCGTTGATAATTAATAGTCCAGTCAATTTAGACATTTGAAGTTACATAAATTCCCACCAAGCTAAAAATCGGTAAGATTGTTTAAAATATCATTAAAAATAAAATTTGAAAGTTCCCCATCTTTCCCCTGTAAGGAAAAAATTTAATTCAAGGTCAAAGGTAAAAAAAATGAGTTTTTCGCGATTTTCAGCAAAACGGTAAGTTTTATCGTAAAAATACCTCAAACAACTACAAAAATTGTAGATCATAAAATTACCTACGAAAAATTATTAATTTTTTTTCTACGAGCCACCGTTTTTGAGATATATACGATTCAATAAGTTGTAAAAGTTGTAATCGTCATAATATGCACACGTTTCCTCGGCACCTATGAGGTAGTGTACTTAGCGCGTTTTTTTAACGTGGTTTCTCCAGTGTTCCTATTCCACGGGTCAGTTTTGATCGTGTTTAATTTGAAACTATTGAAAAATAATGGATATTAGCAGAGATTGAAAAGATAAAAGCAATTGAAGTTAAAAAAAGTAGTGAAATTCAATCGTCCGAGTCGTTCAACTTTCAAATTCTTCTTCTTGTTATTCTTCTTGATCTTCTTGTTCTTGTTCGTCTTGTTCTTGTTATTCTTCATCTTCATCCTGAGTGCATGTAAACTGCGTTAATAGCGATGTATCGCATGTTGCCTCGTTGGAATCAAACGGATCCTCTACTGTTGGTGATTCAATATTAGAGCACAGCCGGCCTTGACAATGTGTACATGCCGGAGAACGGAACAGTCCGACTTTTTTGCAACCACATTTAGCATTGCATCCCTTTTTGCAGTTGCAAAAAATCGAGTTCAGCAGTTTTTCCGGCGCGAAACGTGGTTTTTCCGGCGGTGGCGAGGAAATGTGTGCATATTATGACGATTACAACTTTAACAACTTTGAATCATTGAATCATTATATCTCAAAAACGGTGGCTCGTAGAAAAAAAAGTACAAATAAATCTTTTGTAGATATATTTATGATCTATAATTTTTGTCTGAGGTATTTCTATGATAAAACTTACCGTTTTGCTGAAAATCGCGAAAAACTCATTTTCTTTACCTTTGACCTTGAATAAATTTTTTTCCTTACAGGGGAAAGATGGGGAACTTTCAAATTTTGTTTTTAATGATATTTTAAACAATCTTACCGATTTTCAGCTTGGTGGGAATTTATGTAACCTTACTCTTATTTTTTGGTCTAATTTGACCGGACTATAAGACCGGAAAGAGCAATTGTTCTGCGCTAAGGTACCTGCCAAACCAAGGTATCAAAAAAAATTCTATTATTAAATTCGTTTTCTTGCCACATCCATCTCAGAGGGCCTCGCAAAATGTATCTTGCCCACATCAAATTTAGGTCTTGCCCCGCCACTGGTTAAAACTATATACATTTTGAATTTTGCGGGCCGAACCTGTCCAGTGGAGAGAGGAGCCACAGGCGGCACACGCCACAAAACTATAGATATAGACAAAGAGTACTAATCAATAACTACGTTAAAACGTTTTAAAAAAAATATAAAGCTGGAAGGTGCCGTCCACAGACTACTAATATAGAATCCGTGTCACAGATTACAAAACCAAAGAACACTGATTGATCTCTGCTCTCTGAAAATGCTCTGAAATGATTTTACTCTATGCTTTTAAGGTTATGATCACATGAAGTAGTTATAAGTAGATATAGGGAGCATACTCATTATGCGCCACAGCCCACATTCAGTTTCGGACATGTTTCGGAACGTCTAGGTTATTGTCAGTGTCAGCTGTCAAACGTCAAATGTTTCAAAGTCAAACTTCCATTTTCGTTGTTCGTTGCCGTGAGGTTTTCTTCCACCTTGTTTCCAATTTCCACTTTTCAGTTGTCGATGGATTTCTAGTCGCGGTCGTGGTCGTTTGCACTTTAATTACAAATAGCAGACCCCGTAATCAAGAAGTGTAAATATTAAACTTATTTAGTTAAACATTTTAATCTCTGCTCAAAGAACCAACGTATAAAAGATAAATGAAAAAATGACGCATTTTATTATAACTTCATAAATATTTTACGTCGCGCCGAGTGTCATATTCGTTTCGCAAGGTAGTTTTTGTTGGGAGGTGTTATTGTGTATTTTTGTGAAAAAAGATCGGTCAGGTGTAATATTGTTGTGCAAATTGTGCGGTTGGTGTTGGTTAGAGTAGTTGTGCCGTATTTTTATGGTGGATAACGGTGTTACAGTGAAAGTTAGGTTCTGGATGTTTGTGCTCTTTCGTTAAAATGTTGGAGCTTGATCTCTGCCACTGCGATGATTCCATAAAGGTACGTCGTCGTTCTACTATTTCAAGTAAATAGGTAATTCACCTCAGAAGTTCAGCCCGCACATTTCTACCGTTAGTAACAAACATTATCTTGATTAATAAAATAGATAAACGTGATGTTTTTGTATCAAACAAACTTAATTATATGTTATAGATAAATCGAAGTATAAACATAGTATAAAACTTACAACCATAAATTTTTATGGTTATTTTCTAATGATGGTTTTATGTTTACTAATTTGACACACATACATATTTTTAAGTATTCTACTGTAAAATAAAAAAGAAATCTTAAAATTCTGGTAAATCACACTACAGTCTATAGGAAACTCGGTACTTATAGTTTGAATACTTTAAAAAAAATTATTGTATAAATTAAAGTCCAATTCTATCCAATTTTAAAGCTATCCAAATTAAATGTCAATAAATAAAATTAAAATTAAAAAAATAAATAAAATTAAATGTCAAAGCTATCCAATTTTTTCTATTACCAATTTTTCATCTCATTTATCCCTTCGCGTGGCAAACTCCCGCTACGGGCATCAAAAAAATAACCATAAAATGGCAGTTGTTATTTTTGAAACTATAGTACATGTGGCATCTCTCCCGCAGCGGGAGAGATGATTTTTGGCACAAGTGGCAGCCGGCCCGCTCCGGGAGCTTAGCTCATACCTTTTTTCAAACTTGCCACAAATCGCCTAATAAAATTGTGCACTGGTTTAATTTATACTGAAGCATACATAGAGAACAAAGATAGACTACAGAGCAACAGAAATGTCAACAAGACGTTCAGTAAACTGACTGTTCATTGTTTCATGGGCGGGTGTGTCGTAGTCTTTGATGACAACGAACTTCTGTTTAATATATTTAATTAACGTGTGTTTCCTATGTTGTTTTTATGACTGTATGTTTTAAATTAGGGTATAGTATTGTAAATAAAACACAAATTTTGACGAGAAAAAGTATAAATGAATTATTGTAGATTATTTATCGAAAGCTGGAAAAAAAACCATGACCCTATATTTACTTTACGATATTGTTTTATTTTCACACTATATACATGTTTACCATATGCAATATGATAGCGTGCTTAATAAAGAATCTAAAAAGCTAAATTTTGTTACGCATTGTACAGAAAAAATTGTAAAATTTAAGTTTTTCTAATCATCTAGACTGACTAGAAGACTAGTTTCCTAGGCATATGCCACGTCAGGTAAGATTTTCAAAATGGCGGCTGCCACAACTGGCCCCATTTCCCTCCCGGAGCGGTACATGTGCCACATACGGCAAATGACCAAAATGGCGGCTGCCACGCGAAGGGTTATTTTCTTTGTTATGAAACTTATCAGAGAAAATATGCTTCTATATGATAGTAGGTACATAAAAAAATTTGAAAGATAAAATCATGCGGCAACTATTACACCTTTTTCTGAAATTTGAGATGAAGATAGATAATTCTCTGAATTGACACAGAAATTCTGTCCCAGAAATTGATCCCAGACAATCTGTCTTTACAGGAACTTATGAAACAAAGCATAGTGCATTTATGTGCAAACAGAAGTCATGAGCAACAGTGTGTAAGCACACAACAGTAAATACAATAGAAAAACATTATTTTTAATAATGCATTATGTATTGATTGTATAAACTGTGTCTTGTGGGAATATGGTTGTTATAACTGAATACAATGGCGAGTGACCCTTTTCCCACATGTCAATAATACTATCAAAGACGAATGACCAGAGGTGGTATCAACTTTTCTCATTAACCAAAAGCAAAATATTCTAGGAAAATAAAAGTGTTTTTAAAAATCATTGGCACTAGGAATTTATTCTTCGTGTCTGAAATTTAATTTTGCATGCAAAAAGTTACATTCATTTTAAACATTTCTTGTCATACAGATTTTATTGAGACTTACAACTTGTATATATTTGCGCTACAAAGCTGCCTGCCTCTAACTTTGAAATCCGTATGTTAATTAAAAGAATAATCATGTAGGAGTTAATGTGGAGACACTAGACAGTCAGTCTATAAAACATAAAGTTTGGCTTTGAATCAGTTGGTTACAGGATTCCACAGGTCATGATCGTTTAAGTTAATCTTTTACAATGCACACTTCATTCATTGTGAAGTTGATGGTCCTGGGTAGGCAGATATATTCTTTTATTTGATTTTTCGGAAATGTTTAACCAATAACAACAATTGGATATAATAAAAGTGTTGATCTTAGAAAATAATCACTCAACACAAGAGTTTGCCAAATCAAATTCCGAAAAACCAAATAAAATTTGGATTTTGCACCTTTATCAAAGAATTACTTAACTATACCTAATGTGAGTATTGAAAAAAAAATTAATTCTCAGATTAATTTTCAAAGTACCAACTGAGGTTGTTGAAGTAAATGATTCCAAATGGAAAATGAGTTTAGATGAATGCAATGTTAATACCTACTATATTATTTTATTAAAGCAAAATAAAACATGTGATTGGTTATCTCATAATGTGACAGGTTATATCAATAAAGATAGCTCTATCAGTTACACGCCATTGCTGTTGCATTTTCCATTTAATCTAGAAAGTGGTAAGTAAACAAACAATTTTACATCTTTGATAGATAAGGTAGTCAGTACTCCTCTTTGCAAAATGGATAAGACTAGTAGTTATATCCAAATAAAACATGTGAACAATGCCTGTACAGCCCAGTGTCCTCTAGCAAAGAACAGAGGACATGCAAAGCAGAGAACAGAGGACATGCGCTAAGCAGGTGTCTGATTATCTCCACCAACACGGAGAGGAAATGTGGCAGACTTTTTTTGTAAGAAAATGAGTTCTTAATTTCCATCCCCTCATGTGTATACGTCAGCATTGTATTTAATGGACATAGCATTTTAAAGAACTGAAATCCTAAAGTAAAAATCATAGGGATAAACTAGAGTTCAGTCTTTGCAACAAAACTCCTCCTCCTCCAAACAAAATGGGATGTAAACTATTTTGCCTAAGTGAGAAATAATTTACATGAAAAAAAAAAAAATGCAGAAATATACATAATAAAATAAAATAAAAATAAAATAGCCTTTTATTTACACCAGAATTAGTGACATTATTACAGTGACATTATTACATAATATTTTCTAAAATTTTAAATGATGCCCCTAATTTTGGAGTGCCTTTCGGCAAAGGCCTCCTCCAATTCTTATTTGTTAGGTACTCTATTTTCTTGACCTGACTTTAGTATTTTTCTTTTTTCCCAGAGTTCCAAAGTTTTTTCGCTTATATCTTGAGATTTGTTGTTCTTAGGAATGGATTTAGTTATTTCTTTGAGTTTTGTTTCTATTTGGTTGTATTTTTCTATTAGATCTAAGGCTATCCAGTTTTCAATATGTTAATGTGTTCAGTGTGCATATGTGTAAACAGTTGCCTTTGTTTATCTTTCTTGGAGGGAGTTGGTCATTCTTCCCCGCGGTGACCAGCCGTTTTGGGGAAGTAGTAGTTATTTATATATTTGTTTCTGTTTGCTGTTTGTGGCGTCCGGGTAGTAGTTATTTGCTATAGTGTTTGTGTATTTCCTCTTGAAATTGAGTCTGATCTCACTCGTCGTGCATACTCGAGTTTGCTGGTCTTGTTCATTTTAGCTGGAGTTGTTATTCTACCTTCAGTTTGGTTAGGAGGATTCTTGGGTGAATCTGTTGGTGACCTTTTGCGTTTCTCTACAGGTTTCTCTTTTATAATTAATTTGTCATATCGTATGAAGGCTTGCTTCCCATTCTTAATTTGTTCCTGTTGTTGTATTCTAAGTTCTTTCCTTTTATCCATGACATCCTTTGGGAAGTCTTCCGTAATGTATACGTTTTCAGGCAGCAGCCTTTTGTTCTTCCACAGTTCAAATTTCCTCCATTCCAGCGTGACAGTTATTAAAATGGGTCTTGGTTTCTGTTCACGTTTTTCCCCAAGTCTTCGTGCACTACTGATCTCCCATTTGTCCCAGCTTTCGCTGCTATTTGTGTTTGTTGTGTTTAAAATATCCAGAACTAGGGCCACTAGTTCTGAATTACTGTTCTCCGACTCTTTAACACCATGCACTATAATGTTGCTCCTTCTTGCATCTCTCTCTAGTTGTTTTATTTTGCTTTTCAGAGTATTCACTTGTTTTTTTAGCTCCTGGTTTTCTTGTAAGAGTGGCTTGAGTTTTTCATCAATAGTTCCCACCACACTATCGGTAACATTTTTTGTGATGGTATTTGTTTGTTTTTCAAACTCTTCCTTCATTTTTAGAAGCATTTTTTCCATCAGTTGATTCATGAGTTGCTCCATGTTTCCTATTATTTGTTATGGAATTTTCTAACGTCACCGGAACATATGAGGTTGCACTTAAATTATGGGGTATCGCATATTACTTATGTCTTAGATACCGTTAGCAATAGGTATTTTTAGGTGAATAGTTAATTTTTAATACGTTTAAAATCCAAAAAGTAGAATAAAGCTCGTAATGTTGGTAATTTTAATGCTTAATTTTTAATTTTTTTATAGGTTATGATTGTGTTTTACAATGGTTCATAGCAATTTTGCACCAAGATTTTTAAGGTGTTTGGTTGGTTTTGTCCTTAAAGTGGTTTATTTAGAAGCGTTTATAATACCCGTAAGTTCGTTAGTTTATATAATTGTTCACTAGTTTTAACAGTTTTCGAAACACCACTTAACTTGTTTGGTAAAAATCAACATGTTTGCATCCAAGATTAATGTTTTTATGGGTTTTCGTTAGTAACTGTTCACTTTGAAACACTTATGTCCTGGGAAAACTTGACCGTTCACAGTAGTTCAGGTTAGGTTAGGTTAGACACAAAGCACGATTTGTTTTTCGGTTTTGTAGTAGGTAAATGTTAATGTTGTTTCGCCACTTTTTCTCCTTATTGTTTTTGTCGATAACACTATACAATTTAACTACTTTTAAAGCCGAAACTTGGTTTATTTTTTTTTTAAATACGGAAATACACAGAGACGATGTTAACGTTGGCACACCGGCGCCAGAAATATACATAGGCTATATTATAGATCAATTAGGAAATAGGAATACATGTTTGTTAAGCATTAACTGGCAGGCTGTTGTGAATAGACCAGGTAGTCAATTAGAGTCAGTAAGATAACTATTAAGGTGCTAAAATTATTAGATATCTTGATTCTAGAAAAAAAATAGGTATCTTTTCGAACAAGAATATAATTAACATAACCAGATACTATACAGAGAATGTCACTTGCCAGTGATGTCCTTTATTAAATGCGTTCAATTTTTATTATTACTATTGATATTTTTAAATATAAAAATAACATTTAAAAATAAAGTGGTACCTGACTTTCGCCATAATATGGCTTTTATTAAAAATGCAATGCTATGACTATGGTAACCTATGATTTGTTGACTAGTAGCTTTTAGAAGATCTTGGTTCTATCCTTAGCTTTTAGAAGATCTTGGCACCTTCCTGTTACCATGCAGGAGTCTACTAACACTGTTTCTCTTCCTAAAAAAATTGAAACTTCATTAAGGGGATTTATTGAATTTATTTTTGTCTTTCTCACTCTCACGGAGATTTGGTAGGTGCGTCATGCAGCGTCGCGGAAGAATATAGCAGAAAAACGACGTTTTACCTAATTACTCAAAAACTAAGCCAGGTTTCAAAAATCTGTTCTAAGCGTTTTAGGATATTATTATTACCGATACATTAAAACAAAAATTACAATTACATCCATTGTAGTTTCCGATAAAATATAGAAAAACTGAGATTTTGGAGCAACTTTTGGGAGAACTTTCTATCGAGAACATTTTATCCAATCGTGTTTCTGCTTCTTAGCGATTTTAGATTAAAGACCCAAAATACATGACGTGCAAATTTGAAAGTAATTGTCTTCATAGTTTTTGCATAAAACTTCATTCAAAATCACCTAAATACGGCTTGTAGGCCGTTAACGTCACCTTTTGGACAGTGAAGACTTTCCTTTATAGACTGGGAGTCTAGTTACAGGTCAGCACACTGCACAACATACATGTACTGCAATGGAGTTCTCAGTAGTTTTTAATCGTTATTGTAATGCCACCAACTTCATCACACGCGTTAGCGGGCGGCGCGGGGCGGCGAAAGTTGTCAGGAGCCGGTGAAAGTGATCGGGCGTAACGAGCAGAACGGCTTTCTTCCCTAACCTCATCGCGCCGAGCTTAGATATCCTGCTTTGTACTGTACCCCTGGTACTTACAAGCCCACTTAGTACACTATACCTGTGACAAACAGTCGCTGCCTGCTGCAATAAGACGTGGAAACAGGACTGCAGCTTGCTCGGCAAGCCTACCATTAACCCCGCAAGTGCGAGAGAGATCGCTATAAATGGTTTGTTTCCCTTTTTTATTGCTTCACGGGCGGATCATTCTATATTCTACTTGAGCAACTGTGATGTAACATCGACAGATTATTATAGTGCTATGGGTGTTCCCATAGCCCAGCCAAATTAAGCCAAAAATGCTCGACCAAACCAACCATCAAAACTATACTAATAATTTTCTCTGAAAATCTTAATTTGCCTAGGCTAATAGTTTAAATATTATTTCGATCTTGAAATTGTTAGTTGTTGCTGTAAGAAATAGTTATTACTTATTAGTCTTATGGTGATAAGACTCTTGCGGGTAAAAACCACCACAGAGTCATTTACGAGTATTCTTCCGTAACGCGGCCCGGTCTCCAACAAAGCGGAGTGGAGCGGAGCTGTGTTTGAGTAACCAATCAGAGTTCGTCATTTTGACATATCCGAAACTGAGATGTCAAAATGACGAATGGGAGAGGAGATGTCGAACTGACGACATATTCTGATTGGTTACTCAAACACAGCTCCGCTCTGCTTTGGTGGAAACTTGAGCATTGACAGTATTGCCGTAACGCAGTATTGTTTCAGTTTAAGGCGCTGTGTACAGTCAAATGTGGCTAAATTGCGTTCATATAGCATGGTTTTATGTAAAATCTACACGTCTTATCACTGGTAAAAAAATATGTGGATAAAATTGAAAGTATTTCTGACATGATGGCTAATACCGAAACACGATTTCGCAAACTTCACTCGATAGAAAAAAATTGCAAAGTTGCCTCTGCAAATACATAAATCTGCATTTTTCTCAGAAATGGTTACATCGATTTTTGTGAAATTAAATTTGGTTGTTTGTGTTATTGTGACAGAGAAGATGGCTATTTTAGATTTTTTTTATTACGTCTGCATAAATTCGGTTACCATTTCCACTAGGTTATGTTTCCCCCAGAAATGACTTCCGTGAAACGTCCGTGTCTCTCGTATTGAATAAGACAGTGACCGCCGAGTCGCGTTGCTAGGTGGACCTGTACACGTATACGCTGTCGCTGTCGCCGAAATGAACCGCGCGGCGCGGCTATAATGGCGGGAAACGACGCAGTCCAGTAACAATACGATAAGGTAGCTTATTTTCGTCCGGCGAGTAGTATGTTGTTTGGCTCAGATTGATCGACGATGGGTTACAGTGGGATTCTCCCAGTTCGATTTTTACTAATTATATTGTAGTTTTTTTTTTTTTTACAAAAGTTTTGCATATTTATGAGGTATTAGGTATGAGATACTATTAGATAAACATGTTATAATAAAAGTAGCTTTTGCCCGCCCGCGGCATCATCCGCGTAAATTATTTGAAAAATCCTTTCTTAGCGGATGCCTAGACATCACCAGTCAATGATTCAGTCAGACAGTCACTTTTGCCTTTTATAGTTCGGTACTGTATTTTTAAGCTAATACCTACCTAATTTTTAAGGTTCCGTACGGACAGGGTAACTGCTAAGTGCCAATGGCGTATTAGGGTTGTCCCTACAAAGCACCGGCTTTCGTCCGCCCGTGCGTACGTCTATCTGCCTGTCAGTGGGCCATAGGCCATAATTAGGCCAGTGACAAGTCGGGATGGCAATCGAGGTGTGATTGAAAAAGTGAAAAATAATGTGAGCTTGATATTTTATCGATAAACGCGGTCGATACAGACTCGTGTTTGCGATTGTTCTTCACATTTTCTTTCATCTCGATCTGTTACCTACTAGTTATAAGGTAGACAGTCAAGTTTTACAGTCTGTAATGTGTATTACTATTTTGCAGTTCTAGCAATAAATGATTGTTGTTGTTGTTGTTGTTGTTTTCGTCAATGGCTTTTGTTTGTGCCAAAGCAGCACTGAGCACTTCGCCAATGTCACGTGGGAATCAATAAATGATAGAAAAGAGGAAACAAAATATACATGTGGTCATGCTCATGACTCATGATGAGTCTAATGACTCATGCATGATACACGTTCCTCGTATGGGGGTTTTTAACTTTCGAGTGTGTGTTGTGTGGCGAAAGGATAAATAATACTAATAAAAACCACTTTTGCATTTTTAAATCATTATTTAATTTAAAGTTAGGTAAGGAAAAGTTTACTTGTATTTTATACACTGTGTAACGAAAATCCTGTAGGTCCTAGGGGCATACACATAATAATTTATTATGTACTGACTATTGACATCGGACATCCCAAAAGCAATGGAAAAAATAGTGAGCCAGATAAATGATAATGGTAAATGATAATCTTTATTTTTTTACATAGGCCTAACTTACAGGCTCTTATGAAACGTCAAAACTCTATTTTGGGAAATTAACGTTGCCAAAATAACCATGAGCACGACCACTTAGAGCCTTTCGCAGTAGGTAACTGGCATATTGAACTTTTTATCTGGTCATCAATAGACTTTAGTTTAGGCCTTGATCTCATATTTTTCCAAGAAACCGCTTTTAGAGATAGACACGACGAAATTTGTATTATTAATATTTTCGAAATCTTCAATCAATAGCTCTCTCCAGCTTTATACCCCATTTACCCCGCTAACTAAGTGTTAAAATTGTTAAAATTCGTCAAAACTTAAGTGTTTTTTACAGGAGGTGTTGTTTATACAAGGATCATTTTCTTTATCATCAACATTAGAATCTTTCGAAATTCGTCTTCTCTTAGGTGAAGGTTCTTTTTCTGTGCTGTCAATTGTTGATGCTAATATTTCATTTTCTCTTAGTGGCATACCACACGCTCGTCGCGAATCTACTATTTCAGGCAAAAGCCAGTTCATGTAAAAAGTCAAAAGTTTTTCCTTCATCTTTTCTTCCCAAAACTGATCATCCCTTTCTATTTTTTCAGTTTTGAGTGGCTTATTCTCGCCACTCCATACTGCAAACAAGCACTTTTGTCTCTGCGATACATGCAGCTGTCCTTGTACTTGATAGTACCAGTTGCTGTTTTTATTCAGTTCGATTAGATTTTTTTTTATTATATCTCCATATTTGAATTTTATTAGCTTTTAATGATTCTTCCAAACTGGTTTTGAAAGCCACTAAAGGGCATTTTATTTCAACTATGTTATCTTGCCCGATTAAGCCATCAGGTGTGGCCCCAATAAAGGGGTATTGGTGGTCTACGAACAACCCCCAGGGCTCAATAACAACATTTTCTTGAATAGCAAGTTGTTTCAAAGCCACGGATTCACTTTCCACGCCATGTGCAATTGCCGTAATGTGGCTGAGGTTAGATTTGTACAGGATATTTTCAACTAGTTTGGCTTTGCGTTCTCTTCTTTTAACTACTAATCCGAAATTTGATGCCGTGATCATATTTCTCCTTAATTCTGTCCATTCATCACTATCCCTCTGATTGATAGTAGATAATTGAATTTTTTCTTTATCTGATGTAAGTTGACTGAGATTTTGCAGAAAAGATTCTTTAGCTTTATATTCAATAAAGCTAAAGAATCTTTTATCATTTCATCTACTCTCAGATCAGGGGTAGTACTCTGAGTTCCATAATCGTTTTGAACACTGTCCTTTTTAAGCATTCTGTTTTTTTTATGAGGATTTGCCTTGTTAAACTGCCTTTTTATTCGGCGTCTTTCTTCAAACTTTTTGAGGATGCTTGTTGGACTTTTTTGTAAGATTCGTTTATGGAGAAGATATCTTGGATGGGAGTTATTGAAAGTGACGACTGCAGCATTGCAACGCGCGCGGTAACCCCGACGAAGTGATAGTATAGGATCTCTGAACATTTTCACTTATAACTTTTTTATTTATAGTTACTGGACCAAAAGTTACTGGATCAAAGTTGTAGAGAATTTAATTTGTAACAAAAAATGTTAACAATTTTTTTTATCAAACAAATAGTTTAAAAGATATATCGTAAAAACCATTTCAACCCCTATTTTCAAGATGGCGGCCGTGGTGGACAAGGGTGGCGACCCCACAAACTTGGTGTTAGCTTTACACTGACCCCCACTACACATCAAAAATTGCGTCCTCTAAATAACGCAAGGTTAGGCCTAAAAAATGTAACATTTCAATGGACTATATTTCACTTTTCAAAATTCGACAACCGGAATTCTGGACTGATTTTTCGCAGGCAGCTTTATACCATCGTGTTCGGAATGAAATAATCTTTATTTTCATTTAATTTTAATTCAATAATCAGACCGGTGCAAAATGCTGAATCGATTCACCTGTTTATACCTGGCTACCCGAGAGTTGTGACTTGTGACCGGAAAAGAATAAACAACCCAACGTTTTCATATTCTATGGGCTTCAGACTTTCGATTGGTATAGAATTTGTCTAATAATAATCAAACCGGTGAAATGTTGAAAAAAATATTTTTTTTTAATTATGAATTAATCATATCCTGGACTGAAATTTGTTTGACAACCCATATGCAATATACTTATTGATATACTAAATTACATATAAAATATGTTTCATCAAATAAGCATCTCGGTGAAGGTCGTTGTATATCGGGATCTTAGGCTATGAGAAATTTATTATTTTCCCTCCCACAATCTTCGCAATTACACTGTTGAAGCGTTCTATTACATTAGTATCTACGTCCTCAAGCATGCTCCGTCTGTATCGACCGCGTTTATCGATAAAATATCAAGCTCACATTGTTTTTCACTTTTTCAATCACACCCCGATTGCCATCCCGACTTGTCACTGGCTATATAATTATGGCCTATGGCCCACTGACAGGCAGATAGACGTACGCACGGGCGGACGAAAGCGGGTGCTTTGTAGGGACAACCCTATTACGCCATTGGCACTTAGCAGTTACCCTGTCCGTACGGAACCTTAAAAATTAGGTAGGTATTAGCTTAAAAATACAGTATCGAACTATAAAAGGCAAAAGTGACTGTCTGACTGAATCATTGACTGGTGATGTCTAGGCATCCGCTAAGAAAGGATTTTTCAAATAATTCACGCGGATGATGCCGCGGGCGGGCAAAAGCTACTTTTATTATAACATGTTTATCTAATAGTATCTCATACCTAATACCTCATAAATATATGCAAAACTTTTGTAAAAAAAAAAAAACTACAATTTAATTAATAAGAATCGAACTGGGAGGATTCCCACTGTAACCCATCGTCGATCAATCTGAGCCAAACAACACTCTAACTCTCCGGACGAAAATAAGCTACCGTATCATATTGTTACTGGACTGTGTCGTTTCCCGCCATTAAACCCGCGCCGCGCGGTTCATTTGGATAAGGAACGCTCGCGCGCGCTCCGCGGTGGGTGGGGCTAGTACCCCGCAACTCCCGCTACTTCACCCCCTCAAATACCTAAAGGTTCACTATTCATAGCGCCTTAAAGTGCACAGTAGCCGACGAGATTACTGGACATAACGAAATTTCGATGAGCGCACATTCCAACTTATGTGTGTTATAATCATCATTATTATATGCATGTATTTAATTGGCATTGGAATTGAGCGATTAGGTAGGTACTTTTGTCAAATTTCAACTCAAATAGACGATTACAGACACTTGTAAAACCTGGTTTCAGACGCAGTAGAAAGGGGTAAGTAAAGTAAGGGGGTAAGTGTTTATATTAGATAAACACTTACCCCCTTCATAAACGTCTGTTTTGTCTTTTTTCTTCGAATGTCAATTTACTGCTCACAAACAAAGACAAAACAGTATAACTATTTTACCGCTAATGCACGTTTATCATTAAGGGGCTAGTATATTATAAGTTAAAGTAGTAGTAAATTAAAGTTGGTAAAATGCCTAACCTCAATCCGGCTAACCTAGACTGAGAATTGAATACCGCTGCGTCAGAGGTCATCAAAAGTAAATAACAACAGAGACGCTCAAACAATTTACATACAAACAGCTGGTTGTCTAGGGACAAATGTTGATGAACCACGCCACATCCGGGTCGTCCACGCGGACCCTTGCGGGTCCCGGGGTAACTGTTCGGGGCGATGGCCCCCTTCAGTAGTATCAGCGCCGCCTGCAACTACAGACGGGGCACTGGGTGGGACCATTGCTGGTCCGTGACGTCTTGATAGGTAACTCCGCCGCGCTGCGATTCGAGCCCGCGTGATTCGCGAGCGATCAGCGAGCGGTGGTGCTTGCAACCCGCCGCTCAGCGAGGTCGTGCCCGCCAGTGAGGTCCCGGAGGGCGCCCGTCAGCCAGCGGCGAGGAAGCGGTGAGTCATCTATGACGTCAGGTCACGTGGCAGACCTCTGACATCCGGTGGACGCCGATGGTATGGCGCGATGTCCCGCAGGTGCTGGGACCGCGCCCCGTCGGCGCGCGCGAACATCGAGGTGCTCAGGCGGCGAATGTGGTCGTCGAGGCTCTCCATACGCAGGTCCCTGGAGATGACCTGGTTCCGTACGAAGCGTGGCGCTCCGGAGATGGTGCGGAGCGCAAGCGACTGCTGCGCCCGCAGCGACTTGCGGCCCGGCTCGCTGACCAGCGCGAACCAGGCTGGGGCCGCATAGGTGAGTCGCGTGCGGACGTATGCCTTATACAGGCACAGCTTCGCACGGAGAGGCAGGTGGGATGCCAGCACGGGGCGTAGGAGGCCTCGCACGGCGCGCGACTGCGCAACCACGTTCTTCACGTGGGGTCGCATCGAGAGCTTCCTGTCGATGGTCACGCCGAGGTATTTAGCCGTCGGGGTCCATTCGACAGGTTCTCCCAAGAGCGACACCCGGGGCGGCAGAGTGACGGTCCGCCCGATGGAGATCGCCTGAGTCTTCGCCACGTTGACCTTCAGTCTCCAGTCCTTCAGCCATGTGGGAAGTGCGTCCAGTGCACGCTGCATCTTGATGGCTGCGTGTGGGGCATTCAGCGAGGTGGTGATGAGTGCAGCGTCGTCGGCGTATAGCGCCAGCATGGCGCCGCCGACCACTGGGATGTCGTCCGTGTATCTGCTGTAGCAGACGGGCGACAGGCAGCTTCCCTGCGGCACGCCGGCACGGATGGGTCGCTCCGCGGACAGAACGTTTTCAACCGCCACTTGAAAACGTCTGTCTTGCAGGAAGGTGGCCACAGTCTTAACTACTCGACGTGGAGTAGTAGACGTGGACAGCTTGTAGACCAGGCCGGCATGCCAGACGCGATCAAACGCCTTCTCCATGTCCAGGAATACCGCAACAGAATGCTCCCGCTTATTATAAGCGGCAGCGAGGTGGTGCAGTACTCTCGTGACTTGGAGCGTGGTGGAGTGTTCGGCACGGAAGCCGAACTGCTCGTCGCGTGGCTGAAGGTGGGGCGTGATGTGCAGCAGCAGCAACTTCTCGAAGACTTTCGATATCGTCGACAGCAGCGTGATGGGACGGTAGCTCCCAGGCAGCAGAATGTTCTTCCCCTGTTTCGGTATCATGATAACTCGGCCGAGCTTCCACGAACTCGGGAAGTGCCCGGTGCGGAGGATGCCGTTGAATAACCGCGCCATCGCCGCGATTGATCGCTGTGGTAGATGGCGCAGGGCTTCGTTGGTGATGCGGTCGGGACCGGGCGCTTTCCGTAGTTTAGTCCGCCGAGTCATCCGGTGGACCTGCCCAGGGGAAAACACGACTGGGTCTTCCGTCGGCGCTATCGGCGACTCGAAGTAAGCCTCCAAGTGTCGCTCGATGGTGTCAACGTGCTGCACATCAGTGGTCGGGTTCGGTGTAAACTGCGTCTCCAGGAAGTCGGCGAAAATCTCCGCTCGGTCTTCGGCACGGTAACGTGGGGTTCCGTCACCGGCCAGAAGAGGCCTAATCGGAGCAGGCTTCCCGGAGAGGTGGCGGCAGAGGCGGTGGAGGCCGGACCAATCGTCGCCGGCTCGCTCGATGGTGCGATGCCAAGACTCTACGGAGACTGTTTCCAGCGCTTCCGAGATCTTGGCGGCCAGAGCGTTGAGCCGCGTCTTCATGATCGGGCACCGCCGGGCTTGCCATTGCCGTCGCAGCTTCCTCTTCTCCTCGATCATCGCCTGGATGAAGGCCGGGAGCTGGGGGGGCCTGCGAGTGGATGCCGCGTCGAGCCTGGACTCTCGAAGCGCGCTGGACATGGTCGCGCTGAGGTCCGTTGCGAGTCGGTCGACATCCGCGGGACTCTCCACTCGAAAGGACGGCGTGTGCTCCGCCATGTAGTCGGCGAAAGCTCGCCAGTCCTGGCGATGTCTCGGAGAAGGTAGCGTGGTCATCATCGGCACGCTCTTCAGCGTCAAGAGGACAGGTTGGTGGTCGGAGATGAGGTGGTCATCCAAGACGTCTATCGACGGCGTCGCGGCGAGGCCGCGTGTAACAGCGATGTCGATGACGTCTGGTGTGAGCGCTGCGCAGTACGGGTAGTGCGTCGGGACTTCTGGCCCTAGCACCTCGTAGCCATGGCGGTCTGCATCGTCCAGGAGGCGTCTGCCATCCGGGGTCACAATATTGGAGTTCCACGCCGTGTGCTTCGCGTTGAAGTCCCCAGCGATGATCGTGGGCAGCGGCGAGTCCAGCAGGGTGCGGACATCGGCCACTGCGAGTCGATTCGTCGGGGGCTTGTAGAAGGCGAACACACGGGTGGGCTGGCGATCAACGCAGACCTCCACGCCGAGGGCGTACGACGTCTGTAGTTGCGGTACAGGCAGCAGCTGGTGGATGACGTTCCGACGGACCAAAACTGCTAGTCCCCGGTAAGCAGTCCCGATCGGCGAGGTGTGGTCCTCCCGGTAGACATAGTATCCGGAAACCTTCAACTTGTCTACTGGTCTGAGGTGAGTCTCGTTGATCAGGCCGATGTCCACTCGACGCTGAGAGAGCAGGTTCTTGAGAAGACGGGCTTTCTGCGAAGAAAGCCCGTCGGCGTTCCAAAAGGCGATTCGGAGCTCTTCACCCATTCAGGAGCTCCGTGATGCACGCCACGAGCAACGGGATGGGATCTCGCTGCTCTTGGATCGCCATCAGAACCTGGTGCAAGGTGCCGATGATGCGGGTCATTCTGTGGTCCAAGGAGCCGCGCGCCGGTTGGGATGCCGGCAGCGGCTGTGCCACGCGCTTCGCCTTCGTCCCCCGGGGCTCGGGGGCAGCGACCACGGTGGTCTTGGACTGTGCGGGCGGCGCCGGAGGGGCCGTCGTCGGGCGTTTCAAGATAGGCCGCGGCGCTGGGGGCTGCGGCTTCGGGCGCGGCACCGCCGAGGGTGGCGCTAGTGTTGTCGTGGGTAGAACGGCTGAGGGCGGCGCGGTTGCGGGCGGCGCGCCTTGGCGCGAGCCCGCGCGCTTGCCACGCCGGCGTCGGCGGCGCTTGGAGCCTGGCTGCTGCTGTGGCTGGTTGGCGGCAGCCATGAGCGAGCCGGGCGCGTCAGCCTCAGAGGTGGTAGTGCGTGCCGTTGTGGAGGTACGCGCGACGGTGCCCGCCCGGCGGTTCCGCGACTCCTTGCGGTACACGGGGCAGGCCGCGTGGTTGGCCGTGTGCGCGCCTCCACAGTTGGCACACGTCGGCGGCTCTTCTCGGGGGCGCGGACAGTCCCGGGCAGGGTGACGCTCCCCACAGCAAACGCAGGCCACTGGCCGGTGGCAGTTGTGCGAGGAGTGCCGGAACTGTTGGCACCGGTGGCACTGCGCGGGGCCTCTACGGCCGCGCCACGCTTCGATAGTGATCCCGGGCATGCAGAGGAGCTCGCGCACCTCATAAATGCCCGGGACGACGTCCGGTGTCCGCTGCAGCTGCGCGAACATAAGACATCCCGGTCTGCCCGGGCGTGCGGGGATCGTGCGCACGTGCTCCGGGACGTACCCGAGCTCGCGCAGCTCTTGCTCGACGTCCGCCGGCACGGTGTTGGCCGGCAGGCCGCGGATCGCCACCTTGACGCTGCGCTCGGCGGGCAGCGAGTAGCAAAACCAGGAGAGTCCCGCGGCGCTTTCCAGCTGCGTTAGATAGCGCTGGATGGCGCGGAACTCCTGGTCCGACTTCGGAATGAAGCGGACACCCCTGCCATAGGGGCGCCCGTTCGGTGCGTGTCCGAGGATCTTTTTCAGCTCCCGGAAGTGCGTCGGCCAGTCTGGTAAAACCTCGACAACGAGTGGAGGGTAGCGGGCGGCCGGTTTCTTCGCGGGAGCGGAGGCAGCAGCGTTGGCGGCGGCGGAGGTCGACGCGGCATGGGCGGTCGACACGGCGGCGGCGGGCGTCGTTGCGGTAGCGGGGCCGGAGGCGGTGCTGGCCGGCGGAGTGCGCGGCCGGCATGGCCTCTTTGCCGCGCTTGCGGCTGTGGCCGCGTACGTCGGACTCGTCGACGTTTCCATCGGAGAGTCCGGCGAAAGACGCGGCATGCTCGGTGGAGCTGTTGTCGGTGGCGGTGTTACTTGTGGGACGCCAACTCGACCCTTAGGCGGGGAGGGGAAGCGTCCCACAGGGATGGCAGGCAGCGGCGGGTACGGCGCGGGGTAGCGCGGCGAGCGCGGTCGGGGTACCGGCGCGGCGGGCAGCAGCGCAGTCGGTACCGACGCAGCAAGTGGCGGCGCGATGGGTCTCGGTGCGGCCGACGCGGCAGGCGGCACGGAGGTCGCGGCCAGCATCGACACGAGTGAGGTTGGGGCCGTCGGTGTTTGTCCTACGGCCTCCAGCGACGGCATTGAAGGCGCAGGTGACAGCGCCGGGGAGAGGACGAGGGGGCTCGCTGCAAAGCGCTCCTCCCCCGCTCCTTGTGATGGTCCCGGTGTTGCGGCCGTGTTGGCGCGGTCGGCCGCGAGCGACCGAACAGCGTCGAGTAGGCCGGGGCTTGCGGTCGACCGCACAAAGACTTTGCGTCGCTGCGTCTCCGCAGAGGTCTGTGCGGGTCGTGGGCGTGGCATGGTGGCACGAAGGACGAGGCGCGCACGGGCGCGGTCCGCGTTACGCGCACGGGCGCGAGATCGCGTACACACGCTCGGAGCGCGGCTTCGTACTCACGCACGGCGCGTGGCTTCGAACGCGGACGGTAGCACGCGTGGCGGAGCTGCCTCAGGCGTGGCCCGAGCGGCGGTGTGGGCACGCCAACACCTCGCCGGGCCCGACCACCGGTAATGCCGCTGGTGGCAAGTCGGTAGCCGGACGTCGACGAAGGTGACGTGTTGTTCCCAACACCAACCGTGAAGGCAGTTGAGTTTCGGGTGAGGCAGTCGCCGAACCGAAACTACGGGCCCGAACGCCGGCGCAATACGTGTGCGCACGACGGCAGTCGAGCGCGTCCGAACCACGCCGGAATGTAGGTTAGTTATTTATGATACAGCGTCCTATCGGTCGACGACTCTCTTGGGGGGGGGGGGGGGGAATATAACTAATACTTGCTTTATGACCTTACAGAGGTTGGCAGTAACTCTTCAGTTTGTCCGAGTCTAGGAGATAACTGATAAATACATATACGTACTAATATTCTTAAATATTATGTATTGGAAAACACCCAGACTGGAAAACATTCATGCTCATCACACAAACATTTACCAGTAGTGGGAATCGAACCCACGACGTCCGACGCAGACGGCAGGTTCGCTACCGCTACGCCATTCGGTCGTCGAACTAACAACCTTTGAAATTGATAAAAAATATGACGTATCTACACTGAAAAAAATATTGAAATCCAACAAAGATTGACTAAGTTACAGGTATTTTAATTTTGCAGTGGGAGGGTCTTCTATCCCTTTCTCGCAAAACGAAAATTGTTATGAAGCCGCATGACACGCGACGCACGCTACTATGGCATTAGCAAGGTGTGACGTCACAATTCAATGTCGTTATATCTATGTCTAATCAGAAATATTTACCTAAATGCTTATTAATTTTTTGTTATTTCATCAATTTAATCAGTTTTTTCAGTTTACGTCATTATTTATATCCTAGTATATAATAAAGTAATAAAAAAATGGAGGGAAGTACCCAATTGAAAACGTTGCCTGCAATAAAACTTTCGCTAACTAAATGTATTACTGCACATCTCCTGCTGCCTGCCTGCATGGAATAGTGTCAAGAGTTCTGGCTGAATCGTTGCGCGAATAAATACACCAGATGTGCTTCTGTCAATGGACGAGATAATTAACAGTGAAATGTCTCGGAGATTCATTTTTTCATTAAAAATTAATATGCAGGTCAGATTAATTTCATTTGCTATAATCCGCTACTTGAAAATAATCTGTATGGTACAATATGCTGGAACACCGCCCACATGAAACACCACACACAATTCTTCCAAAACTTTCTTCGACGCACGTTTCGTCCCGACACCGGGACGTCCTCAGGAAATGTTGACTTCACAATGTTTCGCATTGTTCACATTTCGAACAGATATGTGTGTATTGTGAAGTCAACATTTTCTGAGGATGCCCCGTGTCCTGCTAATTATGGATATCCGCAAAATAACGCCTGCTTACATCCAATGTAAATTAATAACATATTCTATCCAGATTTGTCCCTGAGATAGAAAAATGATAAAGTCTTAGACCTTATGATATAGATAAGGTAAATCTTATGACGTTATCTATTGGGCAAATTTGGATAGGTTATTAATTTCGGCCTTACCTGGCTAAGCCATAACACAAGCCTTAGCCCAGTATCTCCACGTCGAACGGAAAAATATGTACATTATTAACTCGCAAATAGAGACAGACGCATACTTGTGACCGGATTTGCAGTTTTAGCTGTGGCTCCCGATTTTTGTCTTAAAATATTTTTAAATATCCAAGGTATTATCACTTGTGTATGACCGATAGACCGATGACAGATGTGCTCTTTAGGTACTTAACATAAGTATTTTTTACTTATGTTAAGTACCTAAAGAGCACATCTGATGCTCAACAGAGTCTTAACTAAATTGATAAGATAAAATACCTATCATACTTTTCTATAATCCCTTTTTATTGCCATTTTCGCAGCTGACATTAACAATACTTTTATGTATCGTAGATTTTAAATACACAGAACTGTCTATAAACTTTGTAATTGTATAATTGTGGCGATACGGTTGATAGTATTTATTTATCATTAGGTATAAACATTGATAATTTAATTGTGATAACAATGTTATCATGGACAATGACATTGAGCTATATTATTCATTTATTTATCCCTTGATCCGCCAAAGTGACCTTTTAAAGGCAATCATAGTGTTCCATTTTTAAAGACTAGCTAGTTAAAGAAAGGTTTTTTCATACGAATATGGAAGAACCTTTCTTGTCTCTTTTTATTCGAATATGGAATAGTACATTTCAATATAAGTGCGGAAAGATTGTCATTTCTTTACGAGTCCCGGTTTTCAACTAAAGGGACGAGTAGAAATGACAATTCCGCACGTGCATTGAACGACGTTTTTTAATACATTTGCGAAAAAATATTGGTTTTACGTGTTTGCCTGCTCCGAATTGAATTTCCTATAGTTCTCATCATTAATATGTATTTTTATGTTCTTTGCAGGGAGACAAAGGGGCGCAGTTTCCAGTCATATCGTCTTCATAATGGTATGTTTACAATTCCGTCTAACCACCATAACGAGCATAGGGGGTAGGATTCAGCTAAGCGGAACGTTGGGATGGGGTTGGGGAATAATGAATAAAAAATAATCAGCCAAGTACGAGTCGGACTCTTGCACGAAGAGTTCCGTACCACTATCCTATAAAACGGCAAAAAAAAAATTATTTCGTTTTGTAGTATTTGTTGTTATAGCGGCAACAGAAAAATCATCTGTGAAAATTTCAGCTGTCTAACTATCACGGTTCAAGAGATAGCCTGGTGACAGACGGACGGATAGCGAAGTCTCATTATTAAGGTCGGGACCTTATTAACCTTTGGGTACGGGACCCTAAAAATTGAACGAAAATACTTCGGTGTTCGGACCTTAACGATAAAATTTTCGTTAAGGTCCGAACTCCGAAGTATAAAAAATACAAACAGGTTATATTAAGTCGTTAGCTTAGCGCTAGGTTTTTTTATTGTTCAAACGACTTTAATCTTTACTATCCTGTGAAGGTCAACTGCTTGGTGTCCATTTCGGCGACGCAGACTTATTGTCAGTTGTGAATAAGCAATTCATTGAAGTACCTACCTTACTTAATGATAATTAAGACGTGATGAGTGGTTGATGAATGATGATTCTCAAATGATCAATGAATCAAGCAATGTCATAACTCCATTAGCTATTTGTATATATTATGTATTTTGTCAAACCTAACATATTTCTTGTCTGTAATTGGTTTACAATTTTGTTATTATCTTGGTGATTGGTGTACATACTATGTACCTACGTAGTTTGTACAATGTAGGTACATACCTACTCTCGTACTCGTATCAAAATCGTACTAAACACTATTGAATGTTTTAATAATAACTATTATTTTTATCGAAATACCTGTTAAGCTTGTTAGAAAATGCAATTTTTATACCCACTTTTGAATAATAATTAATTATTCCTTGATTGGAAGCTATCTTTTATTTATAGTCCTCGTTATAAATTGAACTTTAATGACGATGTTCCTAAAAAACTAAAACCGTAGACCGTTATTATATTTTATAGCATTTTCAATATTTTTAAATAGGTAGGTGGTAGGTACTTACGTACTTATTATTTGCAAAGCTGGTGGTACAATGAATTTTCGAGTACGTCATATACTTCTGTATATTTTAGGTGTAGTAAGTAAATAAAATATTCAAGGACTCATCAAAACTAAAAGCGTCTTGAGCAAATCCATATCAGAACGTGGGAGCTATATTTATTTATTTATTTATGTACCAGAAACTTAACTTAAAATTAAACAAAGAAAAGACGTGCACAAAGGACAGCTTATGTCTACTGTAGAGATTTCTTCCAGGAGCCCTTGAATGTGAGAAAAATAAAGTTTGGAAATGCTGATGACTTATGTTTAAAGACCTCATGTATGGTGTTTTGTTGTGTACGGTGTAACTTAACGTAACACCATGAATGCGCGACCTCGAGTGAATGGCGTAGATTCATCTCTTGTGTAACTTTTTGTTTCAACGGGAACTTCTTTGAGTGCCTCTTTTGACTTTTGACGAAGCTTGCAGCTCGGCCTTTGGGCATTATTCTAACAATCTGAAGAGCTTCTCTGTAAAGTATTGTCTATTCTTACTATAAGTCGTGACGGACGTTAAGAGAGAAAGAGAGCGAGGAACGAACTTGAAAGATGCGATTAGGTAGGGACCTAATCAGCAGCAGTTCTTAATACATACATTGGGGAGATTAACTGTCAAGTAAAGGATATCCCTTTAAAAACGTTACCCCACAAACAATGAAACCAGCCAAGTTACGTCGAAACTAGAAACGTACCTACAGTGCGAAACTCCTTGAGACAGACATGTTTATCATTCGTTACAGAATCCCAAAAAGTTATTTTTACCTGGGCTTTTAATTTATTCCCCTTTTTGTCCTGCAGTTATAAATATTTCAATCCACGATGACGCGCCCCACTCTATCAAACTCCACACAAATCGAATGAAACATTAGTGATTTGGCGCGTCTTTGTGGATTTAAATGTCTATACTCAGACTACATTGTCTATACTGATGGGTATAGGGCAAGAAATACACTTCAGTATAGGCAGATGAATTTAGATTTAATAGTTTATCACAATGACGCAGTAGTCAGGTATTCTTGACAATGCTGAGATCGCAGGAATAAAGAGAGCGAGCACCTGTCATGTCCGCTTTATACTATATTAAGTTAAGCCGTCTACAGTAATATTATAGACTATAAGACAAATCTAGTGGTCTATGTTAGTTATTATCTATGCTAAACCGATAAGTAAGGACGAAGCTTAAATCACAGATCTAGAATCTAAACATTATGATACATTACTAGTCTATGGTTTGTGTTTACATTCACTAACATATACCTACCTAGGTACGAGGAAACTAACCCTGGTTTTGGAATCTCATACTTATTGTTCAACTTAGCAAAATTCAAGTTCGTTCAAACTTGACTCCTCGATGAGATAAAAGACACGTGCAGCGACCTCCAAAGTCCAATAACGATAATTATAGAGAAAAGTAAACAAAACAAGCTGCAATTAACTTGAGATAGCTCAATGTGTGAAGTGGTACGTTTGATTAGACTTTGCTGTGCCATCTAATATCTATCCACCTGACCGAGAATTTTTACCGACGAAATATAAATATGAAACATATTGAAAACTCTATTAATCATTTACCTATGTTTCGTTCGTCAAAACATTCCGTTAGGCTGTTTTCGAACTATATTGGAATGTGTACTGCGTTACTGTTGTACAAATCCAATAGACTAGGTAGAGATACCTACAGCTGTAGGTACTCTATTTTCTAATGAGCTATTAAGTATTGAGAAATTAAGTATTGAGAAAGACCTGACTATAACTATGTCGTTAAAATAAAAACACGGCCAAGTGCGAGTCGGACTCGCGCACCGAGGGTTCCGTACTCAAGAAGTACTGAAGCAAAACAATCAGGCAAAAACCAATATGTTTATTTGACGACGAGTACTTAGAAGAACTTGCGTTTAACCCTATAAGTATGAGGGATTTTCATTTAAAATCTTAGCCACAATTGCTTATGATGACTGAAAAGTATTTTTTAAGCAATTCTGATGATAGATTATTTGGTTTTACATATTGTCACAAAAACATTTCACAAAAACATACCACGACTTGCACTGTGCAACAATGTGCCTTTGTTAATGAACCGCAAAACTTACTTTGTTTGTAGAGGTTTATTGTTAATATCAAAAAAACTATGCTAGTTAGAGCATTGGCTATAGTTTTCCTGTAAAATATACGTAAATTCCTATTGACCATAATTATTTGAGAATTTTCGATTGGTAAATTTCGGAGATAAGGGGGGGGGGGGGGGGGGGAACGGTATTTTTTTAGACATTTTCCCCGATAAATCAAAAACTATCATGACTAAAAATAATTAAAAATCGGTTTTAGAATGTACAAAGTAAACCCTTTCATATGATACCCCACACAGTACAGTTATCTCACTTTTAAATTTCAACCCTCCGATTTTCCCCCCTTTTTAAATAAGAACAAAAACAATTTCCATTTTTTTTTATTTCAGTGTTATTGGGCCACTAATATACACAACTATTCCAAATTTCATATCGATAGCTCCGGTAGTTACTGAAATAATCGAGTGTGACGGACAGACAGACGGACAGACAGACAGACGGAGAAAGTCGCACCATAAGGGTTCCATTTTACCATTTTTGTACGGAACCCTAAAAAATAATCTTGTCGGTCGCTTTTCCATATAATATGTAAATTGACAAATTAATCACAGCTCAATTTACAACGCGTCGGAATGGAATGGAAGCGATTTTTTTACATAGCATAATGAACCTTATGTCAATGTATAAAACATTAAAAAAAAATTATGGAGAATGCGCAGGATTCCCCGGAAGACGCGCGACCTTTATTTGGCTCCTATTTAGTTTGTATGTTATACAATTGACATAAAGTTCATTATGATATTTAAGTAAAAAAATTCGTTTCCATTCCATTTCGTGGCGGTGTAAATTGACCATTCTAGAAGTTTCGAGTTATGGAATGAGCGTTTGACAGGTTTCTACAACGAACATAGAAGCTGGATTCAAAGAATGTTTCTCCGAATTCCTTAGTTCAGTACAGTATCAATAAATAGAAAAGCAAACAGCGGGGCTAGACAAAGTCACAAGCGTTTGGCGTTAACGCTAGTCGACAAAAATGTATGGACAAAACAAATGACTGTAGAAAAACCACGATAATAATAACTAAAACACGCTGTGTTTGTATAATTAACTACGACAACTTGAACGCTCGCTGGCGTTCTCGCGGACCTTGTAGATTACTTTAGCGTACTTCGCTTGACAATTGACAGCCGACAGTATCAAACACAGCGTTTTTAGTAATTATTATCGTGGTTTTTCTACAGTCATTTGTTTTGTCCATACATTTTTGTCGACTAGCCTTAACGCCAAACGCTTGTGACTTTGTCTAGCCCCGCAGGTCTATTAATTTGCGAATGTCAATCAATTAGACGTCATTTGAGCGGTATTTCAGTGGGTATGTTTATAGGTGCCGCTGATACATTTTCTTTAGCGCGTTGGCGAGGTTTTATCGAGGCCACCTGGCATATACGAGTACGTACAGAATACAGATGATAGATAGAACGTATGACATTACACTAACATAAGAAAAATCTATTACCTAAATTAAATAGGAGAAAGCTAGCTTTGATATTCATCATTTATCTCTTTTGGTTCTCAGGCAGAACTGAGTTAGTTTACTAAAACAGTGAACTAACTCAGTTCTGCCTAAGAACAAAGAAAAAAGCAAAATTTCGTCGTGGTGAGACGAAACTCGCATAGCTCACTGTAAAGAGCACCCAGCCGCGATAGATGGGGGACGTGGGTTCATGTCCCGTCGCGAGGGAAATTTTGATGCATAAAGCTAGCTTTAAGAGTTTTTGAGTACTTATCTCTTTTTTTAGTGAATTAATTAAATCTTATTGTTAGTATGTATTCTATAGTTCTTTTTAATAGTCTGTAATCTTACCTGACGCTTACTAACGGTGCAACTGAAGATGTTATTTTTGAATTTGGAGAAGGTTCATAAATATTACTCGTTATTATTATATTATACTTACGCAGATTCTGTGTATTTTTCCATAAACGAAACAACACAGCTAACATATCATTCCAGTATTATAAATAGTGTTGTATTTAAGTCTTGTTTTTATTTACCACACAGTAAACAAACCTTTATTGCTATTAATAAAAGAGTAGCATGTAACTCGTTGGTTGAGATCACAAAAATAGCCAGTAGTTCCACCGCCGCGTAAAGACGATCGTATTTAAAATTGAATCGAGCCTACGCAATTGACCTTTGCTATTTTTATGCCGAGATCTGTCAATCCACTTTGACTTAATTTATAAACTGCGAATAAAGCCGTATAATAACGTTCTCGCGATAGGTCACACATGCGAAGTCTATAATCGTTATCATCATCGTCATTGCCAGCTTGTTAAGGGGATTTATTGAATTTATTTTTGTCTTTCTCACTCTCACGGAGATTTGGTAGGTGCGACATGCAGCGTAGCGGAAGAATATAACAGAAAAACGACGTTTTACCTAATTACTCAAAAACTAAGCCAGTTATCAAAAATCTGTTCTAAGCATTTTAGGATATTATTATTACCGATACATTAAAACAAAAATTACAATTACATCCATTGTAGTTTCCGACAAAATATAGAAAAACTGAGATTTTGGAGTAAATTTTGGGAGAACTTTCTATCGAGAAAATTTTATCCAATCGTGTTTCCGCTTCTTAGCGATTTTAGATTAAAGACCCAAAATACATGACGTGCAAATTTGAAAGTAATTGTCTTCATAGTTTTTGCATAAAACTTTATTCAAAATCACCTAAATACGGCTTGTAGGCCGTTAACGTCAGACTTTTCACCCAAAGAGTATAGACTATATAAAAAGGTCTCGGTGCAGATAAGCGAGCTTTAACGACTTCTATCACCTGTCAGTGTGGCACGCCGCCGAAAAACCTGGTAATTTCTTAAGGTACTCTGTACTAGTACTGAAAATCTGTCAGATAAGTCCACACAGTTTTTGGTCCGAACCTAAGATGCTTTCAACTGTTGTTGAATCTTGCGTATCAGGTTTACAATGCGTAATAAGAAGTTATTTACATTATTATGTCAGACTAGCTAACAAGTGTCCTGTCATTTACTTACTGTAAAAACAAGCCATCCAGATGAGAAAAATTGAAAAAGCCATCGCAATAGGCTACTGCAGAGCTCTAAAACCTAGAACGATCTTGTGGATTCAGTTGATCATTGATAGAGCCCGCTGACCTTTGATTTTCTTTGTTGCAGGGGAATTCTAACCAGCGGCAGACTCACAGCGCCGCCAACCATGTTGCGACCGGAGTCTCCCCTCGCTGACCACCGCAGCCTCCTGCCGCGGCGCCTGCTGCCGGCGAAGGCCCAGATCGCCCCCGCCGACAAGAAGAAGAACCGACGATCTCTGGAACTGAACCCTCCGTCCAACGACCACGCCCCGTACGACTACCCCAAACTCCTGATCTCAAAAACCACCGACTCCCTCAACACCGAGTGTCCACGCAAACTGATCAACAAGCAAGACTCGTCGGAATCCCTCAAGAGGGCGCTACTCGCTAAGGACGACAAAAAGTGCCAAATCAAAGAGGCAGATAAAAAGTCCTTAGTCAAACAGGACTCGAGTGAAAGCCTAAAGAAAACATTGCTCTGTCGGCAAGATTCCAATGACAGTGCAAAAAGAAGGGACTCGGATCCCAAATGGGTTGAAACTAAGAGGAGTTTGGAGGTGAAACGCGGTGGTGATAAAAAGGGTTTACTGGAGACTGATATAGATGACACTTGTAAGAGAATATACGAGAGGAGGACTGGTTGCGCGCGGCCGACGTTACCCCCAGTTGCTGAGAAGGGTGTGTCGCCCAAATCACCTAATGGCAGCCCCCTGACTCCGAGTGTTACTGCCGTGGCTGAAGGAGTGGTTAAGTGGGGAAGTGGCCTGCTATCCCCTAAAGAAGAACCGAGACTTAGGCCCGCTCGAAGCTGGTACGGTTACGGGACACTGCCGACTGACAACGAAAAGGTTGGTTTTTATGTTTTTACTTCTAGGGTTTTTTCCCTCCTCTTCATTCCTTATAAATAAGGTTTATAATAAATTTGCTTGTTTCAGTAGTATGGCAATTGGAACTAAATGTATGAAAGTGAGAGTTTGTAAAACAAGGTTGTGGAATAAATACTTAGTTTTTCAAATCTCAGATAGATATTAAATAATACCTAAATTTGAGAATATTCTCTGCTTACTGAATATGGGAGAGAAGAAATCACAACGAAAAGGAAATGCATTGTTCGGTGATTGCTTTTCCCTTTTATTACTTCCCTCTAAATATTTTCGCTGAACACTATTTACGAGATTTGCAGAGTAAAAACATGCCCCAAATAGATAAAGCCGTGTTATCGAAACTAAACGCATTAACCTTATTTTTGTAGGTAAGAACAGTTTTCGCATTATACTTAATGATATATATTTTTTTAATATCATAAAAAATAAATGCAAAAGTTTGCTACTCGATCATGCCATAATGGCTGAAATTAATTGACGGAAACTTGCAATAGACATTTTTAAAAATTATAATAAAGCAGTAAATAAATTGATTGAAAATTTACACCTTTGAATAATATTGTGCTGCTTATGATATGTTTAACACATACTGGAATGACATTTTTAATGGATTTTATATTTGCACCTCAGACCAATACACGATTCTTGGCAGGTGTAATTACGCTGACATATAATTATGTCGTTTTCTCACATGCTCATGCACATAAGTAATACGGCTTCCCCAAAGACTCATCAGTTCATAAGACTCCGTAATTTCCAATTTTTAACGGGATTTTCCTGATAATTTACGTACTTAGTAGCGTTATGATAATAATTGAGAAACTCACTCATGCGAAAGATAAGACACTCATTCTCAGCTGTGGACATTAAAAAAGGGGCTTAGACAAGGAAAACGTAAAAAAAAAGTAGTATTAACTGTTTATGCTTCTGTATTTCTTTTGCAATGTTTTTTATTAGGTTGCTCATGGCTAGGATCTCTTTCGTAGGTCAATTAATCAATGGAGTAAAATAAAACGAGCTATAATCACAGACTTCTGTAGGTAACGAACGAAAATTAATTGTACGGTGATAGAATTGATTTTATCGCATAATTCTGATATATCATTTCGTAATTTGTCAAAAGCGATGACACTGTTCAATCCAAGAATGTTTGTTTATATCTTGAAGTGTCTAAGAATTAAGATAAATATAATCTGCTAATGATACAAAATACTATCCGGTTCAACGTCAGTTTGATGACCTTTCTCGCACCTAAAATATGTGCTAATTTGGTTGTGGTCTGGGAGGTAACTTGGCAAACTCAAATGTCGCTATTTGCCACAAAGTTTCTTTGACGTGAGTTGGTGTCTACATTGATGCTTCCCTAAAGGATCTTATCTTCTTGATTGAACAGATGTGGGTTCTTCTTCCCACAGTAGTAAGAGGACCGTCTACGACCTATCATATTTTTCGCTGTCTAGATTTACCCAGGAAGATCGTTTGCCGCCAGGAGGAGCAGCACGTCCTTTGAAGGGATATATTTGAATTTTGAACTCCTCCTATAAATTTAAATATGCATCGAAATTTCACTCGCGGTGGGACTTGAACGCACGTCCCCCAACTATCGCGGCTGGGTGCTCTTTTACCAACTGAGCTACGCGAGTTCCATCTCACCACGACGAAATTCAGATGCGTATTGCTTTTCGTTCTTAGGCAGAACTTATACTTGAACTCTTCCCTGAGGGATACAAAAAAAATATTCCGTTAAAAACCTTTTTATAAACATTTTCGAACAGGGGGAAAATAGGTCATAGTCAAACATGAGCTAATTACGATCAGCAATCAAGTCTCGATTAAACTCCAAATTATGGATACAGTACACAAGGATATTCAAAACATTATCTGCTACCATAGGGTAATAAATAATTACTTGAACAATTTTTTACCTGTTTGGTTTTCTTTGGGTTTTTCTTATAATCGTGATCTTTGCCCGGGCTATTCCGGATTGCTTATATTATAAATTTTAATGAATTCCACTGTCTTTGTTTACCTTCCTACTAGTCTGTATTTACCTATATAAAGTCCTAAACGGCTTGTGTAAAAACCTTTTTTTTGTAGCTGTGAATGAATAGATGCCTTTTCCGTTTTTTTTCGATACATATAGTATCAATATACATCTAATACCTACAAAAAACATATCGATATTAGACTAGCTGTTGCCCGCGGTTCCGCTCGCGTGAATTTAGGTTTTTCACTACTTCTGCGGGAACCATCGCTTTTTCCGGGATAAAAAGTACCTCGGTATCGCCCGCGTGAAATTCGGCTTTTTCATGCGCGTGAGATTCAGTGCTAATGCCGAGTTTCACGACTCTTTGAACTTCAAAAACACGGGACTTTCATACAAACTCCCAACCCCTATTTCACCCCCTTAGGGAAGGATTTTCTCAAAACCGTTTCTTAACTGACAACTACCCATAAGAAAGAACCTACTTTCCAAATTTCAAGTCAACAGTAACAATATTAAAATTTCACATAAAAACTTTCATCCCCTATTTTACCCTTAAAGGGGAATTTTCCAAAACGACTTATACAAATTTTTAATATCTGAAGCTGATAACCTAAATGACGATTTTCACGTCTCTAACTTCAAAAACACGGGACTTTCATATAAACTTCCAACCCCTATTTCACCCTCTTAGAGGGGTAGTTTCTCAAAATCGTTTCTTAGCGCTGACACCTACCCATTACAAAGAACCTACCTTTCAAATTTCAAGTTTGTAGGCTTTATACTTCCTGAGATATCGTGATGAGTGAGTGAGTGGTAACTCTCTTTTATATATAGTATAGATTTACTTTACTGTCCTCTAGCTATGATTAGTGTTTTGTATTTAGTGTTTGCCGAGATTGTCGAATTTTGGTTCATGTGGGTGGTAATCTGTGAGAACTTAATATAGACCGAGAATACATCAATATATTGAAACACCTCTATGAAAATAGCACGAGCAAGATTCGTCTAGAATCAATAGGCCCACCAATCAAAATTAATCGAGGAGTAAAGCAAGGAGACCCACTGTCTCCAAAAATCTTTATAGCGGTGTTAGAGTCGGCCTTAAAAACCTTAAAATGGGACAAACTCGGCATATATATTCAAGGAAAATATTTAAATCACCTGAGATTTGCTGATGATATAGCCGTCTTTTCGGAAAATAGTACACAAATGCAATACATGATGGACTCATTATGCAAGGCGAGCCGAGAGGTAGGCTTAGAGATAAACTTTAGCAAATCAAAATTAATGACCAATTTTAAAGACACTCCGATAATAGTAGAGAACACTCAAATAGAATATGTCAACAAATATATATCTATCTCGGGAAGCAAATATCGTTCGATAAAAATAACAACGACGAAGAAATTGAAAGAAGGATCAAGTTTGCATGGAACAAATTTTGGAGCATGAAAGAAGTACTGAAAAGCAAAATGCCAATGAAACTCAAAAGTAAAATTATGAACTCGTGCATCTTACCTACCTTAACTTACGGCTGTCAAACTTGGAAGTACACTAACAAAGCAAGCCGAATGATAACGTCCTGTCAAAGAGCGATGGAGAGGAGCATTTCAAATATAAGAAAAATACATAAAATTCGTCACTCTATTATTCGACAGCAAACCAAACTTACCGACGCTCTCTCCTTCTCACTAAGATCCAAATGGAACTGGGCCGGCCACGTCGCTAGGCTTGCCGACGATCGTTGGACTATAAGGTTGACAAAGTGGCCAGGTCCCAGTGGCTCACGCGCTAGAGGAAGACCTTATAGCCGTTGGGACGACGATATAAAAAGTAGAGCAGGACAAAACTGGCTGGTGGTGGCAAGAGACAGGCAACGATGGTCATCTCTGGGGGAGGCCTTGACCCGCGAGGGGTTTTCCAATACTCTATAAATATTTATAAGTTATATTTTATTAGTAATAAGTTAATATTAAGATTTTTTTTTCATTTTTGTAACTATCTTTTTGTACAGTAACAGGAAAAATAAAAGGCTTTTTTATTTTTTTTATTTTTTTTTATTTTTATTTTATTTTATTTAGTGTTTAGTCACTTAGTGTACTGTAGCTGTACTTTACTGTTTAGGCCTTACTATATGTTAAGGAAAATTAATTACTTGCCAGTATTTCTCTCGAATGTATCCGTAATTATTTAAAACACAAGTTACAATAGCTCCTCAGCATTCAACACAATATACAAAGGGTCGTTTGTTATTCTTCGCCGCAGCATCTACGGCGGTTGAGCGCGCGGCGCATAGCAGTTTGTTATACCTCACGTTTAATTATGCCGAGCGTGAAATATTTACAAGGTGCTTGTGCTGCGATTGCTCATACGACTATGTTATAAATAACTAAAGGTCCTAAAGCGGTGATAGCCAAGTTGTTGACCGTTGTCCTATAGGTTAACAACAAACGAAGTAATGCCCAAAATTTACCAAATTAGGTATACCAAATTTTTAATTATTTTTTATTTATATATACGGGACATTTTACATAGCGCAATCTAGACCCAAAGTAAGCAATAGCTTGTGTTATGGGTGCTAGATGACTGATAAATATACATACATACTAATATACATAAATATAATATATTGAAAAACACCCAGACACTGGAAAACATTCATGCTCATCACAAACACTTACCAGTAGTGGGAATCAAACCCACGACCTCCGACGCAGACGGCAGGTTCGCTGCCGCTATACGCCATTCGGTCGTCAATTAGGAATACATAACAAGAGTAACAGGCACAGGAGTGAGGAGATTCACTCCGCAAAATAGTCACTCGAGTTACGATACAATAAAGTGTAATTTAGGTAAAAAAGAGTCAGTAGGCATCTTCTAGGTAAGCGCGCTAAAGTGTAATTTAGGTAAAAAAGAGTCAGTAGCCATCTTCTAGGTAAGCGCGCTAAAGTGTAATTTAGGTAAAAAGAGTCAGTAGCCATCTTCTAGAAAAGCGCGCTGAGTCTTAGACCACATCTTCACTTTCCATTAGGTGAAATTGTTCATTGTGTCCTGTAAGGAAAAAAAAGAAGTGTCAACTGCAGCGGTTATTAACCTTCCCTTTGTCTCTCTTTCTCTCTGCACGTAACTCTATCTCTTTTGACATACTGCCATTGTTTTATGTCAAAAATATTTTTCGTATTTTGTCGGTTTATATCTCGTCTATAATTACGATTATGTAGCGTCGGTCGGTCAGAAAGATTTCAGGCCTATATTTTAGAGGCCCTGGGCTAAGTACCAGGGACTTACCACTGTAAAGTGAACGTGCGGCTATTAAAAAGACTTCATATCATATTTTGGATGACCGGGGTTAGAATCCGAGGCACTTCTGAATTTTCGGAGTTGCCTGTGTTTTTGCTAAATATCACTTGTTTAACGGAGTTATAAAATTACATATCTGAGAGTGTTCTATTGTTTTAAAACACCGCGGGCACGAAAGTTGACATGTCCATTCGTAATTTTAGGGGTTTCACCTTGGAATTTGAGATAGACACCTATAAACTTATACGTACTTCTTCATATTTTTATCTTTTTATATTCTTGGAATTTTTGCTAATAAAATAAAATTTAAAACCCTAATAAACCACACAGTTATATAAACCCGCTCGTTATCTGTGTTTTTTGTGTAAAAAAATAATTACTTCACATGTTTCTTGCATAATTGCGTATGATTTGTACCTCATATGTTTTTGTAATGGTTTCTGTTGTTTTTGTCGTCAAAAGTTAAAGCGTGTGACTAATTAAAATTACATATTCGAGGTCGAATGTTCAATGCACCGTGGTCTTACGGCACTAAAAGTTTACAACCGATGTTTAACCGATGTGGGTCAAGACTTGAGTATCTTCATTGTTCTTACGGCCGCTATAAACATGCAGCATATGCTAGTAAATCGGAGTCCACGTAGCGTTTTACCATCATCAGTCATTATCATTATAGCCAACATGCGTCCACTGCTGGACATGGGCCTCTTTCATTGATTTATGGAGTATAGCTTATACGAGATAACTTTTCCCCTAAATCGTTATTATTTGTTGCCATCGTGATTATAACTTAACGGTATAAAACTGCACTTTTAGCTTACATATCAAGTAGCTCCTTGAAACACGATTGTACTTTCTACACTCTGTTTCTTATTCTCTTTTTTTGTACAGTACTATACAAAGTATGAAGGTAATAGGGACAATAGGCGTTAACAAAATTTTAAAGACATGACTTGTGTTTGAGTCAAACAACTCTATGGTCAAACAGTTTGACCATAGAGGCTTTGACAAATACTGAAACGGGTTCGAAATACACGACGACAGAAACTTCTATATTAATGTTATCTCGCTGCATACTCGGTAGTAAATCATTCGTGTGTTTCGCTTTTGTTGTTCTGCGGTAATGCACAACTCAACAAAGACACTACTATACTTAGTTGAAAAAAACAGTCGAAGAAGTGGAAGAAAGTCGTTTCAGAATTAAACCAAAATTGATTTAAGTGAAAAATAGAAATTATTTTCCACTTTAATTATATTTAAGCGATCTCCCATATCTCCACCCCCCAAACCCCCACTCCAAAAATTCGAACGCTTGTAACTTTTGATTTCCATGTCGGATAAGAATTTTTTTTTCAATGTACGTTATTATTTCTATCCTAGTTTTCAATAAAGCAATAAAATGTAAAATATCGTATTATAGCAGCGATGGAGCTCCATTTACGCGTGTGCGCGAGCTGCGATAGTAATTGACAGGTCAACCGGTCACCAACAACGGTCAGCGGAGGTCGAGGAAGTAATCATGACACATACAAATGTTACGTGCATACATCTGCTGTGGGTAGCAGCTAGCACAGCACAGCTTATCTATCGGTTGTACAGGGCCCTATTCATCAAACATTACAAGTTTACAAGCTCACAAGCTACAAGTTAAACAAAAAATTCACAAGTTCTTGTAAATTACGTTCATAAAATAATTTCACGTAACTTGTAGATTTTAGACACTTGTATTTTTTATTTACAAGTGCGTACCTAATAATGAGACGTATAGTCCGCCAAAAAAGTCTTGAAATTAATTCTCGGACGTAATAATTTTTCCCCAGAATATTTCAAAGATATGTTTTTATTTTATTTTGATTTCCACTTTTTTTGTTTTACGTCATTTTTCGCAGACTATGCATAATTAATATAAGTATTTATTTTTTTACATCCTGTTTTTACTAAAAAAAATGTCTTAGGGCAATGACAAGGCGGTTTTTCCCGCCATAATTATTTGACTAAGTTTGTTAAATACTTGAAGTCCGAAAGAAACCGCGAAAATGTTAATAACATTTAAATATTACATATGTCTACCTATGTAGGCTACAAGTGAAGAGTCCGCGAAGACTCTCCAACTTTTTTGTCACAAGTTACAAGCTACAAGCAACGGTGGCATTTTTGATGAAAAAAACTACAAATACACGTGTGAAAAAGCACTTGTATTACAAGTGATATAAGTTGTAGCTTGTAATTTATACGTGTAGTTTTGATGAACGCACGTTTGTAAAAATGCAGAAATTTACAAGCGAATCGCTTGTAATACAAGGCTTGTAATGTTTGATGAATAGGGCCCAGGTATAAGAAATTTCGTCCTCGTAAATGTCGGTTCTTGCATACCCCGTTATAATGATTCAACCTTAACCGATAGACATGTGGTGTCCTGGTCTTTTTTCTAGAACTTTCAAAGAAGAACAATCCCGCCATAAATAATATTCGCGTAATTTTAACCGTTTACGCAGCGTACGCATCGGAAGTTCACAGAAAGGAACAATTTTTCCCGTTTTTGCAACATTTTTAATTGATAGTCCTCTCCTATTGGTTGTAGTGTGATGTTATATTATAGTCTTAGCCTTCCTAGATAAATGGACTATCCAACACAAATATAATTTATCAATTCGTACCAGTATAGTTACTGAGATTAGCGCGTTCAAACAAACAAACAAACTTTTCAGCAAAATATTAGAACATCAATATCAGGATATTGAACATCTTACTGGACAGTGTACGAATCCCAAATTAATGCTCTTGATTCAAACAAAGTACAGGCAGCTGTGACATAATTGTATTGCATGTAAATATCAATTTCTATAAAGTTCCCATCACATTCTTGAGACATGGTGAAATCACTGCTTAATGAATGCTTTCCAAAATCCAAGTTATGCCATTGCTCTTCATCTTGGTGTATATCATTAATTAACTTAACAGTCATCTGTAACTTTTAATAGTGTCTCATTTAAATAATTTATTTGAACAACCTTAAAATTATTTGATCAGCAAAATTCTTATACTTATTTATCAGAGCAAACACGGATGCGGAATCATTTCTTTCTCATTTCAATTCGCGATTTCAAGTGTTTCCTTGCCAAGGTAGTGAAGTTTAAATAATTGGGTTTTTAACGTTTCACTGTGACGTAGAAAATATCTTGCGTCAATTACTCTTTACAATTACTTTTTGTCGATGTATTTTTTTTTCAGAATAAACGAACTTGCGAAAAAGCGAATAGCTCGTTCACACTTTTTCTTGTTGTCACATATATAATCAAAAGGTCATGTGTAACCAATACATAGGTTATTGAAAGATTTCGAGGATCAAGAAGAAGAGGAGAAGAGATGACAGATGCACTATAATAATTCACTATATATCTCTTGGCATATGAGAAATTGTCAGCAAATTGTCTATTGCAAAGCATCAGACATTGTCTTGCAGGCCAAAGCAGAAAGTAGAAGGCACAAGATCACGCGGAAGATGGTTCATGCGATGGACTGATCAAGGCTGCTGTTGTTGGTCCCGTGCATAAGTGCATCAGAATCACGACAGGCAGACAAGCAGAGAGAATTGCCTTGCCTCAAAAACAGTGAGGTAACACTGTTTGAGGCAGATCTTGCCTCAAAACCAGTGAGGAAACACTGGTTGAGGCAGATCTTGCCTGAAAAACGGTGAGGAAACACTGGTTGAGGCAGATCTTGCCTCAAACAGTGTTTCCTAACGATGACCACGACCGGTCTGTCAAGAACAATACAACGACGAAAAAGAGGAAGAAAATGTGAAAGATGTTACTAATCAATTAATGGTCACTCTCTACTCCCTAGCCTAATTAGTAATGCAGTTAATAAATGGCTTGTCCAATGCAGTAGGCAATTAATCATTATCAAATCAGCGAACACTAATCAGTAAGTTACTAGTTTTGCCTTATTCAGTTATCAAGGAAGTTGCGATGCCGGTGCCGAGACGTTCAAGTTGACGACACTGAATGTCGCTTACGTCACTTTTCGCCGCGCGCTCTCCGCGTGCGGACGCCGGGGTCACGCCGCGCCGCGTGCGCAGGTTTTCGTTTGACAGTTGACTTATTACTCGTAATAGTAAGTCACTTTCGGTATCGCCGCAACAGTTTGGGACTGTTTGTATTGATAGTGGTACTTTTCCTGTTGTGAACGCGTAGCTTGAAGTAACTATAATAAATGTCGGTTCTTTTCCTTGTATTTTACTTTCTTTAATTGCTCCTTTAGATATGCGTGGTCTTGAATGAGAGAATCCAATATCTATTTGTTTAGTGTTTCATCGAATTCTTTCGTATCTTGTACATTTACAAGAATTGGATTCTCTTCTAGAGTCGGTGATCAGTTCCAGATAAGCGTTGTAAAGGGACTAATAAACTCTCACTTAGGTTTCGTCTAAGAAACAGCGCCAAAAGTGACGTCATTATTTTGTGTCCATAGTGCTGTGTCAAGTTCGAATTAAGGAACGATGTTTACTAGTAGCTTGGATGATAAAGTGATTGTGAGCAATGCCTAACGAACATCACCGCACAAAAGTAAGTTTTGTTATGATATCAAAATTGTTCTCACATTTCCCTTTTATTTAGCATGCAGTCGGCCTGATCAAAGTTTTGGTTATTAGATTTTTACAGATCTTCAACGGAATGAGGTTAAGAAACCTTTATGTATGTATCTAAAACACTCACTATAATAGAATAGCTGGCCTAAATATGCAAAGGATTGCATGAATAAAATCTTTATTTGAAACGTTTACGAAATTTAATAAAGAACATTCTCTGATGCTAAAAGTCAAACTGTGATTGATTATTTTCTTTCTGAGATGCGATTTCATCACAATTAAATTGTGAACTCATTTATGCCCCTAGTTTTTTATAGATGCACCAAAATTATGCCAGGACTCATAGCTTAATGCCTTTTGGGTCTAAGGCTTCTTAGTCATCTGACTGTTTACCTCTGCTACTATAATAGCTCTACTTTAGGCTTTATCGGTGTGTAGGTAATACCTAGCCAAGTTAGCGTATAAGGCTATTGCTATTGACACGAGACCGAAATGTGTCGTCATACTCAGATTAAAGTTTATTTTTAATTCGTATTTAGTGTAGGTACTATCACAGTTGTACTATTTACTAATGATAATAATTAATCAAGTCTTGACGACGTTCTACTAACATTATGAACCAGAAAAAATTCCATTGTGACCGTACGGTCAATGGTGGCGTGTGCTAGTTTAAAGCATACCAATTTTAGGGCTCCACATCTGATATGAGAAAGTCTTTAAGTATATTAAGTACTAATTAAGTCTTTACTAATTATAATCACCAATTGACGACGTGCTACTAATAATGAACCAGAAAATAGTACATGTCGATATAAGTGCGGAAAGTTTGTAATTTCTATCTTGTAATTTCTAACCCAAGCCGAAGACGTGGGTCAACAATAGGGACGAGTGGAAATGACTATTCTGCACGCATGTATTGAACGTTTTTTTATACCTACATTGAAATAAATTTATTTTTAATTTGATTCATGTATTTAATAAATACTATTTATGGTATTTATAGTAGTTACTCTGTTAAATATTTACATTACTGTCATTAAATATAATTATTTTGTCCAGAATACTTATGAATTGAAACCTCCTTCATGAATTTGGATCTACATGTAGAGGGAAAACAAAAAAGCTCTAGTGTCGATAATAATAACTTTCCGCACGTTAAACAAACATAGAAATATGAACTTTTGAGCAAATGTATTAAAAAATCCAGTTATTGTGCGGTCAACGGTGGTTGGCTCAATGAGGGTCACCATTGGTCTCACTTTCACGAGAGTTTAAAACGTTATGATCTATTAGGGTTCCGTACCTCAAATGAGAACAACTGACCCCTATTGGTATAGGATCATTTTCGTATCCATAAATACTATTTCTGTTCTGATATTCTATCTAGGGCATGCAGAACCGGTTCCGGTTCTTAATTTTGAATTCCCGGTTCTGCACCGAGCTCAGAACCGGGTACCCGGGATTTCCCGGTTCTTGGTAAAAAAGTTTTAAAATTTTAATTAAAAGCATTATTTTTAATATTCCTACAAAAGGGGCTATTACGATTTGCAGTAAACATGAAATAGAAAATTATTTCCAAAAAAGCGACTTCAAATGCCACTACAAAGAGTGAAATAATTTTTAATATATACCAATTTGACGTCAGGCGATTTTTATAATATTATCGTCTTTTCTTCGCACATGGAGTAGGTATTAGGAAGGACTATGATTGTACGAAACATTCAAGTGTTCTTATAAAATTTGAAGAGTTCCCTCGATTTCTCCAGGATCCCAACATCAGATCCTGACTTGATGACTATGAAACCACCTGGAGAGTATACTCTTTCAAACAAAAAATAATTTTCGATAAATTTCGATATAATTGGATTTTTTTAAAGAACCGGGAGAACCGGGAAGTCATATTCAGAACCGGTTCTTTTAACACCTTAAAAATCCCGGGATTTCCCGGGATTTCAAGAACCGGGAAATCCCGGGTGCATGCCCTAATTCTATCCCGAGTGAAGAATGATAGTTATTATCTAGGTAATAGCCAACATATTGTTTTCACAATATATCCTTTATAATTGTAATAGCAGATATTTATTTGAAATTTCGTCACGGAATATTATGCCAATGTCAGCCTTGATAACAATAATATAATATTCACGTCTATACAGTCACCGTCAAATACTGTTCACTGTGAAAAAGGCGTTTTGTAAATACTAATTACTATAGTTCTATTGGTAACGTCAAAATATTTGTTGTTATTGCTATAACATGTTACAGAAACATATAGGCATTGTATTGTAGCACTGTCTTGATTGATTGATCTTAATTCTTTTTATATTTATTTTAAATATCATTCAGTAATTAACAATAATTCAAATGGTAACATTTAAGTAAACGACGTGTCTACTTTACATAAACTTTACATAGCATACTGAACTTTAATTTCAATTGTATAACATACAAAATAAATATTTTCAAATAAAGATTTTAATATTCTTGAGAATGTGCGAGGATTCCCCGGAAGACGCACGACCTTTTTTGGGTTCTATTTAATTTACCCATAGGCGTTAGGAGTAGGCCATAGCTTGTGTCGAGCTGTTGACGAATAACTACATCAGGCTACGTATGTTATATAACCTGCGTATGTTCAACCGATTTTTGTAGCTGACTGTACAAATAGCAAAAAAACTAAAAATCGATAGATTTGGATACACACGAAAACAGATCAAGGCCAGGCCGCTCAAATAACTTGACTAATTAATGAGCTACGTTAAGACTGTTCATGCGTTAGTCAAAATTGTCAATTTTCGACGTAACATAAGTGTCATGTGTTCACTTATTGATTAGATAATTGCCATCATATTATGTATTTGGCATTTCATAATCTAGTTTTTGTCTCAAAAATATTTGAAAATATGTGTATAACTTTCTCATTAGAAAGTTTAAGGTAAAGGCTAATTACTCACTTAGCGGTGGAAGCTCTATTTTGATGCAAGATATTTGCCATGTTTCATAACACAAACTTATAACAATGACATATTTAGAAAATTAATAACATTTACTAAAAAATGTCTCAAAAAAAAAACACGATTTTCCTAGATTTTCATTCAAAAACCATAAACCGAAAAGTGCCATTTTTAGCATTTTTCGATAAATTAAACGTATTATTTTAGGATAAAATCCAAGATATTTTGTTATTTCTGAATTATAGTAATTTAATTCAATTCATATTCAATGTCACTGGTTATTTACTATTTTAATAAGTTGTATATTTATTTTACTATAATTTTTTTTGTAATACCATTTTCCGCGCAAAATTGCGTCAGTGGGAACGGAATTCTTTTTTTGTATGGAGCAACACGCGATTCACGCGTAAACGCATAAACCCTCTTAAACGGAGTTATTTTAAGCGAATACTTACATATTCGTGACTATGTAACTTTTATACAAAATGTATTTATTTCTATGTTATGTGATCGCTTGATATTTTATTGTTTGCTTCCTAAACCAATGCTATCCCTATAAGCTGTGGGACGCATCCAATGATCACGTCACATAGATTTATTACAATTCAAAACAGAAAAAGTAGAGGAGAAGCTACGAAATCTTGAACACATACGAGTAGGTAAATCAGTATCACAATGTATTTATCCGAGTAGCACAAAAACTTTTTCAGCTGCTTTAAAAAAAATGGTTTGAGCTATTTCAGTTGTAGTAACGTTGTCCAGATGATTATTTTATCACGTCATTCGCGTTTCGTTGCTTGACCTTGACTCTGAATTCTCTTGAAAAATGTTTCGCCATGTGTTTGAAATACGTTTTACTATAAAAAAGCCATTTAAATCTGTTTTCGGGTGTTTGGTGATGCTTTCTAGGAAACTCCAAAAGACACTTTTCGGAACTTAATAGTTCCAAGATTTCAATCGCCAATTTTTATCCAAGTCTCAAAAACAAAACTTTATCAATTCTACACTATGTTATTAATAAAAAGTGTTTTAACGGTCTTCATCCATGATTTTTTCCAATTTAAGACCAAACGCGTTATTGAAACAGTTTGTCGTCTTGTCGGTTCCATTATATGATCGTCGGAAATAGACGACGAAACTCCTCATTTGTTCCTTTAAAACTTCAATTATATTCAATTAACTCAACTTAGTATAATAATTAAGTACTTAATTAGTATTTTTTAAGGCTGAATTCTCGCACTAGGCCGGTTTTTTATTTTTTATTTATTAACCATATTATTCTTCTTGCGAAGAAGTATGGCTGTCCAAAAAGTTCCAAATTTCATCAAAATCGGTTCAATGGAGGGTGGAACGAACAATGTTATACGGGTTCTGAAGTTACGTATCGAAAGCGCGATTCAGTAAGTTGGTAGCGCCATCTATCATCGCATTGGAAAACTCTCAAGGCTCACCAGCTGCTGCCGTAACGGGCCGTGTGCACACCTCCACGGGATTGCCCCTATACTCGACCGACCACCGCAAGGGCGTCCCCTACCTCGCGAGCTCCTACGGTCCCCGTCCCCTTCCCGGCATTTTACGGGTAGCGATGGAGACGAGGAAGACAACGCGAGGATCATCCCTGGACAGTACCAATGACGTAACCTGACCCCAAGCCCAAAGCAAAGATGGCGGAGCCTTAGCTCCCTAACCAGGGGGCTAGATCAACACCGAGGGCGTGCAGCGCCCCTGCGACACATCGCCCGGGTTGAGGTTTGCCTCGAGGCCCGTACCCCCCGGAGGGAAATCACACCCGCCGGAGAAGACCACGCTGCTGTAATATAAACATGCCAATGTACTCCCGACAGCATTCCGATATCGGTTGTCTATCTCTACAACAGCTTCATGTGGATGAACATATTATACCTACGTAGATCGTACACAGCACTTTCTCTTTTATAAATGACTTTCACTTGATAAAAAACTGGCGATACGCTTTTCTATGATCGACTGTACTTGTTATTGTTACTCAAAGTTTGTAAAAACTTACGTCATCGGTAATATTTGTTACATCTTGAAAGAATTATTATTGTTTTCTTATCTTCCTAGTTATGTATTTATGTTATCTGTTGAAAAACTTCATCCATTTCATTGTTTAACGACCTTTCTACGTAGGTTTCTAGGTAGGTACGAAGGACGTTTGATTTAGCGTATAATCCTAGGAATGGATTTAATAGGTACCTATTGCATTTTTTGTGCCCGGTAGGTTACTTACATTATTATTTCAAATAGTATCTACATCAGATCAAAATAATTGAGAAAATCTAATTCTGGCTTATGAAATCCAAACAAAACATTAGAAGATAGAGACACAATTAATTAACTAATTATGCATTTGAAGTATCACAATTCACAACCACACAACATACAGTAATATAATCATCTAACGTTAAAACATAGTTATTAGGGGATTTATTGAATTTATTTTTGTCTTTCTCACTCTCACGGAGATTTGGTCGGTGCGATATGCAGCGTCGCGGAAGAATATAAAAGAAAAACGACCTTTTACCTAATTACTCATGAACTAAGCTGGTTATCAAAAATCTGTTTCTTAGCGTTTTTGGATATTATTATTACCGACACTTTAAAACAAAAATTACAATTACATCCAATGTAGTGTCCGATAAAAACTAGAAAAACTGATATTTTGGAGCAACTTTTGGGAGAACTTTCTATCGAGAAAATTTTATGCAATCTTGTTTCTGCTTCTTAGCGTCTTTATAGTTATTGCATAAAACTTCATTCAAAATCGCTTAAATACGGCTTCTACTCCGTTAAGTAAGTCGTACTTGTCAAGAAAACAATGGTCATTACGGTAAAATAACATAGCGCGCTTCGTAAAAATGTTTACATGATTCAGGCGATTTGGTATGGAATACGTAATTTCATCCTAATTCGACTGACTCACGTATCGCGTTACAATGTTTTGCTCTGAACTCATTACCTAAACCATTGCTGCGAGTAACTATATTATTGATTTAATTTTTAAACACAAACATATATAAGCATATCCATTTTGCCATATATTATGGAAAAATAAATATGCTTATATCTATTTAATATTTTTCGTTATCAAGTAGGTACACTTATGTACCCTTTAATATTATTTCAATTTTTCGTTACACGCTGTAGATGTAAAGTTTAAATTTTTCAGTATTAATTATTTATTTTATTTCTTTATTCAGATTATACTGTGTGTGAAAACGTTACGATAATAGTCCCACTGCTCCCTGATTTGCTGTATGCGCTGTTTTTCGTACACAATCAGGGGTAAATCCTTTGTTGAAGTCGATAATAGATCATTAGTAGTCGATAGCGGTTCTCGACAATCGACAAGCAAGTAGGTAGGGTTATCTGTGAAACGTGTCACGACTGTGAAAATTTGAGGAAAATTGTTTTTATCTATCGATATTCGAGTTAATATTTATTAACTACGTCAATACGTGGATCATATCTAATAGGAGCTTATACGCATGAATTTACATTAACAATGTTTAAAACAGGTTATAACCCTAAATTAAGTAAGTTATCTTATTGATATACTTGTTCTAAGCTTATTTCAATTTCTATATGGTAATGTACAGTGGAAGTCAAAAGTCCATACAGGCTTATATAGCTTAAAGGCTAAAACGGTGTGCAAGTACCATATACCTAACTGTTAATAATATAGTTAATATCAACCTTAAGTCAAAAACCATTTGAGCAAAATATTTCAATGTAGGTAATACGTGCATGGAAGGGATCTTATTTGCAAATTCTATATCGACTTTTGCCATCATAGTACAATATACATTTTACTATTAGTGTTCTGTGCTTATAGTTCTTACCCTCCATTTACACCTATAGGCTAGGCACTTTTTAGTTTCAGTTATTATTTACTCTTTACAAAAAATAAACAAATAAAATATCACTACCTTAAGAAAAAATCTCCTGAAAAACACATGCTGAAGTGAGAATCTCCAGCTATTTTTGAACTTAAAGAATATAAAAATAACCTTGACTTGACAACTTTGGTCAAACCAAGTAAAACGTTACAATAATAACATGTTAATAGTATATTGAATATTTATATGTAAATAAATAATATGTACTCAGCTACGCGTCATCGGCACGATCCAACATAATATTTAAATAAGGTCTGTATTTACGCTGCCATATTAATTTACGTGTTGATAATACATTCAACGCCATTAAAAAAGGTCAGTAGAAGCACTGACATATAAATCTAGAAGATACAAGTCTACTTTGTATATCCTGAAATCTCAATTACTAATATCAGTATTCTCATAATTAAAAAACAGGACCGTATGAGCTAGGAAGTATGGACCTGTATAAGTTTAAAGGTACCAGCTTTTAATAAATAAAATAAAAAATCCTACTGCCAGGAATCTATTTGTTAAGCCTACTCGAAATCGTAAGTAGTTTTGTAATTTATAAAACTAATTCTTGTATGCCGTTTCGCGCATGGCAAAACGGTCGTGGTCATCAAGTTAGGAAGGTATGAGGCAGATGTTATTTTCCTTACGAGCATAAGTTACTTTTCCCTGCTTGTTGCACTCAAGCTAGGGACCACCAACATCAGCCTTGATTTGGTCAGTCCATCGTATAGGACTGATCTTCCGCGTGGTCTTGTGCCTTCTACTTTGCCCTGCACGACAAGTCGTTCGATTGAGTCGTGACCGAAGAATTCGAGTCGATTTGTACCAAAGTCGATAAATGATGGGAGTATAGAGATGTTGGTGCGAAACTCAGACTAGGAATTTCGGAGCATTCGCACGGCACCACATCTCCAGAGCGCCGATCTTCTTTTTCTCGACTATGGGGAAAACAAGGGTCTCTACGAGCCGGGTTTTGTTCCTGTTCCTCCATATTTTTCTCAACTAATAGGAGATTTGAAATTTCCAACGCGACGATAGTATGTTCAATGTTATGCCGACTATAGATTCACATAAATTCTCTTCGTCGACGTCCTATTACAGCACTTTTTGGCTCAATGCCTGCTTACGTTGATAGTTTCCATGCCGCTCTACTATATTTTACGAAAACGACGAACATTTGTTACTCGATAGCATCGGTAATTGAATATATTGGGACAGTAGTTAAGAAACGATTAGAGGTTGCTGTGGAAAAAGGTGCATCTTTTTCACGACAGTTATGCGAATTAGACATCTCGAAAATATATTTCTATTTTTTTTTGTAATAGCTTATGCCCACGTGAAATTTGGTGTTTAGCGATTCTCGCATGAACCATTGTTGTTTAAAAAAAAAGTAAGAGTCTATCACTCAGGCCCTCGGTCTGAGCTCAGGCCTATTGTAATTTGTAATACTTGAGCATGATAACAACTACTTATAAAGATATAAAATTATGTAGACTATTATTATTAATTAAATACTTACCAATTAGAATTCAAACCAAATAAACCTGGTTATTCATCTCCTGTTACAATAGCTTTGTTAACGAATCCCGAAGGAGGCCTTTAAAAATACACAATCCCACGCCGTTATGATGAAAAATAAACAAACCGACGCAGAATTTCACTGGGTATGAGTCAGCAGCTATGCAGCTACAGCGAACAATTTAAAGTACAATTTTGTTGACTTTGTATACCTACTTCTACAAATAATATCATGTTGACAGACAAGATGGTTCACACATCGGAAGATAAGAAGCAAATGTAAAAATAGTGAACTATTTGAAATGTTAATCACTTTTTTATTCTCGACGGTACTTCTAGCACCGTTGATGGTCTTGAAAGAGGCGCTATTGCTCGTTTTCACCAACAATTGCTAAATTTTAAGGAACACCTAAGCCGATATATTGTGACCGTTTACGCTTACAACAACAGCTGTCGCGTAAGGACTAAGTTGTCCCTTAAACTAAGGAGTTGTCGGTGAAAACGAGCATTTATGTTGCAAATTATAATTCGATGTACGACGCAGTAGTAGAACACTACTGCGTGTCTAAGAACGCTTGGTCAGAAAGATTCAACTACTTCTCTTCTCTTTCTTAGTTAATTTTAAAGGCACTCAAGAAATCGTACTGGATTTTTAAATGGCAAAGTACTCGTAAGACCATACATACCATCTTTGCGTGAAAATAAGTCTCAAGATATTATCTCTGCAACAAGCAACAACAAAACTACTTTTATGTGTATTGTATGTCGATTGTCGATACTTTTTGCAGCCATGTGTCGCAAGGTCACTTCCTGTTCCTGTGTGTGTAATTAATTCTTTTTTTTATCAAGATACTCGTACTATACAAAACAAGACTAGCTGCTTTAGACAAGAACTTTTGATACTAAAGATGGTTACACATCTTTTGGATTGGCCTACCGTCTAGTGAATGGTGATCATGATAATTACCTACGTAGATATTTTGACATTTTTTAATTATTAATTCTTATATCCGGAATGAATATAAACATTAAAAACGCGTTTTTTTTACGTGGACTTAAAAAGTTCCTGTAATTTCATGGCAAATGTACGTCGAGAATTGTATTTCCTATGTTGAAGTACATTCAATTTTACACTCTATATTAATAGTCGTAAAGTTAATTTTCATTTTATTTAATGATTCATTTCACTCACTGTGTGAAAACGTTACGCGCATTACCCCCAATATTGGAAAGAAATGGAATCACAAAGGAGCGAAGGTTGTGGACTAATTAACCTTAATTGAAATCAACGATTGTACCTAAGCGAAATCTGTAAATGTCAGTAATTTAGGAACCATAGATAGTGGTGCCAATCCTGTTATGCAATATCCCTAAACTAAACTTTGACGCGTCTAAAAGTAGTGCTATGTTTTGAAAGTATTCTCCATGCAAAGGATTGCACAATTTGTTGACGCGTAAAATTAGTTAACTTTAGAGAATTCGCCACAGATATATTAAGAAAGATACCTGTGGATAGAAAAATAATTGGCACCAATGACGTCCAGTAAATAGCAAGAATAACCGCTAAGGATAAATAAACCGCTAAATAATCTAAGGTAGTTTTACTGGTCATTACGTCATAAATACGTTACATTTAAAGTCAGTTGACGTATGCTTGAACAATGATTCCTGTTGATGGCAACTGCATGTCTGTGATGGCATAACGATAAGGTTGACTACAAATCAGCGACGTTACGACAATATTGATTAGATGTTGTTGCATGTTTTGCACATGTCTACGAAAACATGTCTAGACTCTAAACTGAAGTGCCGAAAATAAATTACTTTGAGAATTTAACTTAGTACCTATTGCACTCTATAGTATAAATTCTACCGGTTTTTAAGATTTATTTGGTTCAACGAAAAAAATACCTTGTTAGGAATTTTCTTTTTGATTTTTTTTCGGACGGTATCGATTAGGGAGTTAGGCGAAAGAGAATGGTTTTTTTTGCGTGACGAAAATCCCGCCACGAAGAAATTTAACGAAAATCTTTGAAAATCTAGAATGAAAGTTTATCTTACTACTCGTTAGCGAAGACAGCGCCATTTATGGAGCGCTGGATGAAATCACACACAATAAAATGGAGTTTTGTTTCAGGTGTTATTCCGAGCTTTGTTTATATCGAGTGTTCCACGACACACTTATTACTTTTTTTTTATACTATATAGGCTAGCGCTTGACTGTGATCACACCTGTTGGTAAGTGATGATACAGTCTAAGGTGGAACGCGCTTGCCTAGAAGATGCCTATTTACTCTTGATTTAAAGGCACCCGGGTTGTAAGTGGCAGGAAAGACACTGCCTGGGAGTGTATTCCAGGCCTTTGCAGTGCGTATCAGGAACGAGGAATCAAACCGCTTCGTACGCGTCTTTGGTACGTCGACCATGTATGGGTGGAAGCCTTTACGATGCCTTGCCGTTCTATGGTAGAAAGGTGACGGGGGACCAAATTAAAAAGTTCCTGTGCACACTCTCCGAAATATTATACTTATTCTATAGAACTTTAGACTTCTTTTTATATGGTCAAAGGAAAGACGGCTGATTAAAATTTGACTCTCATTGTCCCCAGATGGGAGCAGGCGCGAATGGACCAGGCGGTCGGCGAGCCCTCGAGCTAATCCTTAGCGGAGGGCTCAAGTCCTTAGCGAGACCAGCTAAGCCAGTCAGAAGAGCTGCATCTAGAGACTCGGTCTTATCTCAGCCCCAACCTCTGTTAGAAGGTAAGCATATTCTTTTTAATAGGTGTTAAATTTCTTCTCTATTAGGAACTCAATCCCTGCCATCGTGAGCAATATGGACGCGCCTTGTTGTGAAAATAAATACAACTGGCAATCTTGCCGCCCGATATCTTGGTCCTTAAGGTACAAGTTGGTAGCCGACTGCACGCAGCAGCAGCAGACGACGTGTCGCGGCGACACTACTGGTTTCTATGTATTTCTATGAAATTCCCTCCGTAGTGAGCGACATGAAGCCAGCGACGCGTCGTCGAGCGGCAGACGGCAGTGTCGTCCGACCGCAGATCAGTAGTGCCGCTGACGCTGGAGCAACGACCGCGTTCGAGCCAATCCAATCAACTGGATGCCATCTGCTGTTGCCGTCTGCAGTCGGGTTCGAAATCATGACTGCAGCGACATGACGCGACGTCGTGTCGCGACGACATGAAGCGACGCCACGTCGTCTGCTGCTGCTGTCTGCAGTCGGCTACCAACTTGTACTTTTATTTTTTGTGATTTTGAAAAGAGATTGTGAAGATTTTGGATGCACACATTTAAACGGATACATTCGTAGCTACTATGCTTAGGTTTTTATAAGAATGACACCGATATTGGTAGGTATGCTGCTTACTTGTGCGGTAGGCGTTTCGTTTCAAATGAGAGTATTCCTATAGGGCTTAGTGCAAAAGTGCTATTTCAGCACTCTGGTACTTATTTATTCTAGGGAACCGACGGAACATTTCATTTCTTTTTTTCTCAGTCACATCATCTCAACATAACTTTAGGTCTAGTGGTGTGCATGTTGTATCACGATGCCCTGGGTTCTATCTCTGGTTGGTGCCAATTTTGTTTATTAGTATTGGGTTTCCTATCAGAAGTATATACCTATATAGTACCTATCTCCTGCGCAAACGAAAATAAAAACTGCTCAGATTAACTGATATTGGTCGTATCGATCGGGGAGACATTACTAGTTACCTTAAGTGTCTCCACTGGAATGAGAAGATTGTCAGTTCAGTATCGAATCAGTTCAGTAGCAAATAAATCATGAAGATTGCCGCGGATGTACCTACGCAAATATTCTTTTTGGAAAGTTACAAAGCGCAGAGTGAAAGCAGAAGTGAGGTCATACTTGTGTTTTATTGTTTTGAGCTTGGACCGAACTGGTTCTGTTGTACGGTGATGCATATTTCGATGCGCATGCGCAGTGTATTGATAACACTCAACAAACTATGTATGTTATTTCTGGACCGATTTCGGTAAAAAAATTGAAAAAAATGACAATTTAGTAGTCTGTTTGTAGCCGGTTCTTTGATATATTCATTTTTTTTTTTATAATTGATAGGCTTGCGCTTGACTACAATCAAGTCTGATGAACAGTAATGATGAGGTCTAGGATGGAGCGCGCTTGCCTATAGAAAATGCCTATTCACTCTTCTTTTGAAGGCACCCAGATTGTATTTGGCTGGGAACACGGAAGCTGGAAGGGTGTTCCACACCTTACCGGTTCGTATCAGAAACGTAGAAGAAAAGCGTTTCGTCCGAGTACGCTGGACATCAACCACATAAGGATGCCACTTCTCTCGACGTCTCGCGGTTCTATGGTAGAAAGGTGAAGGTGTTCAAACCTATAATGCGAATTAAAGTAAATAATTAATAATAATTTCAATACTTTAACAATTAATCAAGTTCCAGAGTTACGGCATGCAAGCTAAGGTTACAAATGATATAACCATAGAGCATTCGTTCTGATTTTGGGTACGCACAGACTTCTTATCGTATCGATCGATATCGTTATCGAAGGTTTCCGATGCCCTGCTGGTTTAATAGGATACATTAAATTTATTTTTATCTTTTTCACTCTCATAAATAAGTAGGTGGGTGCGATGTGCAGCGTTGCGGAAAAATCACACTATCACACTAATATTATAAAGGCGAAAGTTTGTGTGTAAGTGTGTGTGTGTGTAAGTGTGTATGTTTGTTACTCCTTCACGCCGCAACTACTGAACCGATTTGGCTGAAATTTGGAACATAGATAGCTTATAATCCGGATTAAAACATAGGCTACTTTTTGTCCCGGGAAAATCCGTAGTTCCCATGGGATATTTAAAAAACCCTAATTTTCAACAGTAAGCTACAGCTATAGGTAGATTACTTTGACAATCTGTCCTGAAAGTAGGTGTAACTAAAGGGTAGGGTGACGAAATTCAATTTTTTCTCAAGATTAGTAAAAAACCTGTCAAGTGCGAGTCGGACTCGCGCACTGAGGGTTCCGTACTACAACCGGAGGAATAAAACCATAAAAAATACTTTTCTTATCGAACCGCAAAACTAACTTTGTTTTTAAAGGTTTTATTTAAATATAAAAAAAAATACTTATTAGATCTCGTTCAAACCAATTTTCGGTGGAAGTTTGCATGGTAATGTACATCATATATTTTTTTTAGTTTTATCATACTCTTATTTTAGGAGTTACAGGGGGGGGGGACACACATTTTACCACTTTGGAAGTGTTTCTCGCGCAAGCTATTCATTTTAGAAAAAAATGATATTAGAAACCTTAGTATCATTTTTGAAGACCTATCCATAGATACCCCACACATATGGGTTTGATGAAAAAAAAATTTTTGAGTTTCAGTTCTAAGTATGGGGCACCCCCAAAATTTATTACTTTTTTTAAAATTTTGTGTGAAAACCTTAATGCGGTTCACAGAATACATCTACTTACCAAGTTTCAACAGTATAGCTCTTATAGTTTCGGAAAAAAGTGGCTGTGACATACGGACGGACAGACGGACAGACGGACAGACGGACAGACGGACAGACAGACATGACGAATTTATAAGGGTTCCGTTTTTTGCCATTCGGCTACGGAACCCTAAAAATCGAATTTTACGCGGGCGGAGCCGCGGGCAAAAGCTAGTATCATAGAAAACAGACGTTTCACTTAATTTCTAAAAAACTAAGCCAGTTATCAAAAATCCGTTCTCAGCGTTTCTGTATACCGACACATTAAAACAAAAACTACAATACATCCATTGTAGCTTCCGATAAATATTAGAAGAATGAAGATTTTTGAGCAACTTTTAGGAGAAATTCCTATCGAGGCAATTGTATCCCATCGTGTTTCCACTTCACAGCGAATTTAGATTAAATACCCTAAATACATGACGATGAAAAAAGTAATCGTCTTGTTTTTAAACTGCAGCTAAAAATCGCTTAAAACGACAGTCTAAGCCGTTAGTAATGAGCTGATGTGTTTCTTCCACTAGGTCTCCGGAAGTGCTCGACGGTGCTCGCACTAACGGACCGGGAGAAGGCTCCGGAGCCGATGCGGGCGCACAACCGACTGCGAGCTCCTTCCGTTTGCTCCCGGTGCTCCTCGCTTCTGTCCCTCGCCGGTGCCGGCGGATCTAGGTCTGTACACAACATTAGTTAACATTTATTCATTAAGACTGGGGTTATTTAGGGGCGGATAAACAAATTTCTTAAGAGCCGGCAACACACTTGCAGTTCGTCTGGTGCTGCCAATGTCCATGGGCGGCGTTGATCGCTTACCATCAGGCGACCCGTCCGCTCGCTTGCTCGCGTTACTCATAAAATAAAATAAATGCAATGTTTGCAATTAAGGGTCAATTTACACCGCGGCGGAAAGGAATGGAATGGAGTGCCAATTTCGCCTCATGACGCGAGAATGCGCGCGAATTCGCTGGGGTGATCGAGTATTCCAGCGAATTGTGTCGTAAACTCTTGGCACCGCACTGTGGGGCTAGACAAAGTCACAAGCGTTTGGCGCTAACGCTAGTCGACAAAAATGTATGAACAAAACAAATGACTGTAGAAAAACCACGATAATAATTACTAAACACGCTGTGTTTGATACTGTCGGCTGTCAATTGTCAAGCGAAGTACGCTAAAGTTATCTACAAGGTCCGCGAGAACGCCAGCGAGCGTTCAAGTTAGCGTAGTTAATTATTCAAACACAGCGTGTTTAGTATTATTATCGTGGTTTTTCTACAGTCATTTGTTTTGTCCATACATTTTTGTCGACTAGCGTTAACGCCAAACGCTTGTGACTTTGTCTAGCCCCGCTGGTTTGACCGACACCTCTTTCGCGCCACTTCCCACGGATTCCACAGGTGGCGCCGACTAGGGGACTTCTCGAGAGGACTCCAAACCTCGAAAGATGTGCGACGTTTTTTATCTTATTTAATTTGTATGTCATACAATTGATATAAAGTTCATTATGCTATGTACAATTTCGTTGCAAAAAGTCGCTTCCATTCCATTCCGCGGCGGTGAAAATTAACCCTAAGTGTTATTATATACCTACCACTTAATATAGATAACCACAGAATAAATGTCGGAACAGTTTTAGAAGTAGTGTTGCCCAAAATCAGTCTTGGTCTTGCAGTCTTGGTCTTGTTCTTGCATTTTTGCAAGACCAAGACCAAGACCAAGACTGCCTAATTTTAGCAAGACCAAGAACAAGACTGGCAGTGCAAGATTTGAGCAAGAACAAGACTAAGCCTGCGAGACTCTTGCGTCTTGCAGTTAACGTGAAATCGCGCACATATTTGCGAAAAACAAAATAAAATTTGAATTTCGCGGGCCGACCTCCGTTCTTTTTTACCCACTACAAGTACCTAAGTACTTGACTGTGATCTCACCTGATGGTAAGTGACGATGCAGTCGAAGATGTTATCGTACTACCTTGGAAGAGGTAAGCAACCCCTAACGGTTTCTACACAGCATCACACCGGAACGCTAAATCGCTTGGCCGTGCGTCTTTGCTGGTAGGGTGGTGACTAGCCACGGCCGAAGCCTCTCACCAGACCAGGTCTGAGCCAAATAAGAAATTATAAAATTGAAAATTCCAAAGTGGCCCGTAGCGGGAATCGAACCCGTGACCTCCCATTTCAATCCGAGCGCGCGCCACTGCGCTAGGAGGTCGTTGTGGCTATTAAGAGTATTAAGACTGAGTGTCGTATCGGGGAGTGTAGGAGTTCGGGACCAGCAATAGGCTAATAGGTAATTGCGAGACTTGCGAGACTCTTGCTGCAAGACCAAGACCAAGACCAAGACTGGGAGTGCAAGAACAAGACCAAGACCAAGACTAGATGTACTGGCGCAAGACCAAGACCAAGACTGGCTGAGTCTCGTCTTGTTCTTGCATTTGGGCAACACTATTTAGAAGGTTTGGCTTTCAGTGGGCAGTGCTTAGAAAACCGTATTCATTGCTATCGTAATCGCATACATATTCTACGTAATTGGTAGAATCTGACGTATACACTTTTTCTATCCAATCCCATTTCCAGGAGGCAAGTTTGTTTACGATTATGATTGTTTTTGCTATACAATCGCCAAGATGATTTGATATGAGGCTTCGGCCCAGCTAATTACATGACATCAAGTACCTAATAAAGGAAATTGAAATTAGTACGAACTTTAAATGGATCCCAAAACAGATTCAAGTCGCTGGTAATTACCGGCCTGTGATTAGGCCTCATTAATTGCCTTCCTTCACCGATGATCGTTTACTCATTAGTCTTTTGTGATGCTATCGAATAATATTCATTACCAACGGCTTTGTTTAACTTCATTCACTCATGAATATCGCACAGAAATTCACTATTGAATGAAAAAGCATTCTTTTCAATAAAATAATATCAAATTGCGTTTTTATTCTACTCTTATTCAATTTTCACAGTTTTAAATATTTAAGCATGATATCGGACATAAACTATCATCAAGGTTCAATTAAAAAGCAATCTGTATCCACGTAGAATAAAACGGTTCGTTGACTGACAACTTTTAATACTTCAAAGTTCAAAGCTGTGAAATGATGAAAGTTTTAAAACATCGTTATCTCTCGCTTTGATCGTCTCGTTCAAGGGTTCTAAAGCGTGAACTTGTAATGAATGTTAAAATAAAAAAAAAGATTCTCAAGATTTTTGTTGTTGATGTTTCGCTAATCCCGTGGGAACGATGGATTTTTCCGGGATAAAAAGTAGCCTATGTGTTAATCGGGGTTATGAGCTATCTATGTTCCGAATTCAGCCAAATCGGTTCAGTATTTGCGGCGTGAAAGAGTAACAAAGATCCATCCATACAGACTACAGTCTTACAAACTTCCGTAATGTTAGTAGGATTGTACCACGAAAATAATTGTAACGAACAATTTTTAATTTATTTACAACTGCCAATTTTTTCTGTTTTTTTTTTTGTGCTCAGTGCTACTAACTATATAGTCAGAAGTTTTTTTTAGTAATTATGTACCTACGTATAAAAATATACAATTACGATTTCGATGAAAAATTCTTTACACTTCCGTGATCCTTCCGAGTTCCGCGTACAAAAAAAAACATGCTTTATCTATATTAGAGTGAATTAGTATCGCGCTACATTGATATTCAGTGACCTTCAATTACCAATAGCATGCAACAAAGTTGTAAGGAGGCATTGTACCTTAAATTAATTATTTCTGAACAAAAAACGTACCAAGCTTAACGTGCAGTGTTAATTGCTTTAAATGGGTACCTGTTTTATCTCCTTCCGAACCCTGCCAACGGTTAATGAGGTTACCATGGCCTTTATAAGACACGGTCCTTAACCTCTAGCTGAGAAGTTTGGTCCAAAAGACTTACGGCCAAAATTCCGGACCACGGGGTCTTGAATTAATGACAAGTAACGTGTGTGTGCGTAACTGCGTGATGTTTGTAATCAAAAAGGCTTGACAAATTCTCTACGTTAAGTTCCCTTCAGGAGTTACATAATACTCTTAAAAGTCCCCGCTTGAGAAAAGACTCTTGCTAATGATGATGTTGTAGAATTTAGTTGATTTTTTCAAGAATAAAGATGAATTATTTTTGTTGAGAAATACCTACCATTTTTGTAATAATAGTTATGTTTTATTATCTTTAATTATCTTTTTCGTCATTACTTCTCGTTTTATTATTAACAAAAAAAATTGTTTGTTTTTAATTTTAAATAAGAATTCGTAATTATTTTTAAAGTTTTAATTATTTTTAAACTGAGCAGTGTTATAGGTACGCTTGTTAGCGTTTCATTACCTACAGAGTTCCCCATTTATATTTAGAGTAAGTATTATTATTATAAGTCTACTTCTCGCAGAATTGCTCAATGAGACGATAAGTACTTATATAATGTGGTATGACGAATGGGATAATTATACAGAGGTCAATCAAAACTCCACGGTTCAAAGGTAACTTGTTATCTTTATCATTATGTTTAATGAAATCATCATTCGAAAATTAAAAAAAAAGATGATTTATGACCAATAAATGTTCACACCAACATTGGACAGGCGAAGGCTGTACTTTGTACTACTCATTTTGTACTTTAACCACAAGACTTAACAAGTAAATACTTAATTAAAATAGACACGACTGTCCTGTGATAGTACGACTTTTTCCAAAAAAATATTGCCTATGTTACTCCGAATGATGTAAAGATTCCAATGATACCCCATATTTTGTCCAAATCACTTCAGTGGTTCAGAAGTTATGGTGGAATAAAGGAACTCACATACATACAACCCTAAAAACATTACACGAAGAGCAACTTAAAAACTACCTAATAGAAGTTGGCATACATTGAAATCAGTAAGATCGTCGGTCGCTGATTGTGGCTAAGAATACGCTAGAGTGTACTCAGCAATATAGTGCCTCTACATAGTTGGTGAGAATAGACGATTACTGTAGCCGCCGGTAATCGTCTATACCAGCTAATTCATCTATTGCCAACCAGTGTGGTTAAAAAAATGTATATAAAAACTTGCTAATAGAAGTTGGCATACATTGAAGTCAGTAAGATAGTCGGTCGCTGATTGTGGCTAAGAATACGCTAGAGTGTACTCAGCAATATAGTGCCTCTACATAGTTGGTGAGAATAGACGATTACTGTAGCCGCCGGTAATCGTCTACTTATACCAAATTCATCTATTGCCATTTAGTGTGGTAAAAAATGTATATAAAAACTAGCTAATAGAAGTTGGCATACATTGAAATCAGTAAGATCGTCGGTCGCTGATTGTGGGTAAGAATGCGCTAGAATGACACAGCAATATAGCGCCTCTACATAGTTGGAGAAAATAGACGATTACTGTAACCGCCGGTAATCGTCGATACTTGCTTAGATAGACGATTACCAGTGATGGGCGATTATTCATCTATTGCCATTTAGTTAAAGACGATATTCTCGAAAAAACGTAAGATAGCTTATTCTAATTACTATACAAGTCTTGCCCGCGTGGAATGGTGGCAAGAACACTGGCTGCATTTCCGCGTTGAACAGCTAGGCTGATACGTTGCGCAAAAAATGAGCCTGCCCTTCTGTCTGTCACCAGATAGCTCGATTTATTAATTAATATTACCTGTATATTAGGCTTGCGAATTTTTCAAGGCATTTTTCCGGGTTTATTATTAGAGAAGGTCAATATTAAATAAGGTCTGTACCAGGGACGGGGCCGCGGCAGCTTCGCGTGCGTCAGAGAAGGCTGTAATATCATAAATGCTATGAGGTTTTCAAACCAAATTCACATTAAAAATGATTCGATGTGATCTATAAATGAAATATACGGATGCATAAGCATTTAAAAAAAGAAGATCAATTATTATGTGAACTATAGATTCGTGTGTTTTTAAGGGTTCCGTAACCAAAGGGTAAAAACGGGACCCTATTACTAAGACATCGCTGCCCGTCCGTCCGTCTGTCACCAGGCTGTATCTCTTGAACTTGAAATTTTCACAGATGATGTGTTTCTGATGCCGCTATAACAACAAATACTAAAAAATAGAATAAAATAAATATAAAGGGGGTCTCCCATACAACAAACGTGATTACTTGCTCGTTTTGGAAATTGGTGGGCAGTTGAGTGTTTAGTTTTTAGGTTTCCGTAGCCGAATGGCAAAAAACGGAACCCTTATAAATTCGTCATGTCTGTCTGTCCGTCCGTCCGTATGTCACAGCCACTTTTTTCCGAAACTATAAGAGCTATACTGTTGAAACTTGGTAAGTACATGTATTCTGTGAACCGCATTAAGGTTTTCACACATAAAAAAGTAATAAATTTTGGGGGTATGGGGGCCCCATACTTAGAACTGAAACTCAAAAATTTTTTTTTCATCAAACCCATATGTGTGGGGGTATCTATGGATAGGTCTTCAAAAATGATACTAAGGTTTCTAATATCATTTTTTTTCTAAAATGAATAGCTTGCGCGAGAGACACTTCTAAAGTGGTAAAATGTGTGTCCCCCCCCCCTGTAACTTCTAAAATAAGAGTATGATAAAACTAAAAAAAATATATGATGTACATTACCATGCCAACTTCCACCGAAAATTGGTTTGAACGAGATCTAGTGAGTAGTTTTTTTTAATACGTGTTGATATTCAACAAGTCTAATATTTTGTTTAACTTTGATGACGACAGATGGCGTTGCACGTATTTAACTCGCGGAATTTGGTGGGCAGCGTTGTTTACTGGTTAGTTTACTTTAATACTATTGAGAATAATTTGGTCTTGATAGTGCGGAACCCTCAGTGCACGAGCCCGACTCGCACTTGACCAATTTTTTAATACTATTAACAATTGGTCTTGATAGTATGGAACCCTCAGTGCGCGAGCCCGACTCGCACTTGTCACAATTTTTTTTCTGTATAGTGTTATCCTTGTGGTAGAACTCTTTTCCACACACTACTGCGAAGTAGGTAATAGATATTATGTTTAGATTCGACTGTGTTAATTTCGGCTTGAAGTCAAAAATGTCTTATAATTAGTCGACCATACCCTCCTATACCTAAGTCTCAATCATACCGTTAATATTTTTGGTTTAACGGCCTACAAGCCGTATTTAGGTGATTTTGAATGAAGTTTTATGCAAAAACTATAAAGACAATTACTTTCAAATTTACACGTATGTATTTTGGGTCTTTAATCTAAAATCGCTTAGAAGCAGAAACACGATTGGATAAAATTTTCTCGATAGAAAGTTCTCCCAAAAGTTGCTCCAAAATCTCAGTTTTTCTATGTTTTATCGGAAACTACAATGGATGTAATTGTAATTTTTGTTTTAATGTATCGGTAATAATAATATCCTAAAACGCTTAGAACAGATTTTTGATAACTGGCTTAGTTTTTGAGTAGTTAGGTAAAACGTCGTTTTTCTGCTATATTCTTCCGCGACGCTGCATGTCGCACTTACCAAATCTCCGTGAGAGTGAGAAAGACAAAAATAAATTCAATAAATCCCCTTGAGATTCATTTTTATCATTTTTTAACGGAACTCTAAAAACTTAACACAACCATATCAGAAACTATAGCGCGAGTTCAAAACAACTCCTCAAGGTTTCATCGTAAAGTAATAGCATATATAGCAGGGGTGGCCAACAGGTCGATCGCGATCGACCGGTCGATCGCGACTGTTAGTCCAGTCGATCGTCGCAAGGCAAAAAATATAAATACGTAGACCTGCCCAACGTAATCACCTACTGCTGGACGCATCATGCATCATCTTGTATAATTTTTGAACAATTGTTAACATCAAGGATCATATTATGGAAAAACATCCTACCTACAATTAAATTTCTGAGAAATATACGATAGAAATTAGGGCAGTGCTAACAGACTTCTAAATTCGCTTTGTTGATTTCAGAAAAATTGAGAACTTGGTTCAATTCATCAGTTATCCGTTCAATGATTCCATTGATCATAGTGATATCTATGAATTGACTACAAAAGGGGATTGAAACTTTCTGGCATAGCGACCTGGCCGCCATTTTGATTTTTTTTCGAAATCGCGGCGCACGATTTAAGTGGTATGTATGGGTAGAAGACACATAGACGAACAAATAATGTCATGTAACATAGTACCCTAAAGTGTCACGTTACCGAGATATTTGAAGGTAAAGATAGACATATGAGGACAACGACAATCATTAAAAATAGACTTATCCTCATATGTCTGTCTTTACCTTCAAATATCTCGGTAACGTGACACTTTGGGGTACTATGTTACTTGACATTATTTGTTTGTCTATGTGTCCTCTATCCATACATACTACATTCATCGTGCGCCGCGATTTCGAAAAAAAATCAAAATGGCGGCCAGGTCGCTATGCCAGCTTCCATACAAAAAAATTCAAACCCCTTTGCAGATACATTTCAAATGGAGCACATGATGTTACAAAACGAAATTATTACTCTGCGCTGCGACATATTTCTTAAAGCAAGGTCATCCTCATCCTCTGGTCAAGATTTCTGGGCATTGGTTTCCAACGAAAAATATCCAAATTTGAAGAAATGTATTGAACAACTTGCTACAAGATTGACTACTGAACTATGCTGTTTCATTTAAGGATTCTAAAAGTATGAAGTGGTAGATCGCACAGGGTCTCGTTAGTGAACAAGAGATCCTGGGTCCAATCAAGTTGGCCACACCTGATATATAGCATAGGGCCGCATTGAAGATAAACAAAAACACACTAAGTGAGGTTATTAATTACTGCCGTCTATGTTTATACTCATTTGAATTTAATCTAGTTAAAAGTTTTATAAACAACGTAATGAACACTATAATTAACTACTATTATACGGCGTTGTAACATTGCGTAGCGCAGGAAAATACGAACTATGTATTTAATTAAACTATTTATCTACACCTAGTTAATTAGGAATTTTATAAAGGAATACAAGTATAAGTTGTTTTCACACTAATATTATAAAGGCGAAAGTTTGTGTGTAAGTGTGTGTGTGTGTAAGTGTGTATGTTTGTTACTCCTTCACGCCGCAACTACTGAACCGATTTGGCTGAAATTTGGAACATAGATAGCTTATAATCCGGATTAAAACATAGGCTACTTTTTGTCCCGGGAAAATCCGTAGTTCCCATGGGATATTTAAAAAACCCTAATTTTCAACAGTAAGCTACAGCTATAGGTAGATTACTTTGACAATCTGTCCTGAAAGTAGGTGTAACTAAAGGGTAGGGTGACGAAATTCAATTTTTTCTCAAGATTAGTAAAAAACCTGTCAAGTGCGAGTCGGACTCGCGCACTGAGGGTTCCGTACTACAACCGGAGGAATAAAACCATAAAAAATACTTTTCTTATCGAACCGCAAAACTAACTTTGTTTTTAAAGGTTTTATTTAAATATAAAAAAAAATACTTATTAGATCTCGTTCAAACCAATTTTCGGTGGAAGTTTGCATGGTAATGTACATCATATATTTTTTTTAGTTTTATCATACTCTTATTTTAGGAGTTACAGGGGGGGGGGACACACATTTTACCACTTTGGAAGTGTTTCTCGCGCAAGCTATTCATTTTAGAAAAAAATGATATTAGAAACCTTAGTATCATTTTTGAAGACCTATCCATAGATACCCCACACATATGGGTTTGATGAAAAAAAAATTTTTGAGTTTCAGTTCTAAGTATGGGGCACCCCCAAAATTTATTACTTTTTTTAAAATTTTGTGTGAAAACCTTAATGCGGTTCACAGAATACATCTACTTACCAAGTTTCAACAGTATAGCTCTTATAGTTTCGGAAAAAAGTGGCTGTGACATACGGACGGACAGACGGACAGACGGACAGACGGACAGACGGACAGACAGACATGACGAATTTATAAGGGTTCCGTTTTTTGCCATTCGGCTACGGAACCCTAAAAATCGAATTTTACGCGGGCGGAGCCGCGGGCAAAAGCTAGTAATTTAATAATAACAAAGAATAAACGTTAAAACAAAGAAACCGCGGTTGGTATAACAATATAACATACAATTTTCTCGCAATCAAAGTGAAAAGTAGATTGTAGGTATAACTCGCTCATAAACTCATTTTATCCTCGACTTAAATACCTCACCTTCGGCTCGGGGGATAAGCACCTCGAATATAATGCATTGTTTTATGCAATTGCTTTTTAATCTACGATTTATGGGTTTCGTACCGCAATTGAGGGAAACATAACTATGATAATATCACTTTATTTTTTATTTATAGTTCTAGTTTCAATTCAATGTAGGTATTAAGTGTGCGGCCGTTATGATAATTATTAATATTTCTAGGTGTTTTTAGAGTTCCATATCAAAATGGTAAAGTGGAACCCATAAGGTCAGAACATCCGTCCGTCCGTCACACTCGATTATTTCACTAACTATTAGAACTATCGACATGAAAACTTGGAATATAAATTATTTTTCACCGGCCCGACAACATACTTTGAAAAAAAAAATTTTTATGAAAACGGGGAATTTCCGGGAATTATTGAAAGTGAGATAAGTATATCGTGTGAAGTAAATGAAGGGACTTTTATTTTATTTGGTTTTGAAATCCATAATAGTTTTTAATTTTGATTTATTGGGTAGTGTGGGAAAAACACCGCACATATCTCCGAAGTTAACCGATCTAAAACACCGAAATATTATGCGGTTTGTTAACACAAGTGATTTAACGTTTTGTTTCTTCTGGGGTATGGAACCCTCGGTGCGCGAGTCTGACTCGCGCTTGGCCGATTTTTTTCTAGATATTCCCACATGAATGGAATCGGCCTTGATTTCGAAAGTGCTATTGTGTAGAGTGCAGTGACCTATGTTAATTGCGTATGTGTGATGTCTTTTATACCTCTTGAATGGCGTATTGTTATGTTTTATTGCTATATTGCAATAATTGCAGCGCCACTACTGCGATTGTAATCACCATTCCGCTTTCTTATATCATTTAACACGTACGATTGTAACGTAATAAATTAACTAATAACTTAACAACTGATAATTTTCTTGATGAAGATAAGTTTTCAGTAAGTTTTCATTTAAAAAAGTTTAAGAATCAAAATTTGAATTACACTTTAATTAACTACACACTTATATGCATTCCCCCAGTTTTATTGACTTTTTGGCTTAAAACTCTGTGCACGTATTAATATTATCTATTTATTGTACCCAAATTCGCAAAATAAAGATAATTGAATTGAATTGAATAATAATATATTAAGTACCTACTAATATATAACTAAACTTTTAGTGGTCAACTGCGTACGCTATTACTTTTGAGTATAGTTAAAAATTAGAAACAGCCATGAGCAAGAAATCTGGTAAATTCCGATATTCCATAATAATTTTGCACGTGAAGTTGGGCTAATTTTAAAATGGAAAAAGAAAAATATTTCGGATTGGTATCAAACTTGATGGGGAAACACATTTTTAAACTGGTTTTGATAAAAATAATACGAAGCTGTTATTTTACCGGTTTCGGGTGAGAAATGACCAAGATTTCTACCGTCTTTAACAACAATATTTTTGTTTTATTTTTTACTTAGGTATGTACTACAAATACCAATTTCAGACCTGTAATTGTCTTACCCAACTATTTTTGCCAATTAAATCTGTTAATCTGTTAATTGATACTGAGTTTATTTAGAGAAGTTTCATTAATTGAACGATACTTTAAAAATCTTAATTCTTAAACTGTGTTTGTATGTTACAAAAATTATAGTGACATTTTATAGTAATCTTTTGCTGCAATGCTATATTCATTATGCAAATATTCTAAAATCTAAACGAACAAAATGTCAGTGGGAAATTGAATTTATAAACTGGTCTTGGTCTAACCTTTATTTATTTATTAACATTTATTTTGTGTTCCAAAAAAGGAGACACTGGTGCTAATTCTGTTTAAACTAAACTAATTTAAAGTAGTGCTATCCTTTTCAAACTGCTCCCTGTGGAAAGGAGAGCACTATTTTAAATTAGTATAGTTTAGAGATTTTGCACAACAGAATCGACCACCTTTAGTAATAATTCAATCATTTATTATATTACATAACCAGGAACACATTACAGAAAAACTCCAATACGTTTCCCTGGGTCACAAAGTCATTAAATTAAAAAATATTCAGTCATCACATTAAAAATAAAATTACACAATAAATTCTTCAGTCTATAAAATTAATCATTACATTTATCATTATATTAAAAATTAAATTAAGTTATTAACAAAAATATAAAATACTTAATACTGTTGTTCCGTTACGGCACGGAAAGGGATTTAGATCAAAACTCCCGCCATCCATAGGCGATTTTCGAACTGGCATAATGCATAGACAACACGCAGCTTAACCAGCTGTCATGCATTTCGTACTGTACAAACCTCGAAGAAGTGTCAACGTCACCGATGACAAAACGACTAACCGCCACCTTCAAGTCGTTAACGCTCGAGAAACGGTCACGCGCGCGCGCCGTGTGTAAAAAAAACACCAAAAAACCCCCTTTTTCAACGATAAAAACCCATAATTCCCTGCATCACCAAGGTGGAAATCACCGTGTGCAGCTTCAGGCAGTTCAAGGTACGTACGAGTGCCTTCTTCTTCTTCTTCTTTCTTGATTGCAGCTTCAGGTCTCCATGGTCCCTGGTGTCACATTGACCGTCCCCGATCTATTGTGACGCCGCCATCTACAGTTCCCAGCCAATGCTCGTTGCCGCCAGGAACAGCAGCAGCATCTTGGCTGGAAGAAGTTTAGCATCAATTGGGTCCAGTATGAATTTCCCCAGAAGACTGCTGCGCTTGTGCATTAGTGCCGGGCAAGAGCAGATCATGTGCATCGGCGTTTCCGCCGCCTCGTTGCAGAGTCTGCACATGTCTGTATCTCTCAGTTTCAGGTTGTTCATGTGTCGATTTAGTCCACAGTGCCCTGTTAATGCCCGCACTAGTATACACAAGTTTTTCTTACTGAGGTTCAGAGCCTCAGAAGCTGCTTTCCCATTGAAAGGTTTTATGAGAGCCTTTGAATGGTTCATTCCAGTCAATTTCCTCCAACGCATCGCTAGATCGAATCGACAATAGATTGTCAGGGTTAATTGCGCCAGGCTTTTAGGTATGCCGCAGACAGGTTCAGGTCCTATCTGCTTGCCTTTTGCACCTGTTCTTGCAAGTTCATCGGCATTTTCGTTGCCGATGATCCCTGTGTGACCAGGAACCCATCGTAGAATTACCTTGTTGCTTGCGGCCAGGGTATTCAGTGTTCTCCTGCAGTTCTCGACCAGCTTTGAGTTAAGTTTCTCAGAAGACAGGGCCGATAGAGCCGCTTGGCTATCCGAATGGATATAAATTGTTTTGTTTTTGTAGTCCTTTTGCAGACAGGTTTCGGCACAGTCGATAATAGCGAAAACCTCTGCCTGGAATATGGAGGCATAAATGCCAAGGTTACGACACAGTTTTACCTTGGCCGTCTCTCCATAGATTCCGCAACCTACCTCTTTACCTGACTTTGAGCCATCCGTATACCACTTCAGGCTTCCCGGTTTCCAGGAGACCCGGTGCTCAAGCCAGTCGTTTCTGCTGGGAATTTCCACAGTGTAATGTTTTTGGAAGTCCAGTCTTAGAGGCATAGTGTCCGTAGGCATCCCTAAAACCGGAATTTCAAGTATTGAGTCTTGCAGGTTCCTCATGGCTTGAGAGAGCCAGTAAACCTCCCCCTGACTGATCAGCCTGTACATGCTGGCTCTCGCCTCCTTCCTCATGTGCAGGTGAAGAGGAGTGAGGTTTAGGAGAGCCTCCAGTGCTGCACCGGGAGAGGTGCTCATAGCTCCCGTTATAAGTAGACAGGCCGTACGTTGTAGGCTGCCTAGTTTGTTCTGGGTTGTTGTTTGCATCGTTTTGCTACACCATGCCACAGAGGCGTAGCAGATAATCGGTCTTACAATGGTGACATAAAGCCAGTAGCTTATTCTGGGCTTTATGCCCCATCTATTGCCCGCCATCCGATTGCAAATGCCCAAAGCCGTCTTTGCTTTCTTGAGTACTCCGTCCACGTGAGCGTTCCAGGTCAGCTTCTGGTCCAAGGTTACACCCAGGTATTTGACCTCCGTTGAGAACGGAATACTGACATTGTTCAACTTTGGAGAACGTAGTTTGTCCAGCTTACGCTTCCTAGTGAATGGTATCAAGACAGTTTTGTCAGCATTGACTGTGAGTTCGTTCTCTGTGCACCATTTTTCAACGGTGTTGAGTGCTCTTTGCATAAGATGGGAAAGGGTATCCTGACATTTACCCCGCACAGTGATGACCAGGTCGTCTGCATAGCCCTGAGTATCAATGCGTAAGTCAGCCATCTTATACAGGAGTTCATCAACGGCTAGTGTCCACAGAAGAGGTGACAGTACCCCCCCCTGCGGACAGCCCCTCGTAGTGAGCACTTCAATAGAGATCTTGTTTAATTCAATCTTGGCTTTCCTATTTGAGAGCATCGCCTCCACCCATCTGATGGTCGTTCTGTCAGCCTGCTTACTAGCTAGGCCGCCCACCAGTGTGCGAATTGGGGTGTTGTCGAAAGCTCCCGCAATATCCAGGAAAGCCGAGAGCGCGATTTCTTTGTCTTCCAGCGCCTTCTCAATCCTGTCAACCAGGTTGAGCAGAGCAGTTTCTGTGGACCTGCCTTTGCAGTAGGCATGCTGGTTTACATGTATGGGTTTCTCAATGAGGAACACATCCCTAATATACCAATCTAGCACCTTCTCCATTGTTTTCAGAAGAAAAGATGATAGGCTGATGGGTCTGAAGGATTTCGGCAATGCGTAGTCCTTTTTCCCCGCTTTTGGTATAAAAATTACCTTAACTTTGGTCCATTGTTCTGGTATAAATCCCCAGGCATAACTTGCCCGGAAGATCTTAACCAGATGCGGGACTAACAGCTTGGCTCCCTTTTGCAAAAGAAGAGGGGTGATACCGTCAATACCGCATGCTTTATTGGGGTTAAAAGAATTAATAGCCCACCCCACAATTCCAGGTCTGAAGACAGTAGCAGCCCTTTTCCAATCTTCCGGTTTAGGTCGGCGTGGATGGGTGGTCACAAGGTCTCCAGCGTCCATGTTGATCGCTCCTGGAAAGTGAGTCCTGGCTAGTAATTCTATAGTCTCCTTCTCGTTTGACGTGAAGGAGCCGTCCGGATTTTTTAGGAGTCCAAGCTGGTTAGGATTGGCCTTGGCTAGTGTTTTGTGTAGTCTAGCTCCTTGAGGTAAGCTGTTGATCTCCTCACAGAACCTTCTCCATGATGCCCGCTTGGCCTTCCTGATCTCCTTGCTGTATTCTTTTAGAGCCGTCCTGTAAGTATCCCAGTCGTTGGTCGCTTTGGCTCTGTTGAATAACTTACGTGTTTTATCTCGGAGTCTTTTCAGCCTCGAGTTCCACCACGGTACCCTATGCCTTGTAGTCTTCACCTTAAGCGGACAGCTGTCTTCGAAGGCGCTGATAGTCCCACGAGTGACAGTCTCGACCGCTAGGTCTAGGCATTCGAGTGATCTAATACTTTTAGGGACAGACTCCAAATGGTCCTTCAGATTGTTGATATAGTCATCCCAAGACGTGCATCTTGGGTCCCTATAAGTAACGGTTTCTACGTCAAATGTTGTCTTTAAGCTAAAACTTAAATGTCTATGATCTGACATAGAAATCTCATCACTTACCTCCCAGTCCTCAATGTATCTGGCTAAATTGTTGGTAGCAAAAGTGATGTCTAAAACTTCCTGTCTTGCTCTTGTCACGAACGTTGGCGCATTTCCCCTATTTAAGAGCTGTAAGCAGTTGGCTAAAAGGAAATCAAAAAGATGCTCACCCCGCTCATTGGTATCACTGCTTCCCCAGGCTACGTGGTGGGCGTTTGCATCACAGCCCACCAGCAGTTCCGCGTTGTGCTTCCGTGCGTATTCGACCACCGGAAGTAGTTCCATCGCCGGATTGGTGACCTCCCCGGGTAGGTAAGCTGAGCAGAAAATGATTTTACGCCCCCCCCACCCGTTGATGTTGACATAAGCCGCCACCAGATCATCAGTGCATAACTCTGGAACAGGCAGAAAGTTAGTGTTTTTGCCGAAAACTAAACATGCCCTGGGCCTGCAGCCATTGGTGTTGGATAGCAACTTACCGCCAGTGTTCAGACCCAGGATCTTTGAGTGCGAGACCCAGGGTTCTTGTATGAGAGCGAGGTTGTAGTCACCTTCCGCAAGACACTTCTCCACTATGGCAGCCGCAGCAGCCGCGTGGTGTAGATTTGCCTGCAGAACCCTCGCCGCCCCGCCCCGAGTAGCCATTTTTATTTGCCCCTTTTTATGACTGGTGGAGGTTGGTTTTGGTCACCGCCCGTTATTGTGAGCGTTTGCCCTTTACCGGGAGGGTGACCTGCCGACCTCCTATCAGCCTTTTTCTTACGGCGTGCCACAGCGCTGCTCGGTGCGGTGGACGAGCCCACCAGCCCGCTCGGACCGGGAGTGGATGTCGTGTTGCTGGTATTAGAGCCAGCTGCCCCTCCCTCACGTCCGCTCAGGACAGGTATGGCTGTCCCCGAGTGTCCAGCTACTCTGCCTCCCAACCCGCTCGGCCCAGGGATAGCCACCGTGCTGTCACTGTGTCCAGACGTCGACCCCCCCAGACCGCTCGGGCCGGGAACTGCAGTTATATTGCTGGTCTGCGCTGTAGTTGCCCCCGAAGTCTGATTTTTGTGTTCTCCTTTTATCCTGAACAGCATCTTCCGGAAGCCAATGGTGACACGGAAGTCACATGCACGGAGAGTTTCAACCGAAGCCTCGTCCAGTGAGAGGACAGCAACTATGCCTCCCTCTTCGACCTTTTCGTTTAGGACTCTCCAATGCTCAGGGAATAAGCCCTCATTCTGGTATCTGATTATGCTTAACGCCCTTGCAACGGTGGGCGCCTCAGATAGCGGAATGAGGACTGTTGCTGTTACTGGCCTGGGTAATTCACTGTCTTCCATAATGGACAGACTAGCCTCAGGCCAGGGTTTGCACCGTGAAATTTCCTCCGCAAGCCAGTCTTTGCTACTCTGGTTCTCGCAGGTTACGAGAATCCAGCCTGTCTTGTGGGTGAAGCCAAGGAATTTCGGCCCATCTCCTCTGTTGTTGAGACTCTCTCCCCTGAGGAAGATTGTTTCGACCAGAGCATCATGGACCAGCCGCATTTGCGCTTCTGTCATTGGCACAGCATTGCGGATACCAACTCTAGTAGCGCCGGCTATATCTCTGTAGCTGGGGGGAGGGTGGCCCCGCCCCCCAGGGGAGGCTGTTGTCCTTGGAGCCTTGCTCGGCTTATCCTTTGGAGAGGTGTCCTCAGGTCGGCTCCTTTTCAGGTTTCGCCTGTGAGCCCCCCCGCCAGGCTGATCCGAGCTAGGTATTCTTGCTTGGGACATGGCCTCTTCTGGGCTTAGGCCCCTTCCTAGCAGCCTCCAAAGACGTTTCCTACCTGCGCCGCTCAGTCTTTTGTAGCCTGACATGGCGTAGATAGCCAACTCCTCAGGCGTTTTTGTATAGACCTTCCGGGTCCTGGAGGTTCTGGGTCCTGCGTCGCCCATTGGGTCGTCTACAATGTTGCCTGGAGCAGGTATGGCAGAGTCGCTTGAAGTCCCCTGCGCCTGCGATGTACCAGGGTTTGCGGAGTCTATTGAGCTCCTCCGCGCCTGGGAAACTCCAGGTGTTGCGGAGTTTATAGAGCTCCTCCGCTCCTGGTTTGGTTCATCCGAAGTGGATGATGTTGGGTTAAGGTCCTTTGTTATGTCTGAGTTGTCCATACAAAATCCCACGAGCAGCTAGGGAAAAACGGTCACAGACTTCAGAGCCCCGCATGAAGCCTGAAGGGCTAAAATACTCCTCGATGCGCCCTGGTTTCGAGGAGACACCGTTCGAGACTGAGAAAAACCCCCTCAGCCACGGGTCCATCGGCACGGTACGTATGACACCTTAGACTGGGGTGTGTGTTGTGTAATAGTGTATTTGTGTGTGGTTTGACATCTCTGTGCTGCGCGCCCCACCCCGTTCCCAGGGAAGGCGCCCAGCACAGAGACATGTCAGTGTAGTGTGTAGTGTTTGTTCTGCTGTTGGGGACGTTGTGGAGAGAAGGAAAGTATGTGGATCCAGGAGGTCTTAGGCGCGCACCGCAGGAACAGACAGGCTGCCCCGCAGCGCACGCCATAGAGCCTCCCGGGGATAGGATGGGCGTAGGTACTTGGATCATAGGAATGATGGGGTGGGAACCTGAACAGTGTTGGGTGTGTCACTGAACAGACCTCTTGTCCAGGGCCCGTAGGGCAGCGGCTATCCGCAACCCAGCCGACCCGCCCGGTTCCATGAGGAATGGCCCACTGGCAGTGTCCCTTGTGGCTACAGAGCTGTCCGAAGAAGCAACTGTATCCCCAAAGAGCACCTCCGTGCCGGGAAAGTACGAGTGCCTTGTAATTGTCGTGCATTTTCGAGTGAGAAAATCGTTCACCGTTCAGATCAGATCTGAATTCCCAATGTAGCATGGGCCTCTTATAGCGAATTGCTACATTTAATGGTGCCGAAACCCGGGATTTTCCGCCTTTTTAACGAATAATTTGTGTATGGTATATCTGGTTAAACGTAATTTAGATTATTCAACTCACGACCTTTTGTTCTCGCGAATTGCGATCTGAATTACTCCGTGTTAAGACCATCCATCGTTAATACCTACATAGATTAAACACATCGGGCAGGGAAGTACACGTAAAACACAACAAATAATTACCTCGTAAAAGTATTGAATTATTGAAAGATCAAATAAACAATCACATCAAATTATCGGTGTTTATTTCAAAGTCGGCTTGCAATAATTCAATCTTTTCAATCGTATTCCACATCATTCTACATAATTAACATCTAATATCGTATTCATCTTATTGTTCCTAACTTTAAAAACGTAATTTATAACACTCATCGAACTAAATATAACTAAATACATGCAAGTAGTCGGGTACCCACATTCCGCGTGCATTTATTCCGACCGCGCCGAGCCGTCCGCGTCGCACATCAACCTTTTGTTTGTACGAATAAAGTTTATAATTCTATATTCGCAAGTCTATTCCATTAGCGTACGGTTCACCACAAAGTGTTGTTAGCGACGTGAACTAGATTACTTATAAAGTAGTGTACAACTTGAGTGGTGTACTGTACATAGATAAGAACTTGTCTGAGGAATAGCTGAATACAGTTCACCGCACAAGTTTTGTTGAGTACAAGTTTACACATTTCATATACATCGTTGCATAACTTGTGTGGTACTGTGTATATACGAACAATTTATGACTCTGTAACTTTATTTGTGTTTTTATTCCCTTATTCGAATTGAAGGCTATTCTATCGTTGCTTTTATATATCTGGCAAATATTAACTTGCAATAATGTCTCTCTTAAGACGGCATTCAGCGCGGAAGGCAGGCCTTCTTAAGAAATCTCAATCAAGATCCGTGGACATTGAATACACGGTTAAGGATTTGCCTTCATTGCGTAGGCAACGTACGATCGCTTATAACCGGGCAAAAAAGGCCTTAGAGGTTGGTCTCACATGCGTAACGGACGACTCTCAACGGGATATGTTTTTTTCATATCATCAGGATATTAAAAAAATCGCTTCTCAGTTTGAAACCACACACTTGGCCATCTTAGAACTTTTGGACGACCCGGACGATGACACGGAAGTTCAAGAACGCTTTGACGAAATGTTCTACAAAATAAATTCAATCTATCGCAGCTTAAATAATAGTGAACCACCCACGACTTCTTGTAACTCACAATGTACTTCATCGTCAAACGTCCGCTTGCCAAAAATAGTACTGAAATCATTTTCCGGGGACATTAAACAATTTCCAGAATATCTAGATACGTTCAACTCGTTAATTAATAATTCAAAGTCTCTGAGCGACACTGAGAAGTTTCATTATTTAATATCTTCTCTCAGTGGTGACGCGTTATCGGTAGTGAGAACGTTTCCTCTGACCAGCGAGTACTATAGTGATGCTTATAACGCTCTCATCGCACGTTACAAATGTAAACGCGACTTAGCTTTTACCAGTTGGAGAGATCTTTTAGAAATTAATTTTAATGTCAAAAATGCTCATGAATTCCGGAAATCACTTGACTTATTTGAAGAGAATCTTTGCATTCTCAAATCAGTTAATCTACCGGTCAGTCACTGGGATTTCGTATTAGTGTACCATATCTTATCGAAATTAGATACAACGATACGCCGTGACTTTGAAGAAAAATATTCGAATACCGAACTACCCTCTTACGTACAACTCAAGGAATTCTTACATTCTAAGTGTGAAGCATTATTACGTGACACGCATTTTACCGAACAATCGAAACAAAATAAACCCACGCAGAAGTCACCTTCATTACCAGTTAAAAATAAGCAAGTGTCACATACATTGATAGCATCGGATGAAAGGCAACTGGATAAGGCTGTTGTATTGTCACGACCTACAAATTGCTCATATTGCCATGAGCCACATACCATTTCAGCATGCCCAGAATTTCTCAAAAAACAATTGACGAGCGTATGCAAATCGCAACAGACAAGAAATGGTGCTTTAACTGTCTGAAAAATTCACATCAATTAAGAAATTGTAATAGCATCTTTTCTTGCCGCACGTGCCGACGCAAACACCATTCTTTACTCCACAGGGAAGCATCGCCTGAGTCGAACCAAACTACATCATCATTAGTTTCACGCTCACACACTAATACAACTGTGTTGTTAGCAACTGCTATCGTCCAAGTTGAAGACGCGTCGGGTAAAATGCAATCTTTTCGCGCTTTGTTTGACACAGGCAGCCAAAGTAATTTTATTACTGAGTCTGCTGTGAAATCATTAAACTTAAAACGATCACACACCGGTGCTTGTGTAAGTGGACTTGGAGAAACGGCAGCTTCTATTTTAGGAGATGTGACCTGTCATGTGGGGACTAATGACAAGGCTTTATTCACTTTGGAATTCCACATTCTACCTAAGATATGTGGCGAGCAACCGATCGCAAATATTAACACAACAGGATGGTCACATATTAAGGAATTAAAATTAGCGGATCCTGGGTTTGATATTCCGGGTCCCATCGATCTTTTGTTCGCAGCTGACGTGTTTGCTGAATCTTTACTCAATCAGAAAATTAAGGGAAACATAAATCAACCTACAGCACTTAATTCTTTGTTCGGCTGGCTTCTGTTAGGTAAAACACGCCTAGCTTCGACTACTCTGTTGCAAACGTCAACATTTGAAACGGAGATTGAATTAAATTCATTAGTTCAACGGTTTTGGGAACTGGAAACATTACCGAAGGCACCAGTTTTAACACCCGAGGAGTTGCTATGTGAGAAAAAATTTGTTGCTGAGCATCGGCGTGACAAAAGCGGGCGATTTATTGTTCAGTTACCATTTAAAGAAGATTCAGAAGTCACTTTCGTTGGATCACGTGACGTTGCTTTACGAAGACTTCATGCGATAGAACGTAGATTATCTCGAGATCCATGTTTACATAATCAGTATGCAGACTTCATGTCTGATTACATTGAAACCGGGCATATGTCGTTAGTCCCTACCGAAGAAACGGGGAAAGGGAAATACTACATCCCTCACCATTGCGTCTTACGCCCTGATTCAGCAACTACACGCTTGCGTGTCGTATTTGATGCCTCAGCTGGAGATTCCAATTCCCGGTCCCTTAACAATACACAACTTATTGGTCCAAAACTGCAATCTAACATCGTTGAATTACTCCTGCACTTTCGTGAACACAAGATTGTCTTTATGGCTGATGTACGGCAGATGTACCGACAGATTTTAATTTCACCTGAGCACCGTGACTATCAGCGTATATTTTGGAGAGCTACACCTGACGAACCCCTTAAAGAATACCGCCTGAATACGGTGACGTATGGTGTGGCTTCGTCTCCTTTCCTTGCTTGTCGCTCGGTGCAACAACTGGCTGAAGACGAAGGAGATTTATATCCAGTCGCAAAAAAGATAATATTATCAGACATCTACATTGATGACGCCATAACTGGATGTGATTCCTTAGAGAACGCACAAGAAGCAAAATCGCAACTTATCGCTTTATTCAATCGGGGTTGTTTTCAACTAAGAAAATGGGTTAGCAATGAGTCAACACTTTTAACTGATCTTCCTGCGGAAGAATGTCTTACCGGTTCTGTATCACTTGACGATTCCGACCCACCAATTTTGAAGGTTCTTGGTCTTAAATGGGACCCCTCATCTGATTCATTTCTCTTCGAGATAAAACCAACAGACCAAATTTGTACGAAACGAACAATCTTGAGTGAACTTGCTAGAATTTTTGACCCTCTTGGATTTTTGTCTCCAATAACTATTCAAGCGAAATCTCTTATTCAAAAATTATGGATACTGGGTGTTGGTTGGGACCAAACTCCACCTGATGATGTGGTCCGAGCATGGAATACGCATCGAAATCAGCTTACTCAACTATCCACACTTCGGATTCCGCGTAGACTCGCAAGTAAACATGCCCAATCATACGAATTGCATGGCTTCGCTGACAGTTCTGAAATCGCGTACGGGGCTGTGATTTATTTGCGCGTAACCGACAAAGAAGGTAAAGTGCAAATATTTCTAGTTTGTTCAAAGGCCAGAGTAGTGCCCTTAAAACGGATCTCGCTTCCTCGATTAGAATTATGCGCAGCGGTTCTCTTAGCAGACCTTTACCAATTTGTTCGAGACACTTACTGCAGTCGCATTTCGTTTGACGCCATTTATTTTTGGTCAGACTCCACTGTCGCTCTATCGTGGCTACATTCCCCATCTTCTCGATGGACAACATTCGTTGCAAACCGCGTCAGTCACATACAAGACATTACGCCTATAGAATGCTGGCATCACATCTCATCAGGTGACAATCTTGCAGACATTTGTTCGCGTGGCCAATTTCCACAAGAAATCGTCAATAACTCCTTATGGTGGGCGGGGCCTAAATGGTTGTCTGAAAATCACGATATGTGGCCTTCCAGCGTAGGTCAGATTTCCACAGATGAGGAAACAATCATCAACACGGAATCACGTAAGGCTGTGGCTTTAGTATCCAACCAAAAACAGGATAATAACCAAAACGGATTGTCGATGTTTGATGATCTTCTCAAACGACACTCTTCCCTGCAGAAACTCGTTAATGTTGTAACGTACATCAATCGGTTTATCCACAACTCACGAAATCCGTCAAATTTAAATCGTAACAATGCCCTTTATAATATTGAACGACGTAATTCATTAAAACAAATCGTAAAACACGTCCAAGGTCAGGTATTTTCAGAACTGATTTCAAGCTTAAAAATTAACAAACCGTTGCTTAAGCCGTATCGGAAACTTAACCTTTTTCTAGATGACCATGATGTTATAAGGGTGGACGGTAGAATATCGAGATCAGGATTAGGTTACGAGCAAAAACATCCTGCACTATTACCTTCTGATCATCCCCTTACAACATTAATCATCAATTCTATTCATCGTAATTACTGTCATCCTGGCATTAACACAACTCATTTTCTGCTGCTACAGCAATTTTGGGTTATTTCATCGAAACGCACAATTCGTAGTTGTCTTTCAAAATGCGTAAAATGCTATCGAACTAATCCTCAGCCTTTGCAACCGTTTATGAGCGATCTGCCATCCTACCGCGTCAATCAAGCGAAAGCATTCTCTGAAGTCGGTGTAGACTTTGGGGGGCCATTCCGCATTAAACTTGGTCTCCATCGCGGTGCAAAAATTGATAAGGCATATTTATGCTTATTCATATGCTTAGCTACTAAAGCGGTACATCTTGAAGTCGTTTCAACATTATCAACAGATGGCTTCATTGCTGCTCTGCGGCGCTTCATTAGTAGGCGTGGGCGATGCAACGTAATCCATTCTGATCAAGGGACGAATTTCATCGGTGCTCGGAATCAACTACTGGCGCTTATGAACCAAGCTTCTAGCACCGAACGAATTGACTTCAAATTTAATCCACCAGCGGCTGCTCATTTCGGAGGGGTATGGGAAATACAAATAAAGGCTGCTAAAGCGCACCTGTATCGTGTAGTGGGTGACCAGGTCTTAACCTTCGAAGAACTTACCACACTTTTTACTCAAATCGAAGCCATCTTGAATTCAAGACCTTTATATCCTGTCAGCTCTGATCCCAACGACTTTTCCGTTCTGACACCTGGACACTTCCTTACACTAGAACCTTTGACAGCTGTCCCGGATGAAGATCTCACTAATGTAAATACTAACCGACTTACTCGGTGGCAGTTGTTACAAGCGTTTCATCAGAATTTTTGGTCCAGATGGAAACACGAATACCTTAATTCTTTAACACAACGCGCAAAATGGACCAAAGATTCCAAACCGTTAACGATTGGGTCCATGGTTATTATTAAAGACGAAAATCGCACCCTATTACACTGGCCACTCGCTCGAGTCACAAATCTAATTCCTGGCCCTGATGGAGTGGTTCGGATCGCAGAACTAAGAACGGCTACGAGCAATCGCATTCAACGGCCCCTTGTTAAACTGTGTCCTCTACCAATTGATGAATAGTCAACATCGTCCTAACTTATCACCATAGTTCAGTAGTACATTAGATTAACTTTAGTTTAAGTAATTCATTATTCACTAATCAGCACGTTACCGTAAATCATACTTCCACATTTTGTTCAGTTTTTTTTTGTTTGTCTTCTAACTCATATTCTTATTTTTTAACCAGAAAATACCATAGGCATTTTGGTGGGCGGTATGTTCCGTTACGGCACGGAAAGGGATTTAGATCAAAACTCCCGCCATCCATAGGCGATTTTCGAACTGGCATAATGCATAGACAACACGCAGCTTAACCAGCTGTCATGCATTTCGTACTGTACAAACCTCGAAGAAGTGTCAACGTCACCGATGACAAAACGACTAACCGCCACCTTCAAGTCGTTAACGCTCGAGAAACGGTCACGCGCGCGCGCCGTGTGTAAAAAAACACCAAAAAACCCCCTTTTTCAACGATAAAAACCCATAATTCCCTGCATCACCAAGGTGGAAATCATCGTGTGCAGCTTCAGGCAGTTCAAGGTACGTACGAGTGCATTGTAATTGTCGTGCATTTTCGAGTGAGAAAATCGTTCACCGTTCAGATCAGATCTGAATTCCCAATGTAGCATGGGCCTCTTATAGCGAATTGCTACAACTGTTATCTAAATAAAATATATAATACTGTTATCTTATTACTTAAAACTATGTACTTATACTTTTAAACTTTTTGAGTCTCCTAGATTTCCTAGATGAATTAGGGTCAATTTACACCGCGGCGGAATGGGATGGAAGCCACATTATTTTACATAGCAAATTGAACTTTATGTCAACTATATAAAATACAAACTAAGTAAATGCCTAAACGCGTCTTCTGGGGAATCCTCGCGCATTCTCAAGTTATATTTGTTTTATAATTGACATAAATTTCATTGTATCTGGGGACACGGTAGTGTCCCCGCCAGACGAGTCAAGCGAAGCGCGAGGGCACTACCTATCTTTTCTCGAAGTGTTTCGCCGTATTTTTAAACCCTTATAACTTAGGCCAGAATTATTCCAGATAATCAAAATTCTCGGGAAATGATGTCGCCGGTGAACTTATTAAACGTATAAAGTTTCAATATCACAGGTCTTATACTTTAGATTTTATTGACATCTGAAAAACCCAGATTTCGTCACTGACTGACTGACTGACTGACTGACTGACTCACTGATGATCATCAAAATTCCTAGGTACTTCCTGAAGTCCTAGAAAGCTGAAATTTGGTATGTAAGCTAGAATTAGTACACAACTAACAAAAAAATTCCAAAAGTTGGAAATTTAACCCCCCAACCCCTTAAAATAGGGGATGGAAATTTGTATGAAACTACGGCAAATATTGATGCTAGAGGTCTCAAAATTGATACAGAAACTCTTCGTAATAAACAATTAAATACGTGTTTCAGGATTTTTAGTAAATCACCCCACATCCATCAAATAAGGGGGTTGGAAGTTCGTATGGGGGGATGGAAGTTTGTATGAAACTACGGCAAATATTGATGGTAGAGGTCTCAAAATTGATATAGGGACTCTTCGTAATAAACAATTAAATACGTGTTTCAGGATTTTTAGTAAATCACCCCACATCCATCAAATTAGGGGGTTGGAAGTTCGTATGGGGTTTCCCATACGTATATAGGTACAAACTTAATTTCATGTTAGATATCTGCTAGTATACATCTGGAAAAGCACGTAATTTCGTTTGGTAATTATAAGCGCGATTCCAGTGCCCAAGTGGCCTAGCGCCCACGTGCCCAGTGCCCCGTACCCAGTAATATCGCACGTTTCAAGCCCAAGTTTCATGCATGTCATGTTTAACAAGCCGAGTTTCACTGCATGTCGAGTGACCAGGATCCAGCGCTCAATGACAAGAACCCACATTGAGCCGAGTGCCCAGTGCCCAGTTTGAGCTATCGAACGTGCCAAGCGTCAAATCCCTCTGATTTTGAAGAGCGTTATAGCGCATAAATACCTGCTCAGTGCCCAAACGGGCGCGTCAAGCCCAAGTTACATACAGGCCCCGTCCAACGTGCCCGGCTCTCAGTTCCCACTGCCCAGGGTGAGATGAGTGCCCAAGGCCCAGTGCCCAGTACCCACAGTTAGCCGTCGGGCATGCCAAGCGTAAATTACTTATATGGATTTTAACAGCGCCCCAACGTCAGTGTGCCCAGTACCATAGTGCACGCGGCAACCCCGAATTCCCGTACCGAGCTCCGCGTGTTCATTGCCCAGAGTCCAGTGCTCTGTGCCCAAAATGAGTTGTCAAGCGTGTCAATTTGAATTTCAAGAGCGCCTCAGCGCCCAACGAAAATAAAGACTATAAATAAAACAATAGTTAAAAAACTAATAAACACACAAATCACACCGATACCTTCCGTAGATATTTAATGGAAAACAAGTAGTCTGTGTTAGTCCAGGATATACTCAGTCTACATTTTAAATTTCAGCCCAATCAGTTCAGTGGTTGTGTTGTGATTGAGTAACAAATATCCAAACTTTCATTTGTATCTTTTCATTTGACTTTGTGTTTTAATAGGTAAAATTTGAAGTTAGAAATTGAAATTTGGATCTATACATTACGTTTGATTATCATTTTATCTTAATAAATGTAAAATTAGTTTCACTTTCGGTAGGCCAAAACTACTAACTTTAAATCCATTACCTATAAGTTTTTTAAATTTTCAGAATATACTTCTAAGCAAAGTACGTATCTACTCGTAATACAAACATATTATTAAAGAGTGGGCTGTGAAAAGAGGCGCACCTGAAGTGCAAGAAATACACAAAAAAAAAGAAAAATTAAGTTAATAAAAAACATTGTTTTAAAAAACTTACAAAAAGAAATGAAATCCCAACAAAAACATTTTCATGTAAATGTTGCCAGACGAGCATATGGCTCACACTGTCAAAAAGTTATCAGATCTCATGTAGGGCAAGACTTCTGACTTTATACATCCTTAAATACAAGATTTAACTTCACAAACTCTACACTTTAGTTACAATAATGTCTTGACCGTTTGGCTACCGTTACATTGGGCGTAAAATCAAAAATTTATTCACTTTTCAGTACTCTGTAAGTTCTGTTAAATCAAAATTTGAAATCAGGAAAATGATTTTGGTGGGATATATTTTTCACTTTACGCCCATGTGACGGTAGCCAAACGGCCAAGACATTATTGTAACTAAAGTGTAGAGTTTGTGAAGTTAAATCTTGTATTTAAGGATGTATAAAGTCAGAAGTCTTGCCCTACATGAGATCTGATAACTTTTTGACAGTGTGAGCCATATGCTCGTCTGGCAACATTTACATGAAAATGTTTTTGTTGGGATTATATTATGTAAAATAAAGTCGCTTCCATTCCATTCCGCCGCAGTGTAAATTGACCCTTACGAACAATGGGATTTTTTGTCATTTTATTCGTCATGGTGTCCTCAACATTTGTCACAATTTTCAGCTCTATGCGAATTAATATTTATTGAATTTTTATTCAAACCGGAGTAGAAAGAAAGAAAGAAAACTTTATTTCGCAAAAAAATTATGCCACATGTAGGTAACCTAACCTAACAAAACAATAAACCTTACGTACTAAAACGATGCCTGAAGATTCCCCCACTCGGGCAACGAAAACTAATAATTGCCCAAGTGACGGAAGCACCAGACACCGCCTGTCACATCCGGCACAACCCAGAAAAAGGCCCCAACGCAGCATGGTGCTGTGTGCTCCATATAGCGCTGATTTTCAGTCGGAGCCTTGGACTGGGTGATGCCACGAACTAAAAAAGAGCAAAAAAAAAACGACAAAAGTTGTTACTAATGTTTGTTGTGACTAATTGTGTACTCGATTTTTGATGTTCATATAGCATTCGCTAAAAATGCCTTTTGCCTGCAGGTACTCCCTGGACGGCGCCGGCGGTGGCTTTGTGCCCACCGCGCCGATCAACTGCAAGCTGTGCCTAGAGGACGCCACTCCCGACAAGACCACCGTCATATCCGGCTGCGGCTGCTCTTTCTGCACCAGGGTACGTGCACCACTGCTTGATGACTCTAGTACAGTACAGTCATCATCATCGTCATCATCACATGCCTTCTTCCTTAAATTGAAGTTTAGCGGTCAACAATTGAAAAGCCTTCCTATTAAGTGCCGCTTTCTTTAATTCTGGGTAGGTAAGTCGGTCCACCCCTTTATATCGTCCAGCCATTTGCGTCTCTGGCGCCCTGGAGACCTCTTCCCAATTTTTCCCTCTAAAACCAGTCTCGGGAAGGAAAACTGCTCTTCTCTTTGCAAGTGGCCAAAGAAAGCGACTTTTCTGCGCATAATGGTGGACATCAGCTCTCGATCTTTTCCAACTCTTTCTAGTACTTTCTTATTAGATGTGAAACTGTTCCACTCGATTTTAAGCATTTTCCGGTACAGTACAGTACCTCTTGCTAATAGATACCTATACATATACTCAGCACTCTACGGATCGCGCATAAAAATGTCGCCATAGTTTACTGGTGTCAATTTTTTTTGTTTTGACACCAATAGCGTCAGTAGTAAGCCGACCGCAGTATCGTTTACGGACCGCGATCCACGACACAGATCACTTCACTCATAGATACTAGATCACTTCACTCATAGATTAATACTAATGATGGCGGGTCAGCGCTAAAATGTGTCCGAACCGAAAGAGAGATAAATCGCGAAAAGGGAGAGAATCGCACTATAGCTAGTTGCAAGTAACATTAGGCTGTATAATAATGGTTTAAGACATAAATTACAATGTTTTAGTTTGTTTATAAAAATACACATACCCTCGTTTATATATAGGTTTTCTCGGGACACTTTTTTCGTCAATTTTGTATTACACCCGGTGTCCGTAGATAGTAAGTCAATGACTTCACTATGTAATTAGTCCGCACGCGTTTCCACAGGGCCGGTTCGTCCATATTGTGGCGTATTAATGAGAATTTTTTCAGATAGCGTTACTTTTTTAATTTTACGGTAAAATGTTCAGATGGGCTAATTTTTAGGTTGATATCAATGCTCCTGATGTATAAACATAACCTATTATAAAATGCTACTTGTCGCATACTTACTGAAAAAATTCGAAAGCATAGCAACATAAGCAGCAAAAACCTTTACAGAAATTGTTAAGGCTATGAAGCTTGAAATTATACATAAGTTATTTACGTGAAACTGACTCTAAATCAGAATAATTGTAAATTAGCTTCTTCTCCAGTGAATAGTGATCATGTTTTCGATTCGGATTAAGCGAAGCGCTATAAAAATAGACGCTACTCTAATAGCATCGGTAAACAAATAGTTATCACGCATGCCCCTCGGGCGTAACATTCGTGCACGCCCCGGCAATTTTTCAAACTGTAATTTTCTTGTTTGTGTCGAGCTATTCTCCACAATTCTATACAATCCGTCTTCACTTCACATTCTTAGATTATGTAACTACATAATAGACATAGGTATACACAGGACACTGCGGACCGCGTGGCGAAATGTCGCCATTTTACTGGTGTCAACAATGTTTCTTTGGACACCAACAGCATCAGTAGGTAACCGACCACAGTATAGTCTATGGACCACGGTCAACGCTACAGATGACTATTATTTATACTATTAGTCCGCACGCGGGTTTCCACAGGGACAGTTTCCGCCATATTGTGGCTTATTAACGGGAATTTTGACAGATGTCACTAATTCTTTCTTGTATTAGGAAAGGTTGCGTAAAATGATCAGATGGGCTTCATCTTGAGGTTCATATTGGTGAACTACTGTACTCGCAACTGCGAATCTGCATGTATCAGAAGCGGGATGATAAATTTTTGACCCTATATTTATACTAGTAATTACTAATTGTAATTGTAATCTATGTGTAATTGACACTTTAGCAGTTTTACTTAACAATCTTAGCAGTATGTGAACATTTCGCATTTTACCTAAATACAAGACTTTTGAGGTTGTATTGTTTTTAATAATATAAATAATCTACTTGTTGGAGTTCATTTCAGCCATCTGTATTCTGTTCCTTGTGACCGCGGATGGCGTCCTCGTGGCGTTTGATTTGCTCTTGATTAATACATACTCGTAATTTGTATGTATCGCCTTTATCGTAGTTTGAAACTGTAAGTGTAAGTCCTAATCGTTCTAGCACTTAGATAGGACTTATCGAGCGGTCGACCGGACGAGGTCGGCGACCAGACGGGAATAGCCGTAGAATATTAACCTAGAACTTGAAACGCGCTCGCGATTCATAGTCTAGATTTAATGAAGCATGAGTCGTAATCTTGGTACTAAAGTAGTATGTTATTTAGTATTATTCCTGCTTCCGTTAAAAATAGTAAGTTAATATAAATACTTCTACTTCCCCGCTCATTTCCCACTTTATGTGGGGTCGGCACATCAACATTTCTTCTTCCATTCATCCCTTTTAGCTGGCAACATGCAATCCACTCTTTTTACACGCGTATTCACTTTCACGCAATCCGTCTTTCTCTCTTTCTTTTCTTCTTTACCTATAGTCTCTTTTAACCTGCATTTTGGCAGGATTTGGGAAAAATGAAAATTCACGCCAGCACAGCCGCGACCTGGGGCCGTACCACCAACTCTTACAGCAGTATTATGTATTGTAATATTGTTTTGACGTTTTCATACAATGTCAGCATGAAATTTTTAAACAATATTACTATAATACAAGCTATAAGAGTTCGTGGTACGGCCCCTGTACGTATAGGTAAAACATGAATAAATTATTTTCTAGAGCAATCATTCAAAGGTCCAAAAAAATCAAATAATCAAGTAGGTACATTGTGAAAAAATAATCCACCCAGCTTCACCTTACGCTCCGCGATGAGCTCCGCTCTGCTCCGTTGAAGCGGTCTAACTGTCAAGTGTGAATTCGCAAATTGTGATCAATGTAGGAGATAGATAGATAGATAGATAGATTAACACTTTATTGCACACCACAGAATAAAAATATAAAAAAGAAGAAATAATGAAAACACAAACTTAGGAGTACAACTTGGCGGCCTTATCGCCACATAGCGATTTTAGGAGCTTGTTAGTTTGAAAGTCATACCGTACCAGCTCAATGTTCATACATAGAACCTTAAATATCTGGTTGTTGACGACATTTGCGCGCTCTCGAAACATCTAAAACAAACCTGTTTCGAAATAATTACAGATGTTTATAGTTCAGACATCGAGAGAAATCGATTTAAACGAGTATACTAAACGTTAAACTCGTTCCAGATAATCAAATAAGAATCTTTGCAAAACATTAATTTTCAATGCAAAACACTCTTTTGAGTATGGAATATTTCTTCCAAAAGCTCTTTAAGAATCTATCACTTTTGGAATTCTAGTATTTATTCTAGTTTTTAACGATTTTCAGAAAATATAAGAACTATAAACTTTTTGCGAGTGGAAGTTTTCGGACTCTTTTTAACCGACTTCAAAAAAAAGAAGAAGGAGGTTCTCAATTCGACTGTATGTTTTTTTTTTTTGTATGTTTGTTACGCGATTTCTCCGTCAATTCTAATCCGATTTTGATGATTCTTTTTGTTTGGTAGGGCATACGTCAGAGGTGGTCCCATTTCAATTTGGTAAAGATCTCATGAATATCTTCGGAGATACGGAACGGAACTCCTCATAAGATCGTAAATCGCTTGCGATCAGTATAAAAGTTTACTAAACAGTAGACTTACAATGTTATCCATGAGAAAACCTTACAAGTTTTAAATTTTTACTTGGTTATCCATGAGAAAACCTTACAAGTTTTAAATTTTTACTATGGAAAGGATGTATTCAACAGTAGTTTGATGAGAGTTGAAGTCGGTTTTTTTGTTAAGTAATTATCGTATTATTAAAATTTTAAATACGAGGGAGACGTCAAAACATAATAGGTGCTAAACGAGATGCAAACGAGCTCTAACAAATAAAAACAAAAGTAAACTCAGTATTTTTCCCACAACAACAGGTAGTTCAATATAAACATAGATTAATGGAATCATGCACTACACATTACTTAATATTTTAGATTCAACATTCTAATAATTCGGCTGGTATTTCAAGGCCAGAACAGTAACGACCAAGTACATCGAGATTATTCGTGATGTAGAAGATCTGAATCTAGTTAGCGGTCAACTAACGACTTTTATAATTATTATTTACTTAGTTTATACAGTTAATTACCTTATAATAGTTCAAAACGACCTTCTTGGTTTTGGTTAATTATAATGAATTGTGGGTTTTCGTGGTCAAACTTTATAATTTTAGCATACAGAAAACTTCTTTATTTTTCTTAATTTTTTTTCTTTTCATGTATTCATCTTATCTTAGTACCAGAAATTCCAGTTTTAGGAATTGTTTGGTTTATTATTTACTTTTTAGTTCGAATACAATTGAGATTTTCATGTATTTAGGCTAGGCCTCTGTTTATTTCGCTACTGGAAAATTTATGTGAAGTAAAATCAAGTACATTATGACCTCGTTGCTTTAAACTTCAGTTATGTTTTCCAAAGGCTGGGCTGAACATCATAAACGATGCTTTGAGGTGTATCGCACCGAAACTAGGGCAGATTTACCTTCCCTCGTCCCGTATAAACGAAAGGGTTTAAACTTGTTTTATAGCTCGTTTCAAAAACCTAGAATCTAGATAGTTATATACCTGTTCTATATACTTACACTAAATTAATTATTTAATTTAATGCCTTCAAACTTTTTCAATTTGAGTACCTAGTAATACATAGTATTTTTAATATGTACATGTTTTATATACTTAGGTACACTTAATTAATAATTTAATTAAATGTCTTCAACCCTTTTCAATGTCAGTGTTACTTTTAATATTTGTGTGAGTGTAGGCCGTGCGTATGTATTTAGTGCGATTTGATACCTATCTATTTTGGGAGCACACCCTTAACTTTTCCTTGTACTGGTAATAAATTCAGCATTTATCTGTTTTATGTAAGTTTTTTAAACAAAGTTCCTTTTCTGATGGCACGGCGGAGGGGCTATGCAAAAGACAATGTTTTTTTTCGTCATTAATATCTCGACACGAAGAAAATCCACAAAAATACCATCATTTATGCATTCAATTTGCAAATATGAAATTTATTCATAATTTAAAATTATAAAAAAGCTATTGAAAAGAAAAAAAAGAACATAAAATGTTGAACATAAAAAACAGGTTAAAAATAATATTCTATGAAAGATCATTGTAACCGAGTATTTCACGACACTCACGCATTCTGTTTTGTGATTTAAAAACATCATTATTTGGGTACACAAAGAGTAAAGAGTTTCTAAAAACTAAAAGAGAGCAAAGAGTTTCTAAAAATAATGAAAGCTTCGTTTTTAACTCAAAGCCTAAAATAGGTCACAAACAACTCACTTCGGAAATGTAATACCTAGAGTGGGCGCTAAGAACATAGACAAACATAAATAGATATTTACATAAATGTATCTTTTTATACGTATCTACCTCTTTCAAACCATAAAACACAGTTTATGTTTTAAGCACTAAAGCAAATATTTAGAGTCATCTCCGTGATAGTTCATATCCCCTCTTGTATCACAACTACACAATACTACGCGATCCCACTTCTGGTATCTGATCTCTCGGATACCTTTAAGAGCAGCCTTCCCGGTAGATTTTCTCACACAAACGCTCGTACGCGATTATGACGTTTTAACAAAATTTTCTTGAAATATTTTTAACAAGTAGGTCCCTTGCACACTATACCTAGATTTCTATAGAAATAAAAATTAAAATTTACTAGCAGCAAATTCAGTAGCCTCCAAAAATCTGCATTCTTGCTGAAATTTTACATAAACTTTGGTCGTTTCGCTCAGCTCATATATTGTAAAAGAAAAAAAACTATATAGAAACCTCGTACAACTAATGGCGATTCGAAATAAACTTTTTTACACATACTTGTTAGGCTTTTTAAAAACCACATATTTCCTGGAACAAGTTTCATGAAATTCCCGCGCCATATTTTTTCATCATGAACTTGATCTCGTTTTTTTCGCAGTGAGTCTATTTCTAGGATTGCGTTAGACGAAACAGCAAGCCTGTAGACCACGTCTTCGTTGTCTTTGCCATTTGGATGGTCCGGGAAGGGTCCTCTTAAAATGGAAATTATATTATTACACACTACACAGGATTTCACTATGAATGCCCATGAGAATTATTTAATTGCTTCAATTTGCTTTTAATTTGTCTCATTAATACATTGTCGCATAAGAATGTGATTTGCAGTTGTTGCGGTTACTACCTGTGTTTAACTTCGTTTTATTCTTGATAATAATTACTTGCATTGTTTAAACTTGTTGGAATTATTATGATGAATTTTTTGTTCAGTAATTTAAAGCAGATGCTTTATCAAAGTCACGCACGTATCTATTAAGTATCTTCTTAATAGATTCTGTTAACAAAATTCATTTTTAACTATTTTAGCAATTCAAATTTTATTTAAGGTCAAAAGCTATTTTATATTATACATAATGTAACACTTTTAAATTACATAGTTTTTTTAGAACTTTTTTGACTACTCTAACTTTCATAAACTAATGTGCTGTTGTTGAGTTATCCGATCATACTAAAAGAAAAAGAATAAGAAGAAACATTTTATTGCACACACATAGAAAAACTAACAAAATGTACAAAGAAGAAGATATATTTTATCATGCAAAGGCGGCCTTGTCAATGCAAGCAATCTCTTTCAGAGTATTGAATAACTTCTTGAATGAACCGCATTATTTGGTTCTTACAAATCCCGCGTGAATCGTGGATTTCCCGGGATAAAGAATGTGCTCGTTCCCGTTCCGCTCTCTTTCACAACCCTTACACCTAATTTCAAGCTAGTTGGCTAAAACAATCGAATCATTATATATTGCTAAATAGTAAACAACGGATTTTTCCGATATAAAAAGTAGCTGCCTGGATTAACTCATAGTTAATACAGGCAGCTGTTGCGCATGTAGAACAGCAAACATAGGTCTCTCTCAACAAAACTCCCAAACTTTAATATTAATAGGATTATCAGCAGTACATTATAATCCGTATAGTCCATAAGTACACATGTTAGTAGGCCAGCTGAATTAGGTCATCCGTGTATCGCTCGCTGACCTGGAGAGGACACGGACATGACTGGGCCACTAAATGGGTCGTGAGGCAACCGCCGGGCACTGGGCAATGTCACCTGGTTTACTTACCTAGGAGATCTACACGTAAATTCTACTTGAGGATGCTAATTCTAAATTGGGGTTTGCCTCGACGATCTTTTCGGATCAGTAGGTTTCCGGATCAGTAGGGCCTCTAAGAAGTCTGCGAGGGTCACTCAGCGAGCGATGGAAAAAGAGCTATGCTCGGAGTATCTTTACGCGATCGATTAGAAAAGCAGGAGATCCACAAAAGAACCAAAGTAACCGACATAGCTCAACGTGTCGCAAAACTGAATTCGGGGCACATAGCTCGTAGGACCGATGGACGTAGGGGACCCAAGGTGCTGACATGGGGGCCACGCACCGGGAAGCGCAGTGTCGGTCGACCCCCCACCAGGTGGATGGACGAAATAAAGAAAGTCGCGGGGAGCCGCTGGTGCCAGACGGAGCAAGATTGTGTTGTTTGGCGGTCATTTCAGGAGGCCTATGTCCAGCGTTGAACGTCCATCGGCTGAAATGACGACGAGGTATCCGGAAATAAGTGAACGAGGGCTCTTGGCTCATCTACAGTTAACCGGATGATTAACGGAATTGCGGTGATGATGAAGTTTCATTAACTTGCAGTGTTGCTTAGTCACAACTTACACGGCATCGTTTCAGAACGCTAAGTTGCTTGGTGTCCGTTGTCAGCCAGCCGCAGCGATTTAAGTTTCCCGAACCAAAACAGGGGGGTTAGTGTAAGTTGTTGGATCAACGATTCGAATCTCGATGTAACTTATGACTCTATCGATTTCTGTGTATAAAATCAAACCTGGTCTATTTACAATGGGATTTCATTCGTGCATGATATTTATGTAGAAATACCAATACGTATATTATGGTGACAAAACAAAAGAAAATAGAAGCCCTTGTTCAAAACAATGAATTACAGCTTGAACTTTAATTACAGCTTCCCAAAATAACTCCATTCAGATTTATTTACTCCGGGGACTTGGTGTAAATGAATTCCTTTGAATCCTTCATTAAGTTTATTATTTTGTACTGCTTCTTGTTAATTATTCAGTCAGTTTTCGGATTGCGGGCCGGTTAATTAATCTCGTGGATCGTTTTGCGTCTAATTGCTGTTGATTCAATGTGATTGCTTTATTTTGGAATAAAAATGTAGTCATACATTTAAAGTTTAAAATGTTAACTATCTTCATTTTATAGACATTCGAAAGTATGCTATGTCTTTACTCATATGATCAGATTGTTTTGCCGGAATCGGACCTAGAAATAAATCCAAAAGGGTCCAACAGATCGTAATAAAAACTATAATATGGGGTTATTCAAGGGGCGGATAAACAAAATTTCTTAAGAGCCGGCAACGCATTTTAAGTTTCTCTGGTGCTGCAAATGTCCATGGGCGGTTCACTTACCATCAGGTGACCCGCCGGCTCCTTTGCTCCCGTTGAGTATAAAAAAAAATATTAGGAATTTAAGTCGTCTACTAATAAGTAATGAAACCAAGATATAGTAAGTAACAATTTTTGGGGTATAAAACTCAAACTCAATGAAAATGAATGACTCCGAAAATAATAATGATCAATAAAATGGTTTTACTGTATTCCTACTGTAGAACGTCTCATCCAATACGAAGTTTTATCGGAAAGTTAGAGCCATCCGTTCGTTAAATAAATCATATATTAACGTACCTGATACACGAAACGCTATAAAAATCATATAAAATGAATAAAACATGAACCGAACACGTCATTAACTCGAGTCGAAATTCCGCTATATATGATTTTCGTTTATTCAAGCGCAAACATATTATTTATTCGCCAGAGAACCTTGCAAATTGCGACGTTATCATAATGTGGTAATAAATTCATTTATAATGACTTCAACACTGCGGCAGCCACGCCAAATTCTATTACCCAATTTGTACGTTCTGTCAAGTTGCAAGTTGGATGCCCGCGTCGGGCCTTCTCGAATTGCTGGATATGATTTAAATTATGAAGAAGTTATTGGTAGGCTGTATTAGAACTTAGCGGTATTTCTCTACTCTAATCTACACTAGGTATAGTCTATTCGCTTAGAATTTTTCGTAACAAGTACATGCACAGTGCACACGGTTGGCGCCGTTTAATGTCGTTTGAGAATACCGCCGACACCGCAACCGGCCGCGCAACAAAATGAAAGCGAATGAACTATACATATACACTAATCATAACATGGTAATTCTTTTTTCATGATTTAAATTTGAAGTCAACTGTAGTTAAGTCACTTTCATTTTTAGGGTTCCGTAGCCGAATGGCAAAAAACGGAACCCTTATAAATTCGTCATGTCTGTCTGTCCGTCTGTCCGTCTGTCCGTCTGTCCGTCCGTATGTCACAGCCACTTTTTTCCGAAACTATAAGAGCTATACTGTTGAAACTTGGTAAGTAGATGTATTCTGTGAACCGCATTAAGGTTTTCACACAAAATTTAAAAAAAAGTAATAAATTTTGGGGGTGCCCCATACTTAGAACTGAAACTCAAAAATTTTTTTTTCATCAAACCCATATGTGTGGGGTATCTATGGATAGGTCTTCAAAAATGGTACTAAGGTTTCTAATATCATTTTTTTCTAAAATGAATAGCTTGCGCGAGAGACACTTCCAAAGTGGTAAAATGTGTGTCCCCCCCCTTGTAACTTCTAAAATAAGAGTATGATAAAACTAAAAAAAATATATGATGTGCATTACTATGCAAACTTCCACCAAAAATTGGTTTGAACGAGATCTAATAAGTAGTTTTTTGATATTTACAATAAAACCTCTAAAAACAAAGTTAGTTTTGCGGTTCGATAAGAAAAGTGGTTTTTATGGTTTTATTCCTCCGGTTGTAGTACGGAACCCTCAGTGCACGAGTCCGACTCGCACATGTCAGGTTTTTTAAATTGTTATTAAAGTCTTGGTATGCACAACATATTATACAGAGTTAGTTTATTTTTGAAAAAGTCAATTTCGAGTTATTGCCAGGATCTTCTTTGCTCGAAGGATTACGTGTTACCTCTTGGTCCTTATATGACGATCTTCAATTTGCGCTGGTTTCTTCGGCTTTTGTATTAAGTGTTATAGTTGCATGATTTTTGAATTTGAATATGAATTAATATGAAAGAAGGAGGAAAGAAGTCTTTTTTCTTGTGTCATTGTCATGTCAGCTGTCATTATCGTTGCGCTGCCGCCATTCGTAAATTCAATGACCACAGATAAAGGTTGTGGTGGTCTGTCTGTGGTCATTTGTTGTGACTTGGATTCGCAACAGCCGGCTATTCTCAGCTAATGTGAAGCAGCCTCAAATACATACAAAAATGTAAAATGTTGTGAAAACCAAACTAACGCATCACAACAAAAACCTGTAAATTGACAAACAATTAAAAAAGGCAGTGCGGCCTAATATAATATTACAAAACTAATAACAGAAAATAAGCTTTTCCTTCAATTTTATCGTTCGCAGTAACTTAATAAGGTGAAAATCTCAGCGCTCTATAATGCGAAATTAATTCTCATTTCGTTGCCGCTTGTTATCTTGATTTTCTCTTTAACATGGTTTCATGGTTGTTTGCGCTCAGTAAGAACATTTTTTGGGCTGTTTACTAGTTGCTGTGGATTTTCACCGAAACATTGTTTACCTTTTACCTTAGCGAAAGAAAAGTAGATCATGTCTGTCAGGTCTTTTCGACCCAGCGTGTTTAATAACGGTTCTCTGGGTTCTCGGTGTTAATTAAAATAACAAACTGGGTGGATGAGGGGGAGGGTGTGCTACGAAATATGTAGCTACGTCGAATACGTTTCATTTATATAAGCTCTGGTTGAATGTGTGTGTATACCTGTATGTAGCGGGAGGTTCTATAAATGATTACTTCTCTTCTCAGTGCAGGGCGCGTTTGAACCCTCGTAAACTTAGCTTTAAGTTGACTTGTAGTTATCACCACATAAATATGACAAATATCATATTGATGTTTTACAAGAGCCTGTAATTTGGGCCTATGTTAAATGAAGATATTTTGAGTGTGGGTTTTGAGTTTGATTATTTATTATCCATTGTTTCTAAGATTGTTATCACACTATAATATACAGGCGTGCGGGTTACTGTGTCAGTAGGTCTGAGGTCGTAATAGTGCGTGAGGTGTATTCAATATAAGTGCGGAAAGTTTGTCATTTCTTTACGAGTCCCGGTTTGTTGACCCAAGCCGAAGGCGAGGGTCAATTATAAGGACGAGTAAAAATGACAATTCCGCACGTGCATTGAACGACGTTTTTTAATACATTTGCGAAAAAAAATATTGGTTTTACGTGTTTGCCTGCTCCGTGTTTGCATGCCGCGTTCGTGTTCATGCGCTCCTGGTGCGCCCGCTCCGGTGCCGCGTAGGAGGAAAACACAAAAGCACTAGTGCGGAAAAGAATAACTTTGCGCACGCTAAACACACATGGAAATGTCAACTTTTTGAGCAAATGTATTAAAAACTATTTTTTTTATATCTCTCTTGGTAAAACAACGTTTGCCGGGTCAGCTAGTGATATATTAATGTTGTTACCCACGAAGTCACTGGCGTATAATGAGTAATGACACATTCGGCGTGGCCACCGCCTCGGGCATGTTGTTTTGATGCGAGCAATGCCCTATTATGCAACTTTGTTAGAGAAATTGGAGATAAGTAACTTTGGTAATTTCGCAGTACCAACTTACTGTGGAGTTTTGATTTAAATTAAGTTTGTATATATGAGTTTTGATTCGTATTAAATGTGTATATGTATTTCCTTTCTGTTTCCTCATAAAAGATGAATGTTGCTTTCTCTAACTCCTTTCGAATTTAGTGTTTTATTTCCGCTTTGAAAATCTGCTGCTATTGTCCGAAAGTCTGTGGTTTATTTTGCATGAAGAGAATTTTTTTATGAGGTTTTGATTTAGTTAAGTTCTGATTAATAACTTGGGTTATAATGCCAGTGTCGTCATGTACAATTTTGTCACTTGACTATTTAATTACATCATGGTTCACATAATATTCTGTTATGAGAATTTTTTTTTTGTTAAGTTGATTCCTTCCTGGCCCCCTTTATACAATGTTGATATATGTTCTTTACTTGAATACATATATATATTTATGTTTAAAACTTTGTTTCTTTGCATATCTTGTATCTTACTTCAAAAGCAGATTTTAGTCCCACCACAGTTTTATTATAACCTACAAGGATGACTGAATCTACCAATAATTCAAAGTATTATTATTATTCAATTGGTTCTTAAGGCATACTTGTGTGTGGCATTGAATTGTTACACAACAGCGTAGGTAGGCTGGTAGTTGGTACTGGGTACCCACTCGTGCCATTTGTCGTTGAAGCCTTGGCAATAGCATAAATCGCCACTTCGTTCCCAATCAATACTGAGTGAAGGGCTCTTTGGATTGATTCCATTATTGCAAAAGAGCCCACAGTTGTGGCGTTTCAAACGTCATTCGTTTGTTTCGACAGAAATAAAAGTTTCTATATTCTGTGTACTTGTAAAATGAAGCTTGCATGGGGGAGGTTTCTGATGTTAAAATCTGCCGATATAATGGAGGCAACTAGGTATAGTTTGTTTTCCAGGCATTGTTATGCCTGAAAACCTCTTGTGGTTTAAGGGTTTGTGAACCTGAGAGCAGTATACAGCTGACACAAGAAAACTCCATTATTGTGAATCTATTCTAACTCTAGTGTGATCTGGCAACGCCATCTATTGTAGAAGAGCGAAGACAGCGTGAACTTCATCAGATCCATGTTCTGGGAGTAGAGGGGTTGAGGTTAACCTGTCTACCTGGGAGATATGTCCCCTTTAAAGCAGCCCACCCTTGCTTTTTTGTCTTTAAGCCCCGAGCTATAGGGCTAACTCTTCGCTTTCTTGGCTTGGGACCTGGGAGTGTGTCATGCTGCATTGTATTTTATTTCTGGACCATTTCCAGGCTACACCGTAACCCACAGAGTTTTTTTTTCGAGGGGGAAAAAATCCCTCACGGACTTCTGCCTTTCGGCAGTATATGTCCGACTCGCACGGACTAAAATAACATCCTCGTCTTCTGAGTCAGCACGGAACCGCGAAGCATTACTTCGTGTTGACCCCCTATAGTTCTGGCTCTTCTCCTTTTTTTTCTTATACTATATAGGCTAGCGCTTGACTGTGATCACACCTGATGGAAAGTGATGAAATAGTCTAAGGTGGAACGCGGTGGTTCTTCTCTTTGTCTCATAATACCTCTCAGCATTTCATTGTATTGCTGCCAAGCTTCTTTCCCTGACTTTCCCAAGCTATCAAGTTGTGCGGTTCTACCTCGGTCTCTGATCTTTGTGCCGCAACCACAGACTGACATCATGAAACCATTTCGCTAGAAGGTGCAACCATCTTCGCCGCACGTCTTTTAATTAGCCAATTTCATGCATGACTTAGGTATATCTTGGTCCTCCTCTAGCTTATCTAGCTTGAGGATCATGGTCATTGTTATAATAAAGAGTATAATATAATACTCGTATACTTTTTAACTCCTGTAATCGTAATCGGATTAGCATGTAAACGCATCATGGGATCATTACACGTCCTTCACATACCTAGTATACGTCAGTACATTGTACTGTAAGAAAAGACAAGAATAATACCGTAACCATCGACTAAATACCTACGAGACTCCTAGTACTTTGTCCTTAATTATTTAAAAAAAAAATGCTTTAAACGTATTCTCTATCTAAATTTGCCGAAACTCGAGAGGTATAATGGTGCGGAAAATGCCGGTATCCACTGCAACAATGCATCATCAAACATTCGTCATTACGCGTAATAGATTGGAATCGTGAAAACAAAATTCATAATATTATCTTTATTTCACATAGGCCTAACGTACCAGGCTCTTGTAAAACTCTATTTGTCGCATATGTATCGTGATAGATAAAACTCAACTTAAAACTAAGTTTACGAGGGTTAGTAATCAAATGAACCCAACGTCGAGGGCTCTACCGGGTTTTATTGACCATTGCAGAGATTCTATGTAACCCTTAAATTGTTATCGTTATTCCTGCTACAAATTGTTCTAATTAGTTTATTTTTAATCGGTTTTATATAAACAGCGGCGATAGAATTTTATTTATTCATTTTTGCTAAATATTTGAACCGTTCAACCAATGAAACGTAAGGGGACTCTAGCAGGTATGTGGTCCAGGATGTCACCAGTTCACGTGCATAAGTTTACAACATAATGAGCTCTGACGAGTTTAATAACGTCTTTATACTGATAAGATATATTTTGTATATACTTTGTGAATAGCTGACTCTTACGACTTAAGACTTTGTTGATGTCGATTCCTTTAGATTACAGGTGACCGGTGGGTTCGTTTGTTTACCGAGTTTGACTTGAGACATGTCACACCCTAGGTTTTAACAATATTCTTGCAAAAAAATTGCACGTTTGTCAATGACCTAAGATCGTAAATACGAGTAATTGCTATTTTAATAAAGTTTATTTGTGTAAATAATTGAATTAATTATAATTTTATATCATCTAACGGTACATACAACTAAGCATGGTGGAACAACACGAACAATTCTATTTATTAGTCTAGTCTTCCAAGAATGAAGCACCCCAAGGGTTTGGAGCACTTGACATTATTTACAATTCGAGCTAGTTTAATAGCTGAATAAACAAAGATCTGTTTACGTAATATATTCGCGGCAGAAGTTCAACAGAAAAAGCCTGCATCGCTGAGTTTGCTCTACAGTCGTCAGTCTACAGTATCCAATATTGAACTAAAGCCTTCCCTCACACCGACGTGTAACATCAAATATGTATTTCAGGTAAATTACGTAATAAATAATGCATCTTTTTTGATCGTACAGGATTAAATTAAGAAGATACGAGTGTTTTAAACATGTACAAAGAAGGCTTTTGCTTTATAATTGTTATATTTGCTGAAAACAATTATCTGTATCGAGATGAATGAAAGCTTTTGGGTTCATCTACCACTAAAGAAACGGCTAATGAAATAAATTCAGAGAACTGTATAGGTATCCAAACAGTGTACGTAATATACGCATGTATTTAAGAACTATTATAATATGATAAGTATATTTTTTACGTTTAGACCGGCCTGACCGCTAAGATATGGGTTCAGTCCACCAAATGAGCTAAAAATATGTTTCCCATTATGTATAATTACTATTCGGTGTTAGTACCAGTCTTGAACATTTACGTAAGACTCTCCATTAAATAAACGTGAATTACAAGATAAACTGGAAACGTTACTGACACTCTGAAGGACGACTAACATAACTATGTATATAAACATAGTGATAATATGCTTTATACGTTACATATCTGTTTATTTGATGTGACGTAGGTATAGATAGATACACAGCGTCCATGTAGGAAAATATTTTTAACAACAGTCCCTTAGTTTTCCAACAGTCCCGTTTTCCAAATAATAAATAACTAATGATTTTGAATAATACTGCCCTCTGATTGATTGACTGACATAAATTGACTAACAGAGGGCAGAATGTATTGCAGATTACGACCTTTTCTTAATAAACCAAAGGGCTGATTTAGGTCTACTATTGTTAAGTAAGATCAACTTGCATTAAAAAATCCTTCACATTTGTAAACTTTTTACCGCAAGATGATTGCCCGCATTCGAATACGATATTTGCAATATTTGGACCGCTTGAAGTACCAGGAGAGCAAAACAAGTAAGCAAGTTGTTTCTGCAAGCGGTAAACCGGTGAAGTGCACAGTGCACACTTGCATAACGGAGCGGGTCGGCGTTGGCGGCCGCGCACCGTATTAACGATTACGTCAAACGATTTATTTAACCTTATATGTAGATCGCGGTACGTGCGTACTGCGTGCAAACCGGTAAGCCACGCTGTGATTATACTCCTTTGCGTTTATGTGGTCCTGGTAGCTGCTGAGCTAGCAAGGATCAAAAGGGACTAAAAGGAGATGACAAAAATAAACTCCTTTTACGTTCGGTCCTTTGTGATACTGATATATCCCTTTAGGAAATCTTTAAATATGGTGGGATGTGACTTACGGTTTTTAATGCAAGTTGTTTTTGCAGAATTTCAATTATAATAATTCTTTGTTTCTTGCTTACTTTGTTTCATATTTACATGAACGTATAACTTTGTTTTTACGATGTGTATTTGCTGTATTAATAGCAAAAAATTAAAGCGATAATGTTTTTTTAACTAAAACCACGGAAGTGGGGCGGACAAAAACCAAAACAAAATATCTGTTATCTTTTGTCTATTCTTTTGAAATTCAATACTGAATCTGAATCGAAATACTTACCGGACTGGAAAAGTTATATTTTCGCTAGACCGTACTTACAGTTTTCATAACAACGCGACGGTCACTAAATGCTAACATCTAGCCGATTTTTTTTACAATTGTGTGAACCTCGTTCTTTCCTTCCTTACTTCTCTGCATATTATTACCCCAACCATTCTTAGGTTTTCCTTTATCCCACGTTTCCTTTTTGTCGGTTTTTATTTTCATTCTAATGAATCGCGAATTAATATTAGTAGGTAGGTCGTTTTTTCCCCTCTTCCATTTTTTTTAACAGAGCGTTTCCAAACGCTTACTGAAAACTTTAAAAATAAGTACACTTTGAACAAACAAAACGCGCAAGCGGAAACTCTACTTTTGGCTTTGGTTTTTAAAAACGTTATTTTCCGGTCGTTAAAAAAAGAACCAGTAACTATTCCGAATGTCAAGTACATGCGCAGCGTAATCGTGGTGTAATGCTTTTTTCTTCGGCATTTGGCGTTTTAATGTAATAACTGGGAGGAATTGACATGCATGGTTACCGAATATACGTATAATGTCTACCAAGCATTTAGTATGCTCCTTTGAATTATTCGTAATGGTGTTTTTAAGTTTACCTTTGAGTAAACCTTTTACAGGCCTATATCGAAAATAAACGTGAGAAAGATTTTCTTAGTGAGGATCGTGGTCCAAAAAAGGTACAGACCTAGACAAAAAATCAAAGGCAGCGGCGTGATCACTGATCATAAAAACTATTTTTAACTTAAACGTTTTCCAGCAATTGTGTATTTGTAGGCATAACAACTACCGATGTGTTCGATGCGGAAAACTGTGGATAAATCTAGAAGGAAAATCGTGACGGAATTATTGAGTGGCACACATTTCTAGCCTTTAGTTTCCCCGACATTCGGATGTCTTTCAAGAGTAAATTATTGAATATAGGTCTGATAAGAAAGATCAAAGTTTCTTTGCGAACGAGAAAAGGCTAGAAATAAGGACACTGCTAGAAAAACCAGTACAGCTAACACAGCTCAGCGTGTCGCGAAGCTGAAGTTCCAATGGACATTAGCATTAAAGAATAGGTATCTTTGACGTTTTATATCTTAGATATCAAATTAAAAAAAATACGTTTTTTAAACGCATATTTACCATTTTCCTTCTATCGTCTAGACTTCCAGATGTAAACAAACTAACTACAATATAATCATTTAATCAACTGTTAAACCTCACAGGTGCTATTAGAAGCAAATTATATTTTAATCGTGATATGCAATCTGTTATTTAATTGTATATATCTTGCGTTTAACCGACCGTTGCGTCTAAAGATAGAATTAGTTGTGGTGTTAATAATTGAATTTAATCCGTGATTTGATCTTTAATGCCCCGTTTAACGTTATATGTAGCTACTGCTTTATTTCGTAGTAACTTTTATTAAATGGTGCCTAATATTACAAACTCTGTATCTACCAAATAAAAATACTGCGATATATGTTCAATTTTCATGCAATTATCTGTTTTTATTAACCATTAAATCTTACAAAAACGATTTCATCAGTAAATCGTGTTTTGAAATATGTAATGTCTTTGTAAAAATTTACCAAAACCAACAGACCGTTAAAATTAAATAGATTGTTTATCAAAATAGTAACCGAAAAGTCGTTAAAATGTTTCTTCACATTTAGAAGCAAAGAATTTAATTTTTCATGAGTAATTTTATTTTTCTGTGCTAACGGATATAATTAGTTTTTATAGTACAAAGCAAATTATAATCTTAAATTTAATTAATATGGTCGTGGATATGGATGTATATTGCAATACTCGTATAGTTTGTTGATTCGATGCCTTAGCAGGCTTCTCAGTCTCAAGGACTTACCGCCTAACAAATAAACGTGGAATACCGATGAAATAGTTATACTCTGTTTTGTCCTTCTCTATCATCAGCAATTTGAAATTATATGGAACAAGACAAAACAGAGTGTCACAATTCCACATTTATTCCACGTTTATTTGTAAGAGGGTTAGACGTTTATATCAATGAGGCAAATAAGTACCATTCTTAGTCCTCTCTCCGAGGACAGGAAACCGGTAATACAGATATTTCAATCCCCGAAGACGCGCCCCACTCTGTCAAACTCGCTTATGTTTCATTCGATTCGTATCGAGTTTGACAGAGTGGCGCGCGTCATCGTAGATTAAAATATCTATGTACCTTGCTACTAGCACAATTTAAAGGTACAGATACACATGCTTATGAAAATCATGCTATTAGAGCATGCTCAAAATGATTTGCTTGCACGTTCATTATTAGCAGACACTTCGTACACATGCTAGTTAGTTATTATTGCTCTGACATGCTGCTGTACATCGTAGCCCGAAAGCATGCTAGTTTCGAGTAGCTATGACATTCTCGTAACGTTTTCACACGCTGAGTGATGTGAAACAAGAAAAAAAAATTAACACTGAAAAATTAACTTTACGTCTATTGGCTTAGAGTGTAAAATTGAATGTAAATCATCATAGGAAATACAATGCTCGACTTTAACGCGCTTATGTAATTTCAATCTCAGAATTGTCGACCATCATGGCGTTTCGAACTTCATTCAATTTTACACTCTATATCAATGGTAAAATTATTTTTTTCAGTGTTTTGATTTTAATATCGTCTGCTTATATTCGTAAATGCCATCACCTTTTTAAACATTTCACATCACGAAATGTAGCCGACACGTAACGTGAGCCCCACAGTTGCTACTTACTTTAGAATGTGTACGAAGTGTCTGCTAAAAAGTGAGCAATGAGCATGCTTATTCCACATTCAAATCATTTTGAGTCCGCTCAAAGTATGCTTTTTAAGAGCATGTGTATCTTGTACCTTAAACGTTGGACTGTGCTACTAGCGTGCTCTGAGACTGAGACTATCATAATGCCATTAACTCATTAATAATGACTCATTACAATTGAATTACGTGCACGTGATGAAAATTACCGGTTTGTGATTTGACATTAAATAACAGTTATGATATTATTAGTGGTTTAAGTTCGTAGGTACTTTAGTTACCATGAGTTAATTACGAGAAGAGTAAGACTTTATAAGGGGATTTATTGAATTTATTTTTGTCTTTATCACTCTCACCAATGTATCCGACATTGGTAAGTGCGTGCATGCAGCGTCGCGGAAGAATATACTAAATAAAACTAAGCCAGTTATCAAAAATCGGTTCTAAGCGTTTTTGGATATTGTTATTACCGACACATTAAAACAAAAAATAAAATTACATCCATTGTAGTTTCCGATAAAAAACAGGAAAACTGAGATTTTGGAGCAACTTTTGGGAGAACTTTCTATCGAGCAAATTTTATCCAATCGTGTTTCTGCTTGTAAGCGATTTTAGATTAAAGACCCAAAATACATGACGTTTAAATTTGAAAGTAATTGTCTTTATAGTTTTTACGTAAAACTTTATTCAAAATCACTTAAATACGGCTTGTACGCCGTTAATCAAACATTTAAGTTAACCTATTAGGGCTTCCAAAATAGACATAATTATACCAAGGACAGGGCAGACGACGCAAAAAATGTCGCCAGTTTATCGGTGCCAAGAATGCTTGTTTTGCCACTGTAACAACAGTAAGACCACGCTGTAGTTCGCTCAGCAGCCACCTATAGAATTTGGACAGATTGCGCTACTGTTTGTTTGTACGAAAAAGGTTGACGTAAATCGTTCGGATGCCGATATCCTGATTCTTCTTATCAGTGGCTTCCAAAAAAATATATATTAACTTTCGTAGGTATATAATATGTTTACCGTTTGATAGTAAGTTTGTTTGTCAAGTTTCTTTTCTGTTCTTCTCAGTGGTCAGCAAACAGCTTTCCGAACGTGGTGGTAGTCTGACATTTCATATATGTAAGATAGGCCTCTGTTAAAAATAAACATTTTGATTTCGATGTAAAAATCACATCATGTCATTTCTTTTATCGTTGGCTTTTTACCTACCCCAGGGTATAAGTACAAGTTTCATTAGAACCGGTCTAGTAGTTGTTTCAGAAATCGGTTTCAATTGATTACTTTAATTTGTTTTTAATTGGTTTCGAAAGAAGTCATAGGACACTGTCCTGAGTCCCGAAATTAAGCATCCAATTTGGGAGTTCCGGTTTTTCTGCATTTGCGAACTGGATTTTAGGTTTCTTTTACCTTTGCATTCAAATAAAAAGATACGTTGTTATTTCCTTTATCGCTTTTAACCCAGGCCCTTTATCCAAGACAGCTGAAATCTTACACAGAGGTTTTTTAAAAATTGTGTAGAGTAGGGATTAGGTAGGATTAGTGTTGCCCAAAATCAGTCTTGGTCTTGCAGTCTTGGTCTTGTTCTTGCATTTTTGCAAGACCAAGACCAAGACCAAGACTGCCTAATTTTAGCAAGACCAAGAACAAGACTGGCAGTGCAAGATTTGAGCAAGAACAAGACTAAGCCTGCAAGACTCTTGCGTCTTGCAGTTAACGTGAAATCGCACCAGCTGCCCGCGAAATTCTAATTTTATTTTATTTTTCGCAATTATTTAACTAATCCAACGAAGTAGGCTTATGGAATTCACTTTGCGAAAATAAGAATATCATCTTCACAGTTTAATATTTTATATAAAAACTAGATGACCCGGCAAACGTTGTTTTGCCATATAATTTTTTCTCACTTAGGGACATAAAAAATAGATAACAACCTGCTCCCAGACCCAGAGATCATACACTGAAAATTTCATAACAATCGGTCCAGCCGTTTCGGAAGAGTTTGGTAACAAAGAAAAGCGAGAAAATTTTATACATAATATATTAGAAGAAGATGTTTACTTGAAAGTGTCCAGTTTAGGAATGTACCTAGTTCGATTATCGACCAATTTGTGAATTGTGAACTCACGTCAAACTCGGCATTCGAACTACATTCCTAAACTGGACGCTTTCAAGAAAAGTTTTTTATATAAACCTGTAAAGATGATATTGCTGTTTTCGCAAAATGAATGCCATGTGATGAGCCTAATTCATTGTACTAGTTAAATATTTGCGAAAAACCAAATAAAATTTGAATTTCGCGGGCCGACCTCCGTTTTTTTTTTACACACTACAAGTAAGTACGTGACTGTGATCTCATCTGATGGTAAGTGACGATGCAGCCGCAGATGTTATCGTACTACCTTGGAAGAGGTAAGCAACCCCTAACGGTTTCTACACAGCATCACACCGGAACGCTAAATCGCTTGGCGGTGCGTCTTTGCTGGTAGGGTGGTGACTAGCCACGGCCGAAGCCTCCCACCAGACCAGACCTGAGCCAAATAAGAAATTATAAAATTGAAAATTCCAAAGTGGCCCGTGGCGGGAATCGAACCCGCAACCTCCCATTTCAATCCGGGCGCGCGTCACTGCGCTATAGTAGTGTTATTATCTCCCTGCAGACTCGGTCATAAATCATTCGAGTGTTTCGCTTTTGTTGTTCTTTGTTGAGTTGTGCATTACTGCAGAACAACACAAGCGAAACACTCGAATGATTTATGGCCGAGTCTGCAGCGAGATTATAACATTTTTATAGGAGGTCGTTGTGGCTATTAAGAGTATTAAGACTGAGTGTCGTTTCGGAGAGTGTAGGAGTTCGGGACCAGCAATAGGCTAATAGGTAATTGCGAGACTTGCGAGACTCTTGCTGCAAGACCAAGACCAAGACCAAGACCAAGACCAAGACCACATGTACTGGCGCAAGACCAAGACCAAGACTGGATGAGTCTCGTCTTGTTCTTGCATTTGGGCAACACTAGGTAGGATTCTTCAAAATTTCTTTGGCATCACCCGAGTGAAGCACGGGCGGGTCAGCCAGCTAGTCCCAAATGCCTATGTGATTTTCCGGAATCAGATTTAGGGAAAGTTTCTCATTTGGATGTTCACGCATGTCACGCAAGTCTCTTCAATTACTGAGTGTACATACAGCTTTAAAGCCATAAACAGCACTGCCGGCGCGACAATCAGATAAATCTGTTTACTAATTACTACGTATCAAGCGACGTGATCGTTTTATTTGTGTGGATTTATGTAATCCTAATGGAATTATTGGTTTTCCTCGTTTAGTGTCAGCTTATTTACTTTGCGATCAACCGATACGAACGATACCTTTATATCGAGAAATTGATTAACATCTGTTCTACTGCGACATTTCAATAAACCACGTCGCGAGCGTAATGTTAGCTGGAATATTGCTTATCATTTCATATTTATTATAGCAATACCTATTATAGTATACACAGGATTCGGCGGACCGCGCGAAAAAATATCGCCAGTTTACTGGCGTCAAAAATGTTTGTTTTGACACCAATAGCGTCAGTTGTAAGCCGATTGCAGAATTGTCTATGAACACGCGAGTTTTCGCAGTGACAATTTATAAATAATTATTTTTTAATTTTATTTTAATTTAGTAAATTTACTTCAGTATTTGTCAGCGTTGTTCTACGATTTCGCATTCTGAAGTCAAGATCTCATGTCAAGTCATACAGAATCTTTTCAAGAAGCGAATTATAGCAAAACAATTTAATCTGCTAATTATGGATTTAAGGAAAATAACACCTACACTACACTTCCATTAAATACTGACATAAGTATTTTGTTGCAGTGCATGAAGGCATACGTGGAGTTCGAAGTATGCAACGGTGCGTACGAGGTGTCCTGCCCCGACGACCGCTGCTCGGCCGGCGCGGCGCTCGCGCTCGACGAGATCTCCCTCCTCGTGACCCCTTCCGTGATGGAGAAGCATCTCAAGTTTCGGCTCAATCATGGTGAGTCACTACCACACACCATACCGTAGTAGTTGGTCGTTTACTATGTGCCTTATAAAAAGGTTTAGAGTCACTCAGTGGACGATGGAGAGAGCTAAGCTCGGAGTTTCTCTGCGTGATCAAATCAGGAATGAGGAGATCGGTAGACGAACCAAAGTCACCGGCAAAACTCAACGTATCGCAAAGCTGAAGTAGCAATAGGCACTAGCTCAAAGAACCGACGGTCCTGCTCTGATGTCGCTAATTGACTAACGCAGAGCCTGAGTAAATCACAATTGAAAATACCGTTTTCCTCTTACATTCAAGCCAGCCAGTCTAGCTCGTGTTAGAACATTAACAATGACTACCAAAGAATTCTTGTGCGAGTAGTGTATCTGACAAGCATTGGTATGATTTCTATTGCATTAGATCAACTTCGTGAACTAAGAATCCTTTTTAGGACTATAAGTCTGTTTCGTCTGAGTATAATTTACAAGAGGCAAAGCTCTGCAGAAGATTTATGATCTGGAAAATGTAGGACATAGGTGCATCATAAAGCGGCTCAGCAATTAGTCAGATGCGCTCCGATTGCCCGCAGTCATGGGCCTCATAAATATTGCCATACGCTGCGTGCTGCAGAGCGGATAACATACTCGTCTGTGGCATGTGTATCATTTAATCTCGGCAATAGTGCTCAAAACGAATAGGTAAACTATGGAACCAGCTACCAGCATCATCCCTCAAAACTATAACATGGGGTTATTTAAGGGGCAGATTAACAAATTTCCTAAGAGCCGGCAACGCTTTTGCAATCCCTCTGGTGCTGCAAATGTCCATGGGCGGCGGTGATCGCTCGGTTGCTCGCGATGACTATAAAAAATACACTGACGCTTTTACGGCTTCTTACCCACGGGGATGGAGGCCCTATTCCTCGCCTGTAGTGTTTCGTATCCCTCGTTACTGAGGGTCGTGAGTCTTAACCCCTTCCACTGACGACTTTCTTCCAGATAATGTCGTACCAAGTGACTCTATTGGTTGTGAGGTGTTGTGCATGGTGTCGAGTGCGCTGCAGATTTAGTCCGACAGATCATCTTCTTCGAGAACGCGGCTGTGCAGGATTCATTGCTCCCAGTAGCGCTTTGACCGTCTTCAATCTGTTTTGTTCGCCGCTTTCTAAATATCCCCACCAAGTCCGGTTGCCGCAAGGAATAACAGTGCTGTTATTGCTCTTTGGCAGGGATATACATACTTGAATTCCTTTGGGCAGAGAATATTCCCTAGCTTTCAAATTTTAAAAATTGGCTCCTTGTGTACATACAAGGAGTTAGCTACACTACATACAAGGAGTTAGAGTAGGGTGTGGAGTTTGCTACATTATCCGACAGTTGCCCGTCATAATAATCTTCTCCAGGTTGTTACCCTCCTTTTGGGTAAATAAATAAATAAAAATAAATAAAATAAAAAGCCTTTTATTTCTCCCATTTAAACTAAAATACCTTTACATTGAATAAAAAAAATAGTACATCGCTAAGTAGGAGAACCCTATTTATAGGTGAAGGCCTCCTCCAGGTTGGACCAGGTTTTACGATTTTTAGCTTTTATAAGCCAGTTAGGACCGGCTATCTTTTTGATGTCGTCTTCCCAGCGATAGTACGGCCTTCCCGTTCGACGTGTTCCTTTAGGGCCGGGCCAGGTCGTCACCATGTATGTCCAACGGTTGTCCGTGAGTCTTGCTACGTGGCCGGCCCATTTCCATTTTGATTTCTGTATATAGGTCAGCGCATCTGTCATTTTGGTCTGTTGACGAATTTCACAGTGGCGAATTTTTTGTATTAGTCTTATTTTTAGGATACTGCGTTCCATCGCTCTTTGGCAGGATGTAATCATTCGTTTTGCCTTTTCAGTGAGTTTCCATGTTTGGCTGCCATAAGTAAGCGTGGGTAAAATACACATGTTCATGACTTTGGTTTTTATTTTCATATGCATATTGCTTTTAAATATCTCTTTGAGGCCCCAGTACTTATTCCATGCTAATTGAATTCGTCTTTTAATTTCTTCTTCATTGTTACATGGGTCAAAAGAGATTTGTTTGCCTAAGTATATGTATTCCTTAACGTATTCTATTCGCGTGTCGTCTATGATTATTGGAATTTCCGATCTGTTAGTCATTAATTTTGACTTGTGAAAGTTTATTTCCAACCCAACTTCTCTGCTCGCTTTGCATAAGGAATTTAACATGTAATTCATCTGAGTGCTATTTCCGGCGAATATAACTATGTCGTCGGCGAATCTGAGGTGGTTGAGATATTTACCATTGATAAATATACCTAGTTTATCCCAATTCAGTGAGCTGAAAACTTGCTCTAGCACTGCTATAAAAAGTTTTGGAGATAGCGGGTCGCCCTGTTTTACTCCTCGTCTGATCGGGATCGGTGGGCCAAATGATTCTAATCGAATCCGGCTTGTGCTGTTCTCATAAAGGAATTTGATAGTTTCGTTGTATTTGTGGTCTATTTTTAGCGTATATAGAGTTTTCCAAATTGATTGGTGTTTCAAACTGTCGAAAGCTTTTTGATAGTCAATGTATGCTATGTATAATGACTTGCGGTATTCTTGAAACTTTTCTATAAGCAATTCAACCGTGTGGATATTGTCAATCGTTGAAAACCCCGATCTAAAACCTGCTTGTTCAAATGGTTGGTTTGACTCTATGGTTTCTTTTATTCTTTTCTCTATCAAAGAAGAAAACAGTTTGTAGATGCAAGGCAGCAAGCTTATGGGCCGATAGTTGGCTATGTTGTTGTGATTGCCCTTTTTATATAGCAATGTAATTGAGGATTCAGTCCATTGTTTTGGAGTAGAGCGTGCTTCTAAAATAATATTAAATAATTTAGTTAAAGGACTTGCCAAACTAATGGCGCCGGTCTTTATTAGTTCATTTGAAATGTTGTCCGGGCCTGGGCTCTTGTCGCTTTTCAGCCTTTTAATTGCGTTCAAAACCTCGATCTCGTCGAAAGCTGTTTGACTATTGCAACAAGGTTCTGTAGAGCAGTTTGCATAGTTTTCGTCTAGGTCGTAGGACACAATTTTTTCGTTGTATAGATTTCTATAATAAGCTGTTGCGATTCTGAGGATTTCTTTTCGGTTTCGTGTCACTTTACTAGAGTCTTGTAAGCTGGTTATCCACGTTTTATGTGAAGAGAGTTCCCTAAACGCCTTTTTCGTGCTACCAAAAGTGAGTAAATATTTCTCTATCGTTTTCTGTCTATACTGTTTGTAGTCATTTTTCAGGTATTTACTGGTAAGTTTGTACAAAGCGCTAAGCTCGTGTTTCATAGCTCTTGTTTTAGGTTTTGTGTTCTGTAGAACGTATTTCCTTTTAAGTAAATTTTTCGTGCGATCTTGTATAATTTCGATTTTTGGATTGCTACCTGGTATGTTTGCATTCTTCTCGCTTTGAGTGATGGCATAGACCATTTTATCATAAAATTCTTGAACTGACTCTACTTTAAAGTGATACAATTCTTCAATTGAATTATTTAAGTGATCCTTATATTTATTTATTTCTTCTTCGCATTTTAATGAGCTTTTTGGTAAGTTATTAAAATTTCTTCTGGATTTCTTACGTAATTGGATCTGTAGAGTTGCCCTAACTAGTCTATGATCCGATGGGAATATTAAGTTTATTACCTCTATGTTTTCAATATTATTTTTTAAGTTTGATAAAATAAAATCAATTTCATTTTTGGTAGAGCCGTCAGGTGATCTCCACGTCCATTTTTGCTTTTCTTTTTTCTTAAAAACGGTGTTCATAATGCGAAAGTTGTGCTCGTAAGCGAATTCTATCAACCTTTCACCTCTATTATTTCTCGTACCGTACCCATATTTACCCATGATCAAATGTTCTCCTGGCTTTGCTTTGCCGACTTTTGCGTTGAAATCCCCTATAACTATTACATTATGTCCAGATATCGAGATAGCTTTGTCGAGATAGTTGTAGAACTCTGTAATGGTTTCTTCAGATGAGGCCTCTGTTGGGGCGTATACTTGTATAATAGATAATTTTGTTTTGTCAAATGCAAGGTTTAAGGTTGCTACCCTTTCGGATAGCCCTTCGAAACTTGTTATGTACCGTTTCATAGATTTTTTAACCATAAATCCGACTCCGTGTAGGCCAGGTGTTGATCCTATGTAATACAGTATGAAGTTATCGTATTCTTCAATTTGGTTTCCTAGCCTCTTGACTTCAGATAGCCCTATTATGTCGTAATTGATATCCTTCAAGGCAAGGTCCAGATCGATCAGGCGTTCGTAAGTAGAGAGACTTCGTACATTATAGGTAGCAATGTATAGAGTATTAGAGTTGTATTTAAATTTTTTTGATTTTAATATATCTTTGGTAGATATTAATTGTTCTGGAGGGTTTTGGTCTGCAACTCCCTCGGGGACCAGCCGGCTTGGGAGCGGTATCGTTTTGTCAGGGTTCAGTGCGTTTGTTGTTGTTTCAGGTGTCTGGAGGGGGCCTCTTGACCTTCATGCATTCTCGGAGCGCGTTATATAGGATGTTATATAGTTTTTGTTTGATCTATATTTCTTGTGTGACTGGCGTTGCGCATGATTCGGTGGGTAAGATGTCGTATTGGGAGAGGTTGTAGGTATATCCGGGGATTCCGAGAGTTGACGCTTAGAGTATGTGGTTTCCTTCTTATTTTTTATGATTAGTTTATCATACTTCACATATGCATCATTCCCTTTCTCTATTTCTATTTTTTGTTTAAGTTTTAGGTCCTTTCTTATCTCTAAAACCTTTTTTGGGAACTCCTCTTGAATGCGAATCGTATCGCCCTGTAAATGTTTTTTATTTTGTAGTATTTGTATTTTTTTCCCTAGAGTTGTCAGTGAAACCGAGACGGGCCTCGGTTTATTTTCTAAACTTCCAAATCTTCTTACTGATTGTATTTCGAAGTTTTCCGTTTTTATTTTTATTTTATTGTTTATTATATCTAGGATCTTTTCTTCCAACTGAAAGTATGATTTTTCTCCTTCTTGAACTCCAAAAAATACTAAATTTCGTTGTACGTGTTGTTTCTCCAATATATCCAGCCTTTTTTCTTGCATTTTCAAGTCTGAACGGAGGTTTTCCATCTCTAGATTTAGACTTTCAAACTTTTCGTTCATGTGAGTTGTAATTTGTGAAGTAATCTGAATTTCTGAACTTGCTATGCGTGATTCAATTGAAGTTAATTTTTGGCTAAATTCGGTTTTCATTTCTCTGAACATTCTATTTAATTCTTCCATTTTTGTTTTCTACAGAATTACAGAAAGACGGGTGATTTGGTGAACGTAGTAAATTATTTTTATTTGAGCGCCCTCTACTGGGAAGATACTGTCATTATTTCGCTCTTCGGCGGGTTCGATATCACATGTGATACATGCGAGAACGCGCTAGATGGCGTTGAAAGATCGATATTCCCTTCGTTACCGTCTTATGTATTGGATTATCTATGTTCTCTGTAGTTCTTTTGATGCCCACTAGATGGTGCTTTAACGTTCGATCTACGTTCTTGTTATGACTTGCAAAATTTGAATAGGTTATGAGAAGAATTTTGGTCGAATAATTTATCAATAATGCAATAATGGGCTGACCTTGCTGTTCCTGTTATAGATGGGAATTGTTCTTCCTGTTGTATATTCCCCTTTTTATGATTAACGTAGTATTTTAGCAAGATAAATGCCGTTGTACAGTTCAAATGTTTTTCTCTGATTTAGGTATGTTTTTGATTTTAAACAGATCTGTCCACAACACATGTAAGAAATTGGCTTTTTAACTTCACTTTGTCACTTTTTCACGAGACTTTACGCACTTAAAACATTTTTTTACTAAAAGATATACGGAGCTAATGTTTACACTTCAAGAGGCGCCCTCTGTCGTTTTTTTGGGTAATATGACTGAAGTTTAATATGAGCCGAATTGCTCATAGAATCCTTCGATCCACCATTTTTGACGGTTGGACGGACGGGCATTCTGCTACGAGAACCGAAATGATCTATGACGAAAACTTTAAATTTCAAACCATTCATTTTATCGCACAGTGGCTTACTATACTTCATATTTTATAAGGATTTCGGATTGGACGTTTCCTCTTTGCAATACCTTGAAACCTCTACACATTGCGAGTAATCCTTCCTTTCATCTCGGTGTCACATAGCAAACGATGAATAGACTTCTAAAGGCTTTTAAAGGACATTTCTCAAACATACTATGTTTTTGATACTTAGCAGAAATCTTCATTGAAACTTAACACGTATTTTATCCGTCTGGACGCTGGACGTCTTTTGCTTTGTGATTCTGAAACGGGCGGATAGATTTCAAAGAAGTTGACTTCTTTAAAACGGTGGCTAGTTTAAATTATAGGGTTGTTTTTAAATTAAAGTAAATTCAAACGCCTTGCAAAACGTATTGTAAAGAAGTAGAGAAAGTAAAACTCCTCTCATTCATGTAATTTATGCAGTTTCTTCCGTTATTATAGTGGAACGTTATTTTATGAGCTCCTAGCACTTTATAGCCTCAAGTTTAGCACTAGCTAGTGTGTTTATATTTGAAAGGTTTTAATGTATCTCTTTCAAATTTAATTTTACCTGAGTTCAGTAGTTACTGCGTAAAATAGTACCCAAAAAATTTGTTCGTCAAGTCACGGAATGCAATAATAGTATCTAATAGTACCTACAGAAGGTTCACTCCGCAAAATGATTTAAAGAAATAGCGACTCACCGCCTCCGCTATTCACCTATAGCGGTGTTCTCTTTCTATCGCGTACCTTTCTCTCTTTCGACGTAGAGGGGTGCCTCGTAATCGGGCGCACGCAGCGCGTGAAATAGACCGTAGAAGAACTAACGCGTGCAATCGTTCTGAAATCGTTCCATCTTGACGGCGGCGCTTCCCGTCTACTTGTAGCCGTCTTGATCACGTGACAAGTGAGCGTGGCCTGGTCAAGTTTCTTCTTCATAGTCGTTCCTCAGCTTTGTCTCCAAAGGGTGCGTCGTGACTCCAACTTATTCTTTATGGAGTTTACACTTTACAGCCCTCATATAAACAAACACGTAGATACGAGTATTTCCAATTTCGTGCGCACTCCGTAATCCTTCGTCTCTGCTGAATGGGTACCTATTTGTTTTACGACCTCTCACGTCTGGCAGAGGATAAGCTCATACATACCCTGTCTCATATCTTATCTTATTAGACTTTGAGCATTTGCATATTAACCCTACCTACGCGTCGTTTCGAGTCCATTTAATATGCAAATTGAGGTAATAACAAAAATCCTTTCGTGTGCACAAAAAAGATATTATGAAAAGTTTTTGTTGTATTTGATGATTTTGTATATTTTCGCCTTGGATAGAATGGTTATAAATTTGAAATAATGGTTATTGTGCAGTGGTAATTTTGGTACCTAATTTATCGTGGCATTTTCCATCAAGGGCTTCTACCTTGGTTGGATACCAAGTCCGGTAAAACCATACCTTTAGGAAACTATTGTAGACGTATCGTATTTCGCATGGAAGCCGAACAAAGGTTTTAAGGTATCAAACTCTTATCATATTTTCTTTTCCTAAGTTGAGTTCAGTCAGAATTCCTAGGTATTTAATAAATTAAACCACATTTCGTTGATAGCTTTTTGACAGTTCCAACTGAAAATACTATTATTGTCACTTCTAATATCAAAAAATACAAGGGATTGTCACGTAGTATTAATTATCTGTACTAATGTATACGCTTAAGTCAATTGTCAATGTCACTCACTATTGTCGTCTATTGTCGTCTAGGCCTAAATCATGTCGAAGTAATTATAAAAGTCTAATCCAAGTAAATCTTCGTTTCACTAACTTAACCGAATACAACATGGTGTCAGAAGAATTAATCAAATAATCAAGAAGTATGTCGACCGAAGATTTTGTCAACACCAAGTCGAGGAAGCCGATTCCCAGCAGTCAGCCAGCCAGGCCCGCCGACGCCATGACGCCATTACCGGTAGGCATGACCCTGCCGCCGTTCGTTGTGGAAGGTAATAACGTACCACTTCAATGGAAAAAATGGCTAACACGTTTAAAAGTCTACATAAAAGCTAATAACCTAGAGGAGGCCGAAGATTCACGAAAAACTGCTATTTTACTACAATTCATCGGACCGGATTGCTTAGAAATTTTCTATTCATTTGATGTAGATATCGATGAAATTACGTTCTCGGACCTTTGTAACAAATTTACTCTTTACTTCACTCCAAAAATAAATGTCACCATCGAAAGACATAAGTTATTTAGCAGAAAGCAATTACCAAACGAGTCTATAGATGCGTATGTCACAGATTTAAAAAATTTGAGTCACACATGTGAATTCGGTGAGCTGCGTGAAAACCTACTTAGAGATATATTCAGCTGGAACTGCAACAACTCTTACTATAAAGAGAGAATTCTCATTGAAAAGCCCAACACGCTGGACGAGGCAGTCAACATAGCCAAGCGTTGCGAGTCTACGAAACAACAAGCAAAAGCATTGGAAGACGCATCGTTACACTTCGTAGGACGCGTTTCAAGGTCACCCAGTCGCAGAGATTCGTCAAGGAGAGATATGTCTAAACGTCAGTCCCAGCAGAGACGTCAGCGCACCCCATCAACATCTGGTCAGAGGAACACACCATGTGGTCGCTGTGGTCAGGTACACAGATACAAGTGCCCAGCTCAAGGTGTTAAGTGCAAAAAGTGCAATAAGTTTAACCATTTTGCTCAGTTTTGCCGTTCATATCAAGTGAAAGTAGTACAATGTCAAAATCAGGCTGAAAATAATGGATCTTTATTTTATGTTGGTTCTGTCTATTGTATACATGATGATACGTCTGATAAGTCCAGTCTGTCTAAACCGTGGAACATTGATTTATGTATAAACCAAATAAAGGTAAATTTTTTATTGGACACGGGGGCAGACACAAATATTCTATCCATCCATACTTACAACTCATTAAACCTGGCACTTTCCAACATACACAAAAGTAAAAACACACTTTCTACATACAGTGGAGAAATTATTCCTCTTGTAGGTCAATGTGATTTGTCTGTAATTCATAAAAATAAATCATATACAGTTAACTTTCATATTGTCGACATAAAAAGTCAAAATATCATTGGTAGAGATACCTGTAAAACTCTAAATTTAGTGAAAAAAATTAATAGTGTGTCTTTCCAGAATTTAACATGTCAAGATATAGTTGATACAAATAAAGATTTATTTGAAGGTTTAGGTTGTTTGACAGATTTTCAGTGCGAATTAACCTTGAAGCCTAATGCAACCCCATCTATAGAGGCATGCAGAAGGGTTCCATTCCGTCTCCAGCAACAACTAAAACAGGAATTACAATCTATGGAAAAAAGTGGAGTCATTCAAAGAGTCGAAGAGCCTACTGAATGGGTAAGTGCTCTAGTCTTAACGTCAAAAAAGAATGGTAAATTACGTCTGTGTATTGATCCTAGAAAGCTTAATCAGTCAATTTTAAGGTCACATTTTCAATTTCCAACCTTAGATGAAATTAAATCTAGTCTAACTGGAGCTGAATACTTTTCAACATTAGATGCAAATAAAGGCTATTGGATGCTCAAATTGTCAGAATCTTCTTCTAAGCTATGTACATTTATTACACCTTTCGGACGTTATAGATTTACTAGATTGCCATTTGGGATTAATGCAGCCCCAGAGATATTTCATAGGGAAATGATTAAAAGATTTGGTGATATAGAAGGTGTTAAAATCATGATGGATGATTTCCTTATTTATGGTAGAACTATAGAAGAACATAAACAACGCTTACAAAGAGTCTTAGATAGAGCACGTCAAATTAACTTAAGATTTAACAAAGAAAAGTCTGTATTTTGTCAAAAAGAAGTCAAATATTTAGGTCATATATTTAGCAAAGAAGGTGTACAAGTCGATCAGTCTAAAGTTGAAGCTATTTGTAACATGCCAAGTCCTAAAAATATTACAGAACTTCAACGATTTCTAGGTATGGTTAATTATCTTAGACCATTTATTAAAAATTTGTCGCAGCAAATATGTCATTTGCGAGCATTGTTGTCAAAAAATACTGAATGGTATTGGTCAGAACACCATGAGTCTCAGTTTAATAATATTAAAAAAATTATTAGCTCAACCCCTGTCTTAACATACTATGATCCTAAAAAGGACATAACTTTATCTGTCGACTCGTCACAAGATGCCATGGGCTCAGTTTTATCCCATGACAAACAACCCATAGCATATGCGTCTGCATCCTTAAGTAAAATGCAAAAATCCTATTCCCAGATTGAAAAAGAATTACTAGCTGTACTTTTTGGTTGTACAAAATTCCACCAATACATATATGGTCATAACATAACAGTGGAAACAGACCACAAACCCCTCATAACTTTGTTCAAAAAAGCTTTATATGATATTCCTCCAAGATTGCAAAGAATCATGCTTAGATTGCAGCCGTATGATTTAACTGTGGTATACAAGCCAGGTCGTTACTTATACATTGCAGATACCTTGTCTAGAGCAGCATTAAGTGAAACTTGTCTGTCAGAAGTCGATCAAGATATAGATTTGCATGTCAATGTTATAATGTCTAATTTGTCAGTCAGTCCAGATAAACTAAAAGAAATTCAAGAGTCTACAGTCAAAGATAAAACTTTAAGTCAAATAATTAAATATTGTCACAATGGATGGCCCGAACATAAGCGTTCAGTGAGTCAGTCAGTCAAACCCTATTACAGTCTGAAAGATCAAATATATGTCATTGATAATGTTGTCTTCAAGTCCAATTGTATTATAATTCCAGAGTCAATGAGAGAGTATATTCTAAAACTACTTCATTCTGCTCATCAAGGCATCAATAGTTCAGTCCGTCTAGCAAAAACTACTGTTTTTTGGCCTAATATGCAAAGTGATATAGAAAAATATATAAGTCTATGCAATATTTGTCTATCTTACCGTCGAAATAATAGTAAAGAACCAATTATTCAGCATGAGTATGAACACATACCATGGTACAAAATTGGTATAGATATTTTTGAATTTGAACAAACAAAGTACTTAATAGTAGTTGATTATTATTCAAAGTTTGTAGAACTTGCTAAGTTAACGTCAGGCTATACAGCCAGTCAAGTAATTGCACATTTAAAGTCTATAATGGCTCGTCAAGGAATTTGTAGGGTTCTGATCTCGGACAATGGCCCTCCATTTTCCAGCAAAGAGTTTAAGGTATTCACTCAAGAATGGGACATAGAACACATAACTTCAAGTCCATACTTAAGCAGATCGAATGGCCTCGTTGAAAGAACAATTTCAACTATAAAAAATTTGTTTATTAAGTGTAAAACTGATAAATCGGATCTGTATTTAGCATTACTTATATATAGAAATACCCCCAAGCAAAGTCAGTACTCACCAGCAGAACTTTGTATGTCTAGAAAACTGCGAACAGTAGTCCCTACAGTAAAAGAAAACTTGTTACCTAAACTTTGTGATATGCATAAAATAAAGGAATTAAATGAAAAACAAAAGTCATATTCAAAATTTTATTATAATAAACATACAAAAATGCTTAAACCATTGCATGTAGGTGATAAAGTCTTGTTTAAACACAAACCTGAAGACAAAAAATGGTCACCAGGAATTATTGTACAGGTAGGTCCTGAACCCAGGAGTTATATTATAAAAAGTGAACTAGGGCAATTTAGAAGAAATCGCCAGTTTATCCTGGAACAGTCAACACACACACATCATTTTACACAGAACACAACACAGCCAACACCTGTAAACAAAAACACTTTTGTAAAAACACAAAATGGAAATACTCGTTCTCGTCGTATTTGTAAACCAGTACATAGATATGGTATTGTTAGTTATACTTAATATTCTTGTTTGCAGTCGTAATTCTAAGTATTAATAGCTTTAGTATCTAAATCATGTAACTTTGTCTAAATTCATGTATTAATATTGTTTGATAATATAAGTAACCTATAAATTTATGTCATTGAACTAATTATCGACCTTGACATTTCAGTTGTCACTTGTCAAATCATACCATAGAGTGCCACAGATTATCATAGAACATTAACGTTTAGAAATGAATGTCGATGACTGCAATGTCTAATTATTGTATTGTAAAATAGTATAACTGTATAATAAAATAAAATTGTAATGTACCTTCTGTGTGTGTAACTATTTGTTTGTAAATTTATTTTTGTAAAAAGGGAGATAAGGGTAAAATATCATTTATTATTTTTTGTTTTTTTTTTTAAAAAAGGGAGATGTCACGTAGTATTAATTATCTGTACTAATGTATACGCTTAAGTCAATTGTCAATGTCACTCACTATTGTCGTCTATTGTCGTCTAGGCCTAAATCATGTCGAAGTAATTATAAAAGTCTAATCCAAGTAAATCTTCGTTTCACTAACTTAACCGAATACAACAGGTAATAAAGTTATTTTTTGCAAATTGGTTCTGTTTATTTACTAAGTCGTTAAATAATAAATCTCGAACTATATGCTTAGGCTTAGAATTTTATCTGGAAAACTCATCTATCTGCTTAAATGGTTGCTTGAGTAACTCTTTTAAATTGTTAAGAATGGGGAATAGTAATTCTTTAAAAACGATTCCACCTTTGGTGATGTAACTATAGTCGAAGATATTCCATATCGCAAAAACAACCCAACAGGTTATCTTATTATTTATTATTATGGGTTGACTGCTTGAATTCATTATATCTTCTTTCTTAATATATATAAATCTCGTGTCACGATGTTTGTCCGCGATGGACTCCTAAACTACTGAACCGATTTAGTTCAAACTTCGTGAATATCTGTCATTTGGTCCAACTTGAGAGATAGGATAGTTTAAATCTCAAATTATAGTCGCAATTTTAATTTATTAATATAACAAAAACTTTAGCCACAGCAACGCGTGGCCGGGTCAGCTAGTGTATTATAACAAAAGTGTTGCCAATTAGAACAGAAAATATATTACAAAATTATGCGTTTTTCAAATGAAAAGGGTTCCCTACTAAATGAAAAGGATTACCTACACTTGGTAGGAAAACCATTTCCTAAATCATGGTTCATAAAACTTGTGGTCAGCACGTAAGATAAAATAATTAACCATTCCTAATTATTATTGGTGGTAAATTCTGTCCGCTGATTATTGTCTGAGTTTCCCTTTTGACGATATATCAATCAGTCAACTCATTATCTTTATTTTTAACACGCTTTTATTAGCTTCACCTGTATGTTTGTAACTGACTCCTTTGAGCTCGATTTTGTCCTACTTTGAACGATCAGATTTAATTCAAACTTTGCACACCCGTCAAAGACCGATGACAGTGCAATAATTAATTAGATTAAAATATCCAATTATCTTAATTAGATTCGCCAGGATTAATTAATTTCTTTCCGCATCCTTTGCATGCGATTAAGAGAGATAGAGCGTGTTTTTTTTAGTTTTTAAAACTATTATTATTATCCTTGTAATCCCAGTAACGTACGCGTCAATATGAAATCCCCTCATGTGATAAAAATACATTCAAACATCAATATAACTTGGCGATATTTTTCTAATACACAGGAGTACAGCCCTGGTTAGAACAGGTTTTTGTACGAATTTCGGGTCGACTCGCATCGCACAAACGAATCGAATTCCTCCATACATTTGCAGCAAGCGCCATCTATTGATAGCTGTTTGTCAGCGAAGATGGCGCTAGCTGTAAATGTATGGAGGAATTCGATACGTTTGTGCGAAACGAGTCTACTCGAAATTCGTACAAAAACCTGACTAACCCTAGGTCAGCGAACTAGCTTACATATTATACAGAATTGTCCGGGGGCGAACAGCAACATTGTGTGTGCTTAAAAATTCAATTACTTCGCCCGCCCCTGGATACGCCCCGGGGTGTGTCGGATGTACGCTCCCTGTACGATATAGTTAAGTCAAGCCCCTACACTGGACGATAAAGTTTCTGTCTTTAACTCCCTCCTTACTGAACTTTTTGATCGTCATGCTCCTTTTCGGCCAATGAAGTTAAAGCATCTGCCAGCTCCCTGGCTCACCAATGATATAAAGGTTCTTATGACTAAGCGCAATTCTGCCAAACATAAATATAAATTAAGACCTACAGAAGTTAATTCGAATAGATACAAACAATTACGTAACCGTTGTAACAGGATGTGCAGAGACGCTCAGCGTAACTACATCCAAAGTTCAATAGAAGGTAAGGATACCTTAAAGGTATGGCGGTTTCTGGCGTCTTTAGGTATCGGACAGCAGAGGAAGGACGTAGCGGACAATGTTGACGTCAATGTTCTGAACAGTTTTTTTACCAATGTATCCACTAACATTCTTGATAAAGCTCAAACTCTTTCTTCCATTAATTTGCTTCCACGTCCTAACTTTCCCTTATTTAATTTTAAGTCTGTCAGTTTGGAAGAAGTCAAAAAGAATATTTTTGCTATAAAATCTGATGCCATTGGTAGTGATGGGATTAGTCGCAAAATGATTCTTTTAACTTTAGATAATATCTTGCATGTAATCTCGTATTTAATAAATTACTCTCTTTCTTCTTGTAGCTTTCCAAGTGCTTGGCGTATTGCTCATGTAATTCCTATTCCCAAAATCTCCAATCCATCCCAGCTTTCACATTACCGTCCAATTTCAATCCTTTCTTTTCTCTCCAAAGTTCTTGAGCGTATTGTCCATTCCCAACTCTCATACTTCCTCAATCAAAATTGCATCCTTAGTCCATTTCAATCAGGTTTCCGCAAGGGCCACAGTACGGTGACGGCTTTGACGAAGGTTGGTGATGACATACGGTTAGCCATTGATAATAAGCAAGTAACGATTCTGGTACTGCTGGATTTCTCGAACGCTTTCAACACGGTTGACTTCGACATTCTTTTGGCTATCCTCATGTCAATTAATATTTCTCCAGCTGTTGTTGATTGGTTCAGATCTTACCTACATGATAGAACGCAATGCATCCGAGGCAAGTCAAGCCTGTCGTCTTACTGTCGTCTTAGTGCTGGTGTCCCACAGGGCGGTGTCCTATCTCCTTTACTTTTTTCTATCTTTATTAACACTGTGACTAATCTTCTTTCCATACCTTACCATTTATATGCAGACGATTTCCAACTTTACTTATCCACTCCGGCTGACCACATCTCTGAAGCCATAAGTCGGTTGAATCGTGAGCTGGTTTTAGTCGCTGGGTGGAGCAACTCCTATGGTTTACTTGTTAATGCCAATAAATCCCAAGTTATAATTATTGGTAGTTCTCATCAGGTTTCTAAACTTAATTTCTCCTCTTTACCACCTGTGGTCTTTGATGGATGTGCGCTTCCTTACAGTGAAACTGTCAAAAATCTTGGGATTATTATGGATAGTAGTCTATCATGGAAACCACAAGTTGCAGCTGTTAGTAGAAAAGTATTTGGGGCGTTTGGCTCCTTGAAAAGGTGGAAAAATTTTTTACCAATTAAGACCAAAATATTATTGGCCAACACTCTCCTTCTTCCCATCCTAGATTACGCTGATGCTTGCTACTTGGATTTGACCGAGGACCTCTTGAACAAGCTGGAACGCCTGCAAAACCTTTGCATCCGATTCATTTTCGGCCTGCGGAAATATGATCACATATCGCAATACCGGAAAGAGCTTAATTGGCTTCATATAAGGCATCGGCGTAATCTACATATTCTATCTCTTTTATATGCTACCCTCTTCCACCCGTGGTCTCCGCCCTATCTTAAGGAGAGATTTAAGTTCATTAGTTCGCTTGAACGTGAGCGCCCCCTGCGCTCCTGTTGGGACTGCAAGTTAATTGTCCCCAAGTGCAATACAAGATCATACTCTGAATCTTTTACCATGAAGGCGGCAACTCTGTGGAATGCTCTCCCGGTTGAAATCAGACGTGCCAAATCACTAGCGGTTTTCAAAAAACGTGTCAAAATGCACTATCTATCGCTTTGAAACATTGAAAGATTTATTCTGAAATAATATGTATATAGTATGTATTAATATTGTTTATGTATGTTTATATATATAATACATATATATATATATATATATATATATATATATATATATATTCTACAAATTTGTTATTACTATAGTGTGTATGTATTAGTTTGTAAGTCTATGTATGCTATTTTATTTTTATTGCGATTCCCCGTCGTTTTTCAGATCAAAGGTTCGTAATTGTGGGTTACCTGGTAGAGATCACTTTAGTGATAAGGTCGCCCTTTGTGTTTCTCGGTTTTCTATTCGTTGTTATTAACCGACTTCAAAAAAAGGAGGAGGTTCTCAATTCGTCGGAATCTTTTTTTTTTTTTATTTTTTTTATTTTTTATGTATGTTCCCCGATTACTCGAAGATGCGTGGACCAATTTCGAAAATTCTTTTTTTGTTTGATAGGGTATAGTTCACAGATGGTCCCATAGTCATCAAGTCAGGATCTGATGATGGGATCTTGGAGAAATCGAAGGAACTCTTCAAATTTTATAAGCACACTTGAAGTGATTTGGTATTGTTTGAAAGAGTATTTTTTTCCAGGTAGTCTTATGGTCATCAAGTCGGGATCTGATGATGGGATCTTGGTAAAATCGAGGGAACTCTTCAAATTTTGCTAGTATACTTGAAGCGATTTAGGTATTTTTTATAGTTACTATTGCATTTCCTTGCAGTCATCAAGTAATGTCTGTATTCAACAAGTCAGGATCTGATGATGGGATCTTGGAGAAATTGAGGGAACTCTTTAGATTTAAGAAGCATACTTCGAGCGATGTGGGCATTTTTTCCAATGCCTTGCGCATTAGTTGTTTTCCACTAAAAAGTATAAAATAAAATGGAAAATTCTTTCCAAAAAACCAACTTCAAATGCCACTACAAAGAATGAAATAATCTTAATGTACACCAATTCGAAGTCGGGCAATGTTTCGTTCATTCACTAATAGTCCTTCGTATTGTCGATAATTTTGTCGTTTCTTCAAGTTCTATAATAAGAAGGACTATTAATGATTGAACAAAACATTGCCCGACTTCGAATTGGTGTACATTAAGATTATTTCATTCTTTGTAGTGGCATTTGAAGTTGGTTTTTTGGAAAGAATTTTCCATTTTATTTTATGTACTAATTTTTAAGCAATAAAGATATTTAAATTAAATAAAATAAAAATAGTTAGGCTACGCTCTGTAAAATCTATTATTAATTAATCTATAAACTATGTACGTAAAGGAAATAGTGTAGTTTTCTGCTTTGGGATTTAATTTAGTGTAGACTTTCCATCCAATACAATAGCAAAACTAGAAATACATGTGGTGCTACTATGCTCTTGTAATTAATGATAATAATGATTAAGGCTTACACCATTAGTTGACTACAGATACATATTACCCGGCGGACTGCGCAAAAAATGAGCCCAGTTTACTGGTGTCAAAAATGTATGTTTTAACACCAGTATTATTTATGGCCGTGGTCGACGTCACAATACTATTTTCTTGTTTTATAAGTGCGCCCGCGCGTTTCCACAGGGACGGTTTCCGCCATATTGTTGCGTATTAGCTGGAAAGGACATTGAACAGCTCCCATACAAAGTTCGCCTAAGAACCAACAGTCATAAAATAGTGATTAATGGGTTCAAAATGACCTCTTCATATCCCTGAAAGCAGAATAAAACAAGGAACACTTCTGAGAATTTATTTAATAACAAAAATCTTTTCGATTTTGAGGTTATATTTCACCCCTCCAGTGGCTGTTTCGATTTTGGGTTTATTTCAAAATAACTATAAATATAAATGGTTTAGGTAAGTAGATATTTTACATATTTGGTGCCTACTCAGATATTCGTTCAGAGAGATCCATGCCCAGTTGTAGGCTGTCATGAACACTATGAGTTCATAGACAACTAAATAGATCTATCTACAAAAGACAATTGCACAGAGTACCTACAACATAGACTTTAAAGAAAACAAATACGATGATGTTCCATCTCACTCGAACGCTAAGATAAGCTGTATTTGTTTCTCGCTCGCAATGTCGTGTTTGTTCTACTCTGTTTTTTTTATTCTAAGCTCCTGACCAGCGCTTTAACGTGTTGTACTTAGCGCTTTAAGCTACTTGAGCTGTTATTACATCCTTGGGAACAAGCGCTGAAAGCGATTATTGGATTTTGTTCGATTAACGGAAATGCGCCAGTGACGACGTAAATCTATGCGGAAAAGTACAGAAATCAATGAAGCATCTTATTAATTATTTTAAATTATTCTGAAGTGTTTTTTTTTTTTTTTATAATTGATAGGCTTGCGCTTGACTACAATCAAGTCTGATGAACAGAAATGATGAGGTCTAGGATGGAGCGCGCTTGCCTAGAAAATGCCTATTCACTCTTCTTTTGAAGGCACCCAGATTGTATTTGGCTGGGAACACGGAAGCTGGAAGGGTGTTCCACACCTTAGCGGTTCGTATCAGAAACGTAGAAGAAAAGCGTTTCGTACGAGTACGCTGGACATCAACCACATAAGGATGCCACTTCTCTCGACGTCTCGCGGTTCTATGGTAGAAAGGTGAAGGAGGCACAAGGTTGTGGAGTTCTTGAGCACACTCTCCAAAATATATCCTGTAAAAAACCGCTAAACAGGCAACACTGCGTCGGTGTTCTAAACTGAACAGTTTCGCCCGTGTTAGCGATTCCTTGCCGATTATTCTGCTAGCGCGGCGATCAACCGAGTCTAATGCATCGAGCTGGTATTTGGCAGATCCATCCCATAGGTGACTGCAGTACTCCATGCCGGAACGAACTTGAGCTTCATACAGCGTCAAAAGCTGTTCGGGCTTGAAGTACCGCTTAACCTTGTTCAGGATGCCAAGTTTTTTGGCGGCTGTTTTTGTCTTTTCCTCGATGCATTTCCCAAAATTGAGATTGGGTGAGATGTTAATACCCAGGAGGTCGATATGATCGCTAATCAGAACGGATACATTTTGAAAAGTGGGAGCCAAGGTGAAGGGGCTCTTTTTTGCGGTGAATAAGCACGCTTGCGTTTTGGTAGCGTTAAACTTGACTAGATTAGCGTCACCCCACTCAGACACTTCTTTTAGAGTCAAGTTAACGCGATCTACCAATGCCTCTCTTAGCTCTAGTATCTCAGCACCGCTGGCTTTAGGACTAGACATGTATCTCTCCGAAACAGTGCTGTCATCAGCGTAACCAAATAAACCTGGTTTAAGCAAATCATTGATGTGCAGCAGGAATAATGTCGCGGAGAGAACAGATCCCTGGGGTACACCGGCATTGACAGCCATTAGGTCTGAAGAGTGACCGTCAACGACCACTCGAAAAGACCGTTCTCTCAGGAAATCAGATATCCAGCTACAAAAGCCAGCGGGTATTCCATATGCTGGGAGTTTGCTGAGTAGGCTGCCGTGCCAGACTCGGTCAAAAGCCTTAGAGATGTCGAGTGAGACAGCGAGCGCCTCACCGTATTTCTCTATGGCTTCGCCCCATGTGTGCGTGGCATACACAAGAAGATCGCCAGTGCTCCGGTTGGAACGGAAGCCATACTGACGGTCCGACAAAAGGTCATTTTCTGAAAGTGTCCGTGAAATTCTAGTATTTGGAGTAAATAATTTAAAATATGATAAGAATTACCATATATGTCAAACGAATGTTGATTCGTAGGCGAATTATGACAATGTCCTTTTACAGATGGCGTTAGTTTTTTCTTGCCTTGTATAAAAAAGGTTTACGTAAAATGTTCAGATGGGCTCATCCTTAAGTTCATATTGGTGGATTCCTCGTTCCTGATACACTCCTACAACTTGGACACCTTCAAATCAAGAGTCCATAGGTCCTATTTCCTAGGTAAGCACGCTCCTTAGGCTGTATTAAAATTCGTATGAGTTATCAAGGATTACAGGTAGCAGAGTAGGAGGCGGTAAACGTATACATAGCTTCCGGCTATCAACATAATTTTTAAAAGGAACAATTAAAATCCTACATAAAAAAAATAAGTTAATTTTTAATCAACAAACAGGTATTACGTGAACGCAATAAGTTATTAATCGCACCCATTTCCGTATTAAATCGATTCGAATGAAAGTTAACGTCTCTGAGATCGAGGGTTATTTATGCTGGTGTCGACGACCGGAACTCGCGAAAACTTACAGGTTTTTTTCGACTGCCAAGAAAGGGTTATGTTTTTCGCGCGTAGCTTTTATGTTTGTTTGTTTGTAAATTTCTTTATTACCTCTTATCTTCCAAATAACAGACCAAAAAATAAGTTAATATTGACAAGTTGGATTTGTCAAAACCCAAGAGTCAACAGAACAAGTTAGATTTGTCAAACCTAAAACCCAAGAGTTCTTATATAGGTATGTATTATACCTATTAAAGAAATGGCGGATTTTTAACCGACTTCAAAAAAAGGAGGAGGTTCTCAATTCGTCGGAATCTTTTTTTTTTTTTATTTTTTTTATTTTTTATGTATGTTCCCCGATTACTCGAAGACGCGTGGACCAATTTCGAAAATTCTTTTTTTGTTTGATAGGGTATAGTTCACAGATGGTCCCATAGTCATCAAGTCAGGATCTGATGATGGGATCTTGGAGAAATCGAGGGAACTCTTCAAATTTTATAAGCACACTTGAAGTGATTTGGTATTGTTTGAAAGAGTAATTTTTTCCAGGTAGTCTTATGGTCATCAAGTCGGGATCTGATGATGGGATCTTGGTAAAATCGAGGGAACTCTTCAAATTTTCCTAGTATACTTGAAGCGATTTAGGTATTTTTTATAGTTACTATTGCATTTCCTTGCAGTCATCAAGTAATGTCTGTATTCATCAAGTCAGGATCTGATGATGGGATCTTGGAGAAATTGAGGGAACTCTTTAGATTTAAGAAGCATACTTCGAGCGATGTGGGCATTTTTTCCAATGCCTTGCGCATTAGTTGTTTTCCACTAAAAAGTATAAAATAAAATGGAAAATTCTTTCCAAAAAACCAACTTCAAATGCCACTACAAAGAATGAAATAATTTTAATGTACACCAATTCGAAGTCGGGCAATGTTTCGTTCATTCACTAATAGTCCTTCGTATTGTCGATAATTTTGTCGTTTCTTCAAGTTCTATAATAAGAAGGACTATTAATGATTGAACAAAACATTGCCCGACTTCGAATTGGTGTACATTAAAATTATTTCATTCTTTGTAGTGGCATTTGAAGTTGGTTTTTTGGAAAGAATTTTCCATTTTTTGGCGCTACAATTTATAAGTCGTTAGAATCAAAAGTCAAAATATATTTATTTCACATAGGCCTAACTTACAAGGCACTTGTAAAACGTCAACAATATTAAAATAAATATATAATATAATAATAAAAATAATATATATATATATATAATAATAAAAATTTAACCATGCTTGTCGCGTTAAAATGAATAAATTATTATCACAATGTAGTTATAGTAGTCTATACACAATACACATACCTACCTCTGTAGAACTTACAAGCAGGCAAAACAAATTAATTTTATCTATGTAGATTGACCCCATAACACGGGAGATAGCAGTTTTTTTCTAATTTGCCACAAATTTGTAAAGAGTTAATGAAATAATAGTTACAGTATTAATTTAGAAAGTAAGCGTTATTAAATTTAGAACTGCGGTATCGAAATAGCTCTGAAAAATAAGGTCTTTCGCTGCATAGAAGCGTCTCCCGTCCCCATGTACTTAAAGGGTCAAGTTATAGCTAAGTGAACCTTTTCGAATTTGCCATACACTGTTGTTCAGTGCCAGACCAGGCTGCGTGGATTAAGTTTAATAATTCAGGCAGTCAACTGGTAGGGGCCTTCTTTATAATTCCGTTTCTATTTCTTTCTCAGTATTATTAGATCAGAGTTAACTCAGTTTGATTTTCAACGCGAAATACACAAGAAATGGCTTTTTTACCGAAAATATTCTAGAATATTTCATCTTGTTTCTATTATACATTAAAGTTTATTGTTTAGGTATTAAATCGTTAATCGATAGAGATCACACTAAGGAAAATAGAACGCAAAAAATATAGGAATATTCCATATTTACATGGCTGCAATTTAAAGTTCATAGTTCATACAAACAAAATCCTCCAATGTTTTATTGATTTATTTTTTATTTATAAACTGTCTGATTGCTATCCAACTGAGAGATGAATATTGATCGTGCTCAGAGTGATGCATTATTATAATGTAAACAGTCTGGTAAAACATTAAAAAATTGTTAATACAACAAGTGGAAAATTAAAAAAATTTAAAACACCCACGACTTTTGCAGACTTGTAATTGAAAAAGGATTAAATAATTTTTTTGAAAGTCCCCGACTAAAGGAAAGTAAGAACTAAGAACCTATCAGTATAATTACAAATCCAAGAAAATCCGCCGGAGCTGCTGTGTTTTGCCTATGACGGCGTTGATGGTGCTGTTTACCAGTTGATGACTAATTCAATTTCTTGATTCTTCTCATATACCGGCAGTTTATCAATACTTACTAATTACATTAATTGATATTGGAAACGAAAATAGCAATGGCAGCTCCGACGGATTTTCTTGGATTTGTAATTATACTGATAGGTTCTTAGTTCTTACTTTCCTTTAGTCGGGGACTTTCAAAAAAATTATTTAATCCTTTTTCAATTACAAGTCTGCAAAAGTCGTGGGTGTTTTAAATTTTTTTAATTTTCCACTTGTTTTATAGTTTTTCGATTAATATATTAATGTAATTTAAATTATATTATTATTAAAAAATGAAAATTAATCTTCAAACTAGCCATTAGCTCCTCTAGCAGCGTTTGAAGGCATCATCCCTTCCAAGTCATAAAGAGACGTTTATTGTGGCGCCCCCTGCTGTTCAATCACAAGAACAATTATCTACGAACCATTGCCAATGACTCACTAATATTTTATACAAAACTGTATCCAAATCGGTTCAGTCGTTTTTGAAATAAATGGGAACATTCGTTTGCAATATAAATGTATTTTATGGCGCCCCCTGGTGATCGATGTTCGTAACAACTATCTCAGAACCATTGCCGCTGAACACCAAACATTATACAGAAAACTGCATCTAAATCGGTCAAGCCGTTTTTGAAATAAATGGGAACATCGATGTGCACAAACGAACACACAAACAAACAAACAAACAAACAAACAAACAAACAAAAATATTTTTGCATTATTGATTTTTGTGAACAATTTAACATAGAAACAAACATAAAATCTTTTTAATAGAGTAATGTACAAACGGTCTCTCACCCTAAACGCATATACCCGTACTCCGTTCCGTCGTGGGTAAAAATAACTTGTAAAGAATTGACAAGGGTTATCGTCTTGAATACAGGATAGTTGTGCGAAGTGTGGTGCGTGCAAAACGTTATAAAGAAAGTTGAAACTTTTATCTGGGGCTATGTTCCGGTTTAAAAAACGAAGCTAGACATTTCCAGAATTTCTGGAATAAGAGTATTCGACCTCTTAAAGGTTACTGACTGACTGACTGACTTACCTATCAAAGCACAGCTCAAACTACTGGCCGGATCGACCTGTTTAGCATAGGAGATAGCTTTTCGTATTGTGAGGAAAGCTTCCGCTATAAGGAAGTATTTTTGAAAGTTCTATCCCTAAGGGGGTAAAGAATTAGTAGGTAAGGGGGTAAGGGGGTATTGAATTAAAATAGTCATTGTGAATGCAAAGATTTGTGAAGATTGCCTGATTCAAAATATGATTTCTTCAATACTGTTATTTATCTCAAAAGTTGAGTTCCTACCCTGACACACGAGGGTATTCATATATAATATTATTCAGACTTTATTGCGATCTTTGTTCAATTTCCTAAATCATTTCATAGTAAAGGGAACCATATTACAATGAAATTTAGTCCGATTGGTCCAGTTTATTTATTTCAGCCTCGTGGACTTAGGTTGTATTGCAATTTACAGTTTAGGTTTAGGACATTTTATTTTACAAGTCAACTTGCTCGCTATTAATTTTAAATTCCATCGCCATACAGCACGGCAATGCCGATAGTTGGATAGATCGGCGAATAATAATAATTAATTTTTCTATAATACAGAAATAGGCCAAAAGTAAACTTCATGCACCCTTTAAAATTAAGTTAAACTCTTAAGTTTTCATTTACACTTACTTTAACTCCTGATTTAGACATGTCATCGTATTATTTCCAGACGTGGTCTAGTGCCATCACTAGATAACTATCTTTTGCCACGCCACCATACATACATACCAGATGCAATCCTGCAGTTATTGATTGTTTTAGATTCGAATGCATCTCGGCTCATTATAATGGGCACGGTTGATGTGCATTGTGCAGTGCTGAATGCGCTATCAACCGATGCAGTATTCAACTGGAATGTCCTGAATTATCCACACCGATGGAGAGCGCAGACATGACTCAGTGATCATGCGCGATCGGTCTCGTAAATCGCAATTTGTGTTTCCCAGGCGTCCGGATAAAGCCGGACATAGTTTTAATTAGGCTTTTTGATTGTGTGTCCGGCCAAAATACAGTCAAGAGAGCTCACGGGACCGATCTCTTTTTCTCCTATAGAAGTTTCTCACCAACCCGAGTTTCAGAGATAGAAAGACAAAATGACGGGACCTGACAATTACTCTCACAAATAGAGTTTTCTCGCTTACCCAGTTCTCACTTACTCAGGTTCTACAGCATACAGTGTTCGGCCTATTCGGCTTTAAACATTTAGAATTTAAGAAGCATTTTGTAATGTTCATAAATCAACTAGAATTTAATTTTTATTGATTAATAAGAGAGATACCTATTTCTACCTACTTGAGACTGAATTGGCATTCCATTTTAATTACATTTCATTAGACAAGATTTATGATACTAATCAAAGCTTGAATATTTAACATACCATTTTACTGACACAAAATTCTGAATAATGAAGGGTGTTTCACCCAAATGTCCGGTTAAACTGGCTTGTCTGTCCGGCTATTAGGTTTGGCGAGCTGGCAACCCTACTCGAAGTTCATTACGAATGCGGATATTCCGTCTGTTGTTTCGATTAAATATCTTTGGTATGATGCTTTAACTCGAACGGCAGGAGTCATTGCGCGGCCGTGACTGACATGTTTGCTTTTTTCCGGACTTGACACTGAATACGTTACGATCGTTTTCATATCGCAAACTGAGTTTTTGTACTTGAAGCGTATATAATTAGCAAACAACATCGAGTGTAACAAATATCTCTGCGCTTGAGTTGTGAAGTTGAACATCTTCACACTTTTTACAATGTTGAGATTCTCGAAATTATAAAATTGTATATCAGCCAACTATCGATGGTAACCATAGCAAAGCTGCCATCACCAGCCAATTGTCGCCTTGGCTGCATAATTGATGCAATGCTTTAACCAATCAGCTCATAGATGTAAGCTCGTCGCTGCTATAAGTATTTTTGCAGAACCAAGGGGTCTTTGTCAATCATGTAGATTTGTTCAATATCTAGTAAGATACTTACTTGTATTGCTATGCATAATCATACCTACATGTTGTCACAGTTTAAAGATATGTTTATTGTTCTTTTGTCATGCTTTAATGCTTCTGCCGATCGACTAGAGTTTGTACGTTATAAGTAAGTAAGAGCTGGAAAATCATCAGCCCAAAGAAATTCCGGATCAACAACTCAGAAAGGCGGAAATTGCACTCTTGTTATTTCCGCCCCAAGTGTATATGATTATAATAATGTTCTTGGAATGTGAAACAAAATTGTGCTTAGTTCAGCTAAATTTCAAAATTAGTTGATCGTAAAATTATATTAAGGTTTCAGAACTTCTAAGTAGCCGTTTATAGTCGACTACCAAACAGCATGACAAAGCATACTTTTTCGCCCTAAGGCGCACGGCGCGAAATAATGTCGCCAGTTTATCAGTGTCAAAAAGGCTTGTTTTGTTACTAGCTGTAAGGCCACGCTGTAGTTCGCTCAGCAAACACCTATTGAATTTTGACACATGACGCTACTGTTTGCTTGTACGAAAAAGGTTTACGTAAATCGTCCGGATGCCGATATCCTCGGGTTTCTTATCGGTGTTCTAATGTCAAAAACCTGTCTATTGCAGAGGTGGCGATGGATGCGATGCGAGCGTTCTGCCCCAGACCCGGCTGCGACACAGTTGTCCCCGTACGAGCTGCCAGCCCCGCGCACTGCCCCACGTGTCGACACGACTTCTGCTCGCAGTGTAACCAGGAGGTACGTTTCCTTTGCCTGTTTTAGGACGGAGAATGGGGCTGCGGAGAGGGATAGAGAGAGATCTGCGGGGCTAGACAAAGTCACAGTCGTTTGGCGTTAACGCTAGTCGACAAAAATGTATGGACAAAACAAATGACTGTAGAAAAACCACGATAATAATTACTAAACACGCTGTGTTTGATACTGTCGGCTCTCAATTGTCAAGCGAAGTACGCTAAAGTTATCTACAAGGTCCGCGAGAACGCCAGCGAGCGTTCAAGTTGTCGTAGTTAATTATTGAAACACGGCGTGTTTAGTAATTATTATCGTGGTTTTTCTAGAGTCATTTGTTTTGTCCATACATTTTTGTCGACTAGCGTTAACGCCAAACGACTGTGACTTTGTCTAGCCGCGCTGATCCCTCTCGCAGAGTCCAGACTTCCCCTTAATAGCCTGCGAACTTAGGGCTGACCCTAACTTTCCCTGGAAGTGGCTAGTGCACTCTTGTTTGGCACTCTAGTGTTAATACGTACCAGAGTAAGATAAACCTAAAATATTCGCGTAGGAAGTTACGCTACATAAGAACGGGAAGAGGAAAGATGCATATCGTTATACGAAGTTTTCCCTTTAGCCACACAACTTTTCTATTTTGGTTTCAGAATTAGTGCGGAAATGTCCTATGGTTCTTTTTAAGTTTAGTGCGTAGTTTTAGGTAAGGCAACAGCTAAACTCGACCACAAAAACACCAAACGAAATAAAATACAAAAAACAAAACAGAAAAAAGAAGATTGCGCTAAGGCGGCCTTATCGCTTGCAACGATTTCCTCTTAGCTACCCGGCAGGTAAAGGAAATACTTAAGAAGCTTAGTTTTAGCTTTAACTCTATTTTAATGGAAGAAGAAGTCTTCCATTAACTTGGAGGTAACCTCAGCACCAAAAAAAATGTTCTAAAAATGCTGTAAGTCTGTAACTGTATAAAGTAACAGGTAGCTACGAGTACGATTGTTTCATAAAGCAAACAAAAGCGGCTTTCGCGTTTTCCGAAAAAATGTCCTCGCATTATTGCCGCGTGGAAGTTAGCCTGGATTCTTTGTCACTTTGGATCACGCAAACAATGGAAATGACGCTCTAAGTCGATGTATTGTTTGCGCGAAGCTCGCCTTTGCCTTGCTTGCTACCATTTTACTGTTATTTTGCATAAATTAAACCTGTTTTGCATTCATTATTGCGCTGGGTACTTGAAACAATTAAGTTCAATCCAGTTGCATGTCTAGACGTTTTCAACATCTCGAAAGTAAGTTAATTTAGTTAAAAAAGTAGGTAAGGTGAATCGTGGCGAAATTAAAATTATAAATAGATCCTAAATGAGAATTAGTGAACATCAGACCTGGTTAAAAAATTTGTTATTGACTTTAAATCAAAAAAAATATTATTGAAATTAACTATCAAAAACATATAGACCGAATAAAAAATTTATAGAACATTAATTAATAACTCTCGTTGGACCGTAAGGGTTATAATATGCTAGGCGATTGTGTAAGAAAAACGAATTCATCGCTATTGTAATCGTTTACAAAGTCTGCCACCCTGTTTACGATTACGATAGCGATGAAAAGTTTTTCCTAAATTCCTACACAATTGCCACTTGCTTATGAAAATCAAGTGTTTCTTTTCGTGAAATTTGACTCAAAATGTAGCATAGCAACGTAGTGGTGGGCAAGCATCCTCAGGGAGCGCGGGATGTATCGCAAATATAGGTCGAGCACAACGCTGCGACGTGGTGTTATGGCTTTCATGCGGTTGCACTCCATTGACCTTCTGCGAGCCTGGTACTTGCTTACAACGTTGTTAACATGGTTACATGGCTTACAAATATAACATGCTTGTTAGCTTATTTTAATTACTGCCTAAGTTGTTCCCACGTGGAATGGTGCCACGAATACTGGTACTACACGTGCTTTTTATCTTTAAAAAGCAAGGTTGATTCGTTGCATAAAAAATGAGCCAGCCCTTCTGTCACCAGATGAGGCTAAAGATTAAAATAGATGGTACATCATGTCGTGGTGATATACAAAATACGACCATATCGAAGACAATCACCCCGAATTTTTGTTTCGTAAATATCGTGAAATCAGCGTTGGACACGGCAGATGAGTACGTAATGTTTCGTATTTGTTGTCTGAAAACTCATACGCTTTGCATAAAATGGAATGAAAACTTTTCCACTAACAAGCAAGTAATGTAAGTGTAACTATACACAGGCCATTGTCCGTGAACGAATAGAAAGACGACCGCTTTCCTGCGACCCTTTGTGCACCGCGTTTCGTTCGGCATCGTCGGATGAGAACAAGAGCACAGGGTTTAGTACGGGTTTTTGTACGAATTCCGAGTCGCATCGCTCAAACGAATCGAATGCCTCCGTACATATACAGCCAACGCCTTCTATTGACAGCAGCATGTCAGTGACTGTCCATAATGGCGTTGGCTGAATACATTTCAGGAGGATTTCGATTCGTTTGTGCGATGCGAGTCGACTCGAAATTCGTGCAAAAACCTGTACTAACCCCACAGCCCGCGGGTATTGTTGTCGCGACTGGAAAATACTTTGGAAAGCGTTCAACGCTAACAACACGGCCTCAAACGGTTTTTTTTCTATAAATATGAGTAGTTTTTATTTTCATCCTGGCTCCGCTTCTGAAATTTTCTAGCGTGATAATTATATTTTTTCTGTACAAAAGGCTCTTGACAGAAGGACGGACGGACGGACGGACGCACGGTGAGGTCTCAGCAATAGGCTCCCGTTTTTTACCCTTTGGGTACGGAACCCTAAAAATGACTTATGGTGTCACAAAATCCGACATTCAGTATTGTTCAAAGTGCAAAATTTTTTTGAGGTTGACGCGGCGATGTAAACTAAAATGAATAAATACGAAGTTAACAAATCATTATCATAGAATTAGGTACATTTGTAAAACACTGCAGACTATATTGATTTTGTAAACAGCTAGAGTTAGTAAAGATTTAGCTAACTGAAACAATGCATCTCTTGTCTAAGCGCAGTGTGGGCCGGATCACGGCAAATGTAGGTCGAGCACGAAACTCTAATGGCTGCGACACGGTGTTGGCAACATTCCTGCGGCCGCACTCCATTAGTCTTCTGGGTCCCTGGTACATGGTAACTAAGAGTAACTAAGGGTAACTAAGGGTAACATAATTTGATGAAGCTTCTTGTATTAAATTTACCAGGAGCACTTATAGCTGGAGTTAGGAAAACACAATTAATGGACTAAAAACAACTTTTTTTAAAACCTACTAACGAGGCAGGTCCCAAACCATGATTCGGTGTACATAAAAGAAGGTGCCCATATATTATTATAGCCCAGAGATGCCAAACAATATTCTTTTGTCCAAAAAAAATAAGTATTTTTTCTTTAATCAAATTATTATTTATTTTATGTAAACAACAAGTATCGTATCTGTTAACCCTGTATCCTGGCTTCGTAGTGTACTCTGTTTAGTGTACTTTTTAACCGAAGATTTTCAAATCTTTGTTTTTAACCAATTCCTTATCTCATATCTCGTTCAAAGTGCATACTATCAGCCCCGCACAGGTTTAAGGTGGGCATTCAGGGTCAAAATTTCGGGGGTGGGCAATTCCACTTCAGACAGTAAAAATTTCAGGCAGCAGCCGAAACTCGAAAGTCGAAACTGAAAAGAATACCTTGAGATTTTCTCAGTAAAAATAGTCATTAGAACTGGGAAATGCAACCATGATAAAGCTCAACAAGTTCTTAGCCCTTTAGTGGGACAACGCACTCTCTTCTCTAAACCTAAGATGAGGGTTATCCGTGTCACGTTAAATAGGTCGAGCACAATGCTTACCGAGATCCTTCGGGACGCACCTTTGTTGTGAGTCCCTTGTACCTTACTCGCAGACTACGAATGCCCGTGTAGTGCATGATAAAGACCAATCTTGAGAAATAAATCGTTATGCGATGGCCCCTAATGCGTTTTAAAAGTTTTGTGTCCCGTCAAAAGTCTGTTACAGCCCGACAAGGATCTCTCGGCACTTGAATGACATTATCAGGAGGGCGTGGTTGTAGAACAAATCTAGAACTATGGCAGCCAACAGATAAAATTTTCTCAATTTTAGTTAATAATAAACCAAAACAACACAAAATACTTTCAACATACCGACAAATATGCCGACAAAGCAAACTATCGAACAGTGTCACAAGATAGCGGTGTTAGTTCCGATTTTGACCACGCGCCAAGATAGTATTTATTTTGAACTTATTTCGGGAAGTTAATCATGTTTACGTTGACATCATTGACAAATAACATTCTAATTTTAAAACTAGTCCTTTGTTTAGTAGTTACCAACTCAAATATCTTCAAGGCTAAGCCAAGATCGGATTGTATTTTTCCAATTTTTCGGAACTTATTTGCGATCCATCAAGAGATGTTTATCGAGAAACATTATCCAATGCTGTTTATAGCTTAATTTATTATAATAACAAATGACTGATGCCCTGACAGCGTAATGGTTCAAGATTTAGCGAGAGAATTGAGGCCGGCCGGGTTCGTTTAATTAACATGTTCTCTCTGCTTGACTGCGTCGTTATTTTATACATTTTCGTAGTTTCATCGTGATTTATGTAAAAAATTGTGTTTTTTTCGTGTTAAGTAAGTGATTAACCATGGAAAAATCGCCGTGGCAACATTACCTAAAGCTGAATTAAATTGAATATAGGTTGAGTTGTTAGCCGAAAATTATGTTTTCCGAGCAATTTTTTTTTCTGTAGCCCTAGGTTGATTGAATACAAGCTGACAGTTATGTTTTGTCTATTTCTGTCTTAGACCCAAGTGCACCCAAGTTTAACTCTTCCTTCGTTTAGAATGCTGTCCCTTTTTGGCATAATTATGCCATTTTCAAAATGGAGAAATATAAAGAATGTCAAATTAAACCATGATTAATTACTTGTTAACTATGTAACAAATTTTGTTGACGTTTTACAAGTGCCTTGTAAGTTAGGCCCATGTGAAATAAATATATTTTGACTTTGACTACGGTCTCAGACACAGAGCAAGGAATGACTTTATACATATTGACTGTCTCAGACAAGTTGTTGCACTATATCAATTAACAGACTATTTCTGTGTTTGAAATATAAATAAAAGCGATACAAAAGAAAAAATAAATAACTGATAACATTACATAAATAAACCATCAGAAGAAAATTAATATACAGACACGTCATTGTAACAAACATATAGGTATGTAGATGCAATCATACAATCGCTTATAAATAATATGTACTTAGTTACATTCAAGGTGCCATGTTTGCCTGTGATTTATGTGAAATCATCAGCGATAATACAATACTATAAACTATTATGAAGTAGCAAATTGCACCTAATGTCGCGATTATAAATCATTCTGAAGCAGATTGTTCTTAGAAAACACAAGTTTAAAAAAAAACACAATATGTTTAGTATTTTAACCGACTTCCAAAAACAAAAGGTTATCATATTTCAGCTAAATTGTAATCTTACCAATACCTTGAACTTCGTTAATTCTAAACAAATTTTAATGACCTTCAAATAATCAGGTCGGATCGCCATATTTAACGATTACGGGCCTATTAAAGTTAGTTGAAATAACTTAGCCTAAGACTTCAGAGTCAGTACACCAAGTATTTAACCCCATTAACTTAAACATTGCAGTCACTTTCTGGCATATATAAGACATGGCGATATTCAGAAAGAAAAGATTTATTGCTTGTTGAACTTAGCTTTTACTCTCTTTTTTAGAGTTCCATACCATTTTAGTAAAATGAGAACCGTCTGTCATACTCGACTATTTCAGTAACTATTGTCCACCTGAAATTTGGAATAGCTAGCGGTAGTAGTGGTCCAACGTGATTGTAATCATAACAAAAGAAAAAAAAGACGTGTGGCACTCGGAGACTGCCGCGGTAAAGCATAGCTGCTGCATTGCATAGCTGTTTTTATCAACTTATGCAATTATTATTGCCATCTATCGATGAATAGCAGAACTTTTAATGACTTTTTGAAATATCACGCTTGTCTCTTTAGTTCAGCAACTCGTCTCCAGGTGGCATTGGTTGTACAATTATACAACCAATAAAACTAAAAAGTGTTAGGTTATTTTCGTTACGGAATTTCTAGATTCGGTCTCCACGCTCAAGGCCCACGATAGAAGCTATGCAATAGCTTAATACTTATTATTTTTATTTAAAAATCCAGGGTGTTGAAATTTATAACAACGGAGTTCTTTGTCCGCAGTGGCACGGCGGGTTGTCCTGCGAAGCCGCGGCCGCGTCGTCGTCGATGGGCGGTGCCGGCGCGCCGCTCCTGCCCGACTCCGAGCTGATCAAGCTGTGCCCGATGTGCCGGGTGCCCATCGAGAAAGACGAGGGGTGCGCGCAGATGATGTGCAAGCGATGCAAGCACGTGTTCTGCTGGTACTGCCTGGCGTCGCTAGACGTGAGTACTGTTGTTCTCTTCTATCGTTATGAGACCCTGGTAAGTTATCAACCCGAAAAGACATACTTGCCCATCGAGAAGGACGAGGGGTGCGCGCAGATGATGTGCAAGCGATGCAAGCACGTGTTCTGCTGGTACTGCTTCGCGTCGCTAGACGTGAGTACTGTTGTTCTCTTCTATCGTTATGAGACACTGGTAAGTAGTCAACCTGAAAAGACATTCTTGCCCATCGACAAGGACGAGGGGTGCGCGCAGATGATGTGCAAGCGATGCAAGCACATGTTCTGCTGGTACTGCCTGGCGTCGCTAGACGTGAGTACTGTTGTTCTCTTCTAACGTTATGAGACCCTGGTAAGTAGTCAACCCAAAAAGACGTTCTTGCCCATCGAGATAACGAGGGGTGCGTGCAGATGATGTGCAAGCGATGCAAGCACGTGTTCTGCTGGTACTGCCTGGCGTCGCTAGACGTGAGTACTGTTGTCCTCTTCTATCGGTATGAGACCCTGGTAAGTAGTCAACCCGAAAATACTTTCTTGCCCATCGAGAAGGACGAGGGGTGCGCGCAGATGATGTGCAAGCGATGCAAGCACGTGTTCTGCTGGTACTGCCTGGCGTCGCTAGACGTGAGTACTGTTGTCCTCTTCTATCGGTATGAGACCCTGGTAAGTAGTCAACCCGAAAAGACATTCTTGCCCATCGAGAAGGACGAGGGGTGCGCGCAGATGATGTGCAAGCGATGCAAGCACGTGTTCTGCTGGTACTGCCTGGCGTCGCTAGACGTGAGTACTGTTGTTCTCTTCTATCGGTATGAGACCCTGGTAAGTAGTTAACCCGCAAAGACATTCTTGCCCATCGAGAAGGACGAGGGGTGCGCGCAGATGATGTGCAAGCGATGCAAGCACGTGTTCTGCTGGTACTGCCTGGCGTCGCTAGACGTGAGTACTGTTGTTCTCTTCTATCGTTATGAGACCCTGGTAAGTTATCAACCCGAAAAGACATACTTGCCCATCGAGAAGGACGAGGGGTGCGCGCAGATGATGTGCAAGCGATGCAAGCACGTGTTCTGCTGGTACTGCTTCGCGTCGCTAGACGTGAGTACTGTTGTTCTCTTCTATCGTTATGAGACACTGGTAAGTAGTCAACCTGAAAAGACATTCTTGCCCATCGACAAGGACGAGGGGTGCGCGCAGATGATGTGCAAGCGATGCAAGCACATGTTCTGCTGGTACTGCCTGGCGTCGCTAGACGTGAGTACTGTTGTTCTCTTCTAACGTTATGAGACCCTGGTAAGTAGTCAACCCAAAAAGACGTTCTTGCCCATCGAGATAACGAGGGGTGCGTGCAGATGATGTGCAAGCGATGCAAGCACGTGTTCTGCTGGTACTGCCTGGCGTCGCTAGACGTGAGTACTGTTGTCCTCTTCTATCGGTATGAGACCCTGGTAAGTAGTCAACCCGAAAATACTTTCTTGCCCATCGAGAAGGACGAGGGGTGCGCGCAGATGATGTGCAAGCGATGCAAGCACGTGTTCTGCTGGTACTGCCTGGCGTCGCTAGACGTGAGTACTGTTGTCCTCTTCTATCGGTATGAGACCCTGGTAAGTAGTCAACCCGAAAAGACATTCTTGCCCATCGAGAAGGACGAGGGGTGCGCGCAGATGATGTGCAAGCGATGCAAGCACGTGTTCTGCTGGTACTGCCTGGCGTCGCTAGACGTGAGTACTGTTGTTCTCTTCTATCGGTATGAGACCCTGGTAAGTAGTTAACCCGCAAAGACATTCTTGCCCATCGAGAAGGACGAGGGGTGCGCGCAGATGATGTGCAAGCGATGCAAGCATGTGTTCTGCTGGTACTGCCTGGCGTCGCTAGACGTGAGTACTGTTGTTCTCTTCTATCGTTATGAGACCCTGGTAAGTAGTTAACCCGCAAAGACATTCTTGCCCATCGAGAAGGACGAGGGGTGCGCGCAGATGATGTGCAAGCGATGCAAGCATGTGTTTTGCTGGTACTGCCTGGCGTCGCTAGACGTGAGTACTGTTGTTCTCTTCTATCGTTATGAGACCCTGGTAAGTAGTTAACCCGCAAAGACATTCTTGCCCATCGAGAAGGACGAGGGGTGCGCGCAGATGATGTGCAAGCGATGCAAGCATGTGTTCTGCTGGTACTGCCTGGCGTCGCTAGACGTGAGTACTGTTGTTCTCTTCTATCGTTATGAGACCCTGGTAAGTAGTCAACCCGCAAAGACATTCTTGCCCATCGAGAAGGACGAGGGGTGCGCGCAGATGATGTGCAAGCGATGCAAGCACGTGTTCTGCTGGTACTGCCTGGCGTCGCTAGACGTGAGTACTGTTGTCCTCTTCTATCGGTATGAGACCCTGGTAAGTAGTCAACCCGAAAAAGTAACATTCTAATAAGTTGATGGGTCTTAGGTCTCTCTTTAGCTTGTTTATGAGCAGTTCTATCTGATGCTGTACCTAGTACCTACCTTCCTAAAACACACAATGGTTCAAATATTTAAGCAAAGTTTCTTTTCGTACGGTATCGCAGAGAGCCGAGAAAAAGTATTTTTCGCGTGACGTTTTCCGTCACAAAGAAAATTTCCAAAATCTTGGAAAATCGAAAATGAAAGTTTCTCTTACTAGTCAACTTTAACTTTATTTCTACTGACTACCTACCGAGTAACCACGACACGGACGTCTTTCTTATAAAGCTAAATATCATAACACTTGATGTAGTCACTGATATTATCCCCTAAAAATGTGTTGTTCGTAACGCTAATAAAAGATTCAGCATTTCCCAAATATTTCAGAGAAAATAAAATCCCTTCTCCCGAATCCACTCTGATTGTGTGTGTAATAAACCCAGCTTAAAAAGAAATCCCGCTTTTATCGGCCATCAATCAATATCCCAAAGCGTATGATCCCTCTACTGACCGCAAACATTTACTTTACAACCAATAAAGCTCTTGAACCACTCTTAATGTTAGGGATACTGCAAAGGAAGTACTATTTTCAGGACATTGATTTTGATATTTTTTTTTTGTATTTTTGATGATTAAACTCTTATTTCCTCGCTATTGTAATTCTTAGCTGTTATTCGCTTAGAATTTGTCTTTACAAGTACATGCGCACGGTCGGCGTCGTTTGACGTCGTCGGTGTTCTCAAAGGGCATCAAAAGATGCCGACCGTGCGCATGTACTTGTAATGACAAATTCTAAGCGAATAGACTATACTGTCTCCATATTACTCTTTCTCAGGATATGAGCTAGACTTTTTGTGATATTTTCTCATGCATCTGTACATCGTCCCTTACTTTAAGGCTTTCGGCTAATTATGTTGAATTATATTACAATCTCGGGACAGTTCCGTAAATCACTCAAAAGCATAGCCACCCTAAAATCTTATCCTCTCTTGTCTAAATCAGGCCGGGGACGGGCCGGCAGAGTGTGTAGGTACCTATAATTAGACACCGAACCACATCAGCGTCCCCTTGACCGGCATTGCCTGATTTATGAGCATACAGGTACATGCATACGAGCCTGCTTGAGGCTGCCTTTCCACTATAGGTTATAGGTAGGCACAAGCTGTGTTTCAAAGCAACAATCGACGAACTTTTGTTTTTCTGTGACTTGTCTAAACAGATACCTAATAATGCATTTTATGCACAGCAAAATGTCGTGTCGCCTGCATGATTACCCGCAAAAAGTTTGCGACCAATGAGTATTTTTCCAACATGTACTTACCTACGACGTATTCTCCCATGATTTTACCTACCACTTGGCCAATTGTCATGGAAAAATAAACAGAATTAAACCAGAAAGAATAGTAACATTTTTGGATTTAAAGAATAGTCTAGTGGTAAAATCCATGAGAATAGAATTGTTATTGCCATTATTGACATTATTATATTAAGTTTACTAGCAAACGCCCGCGGCTTCGCTCACGTTGAACTTCTGCTGTACTCCTTCAGGCATTTAATTTCCAAAATTCCTGTATTTTTCCATCCTTCCTTTCGAATTCCTTCTCCATACTTGTCGCGATACTCACATATCGATTTTCAAAGCAATCGGCCCAATAACAAAAAAAAAACAAAATTGCGGCCACTTTTATAATTTTTACCACAAATTCCTTCTCCATACTTGTCGCGATCCTCACATGTCGATTTTCAAAGCAATCGGCCCAATAACAAAAAAATTCAAAATGGCGGCCACTTTTTTAAATTTTTACCACCAATTCCTTCTTCATACTTGTCGCGATACTCACATATCGATTTTCAAAGCAATCGTCACAGTAACAAAAAAATTCAAAATGCCGGCCACTTTTTAAAATTTTGACTACAAATTCCTTCTCTATACTTGTTGCGATACTCACATATCGATTTTCAAAGCAATCGGCACAGTAACAAAAAAATTCAAAATGCCGGCCACTTTTTAAAATTTTGACTACAAATTCCTTCTCTATACTTGTTGCGATACTCACATATCGATTTTCAAAGCAATCGGCACAGTAACAAAAAAATTCAAAATGCCGGCCACTTTTTAAAACTTTGACTACAAATTCCTTCTCTATACTTGTTGCGATACTCACATATCGATTTTCAAAGCAATCGGCACAGTAACAAAAAAATTCAAAATGGCGGCCACTTTTTAAAATTTTGACTACAAATTCCTTCTCTATACTTGTTGCGATACTCACATATCGATTGTCAAAGCAATCGTCACAGTAACAAAAAAATTCAAAATGGCGGCCACTTTTTAAAATTTTGAGTTTTGACTACAAATTCCTTCTCTATACTTGTCGCGATACTCACATATCGATTTTCAAAGCAATCGGCCCAATAACAAAAAAATTCAAAATGGCGGCCACTTTTTTAAATTTTTACCACAAATTCCTTCTCCATACTTGTCGCGATACTCACATATCGATTTTCAAAGCAATCGTCACAGTAACAAAAAAATTCAAAATGGCGGACACTTTTTAAAATTTTGACTACAAATTCCTTCTCTATACTTGTTGCGATACTCACATATCGACTTTCAAAGCAATCGGCACAGTAACAAAAAAATCAAAATGGCGGCCACTTCTTAAAATTTTGACTCCAAATTCCTTCTCTATACTTGTTGCGATACTCACATATCGATTTTCAAAGCAATCGGCCCAATAACAAAAAAAATCAAAATGGCGGCCACTTTTTAAAATTTTCACTACAAATTCCTTCTCTATACTTGTTGCGATACTCACATATCGATTTTCAAAGCAATCGGGCCAATAACAAAAAAATTCAAAATGGCGGCCACTTTTTTAAATTTTTACCACAAATTCCTTCTCCATACTTGTCGCGATACTCACATATCGATTTTCAAAGCAATCGTCACAGTAACAAAAAAATTCAAAATGGCGGCCACTTTTTAAAATTTTGACTACAAATTCCTTCTCTATACTTGTTGCGATACTCACATATCGATTTTCAAAGCAAACGGCCAAATAACAAAAAAAATCAAAATGGCGGCCACTTTTTTAAATTTTTACTACAAATTCCTTCTCTTTACTTGTTGCGATACTCACATATCGATTTTCAAAGCAATCGGCCCAATAACAAAAAAATTCAAAATGGCGGCCACTTTTTAAAATTTTGACTACAAATTCCTTCTCTATACTTGTTGCAATACTCACATATCGATTTTCAAAGCAAACGGCCCAATAACAAAAAAATTCAAAATGGCGGCCACTTTTTAAAATTTTGACTACAAATTCCTTCTCTATACTTGTTGCGATACTCACATATCGATTTTCAAAGCAATCGGCCCAATAACAAAAAAATTCAAAATGGCGGCCACTTTTTTAAATTTTTACCACAAATTCCTTCTCCATACTTGTCGCGATACTCACATATCGATTTTCAAAGCAATCGTCACAGTAACAATAAAATTCAAAATGGCGGCCACTTTTTAAAATTTTGACTACAAATTTCTTCTCTATACTTGTTGCGATAATCACATATCGATTTTCAAAGCAAACGGCCCAATAACAAAAAAAATTCAAAATGGCGGCCACTTTTTAAAATTTTGACTACAAATTCCTTCTCTATACTTGTTGCGATACTCACATATCGATTTTCAAAGCAATCGGCCCAATAACAAAAAAATTCAAAATGGCGGCCACTTTTTTAAATTTTTGCCACAAATTCCTTATCCATACTTGTCGCGATACTCACATATCGATTTTCAAAGCAATCGTCACACTGACAAAAAAATTCAAAATGGCGGCCACTTTTTAAAATTTTGACTACAAATTCCTTCTCCATACTTGTCGCGATACTCACATATCGATTTTCAAAGCAATCGGCCCATTAACAAAAAAGTTCAAAATGGCGGCCACTTTTTAAACTTTGTCCAGAAATTCCTACTTATCCCCAGCTGATTACGAATTCATCACCTAATATCAACCTAGGTACCAAATTTCAGATCTCTACGATAATATTTATTTCGCTGGAATCCCTGGTAAAACGCAAAAAATACACTTTTGTATGGGAAAATTCATTAAATGTAAGATTTTTATCCCTTAAACATGGAATTCCTGGAATCCCCGTCTTAGTACGAATTCATGACCTAATATCTACCTAGGTATCAAATTTCAGATCTCTACGACTTTAATTTTTTCGGGAATTCCTGGAACAATGGAAAAAAATACAATTTTGTATGGAGAAATCCCTTTAATGTACTATTTATACCCCTTAAACATGGAATTTCTGGAATCCCCGTCTTAGTACGAATTCATGACCTAATATCTACCTAGGTACCAAATTTCAGATCTCTACGACTTTTAGTTTTGCGGGAATTCCTGGAACAACGAAAAAAAATCAATTTTGTATGGAGAAATCCCTTTAATGTACTATTTCTACCCCTTAAACATGGAATTTCTGGAATCCCCGTCTTAGTACGAATTCATGACCTAATATCTTCCTAGGTACCAAATTTGAGATCTCTACGACTTTTAGTTTTTCTGGAATGTCTGGAACAACGAAAAAAATTACAATTTTGTATGGAGAAATCCCTTTAATGTACTATTTCTACCCCTTAAACATGGAATTTCTGGAATCCCCGTCTTAGTACGAATTCATGACCTAATATCTACCTAGGTACCAAGTTCCAGGTCTCTACGACTTTTACTTTTTCAGGAATTCCTGGAACAACGAAAAAATTTTACTTTTGTATGGGAAATACCCTTAAATGTATGATTTTTACCCCTTAAACATGGAATTTCTGGAATCCCCGTCTTAGTACGAATTCATGACCTAATATCTACCTAGGTACCAAATTTCAGATCTCTAGGACCTATAGTTTTGGCGGAATCCGTGGAACAACCAAAATGCCTCATTCTTTTATATATATAGATTAAAGATTAACGAGGCTGTGGAGCTAAGTCCTTTTTCACAAAATATGTTGCTCGAGAGTCTCCAGTGGCACTTTACCCTATTAGTATAGCCACTATGTTGTACGTATGCTAATTAAAGTCGCGATTATCTGTCAAGTAATGATTATATATAGATAAATAAATAAATAAGTAATAAATATATACCTACGGGACATTTTACACATCGCAATCTAGCCCCAAAGTAAGCGATAGCTTGTGCTATGGGTACCTACTAGATAACTCATAAATATACATACATCCAGGGCATCTGAGAGAGATCCTCATTTGTGGCGATAAGATGTCCTTGTGAATGTCCTCTCTATGTTTGTGTTTTTTATGTGTCTTTATATATATGTACAGAATAAATAAATAAATAAATACATACTAATTAATATACATAAATATAATATATTGAAAAGCACCCAGACACTGGAAAACATTCATGCTCATCACATAAACATTTACCAGCAGTGGGAATCGAACCCACGACCTCCGGCGCAGACGGCAGGTTCGCTACCACTACGCCATTCGGTCGTCAAATAAATATAAATTGGAGAGTTGTTGTCTAAGCTGTAGCTACCCGATGGTCGCAAGTGATTACTTATCTTTCTAAAATTTAGAAATGGCTACAAAAACATACGTGAATCTAAAAATCTCTAACGCAAAGCGTTTAAAATAATGCTATCTATCTTTTTCTAAATGCTCCCCACGGAGAAGGAAAGCAACACTTTTTGACGCGCCATATTTCCTAACCCTAAACAGGCACAAGGCAACTTTAAGCGCCCTCTAGTGTTAAACCTAAAAAGAAGTTCTGACTCATTTGTTCTTTTACTGCACTCAGCCTAAATCCTTACTAGAATCTTTCCTAGTAGAAAGCTCAAAATTTTCATAAAGATTTCGTTTGTAATGTAGACAGGAGATAAAAATACGGAAGTATTTTTTTACATGGGAAAAAAAAACTTCCAGGAAAAGTAGTAACGTGTTAGCTCGTATATTATAAACAACCATTTTAACCAAGTTTGCCCTTTTAACTCTTTTTGGTAAACGTAGCCATTATTATTAATGAACGTAGAGCATTAAAACAATCATCAGCAATTATGGAATTTTTTATTCAAAGCAACTTTGTTTACTAGAAAATATAGACAAAGTTGCTTTATATAAATATACAAAACGTAGTATTAAAGGTTAATTTTAGTGTAGAGTACTAAAATCATTAAAACAGCTCGCGTAGATAAAACACGTGTAAACAACTAAACAGTAACCCTATGTTATTAGGGCGTGCAACAAATTAAAACTTTTTTTTTAAATAAATATACTATATATCAGGAAATTACACACATCGCAATCCAGGCCCAAAGTAAGCGATAGCTTGTGTTATGGGTACTAGAAAACTGATAATTAATTATATACACATAAATATAATATATTGAAAAACACCCGACATACTGGAAAATATTCATGCTCATCACACAAACATTTACTAGTAGTGGGAATCGAACCCACGACGCAGACGGCAGGTTTGCTACCGCTACACCATACGGTCGTCAAATAGCGTAATCTTTCGTAACTAAACTGTCCATTGCAGATTGAATATCAAGCGCCAAAAGAAAGCATAACGCTTTCTAATTTAGCCAACCGGTTTACATGGTTTCCCGATACGACAGGCAAAGTTAAAGACCCATTCGATAACTAAATTCTAGAGAAATCAAGATATCACACTTTCGCTATAATGATATCTGAACTAATTATGCACAAAAGACTGATCACTTGAAATTTCATATCTGTAGTGCACAATCACGGAACTAAGTGGACTGGTCTAGAGACGGTGTATAACCGCATAAAGTCCAATGGATAGAATACTAGATATTGCCAGTGACTTCGTGGATATCAATTAGTTTTCAAGAACTATAATTGTGAAATGGTGATAACAAAAAACAAAACCCGGCTGAGTTTGTTTTGGGCTTCTTCTCGTATATATATCGTATTGATCTTTACATGAGCCTGTACGCTAGGCCTTTGAAATAAAGACTCAACAACCCCATACTCTAAAAGGATTGGGCCGTATAGAATAGTCGATACAAGTGCGGAAAGTATGTATTTTCTTCACGAGTCCTGGTGTGCTAACCCAAGCCGAAGGCGCGGTTCAACAATAGAGAAGAGTGGAAATGTCAATTCCGTTCAAAAGTTAATACCTACATTGAACGTTAATACATTCTTGAAAATGAAATTATTTTACATATTATGTCGTCCTATTTTATATTAAAGTCTATTTCCAAGTTAAAAACTGTGCAACAGGAATAACATTATCTTGTCGTTTGGATTTGTCACATAACAACATTGAAATAGTTAAATGTATCTATATTAAAAACATTTTCAACAAAAACAACCTTTTATACTTATTTATTCTAATTCTTCACAACAAATCTTTTAATTCGATATCCATATCATAGGAGTGCATGGAAAAAAACTAATTTGCCATCTTGGACGTCACTTGGCTAACCATGCATTTGTCATCCAAACTAAAAATCTTAATCGGTTGTGGCTTTAAAATTCTAAATTGTGCGTAAATCTAAATTGTATTCTTAGTAAGTAATAGGTAGATTAGATATAACTATCAACTTGGTATGGTAATATTTTTGTCGGAGGAAGTGCGACTAATCACCTATGCTATTTTTAGTAATAACAGGTTTTTTATGGATTCTACTATAATTAGTACTGACGTTGGCAGTGATTATTAGATTTCTGCGTGACTATAAAGATAACTTTGATCGTAAATATTGCATTTTTATTTCGTTTCATGATTTTATAACTGCATGTTTTAATTTTGTTCTAAGTCTAAAACTTGACAGGCTACATTAAAATGATCCCAATAAAATTTTACGACCACTTTAGTGAGATTTTACCTTTGATCTCTATAAATGTTTATAGCCTAATCTCGATCACTTCATTAATTTAATGTACTAAAATTGTTCCTTTCGATTAATCAACCGCTAGACACTAATTGTGGTCTACTTTTTGTATGTGAAACTTTTGATATTGTCCATATTTACAATGCTTTACAGAACACAATGTAATCAATGTCTTTATCTGCCCTTTTGAGATGTATTATTTATGATAAATCTTTAATTTCAGGACGACTTCTTACTTCGTCACTACGACAAAGGACCGTGTAAAAACAAACTTGGACACTCAAGAGCTTCTGTCTTATGGCATCGTGCACAGGTACGTTTCAATACACCTAAGTGCAGAAAGTATGTCATTTCTTTACGAGTCTCGGTTGGTTGACACAAGCCGTACACTAGTGCGGAAAAGAAGAACTTTGCGCACGCTAAACATACCTGGAAAAGTCCACTATTTGAGCAAATGTATTAAAATAATTCTTTAAACTACCTATGATTATTTTAACACAGGTTAGGTTAGAAACCGAAATTCGTACAACATTGTTAATAGTAGCTAGTTTTATTCAAGGTTTGCGCTTGGTGTTAATAATCATGCCTGATAAAAGAGCAATGATTTACGGCTTGCCTTGAAAATGCCTTTTCATTGTTGAAGGTTCTTAAATTATACCATTATGTGGTAAAGAATACAGAAGATGGTATCAAATCCTTAAAACAAAAACCTTATCGTGCAAAATAAATATTAAGAAATGTTTTGATTTCAATATCGTCTGCTTATATACGTAAATGCTATGATCTTTTTAAACATTTCAGTTCACGAAATGTAGCCGACGTGAATAGCCCCCCAGGTGAGCGCGGAACGTCTTACGACTCGTATGTGGCAAGACTGATAGTAAATAGATGAAGGAGAACTATTATCAGTACCATGTTTCATAATTTCAGGTGGTCGGTATATTCGCGGGTTTCGGGTTACTGCTGCTTGTTGCGAGCCCGTTGCTGCTGCTCGCTGCTCCCTGCATCGTCTGTTGTAAGTGCAGGTAAGACGCATTTATCACTCGAGAGTGATAAGCCGTATATGAGGTCCCAGACAGTCATTGGTGGCTGGTTTTGTTTAAGAAACACGAAAATGGTACTATCCCTTTCCACAGGTACCGCCGTGAGAGGGATAGTATTATTTTTAGAAGTGCTAAAGTTGGTGTCCCTCATACAGAGTTAGTAGACTCATACCTTATAAGAAACTTACCCCCTTCGCACACAGCTCCTAAACGTAAGCGTAGCGTCATGCGCACGTACGACGAGAGCAGTACGAATACGAACATGTTCAAACATGTCCGCAGACGAAGCGGCGTTACAGCGAATCGTAGGAGGCGTAATTGTACTGTTCTGCGTAGCATCATAACGCTACGCTTACGAGTCGTGTGCGAAAGGCCAACTCACACACAATGAGGAGATCCGTAGACATACAAGTGTAACCAATGGGTCAACGTGTCGCAAAGCTGAAAGTAGCTGGGCACATAGTCTGTGATAGCGATGGACTTTGGGATGATAGACACATGAATTAAGACTCCGCGTAGCGCGAGCGAAAGATGACTATTTACCCGTAAAATAATACACAACTAAAACATTATACTTATATGTAAAGATTCTATCAAGAATCCAATAATTGAACTGTCTATTTCTTATTAATTTTAGATGCTATGGAATAATCATAAGATTTTTTTAAAGTTTTTTCCTCTTTTCTTTTTTTTACCTAGTTTCTTTTACCAAAGTTTATTATTATAACCCCATGTAGTGTTATAATAAATTACTGTATTCCCTTTCAGGCTTTGTAACCCGAACACGAAAAACCTCGAGGAAGTAGACGAAATCGAAAGTATCAGTCCTGGACGAGACGACGACGGCGACGAGACGAGGACGAGATTCCTTTCCGACTGACGACGACGCTATTAAATAATGGACTTTAATACGAGGTAATACGTACCTTTATTGCGTAGTTTGCCACCACATAGAAGAAACAAGTTGGGACAAATGTTGGGTAGAATATTGGAAAAAGTTTTGGAGATGTATGTGACTATGAAATCGAACTTAGAGTAAAGGTTGTATTATTGATATGCACTATCGATAAGTGGTTGTAATGTTTGAATTTGCTGTATTTCAAATGATTGTTAAAGGCTCTCCCAAAAAAGGTGTTGAATGACTGAGACCGATAGCGATACGAAATGAAATTCAAAGCTTTGTTCAGCAATTTTAAATCTTTGTGAAATAACGAATTCTTATATTTATCTTTCAACTTATAGATAGAGAAAATATTTTGAATGTTGCATCTATTTTGGGGAGCGTCTAAGTGTTGAAATTGACGGTAGTTAAATATTTATAAGATTAGTGTCATTGATAAATGTTGTGGAGCTGGAATAATTTTGACCGCTGAAAAACATCTCCTATAAAATTTAAATTTCATGAAAAAATTCAAAGTTGTTGATTAAAAAGTTTTCATTGGTACGCTGGAATATTTTCCACCGGGTATAATAAATAGAGATTTCTGCATGACGCACCTATTAATATTGCTGACAAATTTGACAATTTAAGCTCTACTTTGGTTGTGGGTACTTGTCTTGAAAATTAGGCTCATGCCACAATTATGGACGCATTTTGGCGGGTAGTGGGAATAAAATCTCCTAACAATGTAGCGCAGTGTTGGCAAAGGCGTAGGAGAGCCAAGTGTTTCCAGTACAATGCCATATTATAACAATACCTCTTTTAAATTAGTGCACTTCCTTCTATCGACTGCATTGTCACTTAAGTTATATATGAATAGCACCCACTGCTCAATAAATTGGGTAACGGGAGAAAAGTTCAAAATGAAAACTTTAAACTCAGCTGTCATCTTTGTCAACTCAGATGACCAAATTGACAAAACAAAATATATTGCAGTAAGCGGATCTGCGTTGACTGCTTGTTATAGTAATCTCGATGTTTGTGAATTAAAATATTGACTAAGCAAATAATAAAAAATTTGTATTAAAATAAATTCATCATTTCTATAGTATTTAATCTAGTAGACGTATGATGTGTGCCGAAGTACAAAATATGACAGAGAATATAGCTTGATTGAGCTGAGGTTAGACATTTTAGAAGCTAGTTGATAGCTAGCCATAGTTTAGCTAGCTATAGTGTAGCTTCATTTGACGAGCAACTTTAAGTACTGTAAGATGATTCTAAAAGACTTACAGTAGATTCTTTTTATATGATAAGATCTTCGTACTAATAATAATCACTATTAAAGACCTATAAATTATTAAAAAAATAAAAGTAAATGCAATGCGGAAGGCGCATGCAAGCGCAGCGTAACTGTAGTGATTCCGGCAGTACATATAAATAAATATAAAGCAGACGAGGTAAACTACCTAATCACACACTTCCTCGTCGCCATGTTTTGTAGTTGTGGTCGACACGACCGCTCGCTTTGGAGATCAATATAAGACTAACATTTGTGTACTGAATAGTGAAATACTTTGAATAACGGAATCACTACATTACAATTCTGACTAAACATGTGTAAATTTTGACACTAATTTTGACTGATTTCATGAATGACTGGATATTGGATGAACAGAGTCTACAGAACTAGATTATGTTAGTGCAGAAAAATAAATATCAATAAAATACTGTCTTTCGCCAGTTTCATAATTTAGAGTTTCAATAAAAGATTGGAAGTAAGATTTGATGGTCTTGATTAAAGTAGCATTTAATAAGATTACATTATAATTTGAACGGCCTTTTTAAAGAACAATGTGACAAAATGGGCCAAGCTTAGATAGATAGCGAAACTGAACTAAAGAATTTTTAGATATGTATAATAGTTTCGTTTTAAAAAAAATCTTTAGACAACAATATCACAAACTTAACTCTTAATAAAAACTTAAAAAAAATAAGCTGAAATTAATCCATTTTAATGATATAATGGAATTTTATAAAATTGTTTACCATAAAGAACTTACTGATCTGTGAAAGAGTAAATTTGACTAAATGTGATTTGTTTCAAAATAGGAAGTATTTTTGTCCTTTCTTACAAAATAAAATATTTTAACATTTAAATGGTACCGTTATTTAATCTACAAAGTATTTATAATATTGAATCATACAATATGTTACTCTAAAAGTATCTTAAGTACCTATGTCTGACATGACTAATATTATAACTGAAATCATATTGATTCTGACAAATCTAAGAAGCAGAACTATTCTTTAAAACAGTAAACATTTTGATTCGCTAAAGTTTTTGTTTACTGCACGTCTCTGCAACAATATGTCTAAAATTTTAAAGGCTCTTTGGAAATGTTCTGGATATTTATTTAACTTTATGTTTACATGTGTTTGATTTTTTTTTTCTAGTAACCGCGACTTATTGAGAAAATGTTGACTGATGTTTATGTGAGAATGGTGAGACTGAATGTACTTACTCGGATTGAAATATTAGTGGAGGGTGATATCGCATGAAACGGGGTGTTAGAAAATATTGTGACAAAATCTAAAGCAACATTGTCATTTGTCACATAAAACACGCTACATGTGACATGTCCGTAATACAGATTCAAACTTATTTACAGTATTTTACATCTAATCAAGCGCGCTGTAACCTTAGATCTCATAACTGCTTTCCACCAGGCATGATTGTCATCAAGCGCAAGCCTACAGTCATATAAAAAAACATGACGTACTTATACGTGTCTTTTTTTCTTTGTTGGAAAATAAAATATAAGTAGTCGCAATGCTATCAAAATGGCCGTTTATATTAAAATAAACTTGATTTTTTGCCTTGCTCTGCAATGAGCTTGTTTATTTTTTTGCCTGTCATTCAATGTTTTATTTATGCTGTTACTTCTTTCTTGTTCTATTATATTATCTTACTACTATAATAATATATTGTACATACATGTTTTCTTACAATTAATATTTTTACAATTTTATTTATATAATACCTTAATAAGTAATCATTACTTATCAGTACATTACCTACTTAGTTCCTTGTACTGTTTTTCATTTTTATTTTGCTTGTTACCTCTTCAAAGAATTTCAAGAGCCTATTTGCATTCCTGCTGGCTATAATGGCGGGTAATGAATCTTTACTCAGTCTGTTCCCAATTGATAGCTCCAAATCCATATGAGTCACAGCGAACTTTGGCAAAATTTGTAAGTTACAGCTTAACTTTCTTTTCACGGAAACTGCTATAGAGCATTGTCACTAATTATTATCTAACATCCTCTAGATACATGACTATCTGTAAATAAGAATACCGATACACCCTCGACAAAGAATAATGGTGAAATAGACCAAATTTTGAATAGCATTTTTTATGTTTAAATCATTTTAAATAGATATGTTTACAGGACTTCCGTGGCTGTAATAGGAAGGCTTTCAAAATTTGGCTCTAATATTAATAATTTAATGAGCAAACAGCATTGGCTATAATTTATAATAGATCATGGCGATCACAAATGTCAAGTGCGAGCGAGAAACACATTATAATGACGGTCTCGAAAAAATTTAAATCGGGTTAGTACCTACACCGCACGTATCGCGTCCGCCAAGTCTTGGAAATCATCCCTTTTATGTGAATCATCCTTCAACTGCTTAAGTTACGAGTAAAATATGTATATTGTGTGTTTTAAAAAAAACTTAAGTACTTCATAAGTTAGTCATTGTGCGTAAAGTAAAAACTGGCAGATGATTATAATAGTGTGTATATTTTTATATTAAAAAAAAAAGTTATTACAAATCCGTGCGCCTGGCGTGCATTTCTGTTTAGTTTGTAGATCTTATTGTTTAAGAACATTTTGTATATTATATAGCATGTTCGACGTTTAACAGTGGTCAATAAAGTACATTAAAATAACAATATGCCTAAAATTCCTTCTGCAAGGAGTCTGTCTAGAAATGGACACAGAACATCTTGAAATACAGAATAAGTCTTTTCAACAGGGTTTTAAATAACTCAAAACTCAAAAATGAATGATCAGAGTTTCACATTAGCATATTAAATTGTTTTCACTGATTATTTTGTGAAAATAATTTGCCGGTTTTAAATAGGTAAGTACATACTTTATTGACCACTGTTAACCGCTCCGGTCGAAGTGCAAAGTCAAGAGTGTATATTTGTAGCTGCAATGCAGTGTGAGATAATGCATATTACATATTTTATCTTTTTTTTAACTACCTGTGATTGACAGATGTCTTATTATGATGAAGCTATGTGCAAACTAGACCTTTTAGAACCGAGTTTGCCAAGTAAATAATCGTGTTTAAATTTTCTCTTTTTGCCAAAAAAGGACACCATTACAATGATTAACTGTAGTCGGCACAATTTTTCGCTGCGCGTGGGGCAATAAAATATGTTTGCCTACTCTGTCTTGCAAGAAACCAAATTATACTTGGTATAATTTGGTGGGCGTTTAGTTTGTTTTAACAGGGTTGGGGGAATATTTTAGTTGCAATCGTATCTATGGTTGTCAGCTATACTTTACAGGATGGTTTTTATTTTGATGTTTAGTTTACACATTGCTTACCAATCTAAGAACGATAAGCACTGCTTTCCTATGTGCGCTCACACAAGAGCCTTAAATCGTAATTTATTAGTAGGAGAGTAACAAAATAATAATTTATTGTAAATAAGGATTAACACTGTACTTAATAGAATGAGGCTCGATGGACTAACTTTACATTTATTGAAATTAACGATCATTCATCATAATCTCCAAATGCCACCCCTGATTGGTTATTAAAAATGTGAAAAATGACTTCAGCCAATGCAAGGGAAATGTTTGAAATATTTGTTGACAATTAAGATTCCAATAAATGTTTTTCTTTCTTATAATTTATCAAAAATAAATAATGTCTTTAAAAGTCGGTTTACGGACGATATTTTTTTGTGATAACGGTAAAAGACACGATGGAGGGGAAGAGAGATAGATGCATAACAAGCCGAACGCTTAGGCCGATTGTGCCTCACTCGGCTAAGGCGGAACGTGACAAAGAATGCTTTTTCGTGCGTGCAGCCAGCGTACATTGATCTATTAGACGTTATCACGTCAAAAAAATTTGATCTTTTTGATTGTTGAAGACAATCATACATAACAAGATTTGGTACTTACATTTAAATATTTCGTCTTATAATGTTTTACACTCACTGAAAGATTTGTCCATCGTACCTCAATAGCTTGTCGTAGCAAGCTAGTTGAAGCATTTTGTAGACTTAATCAGAAATTGTCTGTAGTATAAACTAAATGGTTAAGCGATGACTAGTTTCTTAATAAGTTATTACACGTCGATTTAACAAATATTTATATATATGTATTTTCAAAGGTTGTCATTGTACTTTTTGTTTTCGTAATAAAATTAGGCACACTCGTGTACTTTTAGGACTGATATTTTCTTGAATGATATGTGAATTTATGTATCATTAGAATGTTTTTTCTTAGACTTACACTAACGTACACAGAACCAGAAGATGTAAAAACAGATTTTATTAGTCATACTTGCAAAATTACAGACTGAATGTGATTTTGTAATTTTAATTATATAATTATAATAACATATAATAATAAATGGTTCTGTGTGCAATGTGTACTTATTGAATTATGTTTCTGGCAGAAGTAAATTTTTTTGTCTGACTTGTAAATAGATTTGAAGAAGAAAAATATTTTTGTTATAAATTGTACTCTTGTTTTATTTTTTGTGTTGACTCAAAATAGACTTTCAGTTAATTTAATGATGAGATAATAAAGAGATTTCGAATAAACTTTTCTTTGATTTACTTTTACACCACCCTGTTTATAAGTTAGAAAACTTCAATGAACTACATTTAAGTAAATAATTTTTTTATTGCTTACACTAAATATAACTTGAAAACTATCTACTAGCAATAGTTATTACCTGATGGTGATCATTTGCAAAAATACTATATTATTTGCTGTAAATAATATTTAAAAGGTATGACTCATTCAACCTTTCACTTCATATATTTTACATTAAACATTTAAAATTATATGTATATCAGTTAGAAGTTATATAGGTTATATAGGTAGGGTACTGATCTACCAAAAATAATACCAAAAAAGTTCTGCTTAAACATAGTTTATTAACAAATTTACATTATTCTACAATGTTACTCTAATCAACCTATATATATTGGTACCAATTCTGTTGTACAAAATCTCTTAGCTAAATTAATCTTATGTCTAATAAAAATAGTGCTATCCTTTTCAATATACGCCCCATACAAAGAAGTAGCACAATTTTTAGATGCGTTGAATTCATTTAGAAATTTTGCACAACAGACCAATGTGTGAAACCAGAGTGCTTTTTAGATCTTATAGAAAAATAAATCCCATATTAACAGTTGCAAAGTGCATTTGAGTCAAGATTTCCACTACACATACACATTTCATGAGACACAATTTTTTTTCCATAATAGCCAAAAATGCAGCACTCATTAAAACTGTCTTGGACTTCAAACCAAATCATAAGCAAACGTAACTGTTACCATATTCGCTTTAGTCCTGCAGTACAATAAAAGAGCAATGGATTTTTGAACTCTCCCCGCATATCTAGCATGTAATGCATTGCTATTTTTTTCACTTTTAACGGCAGCTATACTCATTAAATCTGACCTAGACTTCAAACCAAAACATAAGCAAACATAACTGTTACCATATTCTCTTTAGTCCTGCAGTACAATCAAAGAGCAATGGATTTTTGAACTCTCCCCTCATATCTAGCATGTAATGCATTGTTGTTTCTTCACTTTTAACGGCAGCTATACTCATTAAATCTGACCTAGACTTCAAACCAAAACATACGCAAACATAACTGTTACCATATTCTGTTTAGTCCTGCAGTACAATCAAAAAGCAGTGGATTTTTGAATTCTCCCCTCATATCTAGCATGTAATGCATAGCTGTATTTTTCACCTTCAACGGCAGCTGCACTTTAGCTAGCTTTCTGCTTTCCTTGCAGCACACATATTCAATTGGTACCTTCATCATCCGATTGTTTCCGAAGGGCGAGTAAGTGATAAAGGTCAGATGTTTTCCACCCTTGTTCAGGATCAGGTAGCGCACTGATTTTAAAGTGTACATCCATATCATTGCTAGAGACCCAGTCCCTGAAATAACAAGTAAAATTACTATGTGCACTCCTATACTACAAAAATCTCTACTAATAAATTAATAGGAAACCAAAGAGAGATGGTAAATCATAAATGTTAGGCTGATCCATCCAGAGGCTTGAGATGTTACTTGATAGCAATAACACATCTACTGGAGATAGTTTATCAACATGAGTCAAATCAGAAGAACTGCTGGTAGCTCTTCGAATACATTCCATCAGTCTGTCACCTTTTCTGTTTCTTATACGCAGATAATGACATATCTGATTAATAATTATGAACAGAAGAATACAAGTTTTTTATTGTTTAGGTAACTGCAAGGTCTACAAAAGTTGGACCTTTGCATTATCTAAGTTGTAAAATTCTCATGCCAATTTTTGCTACCCAAATCTTTCTTAACGGTTCAACTAATTGTTATGAAATTTTCTGTGTATGTTCAGTAGGTCTGAGTACGTCCTAAGCTATTTTTTGTATTGCAAGTGGCAAAACAACGTTTGCGGGGTTAGCTAGTAGAAGTATAACCACAATCATATTCACTTGCAAATTAATCCAGATAAGATTACAATGTTTAAAATTACCAATAACTACTGCTAGCGTTCCCAAAGTATTTCTATATTTATTTTCACCGAGATTTATTTTTCTATACCAAGGCGTATCGTCTGTTATCGCAGACTTATCCACCGGGGCATCTTTCAGATTTCGCAAGGCGAACAGACCTAGATACGTCCAAAACATGTATTGAACCACGGCAAATATATTCATGTACATGTAAAATTTTGGATTCTCATATTTAAACAGTATAACATCTTTAGCAACGTTCGTGTTAACATCGTGAATTGTTTTGGTTACTGCAGAAGTATAAGATGCGCTTTTGCCTATTTGAACACAGTTTAACTTCGAAGGGTAGCGAAATGAGGCGGCCCTTTTAAGAACTATTGAAGCGTAACATAAAAAAGACATTATTTTCTATTTTTCATCAATTTTAAATTAAATATTAAAATTCAGAAATGAAAACGTAACCTCAAAATTTTATTCTATCCTGGAAGTGTCAACTGTCAAAAGCTCAAAACAATCACAGAGTGTAATGTACATAAACAAGCGTAAAATTATTGCGGATAGTGTGGATTTACCATAATTTACATAGACAAGAAAGCGATTCGCCTATATCTGTGCAGTGTGATCTATAGTCTATACTTTATCTTTCACGGCGTCTTTTGTGATTGTCAAGTTCGTTATTTCTTTGCAAATCGTAATTATTTGTTAAATAAAAACACGAAAATGTTGTTTTTCAAAAGCTACTACTAATATACTAAAAGCCGTCATAATTTCAAGACAAATCGTGAAAAGCGTTGATCGCACACGTTTATTAAGCACGACCCTCAAGATGGCTGATATAAAGGTAAGACTCATCTTGGCGGCATTTTTTATTGGTAACGGTTAAAATTGTAATTTGTTTTGCCTATAATTAAATGTTATTAACTATGTATTGGTTGAATGATGAAGGGGTGGGACTTAGAGATAAACCAATTTTAATAAAATTAACCCAAATAGGTTTTGGGTGTTGTTTATAAATATGCTTTAAATTAATACAGATTACAAGGAAAGTTATTCAAAATCAATCGTCCTGTGGTGATTTTTAAGACGATTAAAATGACAATTCCATGCATGCCCTGCTTACTGGCAATATTTGTTTTCTATTATCAATATAGTTTTTTTTTTTCACATCTTAATCTGTTTACTAATGGCAACTTTGATTCCAGTCTATGTTCAGTAAAATGAGCAACGGCACTCAAAATGGCCCGGCGGAGGCAGCGCCCGCCAAGGGGCAGAAGGCCACCATTGAAAAGATGTACCAAAAGAAGTCCCAGCTCGAACACATCCTCCTGCGTCCTGATACATACATTGGTTCGGTGGAGCGAGCCACAGAGACAATGTGGGTGTTTGACAAGACCAAGGAGTGCATGGTTCAGCGGGAACTGACATTTGTGCCAGGTAAATCTTGATATTCCACAGGAAAATAACAAAAGGATGGTTAAAGGATGACAAAGTAGCAAGATATCCTACCTAAAAATGGTTGAGTTTAGCATTATATAGGAATAGAAAACAATGGTGTCTTTTAAAGGAGGCCTAAGTTCAAAAAGGACTTCCTGGTGTAGAAACTAGTGCAACTGTTAACTTCTAATAAATAATTAGGAACATTGTTGAAAAAACCCAGTAGATATTATGTTAGAACTAAGATTACTCTAGGGCTATTTTTTTTTTAATTTCTTTTTAAGACTTCCTACTATAAATTTTAGAATACATTCAGGAATTGAGAGAACATATATCTTCTTTAGACATTTCTAATTATTGCGTTAATTTATAATTTTACAGGCTTATACAAAATATTTGATGAAATATTAGTTAACGCTGCTGACAACAAGCAAAGAGACCCAAAGATGGATGTCATCAGAATTGACATTAATCAAGAAACTAATACAATATCTGTATACAATAATGGTTGTGGTATTCCTGTAGTAATGCACAAGGACGAGAAAATGTATGTGCCCACTATGATTTTCGGGCACCTCTTGACATCATCAAATTACAACGACGAAGAGGAAAAAGTAACAGGCGGAAGGAACGGTTATGGTGCAAAGCTATGTAACATTTTTTCAACAAAATTCACTGTTGAAACTGCATCTAAGCAGTACAAGAAACATTTTAAACAGACCTGGGGCGCCAATATGACCAAAGCTTCTGAACCTAAGATTAAGGAGGCAGGTAAAGATGATGATTTTACAAAAGTGACTTTTAGCCCGGACTTGGCTAAATTCAAAATGGATAAACTGGAAGACGATATTGTCGCATTGATGTCGCGACGAGCTTACGACGTGGCCGCGTCGTCGCCTGGCGTGAAGGTGTATCTCAATGGAGAGAGATTGAAAATTAATAAGTTTAAAGATTATGTAGATCTATACATAAAAGGCAAAGAGGATGAAAATGGGCAGCCTCTGAAGGTTGTTTATGAGAAGGTAAATGAACGGTGGGAAGTCGCTTTGACACTCTCTGATAGGGGTTTCCAACAAGTGTCATTCGTGAACTCGATCGCTACAACGAAAGGAGGTAAACATGTTGATTCGGTAACAGACAATATAGTAAAGAATGTTCTAGAAGTGTTGAAGAAAAAGAACAAGGGTGGTGTGAGCATCAAACCATTCCAGGTCAAAAATCACATGTGGCTGTTTGTTAACTGTCTCATTGTTAACCCAACCTTTGACTCTCAAACTAAAGAAAACATGACTCTCCAAGCTAAAAGCTTTGGTTCAAAGTGTACTTTATCAGAAAAGTTTATTACAGCAGTTACTAAATCTGGTTTGGTTGAATCTGTGCTCACCTGGGCTAAGTTTAAGGCTCAGACAGAACTTGTGAAAGCATCGGGTAAAAAACAGAGTAAACTCAAAGGTATACCAAAGTTAGAAGATGCTAATGATGCAGGGACAAAGAATGCACATCTTTGCACACTAATCCTGACTGAGGGAGACTCGGCCAAGACTTTAGTAGTGTCTGGGTTGAGTGTTGTGGGCAGAGACCATTATGGAGTATTCCCATTGAAGGGCAAACCTCTAAACGTAAGAGATGCATCACACAAACAAGTTTTAGAGAACGTCGAAATCAACAATCTTATTAAAATCATCGGTCTACAGTATAAAAAAAAATACAATACAGTAGATGATTTGAAATCTTTGAGATACGGCAAAGTTATGATTATGGCTGATCAGGATCAAGACGGTTCGCATATAAAAGGGCTTATCATAAATTTCATTCACCACAACTGGCCAGAGCTATTGAAACTGCCATTTTTGGAAGAATTCATCACACCTATTGTTAAAGCGACAAAGAAAGATAAAGAATTGTCGTTTTTCTCACTACCAGAGTTTGAAGAGTGGAAAAGAGAAACAGAGAATTCACATACGTACAACATCAAATACTACAAAGGTTTGGGTACCTCCACATCCAAGGAGGCAAAAGAATACTTCCAGAATATGGACAGACATAGGATTCGGTTCAAGTACAGTGGCCCCACAGATGATCATCATATTGAACTGGCTTTCTCAAAGAAAGGTGCAGACCAACGCAAGGAATGGTTGACAAGCCACATGGACGAAGTCAAAAGAAGAAAGGAAATAGGTTTGTCTGAGCGGTATTTGTACGCAAAAGACACAAAAGCAGTGACTTATTCAGATTTCGTTAATTTGGAACTTGTCTTGTTTTCAAATGGAGATAATGTCAGGTGAGAAAATAGTCAATTCATAAAAATCTAATGCTAGATATATAGTTTTGTGGCCAGTTTGCAGAGGGTGTAGCAAATTTGTATTACATTAATATGCATAGTAGACTACTGAATAGGGCATGCAGAACCGGTTCCGGTTCTTAATTTAAAATTCCCCGTTCTGCACCGAGCTCAGAACCGGGTACCCGGGATTTCCCGGTTCTTGGTAAAAAAGTTTTATTATTTTAATTAAAAGCATTTTTTTTAATATTCCTACAAAAGACATGCTATTACATCCTATTACGATTTGTAGTAAACAAAGTAGAAAATTCTTTCCAAAAAAGCGAATTAAACTGCCACTAGAAAGAGTGAAATAACTTTTAATGTATACCAATTGATGAGTGAAATTGTGTAACTAAGAGGAATCCGAAAAATAGCTGCAGTTCCAGTCTGCGATCTTACAGTCAATTACCGTTTACAATTACTTTGTTTTACGGGACGATAAAATACGTAATAATTGGATTTTTTTAAAGAACCGGGAGAACCGGGTAGTCATATTCAGAACCGGTTCTTTTAAGACCTTAAAAATCCCGGGATTTCCCGGGATTTTAAGAACCGGGAATTCCCGGGTGCATGCCCTACTACTGAAAGAATGCACTTTAAAAAACTGTATAATTACAATTTGTTTTAATCGTCTGACCACTTGTTGAATAGGGAAATTGTATAAAATTATGTTCAAATATAGTGTCAGGAAATGATAATCTTTTTCAGGTCTTATTCAGGTTGTGCTAACTGGACACAAATTATCTTTATTTTTTTCAGATCTATTCCATCCATGATCGACGGGCTGAAACCCGGCCAGCGTAAAGTGATCTTCACATGCATAAAGCGTAATGACAAGCGGGAGGTCAAAGTTGCACAGTTGGCTGGTTCAGTCGCTGAACATTCTGCTTACCATCATGGTGAGTCATATTCACAAGTATTACCCAAAAAGACACAATCCAATAAGTTTTGATTTATGTATGCAAGGGGATTTTACGGAGCACCCTAAAGTTAAGGGATCTAACAGAAATAAAATAATTTTCTCAATCCCCTAAAATCACACAAAATATTATAATTGTCAAAATTGGGTCAGCAATCTTCATACTCATCTTTTTTATTTGTTTGTTAATTAGTACTGAATAATAAAATTAAGAACTTCGTTATGTAGAAGTCTTTTAGTAAAAGCTATGGTGATATTTGTATGTTAACAATTACCATGTCTCTGAACAGGTGAACAGTCCCTCATGATGACGATAGTGAACCTTGCACAAAACTATGTGGGGTCCAACAACATCAATCTGTTGGAGCCGCGCGGTCAGTTCGGCACACGGCTCTGCGGCGGCAAGGACTCGGCCAGCCCGCGTTACATCTTCACGCTCATGTCGCCGCTCACCAGGCTCATCTTCCACCCGCACGACGACCCGCTGCTTGTGGTGAGTCTGTCTAACAACATCTCGCATCGACCCGCTGGAGCCGCGCGGTCAGTTCGGCACACGGCTCTGCGGCGGCAAGGACTCGGCCAGCCCGCGTTACATCTTCACGCTCATGTCGCCGCTCACCAGGCTCATCTTCCACCCGCACGACGACCCGCTGCTTGTGGTGAGTCTGTCTAACAACATCTCGCATCGACCCGCTGGAGCCGCGCGGTCAGTTCGGCACACGGCTCTGCGGCGGCAAGGACTCGGCCAGCCCGCGTTACATCTTCACGCTCATGTCGCCGCTCACCAGGCTCATCTTCCACCCGCACGACGACCCGCTGCTTGTGGTGAGTCTGTCTAACAACATCTCGCATCGACCCGCTGGAGCCGCGCGGTCAGTTCGGCACACGGCTCTGCGGCGGCAAGGACTCGACCAGCCCGCGTTACATCTTCACGCTCATGTCGCCGCTCACCAGGCTCATCTTCCACCCGCACGACGACCCGCTGCTTGTGTTGAGTCTGTCTAACAACATGTACATCTCGCATCGACCCGCTGGAGCCGCGCGGTCAGTTCGGCACACGGCTCTGCGGCGGCAAGGACTCGGCCAGCCCGCGTTACATCTTCACGCTCATGTCGCCGCTCACCAGGCTCATCTTCCACCCGCACGACGACCCGCTGCTTGTGTTGAGTCTGTCTAACAACATGTACATCTCGCATCGACCCGCTGGAGCCGCGCGGTCAGTTCGGCACACGGCTCTGCGGCGGCAAGGACTCGGCCAGCCCGCGTTACATCTTCACGCTCATGTCGCCGCTCACCAGGCTCATCTTCCACCCGCACGACGACCCGCTGCTTGTGGTGAGTCTGTCTAACAACATCTCGCATCGTCCCGCTGGAGCCGCGCGGTCAGTTCGGCACACGGCTCTGCGGCGGCAAGGACTCGGCCAGCCCGCGTTACATCTTCACGCTCATGTCGCCGCTCACCAGGCTCATCTTCCACCCGCACGACGACCCGCTGCTTGTGGTGAGTCTGTCTAACAACATCTCGCATCGACCCGCTGGAGCCGCGCGGTCAGTTCGGCACACGGCTCTGCGGCGGCAAGGACTCGGCCAGCCCGCGTTACATCTTCACGCTCATGTCGCCGCTCACCAGGCTCATCTTCCACCCGCACGACGACCCGCTGCTTGTGGTGAGTCTGTCTAACAACATCTCGCATCGACCCGCTGGAGCCGCGCGGTCAGTTCGGCACACGGCTCTGCGGCGGCAAGGACTCGGCCAGCCCGCGTTACATCTTCACGCTCATGTCGCCGCTCACCAGGCTCATCTTCCACCCGCACGACGACCCGCTGCTTGTGGTGAGTCTGTCTAACAACATCTCGCATCGACCTGCTGGAGTCAGACAGACCCGCGTTAAATGTTATCTTAATCTTCCTTAAACCTGCTATTTCTTGATTTTTTAGCACGAGTTTGAAGACAACCAGAAGATTGAGCCAGTTCACTACATCCCCATCATACCCATGGTGCTGGTCAACGGGGCAGAAGGTATCGGCACCGGCTGGTCCACAAAGATACCCAACTACAATCCCAGGGACATTGTGGCCAATATTCGGTAAGCTATATTTCACTAGCCCATTATTACTAACCCTTGTTATCTTTTTGATTAGTGTTTTACACACTTAGGATGTAAGTTGTAGATATTTAAATACGAATCAAAATTTCACTCGCGGCGTGATTTAGTAACTTTCCGATTTCCCTTCCTGTAATTAGATAAAAAAATTGTGTATAGCGCATGGCCGCAAGATTTTTTGCGTCTCGTGTCTCTGAACGCCTCGCTTCGCTCCTGGTTCAACTCTAGAATCCTTCGCTGCTCAGTTTTCATACAAGACACTCGGCCTAAAAGCTTTGCAGCCTTGCATAACATTTTTTTTCTATTTATAATAAGTAACGCGAGCAAACGAGCGAGCGGGTCACCTGATGGTAAGCGATCACCGCCGCCCATGGACATTTGCAGCACCAGAGGCACTGCAAATACGTTGCCGGCTCTTAAGAAATTTGTTTATCCGCTCCTGGAATAACCCCATGTTATAGTTTTGAAATTACTATTGTAATAACAGGCGCATGCTCGACGGCGAAGATCCACTACCAATGCACCCGTGGTACAAGAACTTCCGCGGCACGATCGAGGGCTTCGGCGACAAGTACGTGATCTCCGGCGAGGCGGCCGTGTTGCCCGGCGAGAAGATCGAGATCAGCGAGCTGCCGGTCGGCACCTGGACGCAGAACTACAAGGAGAACGTTCTGGAGCCCATGCTGGGGACGGAGAAAGTGAAGCCTTTGATATCTGAGTATAGGGTGAGTTGTGATTTTGTAGTCTTCCCAGAAACTCTCAAAATACTCCTTTATGCACAGAAATAACAGAACCATAGAGAATAGAGATTCCCCATTCGTTCATTCTAGCCTAGATTTGCGTGTCAAGCGGCGCCATGATGAATACGCCATAATATAATAACCACATTTCGTTGCCATTTCTGCATTATGTAATTCAATCGTATCCATAAATGGAATATGTATGAAACACTAGATCAGTATTTTTAGGTCAAGGTTTAAAGGCTTCTTCTTTAAACCGTCATAACTAAGGCCCTTATTCCACTGGCGTTATGCGAGCGTTAGTGTTTCTTCAATTTATCCGCAGCGACGTCGCGTTGATGCGACGTCAACGTTGAGTGTCTAATGACGTTGAAAAACAGACGTTGGAGAAACGCCAACGCTGGCTTAACGCTCAGTGGGACAGGGGCCTTAAGGTGACATCTAAAGCGATTCAGTCCCAAATTATCAGTTATACTACGACATTCAGAAAGATTTAATTACTAGCTGCCTGTTTCTTCAAGATAGATTTGATCTATTACGTAACATGTGACCCATCGCTCTTTGCAACAGTCCAGTCTACCAGAGATATCCTTTATTTCTAGGAATACAACACAGACACGACAGTGCGTTTCGTGGTGACCCTCCTGCCGGGGAAGCTGGCCGAGGTGGAAGCGGAGGGCATCCACAAGGTGTTCAAACTGCAGACCACCATATCCATGACCTGCATGAATGCCTTTGACAACATGAACTGTCTTAAGAAGTAAGTAATATATTTGCATATAAAATAGAGATTACAAACACAAGAAAAACATTTCAGGCTTGTTTGTGCATCAGTAAGTGTCATGAAGTTTTGCAATGTTTTGATTCAGCATTTGGTATCAATTTTCACATCTAAAATTGAGGGATACACTTAAAAAAAAAGTTGGCTTCATAAATTCATATTCTAGAGCTTTACTGATTGCGATTGTATTTTTAGATACGAAAGGGTGGAAGAAGTTCTCCGCACGTTCTACGACGTGCGACTTAGATACTACGCGCGAAGGAAGGATTACCTGGAGGGGCAACTGCAGGCCGAGGCGGACAAGCTTACCAACCAGGCGCGCTTCATCGTGGAGAAGTGCGACAAGGGGCTCGTGGTGGAGAACAAGAAGAGGAAGGTCATGGTCGAGGAGCTCATCAAGAGAGGTAGGTCCTGGTGTGCAGGCCGAGGCGGACAAGCTGACCAACCAGGCGCGCTTCATCGTGGAGAAGTGCGACAAGGAGCTCGTGGTGGAGAACAAGAAGAGGAAGGTCATGGTCGAGGAGCTCATCAAGAGAGGTAGGTCCTGGTGTGCAGGCCGAGGCGGACAAGCTGACCAACCAGGCGCGCTTCATCGTGGAGAAGTGCGACAAGGGGCTCGTGGTGGAGAACAAGAAGAGGAAGGTCATGGTCGAGGAGCTCATCAAGAGAGGTAGGTCCTGGTGTGCAGGCCGAGGCGGACAAGCTGACCAACCAGGCGCGCTTCATCGTGGAGAAGTGCGACAAGGGGCTCGTGGTGGAGAACAAGAAGAGGAAGGTCATGGTCGAGGAGCTCATCAAGAGAGGTAGGTCCTGGTGTGCAGGCCGAGGCGGACAAGCTGACCAACCAGGCGCGCTTCATCGTGGAGAAGTGCGACAAGGGGCTCGTGGTGGAGAACAAGAAGAGGAAGGTCATGGTCGAGGAGCTCATCAAGAGAGGTAGGTCCTGGTGTGCAGGCCGAGGCGGACAAGCTGACCAACCAGGCGCGCTTCATCGTGGAGAAGTGCGACAAGGGGCTCGTGGTGGAGAACAAGAAGAGGAAGGTCATGGTCGAGGAGCTCATCAAGAGAGGTAGGTCCTGGTGTGCAGGCCGAGGCGGACAAGCTGACCAACCAGGCGCGCTTCATCGTGGAGAAGTGCGACAAGGGGCTCGTGGTGGAGAACAAGAAGAGGAAGGTCATGGTCGAGGAGCTCATCAAGAGAGGTAGGTCCTGGTGTGCAGGCCGAGGCGGACAAGCTTACCAACCAGGCGCGCTTCATCGTGGAGAAGTGCGACAAGGGGCTCGTGGTGGAGAACAAGAAGAGGAAGGTCATGGTCGAGGAGCTCATCAAGAGAGGTAGGTCCTGGTGTGCAGGCCGAGGCGGACAAGCTGACCAACCAGGCGCGCTTCATCGTGGAGAAGTGCGACAAGGGGCTCGTGGTGGAGAACAAGAAGAGGAAGGTCATGGTCGAGGAGCTCATCAAGAGAGGTAGGTCCTGGTGTGCAGGCCGAGGCGGACAAGCTGACCAACCAGGCGCGCTTCATCGTGGAGAAGTGCGACAAGGGGCTCGTGGTGGAGAACAAGAAGAGGAAGGTCATGGTCGAGGAGCTCATCAAGAGAGGTAGGTCCTGGTGTGCAGGCCGAGGCGGACAAGCTGACCAACCAGGCGCGCTTCATCGTGGAGAAGTGCGACAAGGGGCTCGTGGTGGAGAACAAGAAGAGGAAGGTCATGGTCGAGGAGCTCATCAAGAGAGGTAGGTCCTGGTGTGCAGGCCGAGGCGGACAAGCTGACCAACCAGGCGCGCTTCATCGTGGAGAAGTGCGACAAGGGGCTCGTGGTGGAGAACAAGAAGAGGAAGGTCATGGTCGAGGAGCTCATCAAGAGAGGTAGGTCCTGGTGTGCAGGCCGAGGCGGACAAGCTGACCAACCAGGCGCGCTTCATCGTGGAGAAGTGCGACAAGGGGCTCGTGGTGGAGAACAAGAAGAGGAAGGTCATGGTCGAGGAGCTCATCAAGAGAGGTAGGTCCTGGTGTGCAGGCCGAGGCGGACAAGCTGACCAACCAGGCGCGCTTCATCGTGGAGAAGTGCGACAAGGGGCTCGTGGTGGAGAACAAGAAGAGGAAGGTCATGGTCGAGGAGCTCATCAAGAGAGGTAGGTCCTGGTGTGCAGGCCGAGGCGGACAAGCTGACCAACCAGGCGCGCTTCATCGTGGAGAAGTGCGACAAGGGGCTCGTGGTGGAGAACAAGAAGAGGAAGGTCATGGTCGAGGAGCTCATCAAGAGAGGTAGGTCCTGGTGTGCAGGCCGAGGCGGACAAGCTGACCAACCAGGCGCGCTTCATCGTGGAGAAGTGCGACAAGGGGCTCGTGGTGGAGAACAAGAAGAGGAAGGTCATGGTCGAGGAGCTCATCAAGAGAGGTAGGTCCTGGTGTGCAGGCCGAGGCGGACAAGCTGACCAACCAGGCGCGCTTCATCGTGGAGAAGTGCGACAAGGGGCTCGTGGTGGAGAACAAGAAGAGGAAGGTCATGGTCGAGGAGCTCATCAAGAGAGGTAGGTCCTGGTGTGCAGGCCGAGGCGGACAAGCTGACCAACCAGGCGCGCTTCATCGTGGAGAAGTGCGACAAGGGGCTCGTGGTGGAGAACAAGAAGAGGAAGGTCATGGTCGAGGAGCTCATCAAGAGAGGTAGGTCCTGGTGTGCAGGCCGAGGCGGACAAGCTGACCAACCAGGCGCGCTTCATCGTGGAGAAGTGCGACAAGGGGCTCGTGGTGGAGAACAAGAAGAGGAAGGTCATGGTCGAGGAGCTCATCAAGAGAGGTAGGTCCTGGTGTGCAGGCCGAGGCGGACAAGCTGACCAACCAGGCGCGCTTCATCGTGGAGAAGTGCGACAAGGGGCTCGTGGTGGAGAACAAGAAGAGGAAGGTCATGGTCGAGGAGCTCATCAAGAGAGGTAGGTCCTGGTGTGCAGGCCGAGGCGGACAAGCTGACCAACCAGGCGCGCTTCATCGTGGAGAAGTGCGACAAGGGGCTCGTGGTGGAGAACAAGAAGAGGAAGGTCATGGTCGAGGAGCTCATCAAGAGAGGTAAGTCCTCATGTGGAGTGGCAGCTGCAGGCCGAGGCGGACAAGCTGACGAACCAGGCGCGCTTCATCGTGGAGAAGTGCGACAAGGGGCTCGTGGTGAAGAACTAGAAGAGGAAGGTCATGGTCGGAGAGGGATGGAGGAGGGGCCTATATGGGGACCAACTAGACGCGCTTCTTCGTTTAGTATTGAGAATAATATGAGGTAGGTCATTTAGAGAAGCCAGCTAGCCCCAGACCGCGCGTAGTAGGTATGTAGTTACCCTTTTCTTTTATGACCCTGGGATGCAGTCCTTGGACATCTGACATGGGCAGATGTATTACTTACATGTTTTGCTATTAAAAACACCTATTAAGAGACATCTCCATTGTCCAATGTCTATAAAATAACTGCTTAGCTTTTGAAATTTGATTCAAAAATCACATTTCATGCGATGTAACATAAATAATAATTATTAATGTTGTGTGCAGGATACGCGCCGGACCCTATCGCGGATTGGAAGAAGCGCGCGAGCAAAATGCAGGGGCTGGTCGCGTTGGAGGACGAGGAGGAAGCGGAGTCCGAAGATGAGCCCGAACCCGAACTGGATAAGGGCAAACCCGTCGATCCTGGTGAGTTGAACCAATAGTAGTGGCTTAGCCAATAGTAGCAAAACTTAATTACATGACTTCCATGACATGACATGACTTACACGATTTTCTTCCACGTTTCTGATACGAACCGCTAAGGTGTGGAACGCACTTCCAGCCTCCATGTTTCCAGCCAAATACAATCTGGGTGCCTTCAAGCGAAGAGTGAAGGTATTTTCTAGGCAAGCGCGCTCCAACCTAGACCTCATCATTGCTTTCCATCAGGCATGATTGTCGTCAAGCGCAAGCCTATCGTCAATTAAAAAAAAAATTACACAAATCCTTGGGAATGATAGTGAATTATGAGCCTTATAAGAAGGCTCAGGGTTACTCAGCGAGCGATGGAGAGAGCTATGCTCGGAGTATGTTTGCACGATCGAATCAGAAATGAGGAGATCCGTAAAAGAACCAAAGTGACTGACATAGCTCAACGTGTCGCAAAACTAAAGTGGCACTGGGCACATAGCTCGTAGGAGCGATTGACGTTGGGGACCCAAAGTACTGGAATGGCGGCCACGCACCGGAAAGCGTAGTGTCGGTCGACCCCCCACCAGGTGGACAGATGACATAAAGAAAGTCGCGGGGAGTCGCTGGCGCCAGGCGGCGCAAGATCGTGGTGTTTGGCGGTCATTTCAGGAAGCCTATGTCCAGCAGTGGACGTCCATCGGCTGAAACGAAGATAGTGAACTGCTGTAATTATATTAGCTCGATGAGTTCTAAAAGCCATAATATAGTGGTGTTCACAAAAAAAAAACCCGGTTGACTTTGTAGTGGGCTTCTTCTCTGTGCAGGGTATGTTAGAAGACTCATAAACTTATTTTAAAGTCGGCAAATAGGTATCACAACTATTACTACTTTAGTAACTATTTTCACTGACTCCTGTTTCCCCGCAACAGAAAAAGCGTTCCAACAGCTGAAGGAAGTGAAACGGTTCAACTACCTGCTGGGAATGTCCATGTGGATGCTCACCAAGGAGAAGAAGGACGACCTTCTCAAGCAGAGGGATCAGAAACTATCTGAACTGACCATACTCAAGTAAGTAGCAAGTAGATTAGTGTGACTTTTTCAAAAAAACCGGCCAAGTGCGAGTCGGACTCGCGCACCGAGGGTTCCGTACTCAAGAAGTACTGAAGCAAAACAATCAGGCAAAAACCAATATGTTTATTTGACGACGAGTACTTAGAAGAACTTGCGTCTTAATTACCTTTGTTAATGAACCGCAAAACTAACTTTGTTTGTAGAGGTTTATTGTTAATATCAAAAAAACTATGCTAGTTAGAGCATTGGCTATAGTTTTCCTGTAAAATATACGTAAATTCCTATTGACCATAATTATTTGAGATTTTTCGATTGGTAAACTCCGGGGATAAGGGGGGGGAACGGTATTTTTTTAGACATTTTCCCCGATAAATCAAAAACTATCATGACTAAAAATAATTAAAAATCGGTTTTAGAATGTACAAAGTAAACCCTTTCATATGATACCCCACACAGTACAGTTATCTCACTTTTAAATTTCAACCCTCCGATTTTCCCCCCTTTTTAAATAAGAACAAAAATAATTTCCATTTTTTTTATTCCAGTGTCATTGGACCACTAATATACACAACTATTCCAAATTTCATATCGATAGCTCCAGTAGTTACTGAAATAATCGAGTGTGACGGACAGACAGACGGACAGACAGACGGAGAAAGTCGCACCATAAGGGTTCCATTTTACCATTTTGGTACGGAACCCTAAAAATGACGAATATGCCTGACGTGGCAAAAAATCTGCCAACTCGATTCCTGAAAATGGCCACCTTACCAGGTCAGTCTCACTTATCACGTGACCGTCCCGGCTACAGGTAGGGGTCCGGATGCCAATATTTCAGATGGTTGCCGCTCGCGGGCCGATTTGCACGCGCTAGTTCTGTACGATTTATTTTACGCGCCGTCTGACTACGGCAGCCCTAGTACGTCGTAAGAGATAAAGTTAGGCGATAGAAAGAGACCACAACATTGCGTTTGTTGCGTGTCGATTTTGAGGGCGGGGCCAGGCGCTATTGCAAACTGAATTGCTCTTTTTGTGTCAGCGCTAGAGTCGCTATTTCTTTAAATCATCGTGCGGAGTAAGCCTTCTGTACTTGTACTATTTAGTGTTCCGTAACCTTACTAAATTCGCCTAATTTTGCCTACTGAGTAGATAAATAGCATAATAAGCAGCCTAAATAGCAGAAATCTGCCACAAACGGACAACGGTCCCACTGGTAGCAAGTAGCCTCTCTGCAGCCTTAGGCAGATGAGGCCGGTAACCATACCACCACAGTCATCACCAGGCAATTGGTGCAAGCATTAACCAATCAGCTGCATAGATGTAAGCTCGTCGCTGCTACAAGTATTTTTGCAGAATCAAGATTCAAAGGGCAAATTCAAATTATTATGGATAGACTATATTATTATGGATAGACTATAGAACTAATCAGAAAAAATACCTACTTAGGGCGAAATCTCCTGCGATGTTATGGCGCGAAGATCTGGACGCGTTGCTGTTGAAACTTGATGAAGTTGAAGAAAAGGAGAGACAGGACGAAGCCAGCGTCAACAGGAAGGGCTCCAAGGCACTGGTGAGTTACTCTGATATCATGTCAAACTGTTTATCACAACAAAGAATAAAATATTTCATAAAGTATTATGTACATAATTTGTTTTCATTTTTTATTGTCTCGCTTACATAAAGATGGAAAGGATAAAGGTAATGTTATTTTTTATTCTTTAGAAATCATACTCCTATAGTATATGGCCAGTTAGAGGTTGCATTGTCTTGAAAGTTCTAAAATAGTTTATAAGTAGTGTTTTTTTACTGGAGCTGTATAAACTGGGATGTTTTAAAACATAGGAGATACAGGGAAATTCTGGGGAAACTTTTTGTAAATATCATTGAAGGGCTTCCTCAATGTAAAATTAGAAAATCCAACCTTTGGACACTACTATCCCATTCTACAGGGAATGTAGTGAAAGATTTTATTTTATTTTATTTTATTTTCTTTATTTACTGCAATCAACAGCGTTACAGACAATTATTAACAATTAACTTAGACTATAAATAAGGCCAAATAAGATTACATTTTGATAAAATAATAAAAGTATAACCATATAGCAAGAACAGAGAAGTTACAACTTACAAGTACAGTACTAGTTACAATGACGTGAAGATTGAACGCAACATTATAGGAAAAACAAAACAGCCAAGTAAATAATGCAACATGAAATAAAAATTTTGCTTTGCCGGAGGAACAAAAGTTTGCCAAAAAGTGTATGTTTGATGTGCGCGCGCGCGCGTGGTTGTGTGTGTGTGTGTGTGTGTGTGTGTGTGTGTGTGTGTGTGTGCGTGTGTGTGTGTGTGTTATGTGAGTGTTGTATGTGAATATAAATCAAGAACAGGTTTTCCACATTGTCTTTAACTTTGTAATTTTTGACTCTCTCTTTTTAATTGCATTTTAGTTAGGTGAAATAGATCTAAGTTGTAATAAATTTTATTGTAGGTTTTAGCCAGACGTAGAAGTACAGAATTTTGTGCATAATTAGTTTTAACTTTGGGTATTGCCAAAAGGCGTCTCTGACGAGGCCTAAAAGAGGAGGCATTAAGTGAAAAACTCGCCAGCAGAGAGGGGCAGTCAATTTTCCCAGTAAGGATAGCTTGCAGCAGCAACATGTCGCTCATTCTCCTTCGCTTCTCTAAGGTGTCAATTTTATAATGTTTGCTAGCTTCCTCATAGCATGAGAATTTTTTAAATTCTTTAAACGCAAGATATTTAAGAAATTTTCTTTGAACTGATTCAATTCTTTGAGAATGTATGATATAGTAGGGTGACCAGATGTTACACGCGTATTCGAGCACACTGCGAACAAAAGTATAATAGAGTGATTTTATACATTCTATGTTTTTAAAATTACGAGTTACTCGCTTAATAAAACCCAGTTGCCTATATGCTTTGTCAGCTACAATATCAATATGGTCATTCATAGATAGTTTGCTATCAACTTTGATGCCTAAGTCTCTTACCGTACTCACTTTTAATATACAGTCACCGTTAATCTTGTAATCAAATACTATTGGTTTAAATTTGCGAGTTAAGGTTATGTGGTGACATTTTTTAGCATTGACGATAATCCTATTTTTAATGTAATATGTGGTTAGGGAATTAAGATCTTCTTGCAATTTAAGGCAATCATCATTGCTGCGTATGCTGAGGAATACTTTCTTGTCATCTGCAAACATTAAATGTTGGGCATGTGAAAAACAACTTCCTATGTCATATAGATAGGCATTGTACAAAAGAGGGCCTAAGATAGAGCCCTGTGGTACGCCTGATGGTATTGTGACGAAATTACTTTTAGCGCTACCTGTCACGACTGCCTGCATACGGTTCTTGATGTAAGAAGTGAACCATCGGTGTAAGTTCCCACTTATGCCCAGCACGTATAATTTTTGGAGTAAGATTACGTGATCCACTCGGTCAAAGGCTTTAGCAAAATCCGTATAGATCACGTCAACCTGACTTCCTTCATCCATTTTCGTTAGCACGTAATCTGTGAATACAGCCAAGTTAGTCACAGTGGAGCGATTTTTTACAAAACCATGCTGCTCGTACGGAATCGATCTTGTGATAAATGGACTTATGCGTCTGTAGATGACTGTCTCAAATAGTTTGCTCATCCCATTGAGAATCGATATTGGTCGGTAGTTTTCAATTTGAGTTTTTGATCCACTTTTATGAATAGGCACTATTAACGCTTCTTTCCATTTATCTGGGAAGGTGCAGAAAACATTGAGGGACAGGTTAAAGATAATAGAAAGAGGTTTGGCAAGAGTGGAAGCACATTTGTTTAGAAAAATTGACGGAATGCCATCACTACCTGCTCCCTTATTTGTTTTTAATGTTTTTAGCAATTTACGAACTTCGTCTTCATCTACGACAATTTTGCCTATGGTTTCGTTATGCACTATAGTTGAAGGACTTGGTTCGTCGTATGAGTTCGCAGGCTGTACAAATACACTCTCGAAGAATTCGCTGAAGCCGTTGCATGCTGAGACTTCGTCAGAGTAGGTAGATTGACCTAGAGTGAGTTTTGTAGGATACCCGTCTTTGTTGGATCTTAATGATTTCATGTAGGAAAATAGTAGTTTAGGATCATTACGAATGTAGTTTTGCATGCGCTCTGTATAAGATGTAAAACATTTCTTTTGGATAAGTTTTTGCCTTGATCTTAGTAACGCGAATTCATCATAATCACGAGGATTATTTGTTTCCTTCCACTTTCTGTGCTTTTGAAGTTTTTCCTTAACTATGAGAGTCAGCGATTTTGAGTACCATGCTGGGAAGTTGGATTTAGTCTTAAATTTTACTGGGATAAAGTTGTCTATACTTTCTTTTAAAAAGGAGTAAAAAATTTCTAATACATCATTAATGGAGTCAGCAGATGGATGGAGGACCTCGTTCCAATCAATTGTAGATAGAAATTCATTAATTCTAGTATAGTCTCCTTTAAAAAAGTTAGGACGCTTAATAGGTTTGTGATGTATATTACGGACTAGCAAGCTTGAAAGATCAAACTCAAGACAAGGATGGTATACATCTTCAGGGACAATGGGCACACAACAGTGGTGAACATCAAAGTCGATGTTACTAAATATTAGATCCAAAGTATTTTCTTTGGTATTTTTTATAATATTCTGCTGTTTTAATATATATAGTACGATTTTTAGGATTTCGCAAAATAGAATGAGTCTCGCTGTATAGATATTTTTTTTTCAAAATATGTCATGACATCTGTACAGGCGGCCAACAAGAAAAGTCGCAAGTCGCTAATGGACATCATTCCATCCGAGAACGGGAGGCGCATCGAGCCGAAGATCTCCGAAGACCTCATCAAGAGGATACAGGCCGCGGAGAAGGCCAAGATCAAGAAGGAGGTCAAGAAGGAGTATGATCCTGTGAGTAATAACTACGAGTAACTGTTATAGTAATTATCTCTAATATAAGTTAACTGAAAAGTATAGTATAAGTATAAGTTAACGGGTTAAAATACTGTGTAACTTAGAGTAAATAAATAAATAAATATAAATATAAAAATATGTATATAAAATCTCGTGCCGATTTTTGTTACTAAACTCCTCTGTAACGGCTCGACCGATTATAACGAAATTTTCTGTGTGTTTGGTAGGTCTGAAAGTAGGTCGTAAGCTATTTATTATATCCCTAGTGGCAAAACAATGTTTGCTGGGTCAGCTAGTAATTTATAAATGTTTTTATTTTATAGTTAGTTCAATAGACACTGCTTGCGCAGAGTACGGAAATCCTATGTGGGCTTAAGTTTACGATTTTATAATTTGATTCCAAAGGCTGTTTTGGATTTACCTTTGCATAGATTCAAATCTCAGTTTTAGATTTTTCTCTGTTTGGTAAAAATCTGTGATTCATTTTTCATTCCACTAGTTTCTTTAAAGGAACTTTTGGGGATTAATTGATTATTTATTTATCTGCCAAGTCTTAGGATGCAATTTACTTTGTTTATTAAAAACTCAGTTCCAGTAGTTCAAAATATGTTCGCATAATAATATAAATGTGATTACACACCTTTCCTTTTCTTTTAATTAATTTATTTGTAGTGTTTATCATTTAATCTGATAAACTCTCAACAGAATGTCGATTTTTCCTCAGACCTTGATTGCTACATGAGATAAGGATTTAATTTTTATTCAGGATGATCCCACGGGCGCAAGTTCATCGAGCCCGGAGAAGAAGCCGAAAGGTCGCGCGAAGAAGGACAAGGCGGAGAAGCCTGAGAAGGCGGAGAAATCCGATGGACTCAAACAAACTAAGCTCACGTTCAAAAGGGAACCTAAGAAGGTATGTTCATAGAACCACAAATAGAAAGCCTGAAACCAATTTTCCTTCTCGAATATTTTCATGTTGGATGAGCACTTGTGAACAACGGAGATCAAGTTTTATGACGATATATGCCTCCCTGGCGCAGTGGCGGCGCGCTCGGATTCGAGCGCGGGTTCGATTCCCGCCACGGGCCAATTTGGTATTTTATAATTTCTAAATTGGCTCAGGTCTGGTCTGGTGGGGAGGCTTTGGCCGTGGCTAGTTACCACCCTACCAGCAAAGACGCACCGCCAAGCGATTTAGCGTTCCGTTGCGATGCTGTGTAGAAACCGTTGGGGTAAATTCACTTACCCTTCCAGGTTAGTATGATAACATCTTAGACTGCATCATCACTTACTATCAGGTGAGATCGCAGTCAAGTACTAACTTGTATAGAATAAAAAAAAAGTTACAGGCTTGCCACAGGCGTCTAGTGCTTTAGATCCATCTTAAATAAATAAAATAAAAGATCCATCTTACTCCTTCCTAACTTCTTTCGAGCTGCATGAAACATAAGCGATTGTGGAGGAGTGAGTGACTGTGCGTCTTCGTGGATTGAACTACTATCAATCTAGCGAATGTTAGCTGTTGCCTGTCGTAAGCTTTTTGTGAAGTTAACAATAACATTGCTAAAATCTTAATAAAATATTTATAAGTTTCGGCTCCGTTGCGCTCTCTTGATTTGCAACGAATGAAGTGTAAACACCTACATGAAGTAGGCGATGAGATGGATGATTGGTGTGGTTCTGTAAAGTTTTAAGTTTGTCACTTGTAACTTGCAGAAGAAGACGGCCATGAGCGGCAGCAGCTCCGGCGAGATGTCCAACTCGGACGTGGAAATGATAGAGCCGCCCGCGCCCCGCGAGCGAGCGGCCGCGAGACGAGCGGCTACCAAGGCTAGTACTAACTATTGTTACTTGCAGAACTACAGTTACTAGTACTACACTATTATATTATCACTTATAGAAGAGGACGGTGTCTAAAATAGTACATTTCGATATAAGTGCGTAATACAATAGTGCATTTCAATATAAGTGCGGAAAGTTTGTCATTTCTTTACGTGTCCCAGTTTGTTAACCCAAACCGAAGACGCGGGTCAACTATAGGGATGAGTAAAAATGACAAGTCCGCACGTGCATTGAACGACGTTTTTTAATACATTTGTGAAAAAAATATTGGTTTCATGTGTTTGCCTGCTCCGTGTTTGCATGCCGTGTTCGTGTTCATGCGCTCCTGGTGCGCCCGCTCCGGTGCCCCGTAGAAGGAAAACACAAAAGCACTAGTGCGGAAAAGAATAACTTTGCGCACGCTGAACACACATGGAAATGTCAACTTTTTGAGCAAATGTATTAAAAATACTGTTTCTTATTTATCCCTTCCTTTGTGAAAGAAGATATTTAGTCTCGCAACGAGAGACGCTTAACACAATTACTTTTTAAAAAGAGCAAGTGCTGAACTTGTAACACTGCTTTCCGAACGTGGCGGTAGGGTTTGAAATTTCATAAGTGCCTGTACTTTGGGCCCATGTGAAAGAGTAAATATTTTGATTAGATTAGATTTGCTTCATAGTGAACGTTGGTTCCACGCTCCGCAGGTGCAGAAATACACGGAGGGACAGGAATCGTCGTCGGAATCGGAGGCGGAGCTCCACGACAACAAGCTGGAGTCGGACGGCGAGCGGCCGCGCGCGCTGTCCGCCAGCGATGACGATGATGATGACGACTTTGTCAAGAAGAACGCGCACAAGAAACCCGCCGAGATGGACTCAGGTGTGTATTTATTTATTTATTGATTCTGTACATTTATATATACTAGTTGAGTGACCGAGCTTTGCTCGGTAGTATATTACAGCTACTTACCAATAGATGGCAGCAGGAGTTTACTGTAATAGTTTTACTTAAGCGCTAATAGATGTCAGGTATAGATTTTTATATTTTTTTTGGTAAATACGACATTTTCTTGAAATGAATCCTAGCTAGATCAATTTATCGTCCCCAAAACCCCTTGTATACTAAATTTCATGAAAATCGTTCGAGCCGTTTCCGAGATTCAGATTATATAGAAATCGCTCGTTTAAAGGTATAGGATAAAGACACATAAAAACACACATAGAGAGGACATGCACAAGGACTTCTTATCGCTACAAATGAGGATCTCTTCCAGATGCCTTGGATGTGGAAAAAATTAAAAAAAAAAAACACACAGTGGTGTTTTTTAAGTGGTGTGATGTACAGTGGTATTTTTAAAGGCCTCTCTACATTCCCGCGGGATTCACGGCGAAACATAAAAACCAATAACAACCGAGGAAAAAGCTTTGATAGCGGGCTACGAGCTCGATTCGTGCGATAATGTTGCCCTTAAAAAATTTGGCGAACCCTTTAAAAATTTCCGTTCACTATTTATTAAAGCCATCAATAAAGTAAAGGAGAAAAATGTGTTCCAAATTGACCCTTACGGGATAAGCTAATGTTGTTAATCGTTTTGTTTGTTTGTTTGAACACGCTAATCTCAGAAACTACTGGTCCAAATTAACAAAATATTTTTGTGTTGGATAGTCCATATTTATCGAGGAAGGTTAAATAGCGCCGGCATTCTAGTAATAGTGTAGGTAATTAAGTCATGTTATTCGTACTGAGTGTCGGGGGCCTGGTCATAGCAGAATATTTATTTCCAGACTGTTTGTTCGACTCCCTCATCGAAGACTCCAAGAAAGAGGAGGGGCAGAAACCTAAAGACACGTACGAACCGCCCACCACAGTATTGTCCAGCGATGAGGATGAGCCGCCTCCGTCGCCGAAGAAGAAACCGGCGCCGAAGAGGAAGCTCATGAACCTCGACAAGGAGAAGAAACCGGAGAAAGAGAAACCCAAGAAGAGGCCTCTGAAGAACATCCTCAGCAAGGACAGCGATGATGATGACGTGTTTGATACTAAAAAGGTTAGTCAATACGGCTTTAGTTCGCCAGGACCATGTCCTTTAAGCAATTTTATTACCTTTAAAAATTGGAATAAATTGTCATTCTTTTTTTTTCTGTCTTTACACCACAATAAATGGAATTGTTAAAATATTTTATGAAATAGTCATAACAAAAAACAAAAGAATACCCGGCTGAGTTTGTTGTGGACTTCTCAATTCTCCCTGAATTGAGAAGAAGTCCGTCTGAACTTTCGTAAATTTTGTTTTAAGTCGTAAAATAGTTATCACTTACAATAACACAATGCTTCACAAACAGCGTTTGAAAGCAATCGCATAGAATATCAGTTCTATTATTTTCCTTTTCTGAACGGACAGCACCTACTGTATAAATAAGTAAGCAAGAAGGGGCGTTAATAGGCTTTCGCTTTACAGGACAAAAAGAAGTCCAACCCCAAGAAAAAAGTGAAAAAAGCGAGCAGTGACAGTGACGTCGAGGAGGTACCGAGCAGTCCGATCGCGCCGCGAGGAGGCGGTCGCTCGAGGCCGCAGAAGAAGTACCACTTCAGCGACGGCTCCGACTCCGAGTGAAGCTGCCTAGGTGAGTCTAGTGAGCGGCACCGACATTGAGGAGGTACCGAGCAGTCCGATCGCGCCGCGAGGAGGCGGTCGCTCGAGGCCGCAGAAGAAGTACCACTTCAGCGACGGCTCCGACTCCGGGTGAAGCTGCCTAGGTGAGTCTAGTGAGCGGCACCGACATTGAGGAGGTACCGAGCAGTCCGATCGCGCCGCGAGGAGGCGGTCGCTCGAGGCCGCAGAAGAAGTACCACTTCAGCGACGGCTCCGACTCCGGGTGAAGCTGCCTAGGTGAGTCTAGTGAGCGGCACCGACATTGAGGAGGTACCGAGCAGTCCGATCGCGCCGCGAGGAGGCGGTCGCTCGAGGCCGCAGAAGAAGTACCACTTCAGCGACGGCTCCGACTCCGGGTGAAGCTGCCTAGGTGAGTCTAGTGAGCGGCACCGACATTGAGGAGGTACCGAGCAGTCCGATCGCGCCGCGAGGAGGCGGTCGCTCGAGGCCGCAGAAGAAGTACCACTTCAGCGACGGCTCCGACTCCGGGTGAAGCTGCCTAGGTGAGTCTAGTGAGCGGCACCCACATTGATGAGGTACCGAGCAGTCCGATCGCGCCGCGAGGAGGCGGTCGCTCGAGGCCGCAGAAGAAGTACCACTTCAGCGACGGCTCCGACTCCGAGTGAAGCTGCCTAGGTGAGTCTAGTGAGCGGCACCCACATTGAGGAGGTACCGAGCAGTCCGATCGCGCCGCGAGGAGGCGGTCGCTCGAGGCCGCAGAAGAAGTACCACTTCAGCGACGGCTCCGACTCCGAGTGAAGCTGCCTAGGTGAGTCTAGTGAGCGGCACCGACATTGAAGAGGTACCGTACTTTAATTTCTAGACGAGCTAAAAGAGACTTACAGTTATTTATGCAACTGTTTGAAATGTTATGATAAGGGGTATTAAAACACGAATGTGGGTGTGGGGTGGGTGTGATAATAGTATCACATGAGTCGTGTTTTAATACCTAATCATCAACAGTTGCATACAAGACTTTATCTACTCCCATACTGACTACCTGACTGAAAATAAAAATGACCTGATTCACTTCCTCATCACTGTGTCCCTCATTCACTCCCAACTACCACCACTGAATTACTGACTCACTCGCTACTACTCACTGACTCACTCACTACTACTCACTTACTCTCTACTACTCACTTACTCACTACTACTTACTGCCTAACTCACTACTACTCTCTACAACTCACCGACTCACTCACTCTCTGACTTACTCACTCAATCACTCGCACTGTGACTCACTCACTCTCACTGACTCACTCACTACTACTCACTGACTCACTAACTAATTTACTCTCACACTGGCTCATTACAATTCACTCACCCACTCAACTGTTTCAGGTTATCTTCTTAATGGAGACATTAAAGCATGGGAGTAGATAAACTATATACAGAATCTTTTCAGTTCATAATATTCGCGGTTGTTAGAAATTTTAAATGCAATATAACTGTGATATTATATTTATTTTCAGCTGCAGTGCACACTGGTTGAAATTGATTTTATGCAAGTGGACAACTACGCGAGAACGTTGCAAAAGTACATTTTATACGAAGTTATAAAAACAAGTTTTTGATTATTTTGTTATGGACAATTTTTGAGGGAATTAAGATGATTATTATTATTAGTTAATTATAATAATTATAGTGAATTCGTCTTATTTACGTCTGGTACGTATGTAGCGCTCAAAATTGCCACCATTTTAATTTTTTTGTGACATTGAGTTTGTCTCGAATTATTTATTATTCATATTAATAAACTATTATTGTTTCTTTTTCATTCAATTCATAATGATTTATGTTTTCTAATTTTTCTCATTGCTTATTTTTGTGTTATGTTAGTTAATTTTTCCTGAATATAGTATTTTTTTTTCATGTAATTCATTTTTTTCACAAACTTGGCAGTTTTGATTTAGTAGTTATTATTATTTTTGTAAGATAACGCTATAGCATAAAAGTAGAATTTTATTTTGTGATCGATGTTTTGTTTATACTTAAGCGCGTTATCTAAAGCCAAAAGAGGTTGAGGATGGAATGTTTTTTTTAAATAACACGACTACTGCCATAATCTACATAGAGTGGGCAGAAGATCATCATTGTGACGTCACTATCTATAGACAACAGAATTCTATTTTTCTATTTGTCTATTTCTATTAAAGTACTTTTTAAATTTTCAATAGTGCGTTCTAATTTTTTTGTTGTCATGGTTTGCCCTACCCATCATATCATAATTAGTGCCTTTGTATATCTACACAAAGGCACTAATTATGATAAATTTCTTTATAAAATTCATAATGTATCTAGTAGAGCAGTATGTCAAAAGTGACGTACTGCCCTACTAGTCGCCAGGTCTATATTTACGTCATTTTTTTGTATTCCTTTCATTCATATTTCTTTCATTCGTAAAAAAATTCATCAATCATTCGTTCATTCATTCATCAATAACCATTCATCATTCATTTACTTTCGTTCATTCATTCGTCAATAATTTGTTCATCCGTTTGTCAATAACTCATTCGTCATTCATTATTATTTGATCTTGTACTTACTGTATCTGTCATGGATCTGAGTTTGACCAACTTATAGTACAAAATATTACTTTTTTCGAGTATTATACCAAAACACCGCAAAGTATATGCGTGTTTCGGTCTCCACACATTTTGCGTATGAAATGGCATTCCATTTACATTTTTGGAAAACGATATTGTTTTTATGTAGTCAATTATTACCATAGAGTGTCGAATATGTATAAATGAAAAAAGAAACGACGGTGCCAACGTATTCAACAGAATCTCTAAACTAAACTGTTTTGAAATAACTAATAATAAATAGTTTTGGTGGTGTTCTTATAGCAATTTGCTTTTGAAACATTTTAGAACATTGAAAAGTTTAGTTTTGAGATTTTGTAACAGAAAATGCACCAACTAATTTATTAACATGTCTGAATCGTTTCTAAGTTATGTAAATAAATTAATTAATTTTGTAATTTAATTGGTGTTTTTATTTTTATAACCTAACAGTAGAATTTAGAAGTTGGGCCGCTGAGTATTTAATATAAACTAGTCAAAACAAAATAGGGCCCATTACGTTTTTACGCTATAATCATACTATAATATTAAAATACCTACAATGTTGTAGTTTTTTTAAATGTGTATTCTTAAATTAAGGTATAACAATTCCTGTCAACACAAAATTGTTTAAAAAAAGTTTATTTTGATTGGCTTATTGAGAAAAACAAAAAAACTTACCAATAACTTTAAAAACTTGCATTGTTTTCCTAATCACTATTTTTTTAGCTTACTTTCTAAATCGGTCCAATTTTTTTTTAATAGCGGGTAGGACCCCCTCTCTTTCGCACACACTCTCTGAGCCTGTTTGGAACACTCTCAATTACATGGCGAACATTTTTTTGGGGTATCCTCTCCCAACAGGCTTTTAGAGCTGTAATTAACTCATGCTGGTTATTTATTCGGGTATAACCTTCTTTAAGGGTTCTCTTTAATTGGTCCCACAAATGCTCAATGGGATTGAGGTCTGGACTCATGGCAGGCCAGGGCAAAACCGAGATATTGGCTTCCGCGAGAGTCCTCTGGGTGATCCGGGCTGTATGAGCGCGAGCATTGTCGTGCATAAAAACAAATCCATCACCCACCCGCTGTGAAAATGGGATCACATGGGGTCGGATTACACGCTCAATGTAACTGGCAGCGGTTACAGTTCCTTCGTCCAGAATTACCAGCTCGGTTTTACCTGCTAGGCTGATTCCACCCCACACCATGACACTTGGCCCCCCCCAGCGGTCTGTTTCGTGGATGCAAGGTTCTGTAAAACGTTCGCCTTGTCTTCTCCACACACGCACTCGCCTGTCATCACTAAAAAACTACACTCGTCACTAAAGAGTACAGTGCTCCAATTGTCCATCGTCCAGTTCAAGTGGTCACGCGCGTAGCTTAAACGCGCTGCACGGTGAGCCCTGGTAAGTTTCAGCCGAACAGCGCACATTCTGGAATGTTGTCCATCCTCGTGGAGTCGATTCCGAATCGTCTGGTCACTGACTCGGGTACCAGTGGATTCCCGTAGTCAGTTTTGTAGGAGACGAGCGGTTGCGGTACGGTCTCGACGTGCAGCTAATCGGATATATTGGTCCTCCTGGGCAGTAGTGGCTCGAACTCTACCTGATCCACGTCTTCTAGCCACACTACCTGTCTCCTGGTAGCGTTCCCACACATTTCGGATAGCCCGACGAGACACACCGAGGCGCAGAGCAACAGATCTCTGAGAGTTTCCCTCCTGCAGCAAAACGACTGCTCTTGTAGCGGATTCCATATCCATATGACGACGAGAACCAGGCATAGTGATCAGGATAAGTACCGAAACCAAAATGAACAACTAAACAAAGTGACTTTCGACGGCAACGATTAAATTAAGACTAAAAACACAAGCGATCTGGACCTTGTGCAAAGGGATGATTTTAAGCACTTTGGTTTTTATGTCACCCATTTAAGAACAAACGCTGAAGTTGTTGCTTGAAACATCGTAAGAAGTTCATAAACATGTCTCCAAAATGTTTCAATTCTTGACATAGTAAAAAAGTTACGGTACTACTTAATTTTTATGGAAAGTTTGAGATTATGTAGAGTGGGCCCTATTTTGTTTTGAGTAGTTTAGTAATAAGTACAGTCAGCAAAATAATATAATAGCAGTTTCAAGTGAAATGACGATCTTTTCTCATAAACTTGAGCTCGAATCAAGATAAAATAATTTGGTTATTTGAAGAATTCATGAATATTTTATAATTTACCTATAGATGAGGTTGAAGGAAATATGAAAAAATAAAAAGCGTTTAATTAAAAACTTTCGTTTATTATTACATACTATATTAAGTTAATAAAAATAATTCTGAATTAACTTTATTTTCGGAATCTCTTCCATTACATTATAGTTGCATCTTTATCACTTAAATTTAAAAGTAACGGGTAAATTAATATGGCATTTTCGAAACAAATGTATATAATATTTATATGATAGATTATTTATGTACAATAAATGTTATAAATTATAGTTACTAGACAATACAATTACATTAATTATATCAATTGATTGTTAGTAGACATATTTCTTTATTAAAACTCATTTATATTTTAATCACATAAGTATATATACGGTATACCTACACTGATTGAGTAAGGGTCAATTTACACCGCGTCGGAATGGAATGGAATGGAAGCGTCAATTTCGTCTCAAGATGCGAGAATTTGCTGGATGGCTCCAGCAAGTTGTTTTTAACGCTTGGCACCGCAATACTGTGACCGACCCAACCTATTCCAGGAATGCGCCACTTCCCGTGGATTCCACAGATAGCTCCGACAGTAGCTAGGGGAATTCTCGAGAATGCGCGAGGATTCCGCGGAAGACGCGCGACCTTTTTTTGCACTTATCTAATTTGTATGTATACAAATAACAATTGACAAAATTCATGTTCTGTACAATTTCGTTGCAAAAAGTCGCTTCCATTCCATTCCGCCGAGTTGTTAATTTGCCCCTAAGACGACATTTTATAACAATGAAAAGGCTCATTGACAATTAAATTGCCTATACCATTTCTTGGCTCATTTAAAAATGCTTTAGTTAGTTAGTTCGTGTAATGGGTAAGTGCATGTTGTATTTTCGATTTCGCCATCAGTATAACGTAACCGAAATTCGAAAACGAATAACGATATCGACTGTTATAGCTTGTACTAAACGTGTTGCTTTATTGTAGGGAAAAAATAACATTTCATAGGAAACCTTCATGTCAATTTAATATCCCTTTATTTTAGCAGAGTGCTCAATGCTACTCAAATACGTTATGGTCTGTAGTCAGTAGGTAATCCGTAGGTGATGAATGGACAGAAATATTGTAACCTCTTGACATAATCCAAGCAGTTCAGTACCTACTTAACTTACTCTCCCTATCCGAATAGCCCTTAGCACTCTCTCTGTCGGAGTATTTCCCGTTGTATTTGTCGTATCTATGTCCGTTCTGTCGGTACGGCTTCTCGCTCGCGCTGTAGTGTATCTCCGAGGGGCCGATGGTCTTGGACCAGTGGTGGGTCCAGTAGAAATCCTCAGGATGGCGAGGGTACGGGTTCTCTCGACAGAGCACGACGCAGTAGATCAGGCTGCCCACTAGCGTGATGAAGCCGAATATGAGGAAGACTATGCCCAGGATCCTGGAAAGAAACGGAAGAAAATGAGGTATATTTATAGACATTATACCCTGGACAGGGCGGAGCAAAAATGTCAGTTTATCGGTGCCGAAAATAGTTGTTTTGTCACCAACAGTAAGGCCACGCTGTAGTTCGCTCAGCAGCCACTTATATAATTTAGAGTTTAGACAGATGGCGCCTACCTACCTACCTAACCTTTTTCGTTCAAGCAAACAGTGTTTGTACGAAAAAGGTTTAGGTAGTTACGTAAATCGTTCGGATGCACACATCATGTAGGTTACTTGTCGGTGGTCTTATGTCAATAGATTGATCTCGTGGGTAAAAATCAAGCAATGTGGAATCACTCAAGTAATATTTTTAAGGCGAATATCTGTATTTTATATTGTATTTCCTGTCCGTTTGTATGTTTGTTACTCCTCCACGCAGCAACTACTGAACCGAATTGACTGAAATTTGGAATGGAGATATTACATATTATTGGCTTTTCATGCCGAAAATCCATCCCGCGGGATTTGTGATAAACTGAAAATCGTCCGTCGTCTGCGTCCGCTAGAGTCTAGACCATAGATAATACATATATACTTGGGAGGTCTAGACTCTAGACTATAGAGATGCTTTATCCAAGCTTTATCCCACAACTACTACTTACTACTAAGTACCTACTACCACAGCTATGATTGTAAAATGTGTAGGAGGCACAGATATGGATGGAGGTATATTTTGCTCTCGTTCTCAAAACTGTTCACCCACTTCGCTTCTGAAACGTGGGAGCTGTATATTCATTCTGTTTTTCTTGCACTTCTTGCAGGCGTTTTCATCATTATTCAAATGAACTGTCACTTACTGGATTCAGTAACAAAGAGGAATAGGTGTGGCTTAGGCCGTTTGTCCACAGCTGCCGTTGCCGGAAATGCACCGACGAGATTAAGTATTTCTGGCGGAATTATTGCTATAGCCAGTGTCAGTGACGGTCATAGTAAATGTATAGTTGTTATTTCGGCGCTGTCTGCTCTTTATAGGTGACGAATGCAGATTGCAGTGGACAAAGTATGCTTTACGGTATGATGATAGAGAGCAGCGTCTCTTGCAGTAAATTTCTCCCTTGTCAGACGACGAAATCGGGGGAAAATCTTTTCATCACCTGCTCATGCTAGCAGTGCATGGTAGTGATGGAAAAGTTTCTACGCTGAAGAGAAACTTGAACATAGAGAGCTAACGTCTCTACAATGTTCCAGGGATGTATGACGCTATGAGTATTTTCGCAGAATCGCTCAGCTCGATGAAAGGTATAGGCAATAGGCATCTTACCAAACAAACAGCGGCTCGAAGAACTGCAGCACGATGACGAAGCCCAGCGTGACGAGGATGAGGCCCAGGTTCAGCAGCAGCATGAGGCAGCACATGCCCTTCACGTTCGGGCACAGCGGGTTGGGCGCGGCCATCGCGTCCACCTTCACTCCCGCCTGGAACGACACAAAGAAAACCTTCAGTTTCGTCCTCCTTCATCATCATCTATTGCCTTTAAGGAACAGTGGAAGGAAAGAGCAGCAGCCCTAGGTTCCATCCATCCATTTGTTTTTAAGATAGCTTCGGCATCGCCTTCTAACGACATTCAAACAATGTACCTATGCGCGGACCAATGAAGCGGCCATTTTTATACATTTTTGTTGAATTTCTTGTCCTTCTATCTTTTGAGCGTATCGCAAAATGCTATATGGCTTAGAGTCTGGGCGATGCAGTTTCCTCTTGATGTTTTCTTGAAACATGCGAAGCTGTTATAGGTGCCAGAGTCAGAGGACCAGGGATTTTGGGTTTGTCCACCAGGATCCCCTTTTGAACCCCGATCATCTTATATTTTATAGAAAATAAGATAAAGGTTTATTTTTATATTTTTTAAGCGTTAGCAATGATAGACAGATAACTGATATGCAACATAGTTAGTTATTCTGTCTTTGGGTTCAGTGGCTGAATGTGGTCAGTGATGGCGAAGACTGAAGAGTTAGTGACCTACCTTTCTGGAGACTTTGGAGCGATGTGTGGAGGCGACAGAGGGCGCCACCGCACTGCGGTACGAGTACACGCTGCGAGCAGCCCGGGACTGCCGGCTGTAAACAAGCAAAATGTTTCTTATTAGATAGATAAACACTTTATTGCACACCACAGAATAAAAATATAAAAAAGAAGAAATAATGAAAACACAAACTTAGGAGTACAACTTGATAGTTCTGTCTATATAAAATAACTGCCTCTGCTTAAGTATTTTTTTTATATCAGGATATTACACATCATCACAGTGAAATAATAAACAAGATTTTAAATTTTTGTCTGTTTGAAAGCATTAGTGCGTCGGAGCCTATGAGATAACAAAACTATGGAGGCACCCAGTTCATTCATTGTAGAGCCTTGCGTGACATGCGGCTCCAATATGAGTGCCAAAATTTCTCGTCAAAAGTTCATGTATAGATATTTCAATTCACGAAGACGTGCCCCAATCTGTCAAAATCTCTTATGTTTCATTCGATTCGTATGGAGTTTGACAGAGTGAGGCGCGTCATCGTGGATTGAAATATCTATACCGAAGTACTAGTCATGGAATTAATAAGTACTGTTGAAGTACTTATTAATTCCATAAAGTAAGTCTTAATAGGTCTTAATAGGTTTGTAGACGGGGCCAGTGACCAGTCCATATTGTTTCCTAGGTCATTGTTATAGAAACCTGTCGTTTGCTCATTCCTTAGATATTCAACGAAATTCAGAATGAATGCACATAAAGGATATGCATATCCGATCGACAAACTGATCTCGATGGCATCTGTCATCCTCATGTTTTAAATTCGTTCCAAATATGGAATGAACTATCGACATGTTTTTACGACGATTCATATGTCTAAGGCTGCTGACTTTGCAGAAGATGAAGTAAACACCAAAAATCACAGTCCATTTGTCGTGAGCTGACTAATTCAGTTAGCAAACAAATAGATCATAACAGCGCTTATTGAATCATCACTGCTGCAGTGGACGGTCACGACTCACGACGGTATTCGTTGCGAGTCAAGGTCGAATCGGATGTCACGAAATCGTGTGTGCGTGTGACATAACGTTATCAAACCGCCGCGCCGGCTTTTGTTATGCAGATGATAATGGGAGCGACCTAGCGGTAGTTTAGTTAGCTGGTATTAGTAGTGTACCTATCTATATTAACTCGGGATATAGTGCTTCAGTCAGTCCATTGGTCGAGGAAGCGCTAAGGCACAGACAGTGGGCACAGAGTACTTTTTATATGTATACGGTTACTATGGCTAGGTTGCTTGACTTGACTTTAACCGAAACGTTATACTTATACCTAGTTAAATATGGCGGCCTGACTCTTATGTCTTTCGAAATAGGTCAGGGGTCTAATTGCGTATACAAACGTATTCATCGGTATCGTAATTGTTTACGAATTCTGCCCGATTCGCTGGCGTAAATCTGGGAACCAATCAGCGGGCAGAATTCGTGAACGATAACGATGAATACGTTTTTCTTACGCAAACTATAGGGGCCATATTTATCTACAAGCAACCGGGCCATAGTAAGCTTAAGTATGTCATATCGTATTGCAGGAATGGCAGCATTAACTTCACTTATAATACAAATCTACCTAAAATATTTTTTAAGAAACACGATTCTCGGATTAATTTCCTAAAGTGAACACAAGATTTTTATATTTAAAACGTATGCGGGAACGTCTAATTTGTTTATTAATTACGAAAATCTAAATAAAATTTGAATTCGGCGGGTACACGGTAGACTTGAGCCTTAAGACATTATATCATAAGCCTTATACCTAATTCCCTGTTATTTCACTGGCTATAGTGCCATTCAAACTGAGACACGGTAATGCAATTACTGCTTGATACCAGAATCTCTCATCACTGCGGTGGCCGTGGTATTCATCCAAAAAGTCTTATTACTTACCTGATTAAACTTACTTATATGACGTTAACGTACCCTATTACCGAACTAAAAAAGGCAGGATTTGATCCCCAACGAATACTGTCTCGTCGTAATTATAATTATGTTATTCTACAGCCTTTATAAGTACCTTTTGTCGACGGCTTGACATCTAATTTGTCCGTTTGTTCGCCCTGGGCGTGACTCGGGGGTTTTCAGTTCGTTAGTAAATAACTTTTTGGTGATTTGGGACTTTCTCTTTGAAGTTTGAACTGTCCATAGTCCATACTATACAATGGACCAATCAAAAATTAAATCTGAACGTTTATTCTCTTTTACGGTTTGCTACTCAAGCCTACTTTTAACCCGGCGCCAATGACGTGAAAAATATTACGCGGCCAATGACGTCGGGTCATCATTACCCGAACTTTAGACGGTAAATTTACAGTATCTTAAATGAACTGATAATTTCTAGTAACCATTTTAGAAATTAAGGTTTTTTGAGTAAATGACAGAATAATAAAAAATGTATTAAATTTAACGAATTAAATATTTATTGACTTTTAAAAAAACGCATGCAAAATCAACCTGAAAAACATAACTTGCATAGTATGTTATTTTTTTATTATTAAACCTAAACATTATAAAGAACTAACAATTTTATATGCTAATACAGAGATCACAAAAACTACTTATCAAAATAAGACTATAAAATCAGTCTTCCGATTCCTCATTTATGGACATGGAGTTGCTGCAATTTTCGCAGTATGAAATCAAATGTTCTGGGCAGATATAAATGTGGCAAGCATGACAATTTTGTAAGGTCAAAAGGTTGACATCATCTGAGTCAACACCTGTGTCATCTGAGGACTCTGAGCCCGTATCTGTATTGTTAGCATCCTGTTCAGTATCGCTACTTTGGCTGCGTTCAGATACATGGTCATCCACTTCGACGTCTGAACCTGGATATGGATCACGATCATTTTCATCGGAGTCCGATTCTTCCAACATCGCCAATATTCTCTCTGGATGATCCCTCAACGCCATTTTTGTCAAATATCTAAAAAACGTAAGAAAAATTAACAATAACTTAAAATAAAGAAATTTAAATATGTTACGAAAACACCACGCCAGCGATGAAGCTGGGTCATACTTACCCGTTTCGCCGCAACACACGTGTATCTCGCTGCGCAGGCGGCGTCGCACTGAGTACCACACTGCTACAGGTAGAGGGGGGGTATATCTCCAGCTACACGAAAAGTCAATTACACCGCGAGTGTTGAAACATTTTTACGAAGGTATACAATCACCTCGGGTCAATATGACCCAGCGTCATTGGCGCCGGGTTAACTACATAACAAAAAAGCTATGATGTTACTCGATTTTTTCCTTCAACTAATATTTAGAGACGGTATCAAATCCTTACGCGATCTAAAAAGTAAAAGAGACCAATTCAACAAAAAAAGCAAACAAAGCTACGGATTGGGCGCTTAAAATAAATAAAATTCCCACGGCTGAGTAATTTATTAAACTTTCTTTTCACGTCCTCGATGTCAAATCGTGACGACACTGTTTCCATCTTAGAGCCTCCATTATGTAATTGCTTCTCCAGGAATCTAAATCAAACCGAGTGGCTTTTTTGTGGGTGCTTTTTTGATGTTATGACAGTTGTTTGTTGCAAGCCGACGTTGGTCCACGGCTATTTTTTCCAATTTTGAGTTTATATAAAATTATGAAATCTCTTAGTCTCCTTCTTAGCTCCAGGGTCAGCTTTCCTGCTTAGTAGTTTCTACTTTGCACGGTCTATGTAATAAAAATTATTATCATTAAGTGGTGATAATCTGGTAGCTTTGGTTTGGCCAATTTTGGCTTCTTGCACGTTTTTAATATGTTTAAGACTCATATTCTAGAAAACCATAAAAAAAATGAAAAATCCATAATCAACCTTAAAACATGATTTTGGTACAATTTCAGTCTTAGTAGTAATAATAAATCAATGGTTAGTTACGCACACAGACACAAAGGCCCCGCTAGGTCCAGTTAGAACAGATTATAAGAGCTTATCTCAAGATTCGACTAATTCCCGCCGACGGATCACGTAACGTGTCGGCCAGTGGAGATGTTTCATCAAATATTATACACGACACAGACGAGCATTTTGAACGCAGCGGTTTTTTAAATGAAAACTTCTTTAGGCGCGTTGGGGATTTTTGAGATGGGATGAAACCACGCCAATGTTACTGTATCCTGTCACTGGTCACTTTCGACGCTCACGGAGTGCCGTTTTTTTTCGGTAGAATATAATATGTATTTGATAACAACAGATGCAAAATTCTGCCTATTTTGTAACTAGTAGAAAACTGTTGTTTGGACGGTAGAAGAGATCCTGAAATGTTAGGTACTGCCTAATAAGTCGCCGACTTTAATATATAACTCAAATCTGTAAAATTTTGGAGATGATTCATGAAAGACTTGGTATACGCAACCATTAAGTCCAGATTTAGTTCTTCTTAGAGTAAGCGTTCCGCTATCCGACAGAGTCTTGCCCGTTTCGTCCAATCTTTGTTTGTGTCTATAAATGGCCTTTTAATCTGCGGTTATAGCTATCTATTCTCTACTTCAAAGTGTAAAAACTTAAAATATCGGTAGAAATGTCGAGGACAACGAAAAATTATTACCAACAGCTATCTGTTATTACGTCTATAGGACTTTATAATTTCCTTGGATCGATTTGTTTTTCTCCCAGACAACAAGGATTCTTGAAGTTACCCCTTGATGGATTTTTCTATCTATTAGCCAAATGGGGGACCACCAAAAAATCTTCGATTTTATCAAGGGTAGGTATAATGGATGGAAACGTCTGAATTAAACGTTTTTTTATTTATATACCCGTAACTACAAATAAAACGCGGCGTTATAAACACCCGACTACAACGCCGGGCATAAAACAAAACCATCACATTAAACGGCGAGATTGATGGCAAATTACCCATAGAGCATGGTGCAATTGGCGCAACGGTGTATGACTCATCCACACTTATTGCAACATCACCATAGTACACACGGTAATGGGCAACACTCGATTACTTATATTGTCTGAAATGAGGTATTCCCAACGGGATTTTGCTTCTGCCTGTAAACTGCGGAACGCGATGTAATGTTGCATCAAATGCATACAAATATCGATCTAACTACGCGAATGTAACTAGAAAATATATGATCAGACACCCATTACTAACACAAAAGTAAGGTGCAAGTCAAAGCCTAAGGGGGTTTTATGGTACACACAAAGAAAACAGACCTATTTATAGGTTCGAAATTAAGGGACAGGGATTGTTCTTAATCCCAATACCTATTTATTGCAAGTGATTTACATCAGCAATCTCACTTCGAGGTAAATAATAACCCGTATAAACTACACAGCGTCGACCCGGAAAGCTAAATTGCTAAAACTTGGTAATCAATCGCGGACGACGCCTCCAAGTAGATTAGAGCTAGGTAAATTTACAAATTATAAAAAATCGGCAATTTATTAAACATGATCCCGTGGAGATGCGCGTACGTAGTCCGTGCGAGCGAACAAGAACTGTGCGAGGGTGCGGACAAATTCCTCCACGGTGGGTGTCCTGGTGTCCCGGTGTATCACGTCATTCCTGACGTACCTCGGGGCTCCTACAATCTTTCACACATCTTTTTACAAATCTTTCCAGAGGCGTGAAGCTCACCTGACTTCGGAGGGCGGTCGGTAGGCGGCGCTGGTGACATACACCTCGGAGCCGGAGTCGCGCGGCGAGCCGTTGCCGTGGTGCCGCCGCGCGTTGCCGTTCCTGCGCTCGCCGCCGCCGGACGGCGACCGCGCCCGCTCGTCTATCGTCTACGAAATTAAATCAGAAAATCTATCAGAATATGAACCAAAGGATGATAACATTTTACGTAAACCTTAAACAAGAAAAAAGTATCGCATATCTGTCAATTTTCCCGCTAATGTGCCGCAATATGGCGGAAACCGTAAGAAACGGATAGTGATCTGTGGCTTGGACCGTGGTCCAATGGTGGTCCATAAACAATACGTACTGCGTTCAGTTTACTACTCACGCCGTTGGTGCCAAAATAAAAATTTTTGACACCATTAATCTGGCGACATGTTTTTCTGCGGTTCGCTGGGTCTATTCAGAAAATATATCAAGATTTTTACACCTGATAAGCTAGCACTTGTCTGCAATCTCATCTGATGTTAAGTGTTCATGTTATCGTGTTTTAAGTTAACTTGAAACAAGCTAGTAACCCTAATGAAAATCAATTGGCAGTGTGGTACTAAATTGCTAGCTAGTTGCGAAAGTTTTCGTCATGGCGAAAATATTTGACTATTCACAATATTATTCATGAACAGCGTAGCCGAAATCGTAAACGTAACGTTACAAACGATTGATTAGCAATAAAAGATGTTATGATTTGCATTTATCGTTACAGCGAATGCAGTTTCCAATAACACGAATTTAAACACCGAGTCAACGGGTAGTACGGTTTTTGACCTGTGGGCTATTTCGTTGCATACAGCGATTTGATAAAAATGATTCAACATGAAGGGCTCCAACTGAAATAAATCAGCGCTGTGTGCTTTTATGCTTATTTATACCGGGCACACAGCTTCGTGCTTAGTTAGGGCTTATTTCTGGGTTGTCAGTTGTGCCACAATGACCATCGATATCTGGCGCTTATTGCCTGGGTGGGGGGGAGCTTCAAGGATAATTTTAGTACATTATGTCAGAAATGTGTGACATATATTTTAGTAAGTACATTATATCAGTAATGTGTGACATAATGTTGTGAATTAAATTTTTTTTCTTCTTTTTTTTGACGTGATAACGTTTAATAAATTGATGAACACCAGCAGCACTCATGAAAAATAGTAACGTTCCGCGTAACGTTCCACCTGAGCCTGTGCGTGCAAGCGAGAGCGCGCAACAAGCGATAGAGAGGCACGATAAAACAAACGATAGAAAAATGAAATGAAATGAGATAGAGATGATGACGTTATCACGTAAATCTATCGTCCGTAAACCGACTTCACAGACAACCAATATTTTTAATTCAAAACCGTACATTACAGCGATTTCCACAGTACGGCAGGCATGTGTGTAGAGAAAACTGCTAAGCCCCGCTGTATGACATACTGCCTCTACTGTAGTTGTGTGACTAGAAGCTCTTAAGAGTTAAAAATATCTCTTGCTTATCCGTAAAGAGTACCTAAACAAATAAACATCGCGAGGAAAACTGCGTGCTTGAGAGTTGAGAGTTCACCAAATAGACATATGCTTGGACAGGGCGGACGCACGGCGCGAAAAAAATGTCGCTAGTTTTTCGGTGCCAAAGTGCTTGTTTTGCCACCAACAGTAAAGCCACGCAGTAGTTGCGATGCTTGTAGAAACCGTCGGGATAAATTTACTTTCCCTTCCAAGTTAGTACGATAACATCTTAGACTGCATCATCACTTACCATCACATGAGATCGCAGTCAAGTAGGTATTAACTTGTATAGAGTAAAAAAAAGTTCCCTCAGTAGCTACCTATAGAGTTTTAACAGATGGCGCTACTGTTTGCTTGTACAAAAAAGGTTTACGTAAATTATTCGGATGCCCATAATCCATATCCTGAGGTTTCTTATCGATGGTAGGTACACCACAATGTTCTCAAAGGTGTAAGATAACCACCAATGCATTTGGCCAGAGCCCAGCGTGCGTGTATGAAAAACCAAACCCCTTTTCCAAAAAATTTTGAGGGGTTTCCATGTTGTCAAGTATGTAACAGGGACTTTCGCTTTTCGTTTAAAGCTTATACCTATGTGACTAGAACATGTCTATAAATCTTAAAGCATTCAATAATATGATTGCGGCATTCCTGTATGTATTTCGGGGGCGTTTTAATCGCTCCTAACTCACTGTGTGGCCACTGGTCGGAATAAATCACTGTTAGTTACGGTGGCACGTTTATAATATTACTAGCTTTTGCATACGGCTTTGTGCGGATTCAGTAGCCATAGCCATATTACCTTATTTATTTTATTTCTAAAGATAAAAATTGTTTTAGATAGACAAGGTGATCAACCATTCTTGGCTCCTTGGACTTACCTTTACAAGGATGCAAACAAACTGTCAAAAAAATCTTCTAAGCAAGGGCTACTATATGCATGTGAATAATTTTTAAACGACAAATACCTGAGTAAAGTAGGTAACTAAGTAACTAACACTAAGTAACTGTAAATATTCCGTCTGCTCTCGAGATGCTAATATAATTCGAGATATAAATTAAAACAAAATTATATAAATAATTATTTTTGAAAGTGTTGCCTCACCTTCTCAGTGCAAACAGCTTTCCGAACGTGGAAGTTGAGTCGTACATATTTTTATAAGTATGTGAAGATTTTTTTGATTTTCGACTGTCATACTGTCACTGTGTACTGTGTGACTGACGGTATTGTCATTTCTATACCTTTTTCAGCTTTCGATCCGTATACCAAAATCCCAGTGATTGGAAAAAGCAACGATCACCGTTTTCTTTTTCAAAACATTATAATGTTTCGAAAATGGCACCCCGCACCAGTCCATTTAAAACGCAACTCTTAGGTAATATTTGTGGCTTGCCAAAACACGTAGTGTGACAGCGATTTTCTGTTTCCTATAAAAATTGTTTAGTCAAGTTACTCGTACATCTTTGCGATAAATACACAAACATACAAACAGATTTGTGTACGCAGTATTGAATAACATTATATATCGCGGATGTTCGCTAATTTATGCGAAGGAAATACTCTTGCGTCACAGTTCTGGAACATAAATAAGACGAATGTCGATCTGTGAATTTATCTTATTTACCTGTCGTAAAACTAATTCCACACTGTAGCGAGAAACGTAAACGCCACAAAAGTTCTCATCACTACAAGCAACTAGATTTAGCTGAAGATGTTATCGTACTAACTTGGAAGGATAAATAAAACCCCAAACGAATCGTACCAGAACATTTGATAGGTAGGGTCTAGGGTAGTAGCTAGCCATATGTTTTGTCTACAATCGTCATAGCATGTCTTGATCACACATTCCTTAACCCCACGGAACGATTGTGAATAAAAAAATATGAGTATTACAGTTGTCTTCAATAATTCTATTCTATTCTACACTAATTTTTTTGTTATTCCTAGATAATACGGAATGAGCGATCAACAGAATATAAAACTATGACGATCTTAAAAATAAATCAATAAATCGATATTGGTTTAGGGCGCTGAATCAATTTAGAAATGGATTTTTTGACAGATGGCGCTACTTTTTGCTTGGTAAAATATTCAGATGAACCTAGTCCTTCCCTTTGTAAAAAAAATTCTGTTAACAAAAGAAACATGCAAATTTCTCACCGAGTACCTACTTCGATAGAGTCCTCTCGTAGGGTGCTCGGTGCGATCGACAGATAAAACTATGACAATCTTAAAATAAATCAATATTTTGGTTTAGGGCGCTGAATCAATTTAGAAATAGAATTTTTGACAGATGGCGCTACTTTTTGCTTGGTAAAATATTCAGATGAAAAGGGAATACTAGATTCCCTTTTTTAAAAAAAATCTATTAACAAAAGACAAATTTCTTACCGTGTACTCCGATAGCGTCCTCTCGGAGGGTGCTCGGTGGCTGTCTATCTCATCCCTCGAGGATCTGTGCAAATACGCCCCCGAAGACGGGGAGTCCACCCCCGACCGGTGCGTCGCCACATAGTGGTTATTCTTCACTTTGTGCGCCATCTTGGATTTAGCACTACGTCACTTGTAATGACATCTTCATAGTCATAGTTTGTTGTTAATTTTTTCCTTCATTTAAAAGATCACGACCATCTTCTTGCGATTTTGCTGCTTCTATACCGTATTTGTCATTGAAAGCTTGTTTTCTTGATCTTTGAGCTTTTAAAAGCTTGGCATGAGCAAATTAATAACAACCAACAGTTTTCTTGTACGTGTGTGAAGTTACGAAACAGTTTTACTAACTGATTTTTTTTTAGTTATAGACTTTCTTTTATTGTTTGTCTTCTAATGTTACCGGTTTAATCAACAATTTCTAATAATTGTTTTAGTAGGTATAACAGTCAGCCTACAGTTAGAATTCAATCAGAAATACTTTCGATCTTGATTCCACGTTGCCCGCAGTTTTGTAGATCAGTGGGTCTGCAACAAAGAAATGATTATATTGTAGAGTGACCATTTCATCCTGAGGAAAATGGAACAGAAGAGTAAAATTAGGTAGTAGATACAATCAAGTTCAATCCAACATTAGGATTATAGTAACTCCGTGATACAGGATTTTGCTAAATAGTAACAGGTAGGTAGGTACTAAAATGATAATGATGGACGTATCTACCTACTAAGTGCTTTTCCTACCTTTTCATACCTGCTACCTTTTCATAGTGCTTTACGTACAAAATATAGGTACAATTGTTACCATAAGATATATTTTTTGCAATTTGACATCGTTCTAGATAGTAATAATATTTATGGAAGTTCTCAAACTAGACTAGTAATTTTAAAAAACATTTTTTTTGAAAACAGAAGTAAAAACTTCAACAATTTTCGTGTGTTACATTAAAAAAATACATGGATAGGTATTTTTTTACGTAGGACAGAAGTGTCGGTTACGGTAACGAGTTACCCATCTCAATTTTAAGAAAATTTTTCATTTAAAAAAAAAATAAAACAAAAAATATTTGGTGATTCTAGTTACCTTAGGTACAAGATAAAGTACCTATAACTGACCTTTTCCCGATAACCTTGAGCGAGTAATTTGCGGTTAGGTAGCTGTGGTATTGACCTATAGCATAGGTAGTCGATACAATCCACCGTTTTGATCGGAATTCGATCAGAGATATTGTTTTTGCAGTTGCGTCCACTTTAGAGGCTTTGTTGGTTATTACCGGTTCGCACGCTCTTGGTTTACTATTTATTAATTGCGCCTTTGAGATAAAGGAGGTGATAATGGCTTATGTCGTGACGCTAACTAAATCAAGGCTAATATGATTTTATACTTTGCTTACAAAAATGAATTGATAATTGTAGTTTAAGAAACGGTTGCATAATGTTTACCTTAAAATACGAGTGTTTTAATATCCCCCATTATTAGGTAGATTTTCATACACTAAGTACATTATCTATACGCTCATACGAGTATTATTACCTTAAAATCCAAACCATAAAATCTTGTTACCATTTGTTGTTTTGATTTTGTTGGTAAAAGATTGTCCAGACGTTATTTCTATCGCAATTTCTAAAATGTCAGGTGGTTATATTTTCTTCAGTATCACTGCTAGACTGTATTATTGTCCACCCTGCGCGGCTAACTAAAAAGAATCGCCGTTCTTTGGACTATCAAAGTGAAGAAACAGAGTGCGATAACACAGTTAATGGAAAAGGAGTGCAGAAAGACAACATTAATGAATTGCGATGAAACATGCAGTGCACGACTAGAAAGGTACTTTTAAATTAAAAGTATCTTAATGAAATTGAAGAATTTCGTCTAAAAAAATAATTATTCTTTTAGCTATACTTATTAAAAATTCCCTTTATCTCAGTGCCTTATATCACGTGACACACTGCCCGTCCATTAGTATTATATTAAGGTGATATTAGTTGACGAATTTATCATGATCTCATTGTCGCTGCTCTTTGAGTGTTGATTGAAAAATAATTATAAAAGCAACCTTTAAATGTCGATACCGATACTAAAAAGTAAATTAATGATCGCTGCAAATCATGCCTAAAGCCCACTATTCAAACCTGATAGTAAAATAGGGCTGACACTACCGACTTTCGGACTTAACATAAAAGTCATGGCTATTTCAATTATATTAGAGAAACCCTTGGTAAGTAATAAGTATTGAAGTTATTTTTACATCTTACAACAATTACTTCACGACAAAAATAATTATTATTGCCTGTTTCTTTGTTTTGTAATTATTATTTGATAAAATGAAGTAGGTATTACTTATTAATATTATTTACCATTATTTATATTTTTTCCTATTTTATGAATAAATATCAATTACAGTTTGTATCCGGTACCAGGTTGAAAGGATAAAGTAGATGGATTTATTGTTATCTTGTAGGATATTAACAAGCATGTAATTCAAAAACATTATACTATCATGCATAACTGTGTCTCTAATAGTAGTTATGTGTCTCTATTTACTATATTAATGCAAAAAAAAGTCATCTGTTGTTCAATTTTTGCGTGACTGAAAGCTACACTAAAAAATCAACAAACAAACACACTTTAGTATGTATTATCTCTTGACAACCCTACTGAGTTTGAGGTAATCATTGATCGATTATTATTGGACTCTCTATTAAAATCGCTTGAGGTCAAATAGCTAAGCTATTCTAGCATAACACAAGAAACTTGACTGACAGTAAGGACTCGACAATAATGGGAAAGTTTTTATTAAGTACTCCATGTGAATTTGCGTTTGTTTTGTATCGGAATGAGTTATAACTTTGTTATAACCATAGACATTTACCCTGGAAAGGGCGGACGGCACAATAAAAATGTCGCCAGTTAATCGGTGCCAAAAATTCTGTCTGCGGTTGTAAAGTCCTGGCTCTGTAAGAGAAAAAAGTGGTCACCCCACAGTATGTTATAACCGACGATAAGAACACTTAGGATATGGGCATCCGAACGATTTACGTAAACCTTCTTCTTACAAGCATAAGCAAACAGTAGCGCCATCTGTCAAAATTCTATAGGTGGCCGCTGAACGAACTAGAGCGTGGCCTTACTGTTGGTGGTAAAACAAGCATATTGGCACCTATAAACCGGCGACACTTTTTCGCGCCGTCTGCCCTATCCAGTGTTTATGTCTATTCTCTATTGGAGTCTGTCTATCTAAGTATTAAATCTTTTTTGCACGCAATTAATTACATGATTGTAAACACAGAACACTGTCTATTCAATATTCATGCTTTCAATTCCTAGTCAGGATCATGCAATTCAAGCAACATGCACAACATTAACCTAGGTATGCAGCATGCATATGCATACTTAGGTAAACACTTTCTACCACATTTCCTGGTGGAATGCCGATCATTTGTTTAACTAATGCATGCACGACTTATGATCCTTGAGTGATTAGGTGCATTACATAAGGCTTTTACGTGCTTCGGTTTTAACTATTGGTTCTTCAAGTTTCTCTATTTAAAGACAAGGGATTATTTAATTTCACTGTTGACGATGCAAGGAATGAATTGCGTTAAATGTTGGTTAGTTTTTTGTTCTTAGAGGCGAAATGTTGAATACTGCATGCGTTTAAATGCAGTTAAATATAAGAACTAAAGTAAAGCTACGGTCAGTGATAGCCTAAGAGTCTAAGAGAGAAGGTAATCCACGAGGAAACCTTCATAACTAAGAGTGTACTTCAACGTTCTCAATGGTGTGTGAATTCTGCCAATCCGCTCTTGGCCAGTGCCATGCGTCAATCCTAATAGAGGTGCCTTGTTCCGCAGTCGAATGATAGTGATTAAAGTTTAAAATGAATTTATATTATCAATCACTCATAAAATAGATACTATAAACATCAAAGTATGATTAGATCGCTAGCAAAACTAAAGCTTATAAATTACAATAAAAATACTTTGGCATCGATTCGCGTACTAACCACTTAGCCAAGAATGTACGCAATAAAAAGAAGATAAAATCATAATAGCCTAAAAAACATCAGTTTACGGTTGCGCATAAAACAAAGGCATTCGAGATCGTAATCGATTACTAAGACGCAAGAATCGAATCGCTGAATCGATTGCATCGATCAACCTGCCAAATTACTTGCAATATGAGAGTGAAGTACATGGCTTTTTGTACTAGGCATATAGCCTTGTTTTATCAATTTGTACCATCGAGATATCATCAATGTGTATTTTGTAGTAAATTTATTTAAATGTAGTAAATTTCACAGTATATTCATTGATAAGCACTTTCAGTTTTTGAATCTGATGCAAAAGTCATTTAAGTTACTCAATTATAGATGTCTAACTTGAAAGCTAAGTACCAATAGTAAGCAACCAAATATAATATAAGTTAAATATAATATAAGAAAATAACTTAAATATAATATAAGACTACTTAGGCAAATTAAGTTTTCACTCTATGTGAGTGAAGAAGATATTTGTGTTGAAATAGTGTACCTAATGTTTAAGTAGAATAGGTAATGGTTAACTTTTTTTGAGAGTTTACGCACTAAACTAAAGGCGCAGGTTGTGTTTTAATAGATGTTAAATGGGCTACAACTAGAAAGTTGTAAAGTGAGGTCTGAATTTTGAAATGCAAATTCTATCTAGATTATGGCTAGAATGGCGTATGGCAAATTGAACGACGCATTGTTAGTATCGCTATGGTCTAGGGCCTATATTATGGTCTAGTATATGGTCAGTGTTGAAAGTTTAGTTGTTTTGTGTGAAAACATTGTTTGGTTTTTATTTATTTAATTTTCAGCCACTAACACTTTGTAAAGTTTTATATTTTGTCTTTATTTTATAATTTCCTAAAAAAAAAATTTCTCGTCCTACTTAAATTTTAGTTGAATTTAATGTAGGTACTCGTAATGCAGTAAGTACTCCTACATAGTAAATAAAATTTTATGCCATAAATCTGACCGCTGTCGCTTCTAACTTAAAATTTAAGTAAGGGTTTACTCTTTCAAACGACCCATTGTTTATCCAAAGGTGTTTTTGCGGTGTTTCTACTCCTAGTGTCTAATGATATGTGTTCGGTAACAGAGAATTCATGACCAGGGTCACCATTTTCTCGGTCTGTCTACGTTATAATTTCTCACGCTATTCATTTTAAATTCATTGCTCTGTTCAGCAGCGTTTTGTTTGTCAGAACATTCCACACATCGCAATCTAGCCCCAAAGTAAGCGATAGCTTGTGTTATGGATACATACATATTTATATACATAAATATAATATATTGAAAAATACCCAGACACTGGAACATACTCATGCTCATCTCACAAACATTTACCAGTAGTGGGAATCGAACCCACGACCTCCGACGTAGATGGCAGGTTTGCTACCGCTACGCCATTCGGTCGTCAAAATTACATAGGTACTTGTTTGTTACCTGATGCGTCGACCGTCGCGGTCTATGCCTGTCCGTATCACCTTGTCTTACGTCTACCCACCATATAATATAGAGTCGATATTTTAGTATCTACTGAATTGTCCTGCAAGTCCTGAAAATACTGAGGACTGAGACTGAGGACGAAGACCTAGAAAACAATATGGACTGGACCCGTCTACAAAATTTAGCGTCACTGTCAGTCAAGTGGCGTATAAGATGGCGTCACCTAGTCTAGTAACTCGGTACATGAACTTTTGACAACTACTCTATAATGGCGCCGCATGTCACACAAGGCTTTTTTTTATTCTATACAAGTTATACTTGACTGCGATCTCACCTGATGGTAAGTGATTTTTTTTTTTATTTTTTTTTATTATCAACTAAAAAGCATACAATCCAAGAACTTAATCTAAAGGACACTGCAAAAAACCACAGAGGTTTGTCCTCAGTGCCTATATCAACAACGAATATGTAAATAGTCAGTTACTTAAATAAATTATACAGTAGGTATATAACGTATTATGTAAAGAACCAAGCAAGTATGAGACAAAATATAATCATGTATCTAACTTTGTTAAAAAGTGCTCTTTCAATTTCAACTTTATGTTTTTAATGTCAATTTTTTGTATGAGGGTTGGAGGTAGTTCGTTCATGAAACGCGGAACCAAGTACGCGGTGGTTCGCTCCTAATGATGATGCAGCCTAAGATGTTATCGTACAAACTTGTAGGGGTAAGTAAATATACCCCAACGGTTTCTACACAGCATCACACCGGAACGCTAAATCGCTTGGCGGTGCGTCTTTGCTGGTAGGGTGGTAACTAGCCACGGCTGAAGCCTCCCACCAGACCAGACCTGAGCCAATTTAGAAATTATAAAATTCCAAAGTGGCCCGTGGCGGGAATCGAACCCACGACCTCACACTCGAATCCGAGCGCGCTGCCACTGCGCCAGGGATGTCGTCAAAGAAGGGCTAGGCTAGAATTAACGAATGAATAGGGTGTCTCCATAGGTTTGACCCCTTCTTTGACTTGTTTTACTGAACATCGACGAAGGTTCAGGGAAGTTCAGTGAAATAATTTCCCTGAACTTCCCTTACTTTCAAGCGATTTAAATAACGATACTGTAAACTTTATTAAAATCCATTAAAAGCTTTGAAATTTGTATGTATATATTGATAATTTTAAAGACTTCCGTGTATCTGGCGGACTAACCCAAACAGAACCTAGGCGTGGTTGCATTATGGAAGTGTATGGAAATTGCCGGTTTATTCTAATAGTCCCTACCCTTTGGCTAGCTACAGTAATAACTGAAAATCCTGTGGGCTGACCGTAACCTACCGCGAATGTTTAACCGCGGTTTAAGGAATAGGAACATCAATTGTGTGCTTACAATTTGAATTTAACTTTTTGTTGTTACTAAACGAGATTTTCTGAGATAAAAGAAGTAGGTTTGAGCGGGACGAAGAAAAAAAGAATTTTGGTTAGTGATAATTTGCCTGTGTCTCCCAGGACATTACAATTTTTTAACTTAAATTACATTGTATTTTTTTCGTTTCTAATAGTACACCTACTAAAGATTAAACAAATATTTTTTAAATCAAATTTACAACGCAATTGTGACACTATGATGCTATTATGAAATCATCATTCAACAAACATGTTTTCGTGGTTCTGTGGAAAAACACATATCTATGGATGTACCTATTAAGATTGTATTATAAATCTTGCTATAGACATGTACTTAGCTGTGTTAAAAGAAATGAAATAGATCAGGTTTCCTATTTACAGGTAAGTCACATTATTAGCCAGCCTTCCATCTCTTAAAGGTTACATTAAGTTTCCATACCTTAGGTGTAAGTTATTAATTCACTACTACATTAATAAAAACGCAAGTACGCAATACTGAGGGGTCAGTATCGGTTGGGAGGTTTTACTGTGCATCCCTAAGTCATCAGCCTTTATTTTTTTAACCCAGACTTCTAGATATTTCCTAAGATTCAGCATTTAAGAAACAATATCGTCTGTTTTGTATGATTAATGATGCAATAAAATAAAATTATTAGGTTATTATTAGGATCAACATTCAACATAATATTTCTCATCAATCACCTCGTTCAAATCTCTATAAGTTATAGATTAAACTTATTTGGGTGTTAGTCAGTTAGTTATCCAACTAAATATATGCGTATTTACATAATCAATATTAATAGTTGCTAACCGACTCTCAAAACTTTTAAATACGTGCAGTCGAACAAATAAGTTCCTCAGACAGTCCTTACTCCGATATACAAAAACATTGCCTAAGGATCTCCAAACAATAATGTTATGAACCTCTTATATTCCTTTGATGACCTCTAAAAGTTAATTAAATTGAGTCGTATCAACATTATTTAAAAAGATGAGACGAGTATCAAAAAAATGTTTGACGTGACTGATTAAGTGAGTAGATACCTACTCGAAGTTTGGGGTTCCGTATTTACGTTTCTAAACGGCCATAGAGCATACTTACCATAGTCTTCCTTAATTTATTAATTAATTTTTATTACTATTATTGAATTATAGAAGTTCCCGTCCATATCGGTTCGGAGGTTTTACTATGCGTCCCTAAATCATCAGATTTTTACACGACTGCCCAAAAAAAGGAGTGTAATGTTTTTATTAGGGTTCATGTATGTATGTATGTGAGTTTCTTTATTCCACCATAACTTTTGAATGGCTGAACCGATTTGGACAAATGGGGTATCGTTAGAATCCTTACATTATTCCGGGTAACATAGGCTATATTTTTTTTGGAAAAAGTTAATATGGCGACCGTGAGGCGCCAGTTTCAAAAGTGGAAATCAAAATGTTTTCTTCAATTATCACAATATGGGTATCAAAATAAAGGTATTAGAGAGTAGTAACCAAATATATATATATTTACAAAAGTATAAAATAAAAATAAATTATTAAAAAATTAAAAAACACGACTGCCCTGTTTTAAAACGAACTAAAAAGTAAAAAACAAGTTATTTTAGTTCATCTGCATATTGACAAAGGGAAAAGTGGTCAAATTTCTCATGAATTAAAACAGATAAACATATTATGGCAGTCGGGGGACCTCTTAGAATAGAAGGTGTTCCTCAGAACGGTCCCCCGACTGCCATAATATGTTTATTTGTTTTAATTGATGAGAAATTTGACCACTTTTCCCTTTGTCATATGCAGATGAACTAAAATAAGTTGTTTTTTACTTTTTAGTTCGTTTTAAAACAGGGCAGTCGTGTTTTTTAATTTTTTTATAATTTATTTTTATTTTACAATGCTCTAGTTATTTCCTAGGATTCAGATATAATCAATAATTAACTGTTTTCTAAGATACTCGTATGTACCTAGTGTATAGGAATGTAACCTACACCATTAATTGTTATTTAATCACAAGATTTTTAGTGTTGCATCTTACATTAGATATTATAGACGCTTTTTGTTCTTTAAATGTCAGCTGAGACCCGGAAGCCTTTCATTTTTTTGATTATTTCATCCGGGAAAATTAATAAACAGAACCCTAGGATGAATAAGTTTCGCACTTTACCATTATTTTTTCCTGCGTTTGTTTAAACGAGTTACTTTTAACTAGTTTCTTGTTGTATTTTTTAGGGTTCCGTAGCCGAATGGCAAAAAACGGAACCCTTATAGATTCGTCATGTCTGTCTGTCCGTCTGTCCGTCTGTCCGTCTGTCCGTCCGTATGTCACAGCCACTTTTTTCCGAAACTATAAGAGCTATACTGTTGAAACTTGGTAAGTAGATGTATTCTGTGAACCGCATTAAGGTTTTCACACAAAATTAAAAAAAAAGTAATAAATTTTGGGGGTGCCCCATACTTAGAACTGAAACTCAAAAATTTTTTTTTCATCAAACCCATATGTGTGGGGTATCTATGGATAGGTCTTCAAAAATGATACTAAGGTTTCTAATATCATTTTTTTCTAAAATGAATAGCTTGCGCGAGAGACACTTCCAAAGTGGTAAAATGTGTGTCCCCCCCCCCCCCCCCCCTGTAACTTCTACACTAAAATAGGAGTATGATAAAACTAAAAAAAATACACGATGTACATTACCATGCAAACTTCCACGGAAAATTGGTTTGAACGAGATCTAATAAGTAGTTTTTTGATATTTACAATAAAACCTCTAAAAACAAAGTTAGTTTTGCGGTTCGATAAGAAAAGTGGTTTTTATGGTTTTATTCCTCCGGTTGTAGTACGGAACCCTCAGTGCGCGAGTCCGACTCGCACTTGACAGGTTTTTTATTTTCGTTGAACGTCAAACATGTTAATTACGTATGTGTGAATACATTTCTCGGTAATGTTTATTTTTGGCTTTTTTATGCTTCAATATACTCCGGTCTGCGAGGATCTGGTGTTCGTGACGTGAACTTCAACTCCTACTAAAGTGTAATAGACTTATCTAAGATCGTTATAGAATCCTATCGATCGCTTATTCGATGATATAAATGGAATAAAATTCAAAAAAAGGCATGAGGATGACAGTTTTCTCTATAAGTTACGTGATCTCGATAAGTTATACTTAATAGGTACATTTTTTAATTTCATTCCATTTAGACCATAATGAGCCATAATCAGATTTCTATGATGATCGTAATATATTACTAAGTCATATGGTTATAGGCCCAGGTACGTCAGGGTTAATATAATTGCTGTGTTGTTTTTTAAAGTACATGGATATGTACTCAAGTCCTTTGTCTCTTGACTCCATTCATTCTCGTACGTCGTGATGGTATGACAACGTTGCACAAGGCTTTATGGGGCGATTAACCTTGATTCACGCAACCCCAGACCGTATCTAGCCTTCCTTCACGTCCCTTCGCATTGCCAACAATCGCCTAAACGTCGGTTAAATTCACTAAAACGCCAAAATATTGCAAATTACACCAACCTATTTCGATTGGTCAGCTCAATGGGTAGGTAGATGTACCTTTGTTTTGTTAAGAACTTCCTCAGTGTTTATAAAGGTGGGTCGGAAAGACGTCTATTAAGGTTATTTTAACCACTTTTGCTGTTCCACTGCTGGACACTGCAGAATACCGGTGACATTCAAAATGAGAGGTGTGGGTAATAATCATGTACATCGAGGGGGTTATAGTGGGTAAAAGTCGTGTACACCGAGGGGGTTTTAGTGTGTAAAATCAGACAGTCACTTTGTCCATGTTACCAATATAAAACTGTATAAAACAGCATGGTATTGGTCATATGGACCACCTTAAAACCAGCTTTTGCGTCACTTAAAACATTAGCTATAAAACTTAAGGAAGTTAGTTGTCAATTGAACTGAACGATACTAATAATATACAATTAAAACTATCCAACACTCGCAAGCAGTAATTTGTCGGATATACAACTTACAAGGCAATGACAGCAAAATGTCAGTGGAATCATAACGAGTGTAGTATTTTAACGCAAAAGGTTAAATTTGAGTGTTATCAAGTATACCGGCCACACCTAAGTGTTCAGCGGGGCTAGACAAAGTCACAGTCGTTTGGCGTTAACGCTAGTCGACAAAAATGTATGGGACAAAACAAATGACTGTAGAAAAACCACGATAATAATTACTAAACACGCTGTGTTTGATACTGTCGGCTGTCAATTGTCAAGCGAAGTACGCTAAAGTTAACTACAAGGTCCGCGAGAACGCCAGGGAGCGTTCAAGTTTTCGTAGTCAATTATCAAAAACAGCGTGTTTAGTACTATTATTATCGTGGTTTTTCTACCACGATAATATTATAATAGTACTAAACACTATAGTATTTGTTTTGTCCATACATTTTGTCGACTAGCGTTAACGCCAAACGACTGTGACTTTGTCTAGCCCCGCTGATATCTTTCGCAAGCGAAATCTAATACCTTTATTGCATTAAGTTAGCAAATATTGGTCACCAAGGGTATGCTTCGTATTTCTAACGATTTACTGAAACCAACGTGACAAAGAGTGATCAAAAACTGTGCAGGTCAGCTGCTTCGACTACTAGAGAATTGAGAACTTTCGACGACCTAAAACTAAAAGGTGAGGTGGCGTAAGTAGGCAAATGCATAACCCCACCCTAAGGTTCGTCCTCTATACTCTGTCAATTAAAGGGAAATCTTTGAATTTTTATTCATATTTTTTGGAACTATCACGGAAGATCTGGTGCTTTAATGTATATTTTAAAGCAATACTTATTAGGTTATCTTCTTCTTCTTTCTTTTCTTTTTGATGACGGGGCTGTGATCGTCTCTGATCTATAGTTCTCGCGACTGTCTAGATTTCCCCTCCAAGTTCAGTTTCGACAGGAACAGCACATTCTTACCAGGGGTTTACTTGACCTTCTGCGGGTAGAGAATGTACCTACTTCCCATTAGTCTGCTTCATGTGTATAGCTCTGATGAGCTGGGCATTCACACAGTATAGTGTATAGGAGTTTCCTCCTCCTCATTGCATAGTCTGCACATGCCTGTGTCTCGGAGCTTTAGGTTAAACATTCAGACTGCAATTCCCCGTCGTCGGTGCCCTGGCCAGGATTCTAAGTTTGTTCCTAGTTCCTACTCAGCGTTACCGCCTCGGAAGCCACCTTTTTGCTGAAATCTTTATTAGCATATTTCTAAATATGAGTAAATATTCCTGTTTGGCCTCCAATTAAGCACTACGCGTACGCGTAGGCACTTCTTTAAAGTTCAATACCGGTCTAACCATTATACAAGAAGATAATAACGTAAGACCATGGCGTTAGAAGATCGCTGAGTTTTTTGTTGGTCAAACACCAGCCAACTTTACTGTCTGTTATCCAAGAAGTTTTTCATTATAATTTCACCTCTATCACTTTAAGTTAGAGACGTGGAAAGATATGATAGCACGAATAAGATAGTTGGTAAGCTTGCAGCGCTAAGTCAAGGTCGGCGAACAGGTTCGCTGCGTGGCGAATCAGATGAGAATTGTACATGTCAAAACGGAATAGAGATGTTATTTACGTGATTGGATTAACAGAGTTGCAACTTGCAACCTGTACCTATCAGTACAATATACGTAGGTATACAACATAATTTGTACATATAGAAAACCACCTTCTTCTGAAAAAAAGGCACAGATTCTAACGTCTATTAGTGGCGGAGAGACAAAGTAAAGGACGAGGACGACCAAGCAATCTTAAGAAAATCATGTCAAAATGAGTCATGGAATTCTGGCACTTGATATTAACTCGTGAGATATCATTGGAATTTATCATGCTTTCAATCGGCAGGTAACACCACAGTTCAGCAAGCTATTTACCATGGTTTCATAAAACTCGTTTTGAAAATCGCATAGCTATTAATATGTCATATCTGTACCCAGCAAAAATTTCCTTCTAAAATTAATTCATAAACCACGCTTTAATGTAATGTGTATATTCGACTAGTTATTATGAAATAGACGAGAATAAACTTGAGATGTTTATTAATAAGATGTACCTACCTATATAAGAGTCAAATTGATACGAAATTAACCGTTTAAATTGAAGTGTATGAAAATAAATAGTTCTAAGATTTGTATTCATAGCTTTATGTAACTATCTCATGAATCTCACAGAAAAGTCCAGCTCATATCCCATATAATATTAGTATGTAAGTATGCATTTACAATATTATAACGTACGCCCCGTAGCGTTGAAGCCGATGAGTTCCGTGTTCGATACTTGTCGATGAACATTTAGCTTGAGATATTTTAGCGATTATCTTCAGTCGTATCATAAACCCGCAGGTATTAGCACTAATAACACTTCGGTGCTTAGTTTTAGAGTTTGTTTATAATCATCATTTTATCTTGATTTTAAATCTCGACACAAAAATAAGGAGGAAAAGATGTTTTAGATTTACAAATAGTTCTGCACGAAGTACAAAGAAGAACTTTATACGAAGTCTGGCTAAAAGGGTTCACTCCCGAGAACTTTTGACATACTAAGGTAAGGGGTTTTATTACACTTTCCTAAGGACTAAATGATTTTGTTTCTAACCTCAGAGCAGTGTGTGACTGTGTGTTATTGGTGTAAAATTGCTCTGAATTTACTAAAAACCCCCGGCTTTAACCGATCAGGTTTTCCAAAGCATGAAAGTTTAGGAAGAATATTAGAACTGGAGAACTAAATTTAGAACTAAACAGACAAAATAAGTACTAGTATATAAGAATATTATCCAAGTCGTAGAAACCATTAGTCCATTGTCCACGTTCTAAATTTAAATGTAGCCCAATGTCATCAAGGACCAAATTCGCCATCTTGCTTATCAAAGCAGCCTCTGAAACGCTTCAACCAATGTTAGGAAAAGTCCTGCTTAGTACAGTCCTTTGTCCACTTCAAACGTGTTTTATTTATAAACCCTCAATGCAACGGGATCTGCCTCCGTGGTATTGAGGCGGTCATGATTTTCAACTAACGACCACTTTCGGTGCACGCTACTGACATCTTACGGCACGATGTTATAAGTTACCAGATAAGACTCCGCCGAGGTGCAAATTTTAGATAACATTTATTGTTTAACTATAGGATCCGTTTATATTTATTCCTAAAGGGATCTTTGGGAATAAATATAAACGGATAATTGCAGACACTGGCTAGCATATTACGTTTGGAAATAATAATCCCAACAAAAACATTATCATGTATAATGTTGCCAGACGAGCATATGGCTCACACTATCAAAAAGTTATCAGATCTCATGTAGGGCAAGACTTCTGACTTTATACACCCTTAAATACAAGCTCTAACTTCACAAACTCTACACTTTAGTTACAATAATGTCTTGGCCGTTTGGCTACCGTCACATGGGCGTAAAGTGAAAAATGTATCCCACCAAAATCATTTTCCTGATTTCAAATTTTGATTTAACAGAACTTACAGAGTACTGAAAAGTGAATAAATTTTTGATTTTACGCCCAATGTAACGGTAGCCAAACGGTCAAGACATTATTGTAACTAAAGTGTAGAGTTTGTGAAGTTAGAGCTTGTATTTAAGGGTGTATAAAGTCAGAAGTCTTGCCCTACATGAGATCTGATAACTTTTTGATAGTGTGAGCCATATGCTCGTCTGGCAACATTATACATGATAATGTTTTTGTTGGGATTTCATTTCTTTTTGTAAGTTTTTTAAAACAATGTTTTTTATTAACTTAATTTTTCTTTTTTTTTGTGTATTTCTTACACTTCAAGTGCGCCTCTTTTCACAGCCCACTCTCTAATATGTTTGTATTACGAGTAGATACGTACTTTGCTTAGAAGTGTATTCTGAAAATTTAAAAAACTTATAGTGGATTTAAAGTTAGTAGTTTTGGCCTACCGAAAGTGAAACTAATTTTTCATTTATCAAGATAAAATGATAATTAGGTAAACGTAATGTATAGATCCAAATTTCAATTTCTAACTTTAAATTTTACCTATTAAAACACAAAGTCAGATACAAATGAAAGTTTGGATGTTTGTTACTCAATCACAACACAACCACTGAACTGATTTGGTTGAAATTTAAAATGTAGACTGATTATATCCTGGACTAACACAGACTACTTGTTATCCATTACAAATCTAGGGAAGGTATCGGTGAGATTTGTGTGTTTATTAGTTTTTAACTATTGTTTTATTTATACTTAGTCTTTATTTTCGTTGGGCGCTGAGGCGCTCTTGAAATTCAAATTTGACGCTTGACACGCTTGACAACTCATTTTGGTCACAGAGCACTGGACTCTGGGCAACGAACACGCGGAGCTCGGTACGGGAATTCGGGCTTGCCGCGTGCACTATGGTACTGGGCACACTGACGTTGGGGCGCTGTTATAATCCATATAATTTATGCTTGGCATGCCCGACGGCTAACTGTGGGTACTGGGCACTGGGCTTTGGGCACTCATCTCACCCTGGGCACTGGGAGCTGAGAGCTGGGCTCGTTGGACGGGGCCTGTATGTAACTTGGGCTTGACGCGTCCGTTTGGGCACTGAGCAGGTATTTATGCGCTAAACGCTCTTCAAAATCAGAGAGATTTGACGCTTGGCACGTTCGACAGCTCAGCTGGGCACTAGGCACTCGGTTCAATGTGGGTTCTTGTCATTGAGCGCTGGATCCTGGTCACTCGATATGCAGTGAAACTCGGCTTGTTAAACATGACATGCATGGAACTTGGGCTAGAAACGTGCGATATTACTGGGCACGGGGCACTGGGCACTTGGGCGCTTGGCCACTTGGGCACTGGAATCGCGCTTATAATTACCAAAAAAAAATTACGTGTTTTTCCAGATGTATACTAGCAGATATCTAACATGAAATTAAGTTTGTACCTATCTATATACGTATGGGAAACCCCATACGAAATTCCAACCCCCTAATTTGATGGATGTGGGGTGATTTACTAAAATCCTGAAACACGTATTTAATTGTTTATTACAAAGAGTCCCTATATCAATTTTGAGACCTCTAGCATCAATATTTGCCGTAGTTTCATACAAACTTCCATCCCCCCATACGAACTTCCAACCCCCTAATTTGATGGATGTGGGGTGATTTACTAAAAATCCTGAAACACGTATTTAATTGTTTATTACGAAGAGTCCCTACATCAATTTTGAGACCTCTAGCATCAATATTTGCCATAGTTTCATACAAACTCCCATCCCCTATTTTAAGGGGTTGGGGGGTTAAATTCCCAACTTTTGGAATTTTTTTGTTGGTTGTGTACTAATTCTAGCTTACATTCCAAATTTCAGCTTTCTAGGACTTCAGGAAGTACCTAGGAATTTTGATGATCATCAGTGAGTCAGTCAGTCAGTCAGTCAGTGACGAAAACTGGGTTTTTCAGATGTCAATAAAATCTAAAGTATAAGACCTGTGATATTGAAACTTTATACATTTAATAAGTTCACCGGCGACATCATTTCCCGAGAATTTTGATTATCTGGAATAATTCTGGCCTAAGTTATAAGGGTTTAAAAATACGGCGAAACACTTCGAGAAAAGATAGGTAGTGCCCTCGCGCTTCGCTTGACTCGTCTGGCGGGGACACTACCGTGTCCCCAGATATACTCCTAAGGAAACCTAGTTCGTGGAATGAGTCATATCTGTTTTGGTATCAAGTACCTATAACATTTTAGCTTTAAGTACATCTGCAAGAGGTCTTTGAACGCTAGACTATCAATGGTCCCTTGTCTATGGTCTTACTGCTTTAGTGAGTAAAATAATACAAATAAGAATTTTGGGAAAACTTTGATAAATAAATTTTAGTTAGGTCGGAGAGGCTTTCTATTTTTGTAAGTCACTAAGTTACAGTAGACTTACTAGACAAGAATATTACTGGGTATCTGAATTGGAACAATTACTGAACAAAAATAGTAACGGGCTTGAAAAGTGGAAAGGTCTCAGATATTTTTAAATCTATGTACTTAGTGTATGTATCTATATTATTAGGTATATTAATAAAAAGAACAAAAGCTATGATAAGCATTATCTATAGGTAGGTATTTTAAGTTCTCCTGCAATTGAATAAGTTTCTGCTGAAGCTATAAGTACGGCAAATATACTAACCTACAACAATGAATACACGGAGTCGGAATCTAAGACCTATCTGACTATACATAGGTCCTAGTAGTTTGCACCTATACCCAGAGATTTAAATATCTGCCTATACCACTATTTTGAGGTCACCTATTGAAGGAGTTGTGTAAAATCCTTCGGGCGACGAGGTTACGACTAATAAAAAAACATAACAGGGATTTGACCACAAAAGTCAGAACCATAGACAAACCAGTATATAGACATAAAGTGTGAGTAAAATGAAGTGAATAATCCCTACTGTGTAAGAGAAGTACGTATATTAATTTGCAGTATGCAAATACCCGGAGCGTCCTGATTGCTCGACCGAGGCTGGTAGTCGTAAATTGATATAGATTCGATATGAGAACACATCCTCCAATTAAAGCGATTAACAAGCCCAACATGCTTTTATATTGCCTTACAAGGCTAACAATGTCGCTTTGATAAAGGAATCTTTTTCCTAAGGGAGGTTTTCTTGCTAATAATAATAATTACAGATTAGGAAATACAGATTATTAATTATGTGAGACTGTGGTGTTTAAGAAATTCCTAGATAGCGGATTTGGCCTTGTCTGGTGGGAGGCTTTGGCCGTGGCTAGTTACCACCCTACCAGCAAAGACGCACCGCCAAGCGATTTAGCGTTCCGGTGCGATGCTTGTAGAAACCGTTGGGGTAAATTAACTAACCTTCTAAGTAAGTACGATAACATCTTAGGCTGCATCATCACTTACAATCAGGTGAGATCGCAGTCAAGTACTAACTGTATTGAGCAAAAAAAAAGAATGTGATCATGGAGTTCTGAACATAAAATATAAGAAAGAATTCCCGTGCATAAAAATTTGTACCGTATTCTAACCACGCTTAGCTTACCTATAAGTTAAATTACTACTTTTCATAGGAATAAAATCCCATATATATTATAGTAGTAGTTGCATATTTAACTTGGGTAAGCTAACATTTCCCCCCCTCAAGCTATCACTTCCTCTGTGGTCGTGCGTACAATGTAGAAATCGTATGCGTTGTCCCTCGTTAAACAATCTAGTATATTTCCCTTTTCCCCAAACGACATAATCCCCGGCACCAGGTCCCAAGTATTAATTCATAATTGAAATTTATTTGGTTTTTTTCCCTGAATATTCTTGTTTTTTATAACATAAATGTTAAAACCCTTCTTATAATAACTTAGTGCTCAGAGTATTTACGACATTACAGATAAAGATCGACATGGATAGAACATGAGCGCCAATTATCGGTCGGCACCTGTCCGAAAGCTCGCTCCTCGACTCCTCAAGCGCGGCAGGGTGTGAGATTTGGGTCGCTCTAGTTAGTGCCAGCCCATAAATTCATGGTGTCAAACCCATTCACACGATCGACGGCTTGGCACCGTTAAACGAAGATTCTCACTTAGTTGAACAGCGTTAAACATGTCTTATGTTATAGGGTCGAGTTTCCATTCTATAAATTTCCTAGAAAATTATATTCGAAGCCTAAACCTAACCTAACCCGTTATTTTAGTAAGTAAAGGAAATGATTGAGATTGGGATAAAAATTGGCGAAGTTATGGACGGACATCGATGAAATTTATTTTATAGACAGAAAATTCACAATGCGGTTTTTCAGGGGAAATGGTGTAGTTATAATAGAGTTTGCACCCATTAAAACTGTTTGTTTCCACGACGGACCCACTGGCAGGAGTATGGGATTCACTATCACAAAACTGCGACAACATATTATTATGTAGTATAAAATTGATAACCTCCTTATAATCAATCGAAGAATTAGAATCATTGATTTATTTATTTGAGTTAATAATTTTGGTCCTCCTCGTTTTTGAAAGTCGGTTAAAAATGGATGAACTTTTAATAATACCAGATGTCGAATATAATTTTATACACAGTACGTACATAAGCATTAAAGTTTATGATGTTTATTTACTCGAACATAAGAATTTTAGAGAGCCATAAAGATATGTTTAATTGATTTTAGAAGCCCGTGCGAAATTTTTATTAGTTTAGCATTGGACGGTGGAACAACAGCATAAAAGCATTGTTTTGTTTACGTTGGAGTTTATTATCACGTTTCTTTTGGAGTTTAAAATGCGTAATTCTTGTAATAATTTAGGAATGTGCGTCTCTATAATAATTCACGTGTAGTTCGCATTTTGCAGTGTTTAGGGCCGAAACGCAGATTAGCCATACAAAGAGGCAAATCTTTGCAAAGAGGTAATAGCGCCAGCGTCTTGGGCACTTAACCCAAAAAAACGATCATTTGGACGTTGTACGTACATTTATTTTTTGAAAATATTAAAACTATTATTTTTTGCTCTTATTAATATTAATAATTTAATAATAAATTTAGTATTCTTTGTGTTGTGGTAAAAAAAGAAATGATTTCTTTTACACCATCTTATATTTCATCAATCAAGTTACATAAACACGTCACTCGTACCTACGAATAATAATTATTACGTATCATTCGTCGAACAACGTACAATTACGCCTTATATGCATCGGGGAACGTGGTTTTTGCGAGAACAGCACTCGGAATCGTATTATTTATGGAAATTCTTGATTAATTACCAGTCTCCGAGAAGTCCTCATTTATGGATTTGCTAATAAAAGAACTATAAAATTGCGACAATTATGTGAAAGAAGAACGCAGCGTTATAAGTACTCAGGTAAGTAATTCAGTTATAATCTATATTTTTCTATTTGTATTATTTGATTAACTGGGTAGCCACTTGCCACAGGATTACTTTATCCCTTATAAGAATCGGGACACACCTGCGTTGCTGAATTACGATTTATATAAGCGTAATGTTTTTCAAGTACCTAAGTTCGGCCACCGAAACGGCGGTGTCTAACCTTTCGCCCGATGTGCACACTACATTGCACTGTTTTTCAAAGATTGCGAATACTAACTTGTAAAGTGTAAAAACCTGAGAAAAAAACCTGCGTCAAAGGTTGGCATACGAGTACCAGAAGAAGTATGCAGTGACTTTTTATTAGTAGAGTATTGGATGCGATCGGCTTGAATCTTTTTTGGACGAACTTTATGACAATTAAATAAATGTCACCATATGATATTTTTCGATTAGATTCCACTCAGATTCCATTCGCTGAATGGAACAAAATGTAGTGAAGTATGTATGAGATGAGTTGTCTGTGCGGAAGCCACGTGATCCATTTTGCGATAATTCTCATACATTCTTTGAAATTCGTTCCATATCGTTCCATCCACCAAATCGAATGGAATGGCATATGGCTATGGCAAATTGTCATAATTATATCGCTTCCATCCAAGTGTAAATAAGCCCTAAGGGCGAGCCGTGAACTAAACAACGGGCTAAACGAAGCGGCCGCAGATAACGGTCAGATATGATAAACGGCCTATGATCGCCCGTGCCATAAGCCGAGGAATTGGGTCGGAACCGGACCTGCTACTATTGTGCTTTCTTTGCACTGCGCCAGCGCTTACGCGAGTCACTATCCCGTGACGTCTCGCTCGTGACTCGTCACTATCATTACTTTTGTAAAGTTGCCGACACTTTGTGAACTTTAAGTAAATTTCTTCTCGGTTAAACACAAAGAACAGCGTCGAATCTGTCAGTAATATAATCAGTAATACAAAAACTATTTGTAGACTTATTTCATAAAAATAACCAATGTACAGTCGCAGAATGAAAGGTTCGTAAATTTTCAAATTGATTCGTTTGCACTAGTCGATTGTTTTAGTTTGTTGACATTATGGACACTTGCAGTAAGTACTAGTGCAAGGGAAAATCGACACTAAGGTGGCGAACCTTTTCATTCCGCGACTGTACATAGTTTATACTATAATCAATAAATGAAGTAACACAACATCTGAATTTTCTTGTTCATATTTATGTAAATCCCAAACTGTCTTATCGTATTGACTATCGTTATTTAAAATTCCGGAAGAAGAAATATAAGCTTTAATTACTAAAGAGGTCTTACAATTGAAACAGATCTACTTACTTATCACTACGTACCTTCACATATTGAGTACCAAAAATGTGATTTCATAAGCTCTATATGACAGCTAACAGTAGAGATAAAAAGGAAATTAAAGACTTCTTTACTGCCTGAAACTGACTGGTACAAGTGAGGTGCTTACTTGGTGCTTTAGCAAGTGCACTAGCCGATCTAAACGCACTTAATAACAAACAAAGCATTAATATCGACCGCGATTGTAATCGTCATAATAAATTGCAAGGTTCTTATTGTTATAAGAACTGCTGCCATATTTTACAGCGTTATGTTATGGCGGAGCTGCGATCAGGCGGGGCCTCTATGGGATAGCAGATAAGCCGCTAGATAGTGTTAGTTGGAATTTATAATATGTGCAAGTGAAGCGTTTTATGGAGTAGTAGTTTACGCTGCGAAGTTGGCCCCGCCTAGACCTAAGTTACAATATTGCTAGCCTGGGAGACGCCTGAATGGGTTTGCACATTGGAAATAACGAGGGAGCTCATCGGTGTTCTATAAATCTTTATATCTAGCACCTGTACCAATTTTACTCATATTTCTACACTAATACTAGCTGATGCCCGCGACTTCGTCCATGTGGGATAAAAACTATTCTATCTTTTAAGTTGGACCAAATGACAGATATTCACGAAGTTTGAACTAAATCGGTTCAGTAGTTTAGGAGTCCATCGCGGACAAACAACGTGACACGTGATTTATATAGGTATATTAAGAAGATTACAAAGCTGAAGAGTTTGTTTTTTTGTTTGTTTGAACTCGCTAATCTCGTGAAATACTGGTCCGAAATGGAAAATTCTTTTTACGTTGGATAGTCCATTTAACGAGAAAGTTATAAGATACATAACATCACACTATGACCAATAGAAGCGGAGTATCAATGAAAAATGTTGCAAAAACGGGAAAAATTGTTCCTTTCCGAGAGTCTCCATTGCGTACGCTGCGTAAACGGTTAAAGTTGCGCAAAAATTATGCATGACGGAATTGTACTTTAAAAGTTATAAAAAAAGTCCGCAATACCACATGCCTGTCTTTTAAAGTTGGTTCATTATAACTGGATATGAAGAAACCGAAATTCATGCGAGCGAAGCCGCCCGCATCAGCTAGTGTTTTTATAAGACCACCGAATGGCGCAGTGGATTTGGTCCTGCTCTTTGCGAAGGTAGTGGGTTCGATTCCCATAATTGAAAAATGTTGTTTTCCGGTACCTATGTGGATGTTTCCTTTATACATAATATAATTTATGTAACACGCCATAGTTATCACGTTATATTATAAATATTTAACAAGTTATTAACTCTCAATAACTGCCTGCAAATAAGGCCTATGTGAAAAAGGAACTTTGACTTTGTTTTTTGTGATCAGTTTTTCAAAAACATTGTAGCTATGACTAACTTGATATAACGGAATATTAATCGACCAATACGTATGTCGCAACTTGTAAGAATTTTGACTATTGCATCTATAATTGACATAATAGTCGGTTTGGGTCAAAAGAGTTAAGTTTTTCCATTAATTATCTTCACTGTGTGAATCCACCTTAGCATTCTGAGACGTGAGAAAAAGTGTCTCTAGCCGGTGCTTGTGATAGGCTGTAGCGATTAAATTAACCATCATAAGCTGAGCGATTTAGACGCAGACTGATTCTGACATTTCCCACTTGACACCTGGGCCAGTTTATGCTTATTTTAATAGAAGGGAAATTACTAACAAATATTTTTATGAGCCAGATTAGTGGTTATCAACTATAGCCTCATTGCATCTCCACCAAAAAGCAACCAAGAAGCGTAAGTGGTAAAACTAGGTACGATTCCCGGAAACTGGGACTATAGGAGTCCTATAGGAGTCCTCCTATCTATATAGGAGAATAAAATTGTATTTCGCTCAGATCAGATTTATACTTACCTACCACTCAACCAGCAAAGACGCACACAAAAAAATATCGATAAATTAAGTAATAATAATATGTTATATTAACATTAACAAGTACCGTTACCAAGTTCGATGTCAATGTAATTATGCGACCAATATTTTATCAAGCGCAGGTACTTTCCCATGGTCACCGATTTATCGATTAATCACTACGCAATACAGGCAATACAGATGTCGAAGCCATACATTAAAGAATATGTTATTTAACGTCAACAAATATGTTTGGTTCGGGTATTTTTACACGTTACTTACCGTTATCTGTCAACCAATAATAGCGAATAATTTCCCGGCCATAACTTATTTCCTATAGAGCTGTCAAAATCGCTGCCTGTCATGACTTATTGCCCGCATTCAATTGATGTCATTGCACACTGATAATAATATAATACAATTCCACATATAAATTGCCGCTAATGAATTTTAACGGAGTATTGGTCGACCCAAATAAATATTTTCGTTGGTTCTCATTTTTTTTTTCAGATATTTTGGTTTTGATTCGAAACAACGTCTGTTTTTTTCTTATTTGATGAGTGACACTCTTGATTCGAAGGTACCAATTTTGTCGGTGGTGAAGAAGAAAGAGGTCGAGAGACCATTCATTACTCAGCAGTTTGTATCAGAAATGGCGTCAAGTACCAGTCTTAGGTACGTCGATTATGGAAACTACTCACTTTTAAGAATGCTTCAACATACAGATTCAAAATACCTAAGAATTTACTGAGTTCAGAAAAACAGAAATGTTTGCAGTTTTGTTGCAAAGGAAAGGAAAAGGAAAAGTTTTAAAGTAATAAGAGTGGATGACACTGTAGAGTTCTTACTTGCATCGATTATAATATTTACAAACGTCTAAATAACTTCTGATGGTGATGCATTTTTACGTCTTTGTTATAAATAATATTATTAACCTATTATTACAGGTATTATGCCTCCTCTAACCCTTTAACAAAATCAAATCCTTTAACTGAATCATCTTTCATGCTTACGCTTTAAAGAAGTACAATGACGATTCGTTGACAAATCGACAGTGTATTTTTAAGCCGATCAAATTATATTTATTGCTAATTTATTCTCTCCGATCTAGTAAGGACCTACCGCAATGGATTACTAGTTGAACGGTTACTTTCTATTCACAACAACGTTATCCGCTATCTTGCTTTTGTATCTTAAATCTTATTTCGTCTACAAGTTAGGTTGAAAATAGTTTGTTTGTTTGTCAATTTATCTAAGTACGAATTAAACATTCCCCAGATTCCTAGCGTTATATCTGTAAGGTTAGGTTTAGTTTTGTTTAAAATGTCTAATGTCCATTGTCCGGCCTTTGTTTACGAATACCACCGTGAAATACCGATAAATTCCAATAACGGTTTCGGTGGTGATAACTATGTATAAGGTATTTTCACACAGTCCCTACCACAATACCGTGGTCTAAATACTGCAATCCCAAGCGGAATAGGTCACTTTAGGGAATTGCCTATTGTTTTCTTTTAGATGCTCATTCAGAGAGAGGTTTAAGCATAGAGTTAGTACGCAGTACCTATATATTAACTCTATGGGTTTAAGTCATTGCTCTTTATTTTGCAAGAATATCCAAGTTCTCTTACAAATGTATTAGTTCTATTTCTACAATCGCTAACGTAGTCATGTCATTTTCAAAAAAAATCTTCTACTGGATTTTCTTTCGAAAATGACATGATATGACTAATTGGTTTTGTCTATTTGACAGTCCTTATCATTAAAACATTCGATTGTACAGGATAAGTTTCGAGTAGTGCTTCAAATATTGATATTCATATTACCGGAATTCCGGATATTTCGATATTTTAATAGCATTCTTAAAAAGTCTAGTTCTGAGTTCTTTGTCTTTGTCGATTGTGTATGTTTCTACTTTCTAGTTTATAACTATCTCGCCTGAATATAAATTCGATATAAAGTTGGAAACTTTGTGAAAAGTACGTCTGTTCTAATTCAGATCACGACTCACATAAAATGGCGTCGATTTATTCCGTTTAATAAAAATAAATAAATCCCCAGGTCATGCCTGTTCACGCTTCCAATTACCGGACTACCGCGTTGCAGTCGCGTGAATGGTCGGCGTTATTTTTATTTATAGGTTCTCAGCTTTTATCACATTAATCTTTAATTTCTGTTGCAATAAATCTTACTAGATTATACTGTTTTTGAGTCGGTTCGATTTAAAGTAATAGAAACAAAGTTAATTAAATTTTATAATCCTTTACAATCTGCAAGCAAGACCTACAGAATGTATTTTAGAAAATAAATTATTCGAATATATCATTTAATTAAATAACTTGGTAGGTTTTATGCATTCAGTAGATATCTAATTTAGGCTGCATTATGATTTCGCGTATTTGCCTCAAATGTTCTTTTTTAAGGTTTGTAGAAGCCGAAAGGGAATTCGTTTAAAAATCGTACATACTAAGACTAGTAGGTTTAGAGGATTTCTAAAGCTAATTATTTTTAACCATTTTAGATATAATCATTAAAAGCTTTGTTAGAATACCTACGATCGATTGTTCACTGTCATTATAAAAGAAAATAGTCTAACGTTAACTTAATTAAGTTAAGAAGATTACCATTAGATATTACAAATAGATCTAACGTTAGGCCTTCACTTCACATCCGCCCTTAAAAAAAAAGAAAACCTGCGCACACGCAAGGCTGCTGACTGACGTTTCAATTAAAACTAATTTATTTATAAAATCGAAGCCACCCGCGCTTCGATATCGATCTTTTGTCCGGCGGCACATCACTAAGGCTCAGCCCTTTTTCCTTTTACTCGGATAGTGTTGTTACACATTTCTCCTTTGTCTGTGGTATAATTATCGTTGAATCGATCCCACACAGGCTCGAATGCGTTATTATGAGATTCATTTAATAATTTTCTAATGAATGCGTATCGTAGGGGATCTGTATCATTATTATTGGATGTAATTTTAAATGAATGTTCGGCTTCTATAATTTTGAATGAATGAATCTTCACCGTGGGATATTAATATCACTTGGGTATTGTGTGAAGATTTTTAATTATTTTAATCCAGATTTAATCTAAGGTTAATCGCTGTTAGTTTCTTAACCTTCAAGCGGGCGCGCGGTCATTTGTAACGGCAGGGGTCACGCGTAACCTAAAAGACCTATGGGATATTTCAGGGATTTAAACACTTATAATTTATTTAACAAGTTTGGCGACCGAATGGCGTAGCGGCAGCGAACCTGCCGTCTGCGTCGGTGGTCGTGGGTTCGATTCCCACTACTGGTAAATGTTTGTGTGATGAGCATGAATGTTTTCCAGTGTCTGGGTGTTTCTCAATATATTATATTTAAGTATATTAGCGTGTATATATATTTATCAGTTATCTAGTACCCATAACACAAGCTATCGCTTACTTTGGGGCTAGATTGCGATGCATGTATAAAAAAAAGTTATCATTCCTTTTTTTTGTTCAGATACTTAATCAATTATTTGGGACTAAAGAGATAAATTGTAGAAGAAAAAGATTTAAACTGGGATACAATCAAAATTATAAAACGTGCCACGCGTAACCTGTATGATGAACGCGTGATGATCTTCCGACACCTGCGCCGCGAACAAAACAAACTCACGCACAAGCACTCCCGAGGATACGGAAAGGGATGTAATCAGTTTATTTCGTGCATAGTGCCAGGAGATGAGAAAAAGATGCGACAAGAAATTATTTTGCTATTATCGTAAATACCTACTAAATATATCGAGTGCGGTCGATTCGACACCGCGCATCCTCTTGAAGGTTAAGGGTTTTCTTACTTTTATCCCAGTGTACGAGTATTTTATTAAATCATCCTTCAGAATAGATGTAACATTTTAATATCTTAAATATAGACTTTCATTAACGTTGCAAAATATCCTGTTTTAAAAGCCTATCCGTTTTTGCATTCACAGCGGTGTAAGAAACAGGTCTCAATCAGCCTAAAGGCATGACCTAGATAGTGAAGCTATCTAGATTGCTAGATAAGAGCCCTAGAATCTGGGACCTTAAGTATACGGGCTATATATCAAACTGACGAACCGACTCTATCGTAGCTACATTAAGTTGAGCCTCGAGCTGTTCTTTAATTGGGATTTGGTTCTATTCCAGTTTTGTACTTAGTGAGTACTTACTGAGCAAGGATAGCCAATTGATTAACGGCATACAAGATCTATTTAAGCATTTTTAGTGACATACTAGATACATACCATGAACGTTGTTGATGCGAGTTACTTTGATATTCTCTACAGTCCTTTACTCATACATCTGTAACAAAGAAACATAATGGTTAATTTTTTCAACGTGAAAATTAAATTTTTAGCCTAGTCTTGCAGCTAATAAAAAGTTACGTAAAGGTTACATTTTTTCACCTAGATGGAAATCAAAAACATCTGTTTTGTTCTCAGATGTCTTATCAGTTATATCAAAAACAGGTCACTTAACTTTTCTGTGTTTTTCTGTCTTGACAAATCTTGGATCTCCTTAAAAATATGAGACTTTATAGTAGTGAGACTTTATTTTTACGTGCCATGATTTTATAGTAACGCTCTAAGATAATAATGCGATAGAAATAAATAAGGATTCTGCCATTCAATGTCAAAGAAACAAAGCAATTACGCCAACAGAGTCCATCCCATTGTTACAATAGAAGCATTAGGCGTAGTCACCATATCAGGACAAAGCTGTTCGTGTAAGGGCGGCATACAGCCTAATGGCGGGATGCGTCGTCATTATAATCCGACAATATTGACGTATCGTCAGTGCCATCTTATTGCCCGGCTCGCGTGTCTGTTCCCTACATGTCATAAAGTGTAGTGCAAGTATTAGGTATAGGTGCTGTGATATCAATAAAATATGGATGATAAATTTATATTACGACTTTAATATTTTAAGACAATACAATGATGTGTCGGACGCCATAGCAAGAAGAGAGAGAACACAGACCAAGACTATTGACAATAAGTATAAACTAGGAACATTGATATGACCATAGACTATGACTAATGTAACATCTCCCTTTTGAAAATTATACTTAATAAGAAATTTAAATTACAAGTGAATATTACTTTCTATGACGACTCTCGACATTTTTTAAAAATTACATAGTTGTGTTATACATAATATGACGTTACTTTTAAATATTACAAGATACATAGTTATTTATAGACTTTATACAGACATGACATGTTAATATGTTATTAATATTTTAATTTTACATTGTGACATAGTAAATAAACAATAATAAGCAAGACAAACATTTGTTTTATTAACTTAAGACATATATTATCCTTCCTTCTTTAATTTAGATAAATTGTATACAATAGTTTAACTAATATGATACTTAATTACTAATTTTAATACTAATTTTTAATAACTTTAATAACTAATTTTAACTTAAACGTTTAGGTAATTTTACTTCTCTACCTGACCTGGTTACATATTTATAATATTGTGGATCATAATTAAACGAATCATCAGTCATGGATTCATCAGCCTCCACCTGTCTCTCGCTTTGAACACTCTCCTCAGTTTTCTTTGGAGTTGGTTGTTGAGGTGGATTATTGGATTGCATGTCTGGATCAAAGTTGTGACAACTATCATTTGACCTGAATCTAATATGAACTCTATTTCTTCTATATCTGTTACCTTTACTATCCTCTATTATGTATGACCTTTGACATTTTAATCGTTCTTTAACAACAGCCGGAAGCCAGTCTGAATTTGGCATTTTTTTGAAACTAACATGATCACCGGGTTGTAAAATAGGTAATTGTTTTTTATTTCTATTATAATAATATTTACTCTGAGACCGGTTTTTCTCAAAACTCTTTTTATAATCACTAAAGGAAACTACTTTAGGTTTTAGTTTTTTATCACTAATTGGTATATGCATTCTTAGATTTCTAGACATTAACAACTGAGCTGGAGACGGAAAATTAGCTTTTGGTGTATTTCTATACTGTAATAAAGCTATATATGGATCTGTATTTGATTCTAAACATTTTTTTAACATGGTTTTCATGATTTTGACTGAACTTTCAGCTTGTCCATTAGATTTTGGATGATAGGGACTTGTAAGTACATGTTCAATGTCCCAATTGTATAGAAACGTTTTGAATTCTGCTGAATTAAAAGGGGGGCCTCCGTCGGAAATTACGGAAATTGGGATACCATGGCGAGCAAATATGGATTTTAAATGAATTATTATATTAGACGCTGTGTGCTGACCATGTAACATTGCTAATTCAATATATTTTGAATAATAATCAGTAACTACTAGGTAGGTTTTATTATTAAAATGCATTAAATCAATACCGACTTGTTGCCATGGAAATTTACACATTTCATAGCTTTGTAATGGCTCTGACTGGTTATTAGGCTTAAATTTAGCACAAATTTGACATTGATCTACAAGATTTTTTATATCTGCACTCATATTTGGCCAAAAAATAATATCTCTAGCTAAATTTAGACACTTGTTAATACCTTGATGACCTTCATGGACTTTTCTTAACATCTCATTTTGCATAGACTTTGGAATAATTAATTTGTCATTTTTAAATAATAAATCATTGATGACATGAATTTCAGCCTGAACATTCCAATAGGACTTCAATAAAGGTTCAACTTGATTTTTACTAGTAGGCCATCCATCTTGACAATATTTCTTTAAAGTTTGCAATTCTGCATCTGAATTAGTGGCATTTAAAATTTTATTTTTGTACTCTGTACTTATAGCCAAGTTAGAATATAAAATATTTACATGATATGACAAATCAGTTTCATAGTTAGGTGTATAAGTTTCTTTTAAAGCTGCCCTAGACAATGTATCTGAAATATACATTTCTTTGCCTGGTACATGAACAACATTAATATCATAGGCTTGTAAAGCTAGCATCATTCTTTGTAAACGTGCTGGTATTTCATGCAATGGTTTTTTGAATAGGTAGACTAAAGGTTTATGATCGGTATGGACTGTCACCTGATTACCATAGACATATTGGTGAAATTTCTCACAACCAAATTGTATGGCAAATAATTCTTTCTCAATCTGTGCGTACTTTTCCTGTACAGGTGTTAAAGTTTTAGAACTATACGCAATAGGCTGTTTGTTTTGCAAAATCACTGCCCCTAAAGCTGATTTTGACGAGTCGACGGACAATACTGTAGGAATTTTTGGGTTATAGTGAGCTAAGACAGGAGCATTTGTTATTGCGTTTTTAAGAGATTGAAAACTTTTTTCACAATTTTCATCCCAGACCCAGACAGAATCTTTTTTCAGAAGATTTCGCAAAACTTGAGTTTTTTCTGACATATTTTGTATAAAAGGACCTAAATAATTGATCATACCTAAGACTCTTTGCAATTCTTTGACATTAGTTGGTGTTGGCATATTGACAATAGCTTTGACTTTTTCCTGATCGACCTTAGCACCATCCTTACTAAAGACATAACCTAAGAAACATACTTCTTTGACTGAAAATTTGCATTTATCTTTATTTAATTTTAAATTGACTTCTCTTGCCCTCTGCATGACTTTATACAATCTTTCATTATGGATTTCTTCAGTTTCTCCATAGACTAAAATATCATCGACAAAAACTAGAACTCCTTCAATATCAGCGAAGATCTCTGTCATTACTCTATGAAAAATCTCTGACGCAGCATTTATACCATAGGGTAATCTTAAGTAACGATAACGACCAAAAGGTGTTTGAAATGTGCATAGATCTGAGCTTGCATTATCTAATTTTAACATCCAGAAACCAGAAAAAGCATCTAGATGTGAAAAATGTGAAGCACCTTTTAATATCGACCTAATTTCATCAATACTTTTGAGAGGATAACGCTCTCGTATTATATATTTGTTTAAATTCCTAGGATCAAGACAAATTCTTAACTGACCTGACTTTTTGACTGTGACAACGACTGAATTTACCCATTCGGTAGGATGTGTGACTTTTTCTATGACATTCATCCTTGACATGCGATCCAATTCCTCTTTTAATTGACTGTATAATCCAAATGGAACTTTTCTGGGAGGATCGACACATGGTACTGCATTCTGGTGAAGCTTCAAGCAACAGACAGGAGGTAGACATCCAAGACCCTGAAACACATCGTTAAATTCTTTTAGTATTTGACTTTGTGACATAGTATTGTTGACGGCAAAGACTCTTTTTAAAACACCTATGTCAATGCATGTAGGTAGACCTAAGACTGTAGCACAATTAATATTGGCTATGAAAAATTTTATACTTTGTTGACAGTCATTGAAATGACAAATGATATCACATTGACCTAAAATTTCTATGGAAGATCCATCAAAACTTTTTACATTAGCATGAGACTTTTTGATAATTGACTTTGGTAAATTTAATGTTTTAAATGTATTATATGATAAAATATTCAGATCTGCGCCACTGTCTAAAATGCATTTGAGCTCTTTATTGCCTACAAATTCACTAAGGCACCAAGATTTGTTAGAATGTGACATATCATCATTATATTTTACCATTCCTATGAAATAATTTTCAGAACTTGACATAGACTGCTCTCCGGAGGACTCTGTTGACTCTAAATTTCTGACATTCTTGTTAAAAAAGCAAAATTTTGAAAAATGGTTATAACGGTTACAAGTATTGCACTTAACTCCTTGAGCGGGACATTTGACACGATGATGCTGACCACACCTTCCACAGGCGCTGTTTTTGGCATTGCGATGACTTGTGTGTGGACTTTGACTCCGTTGCCTTGAAGAGATGACTGGATTACTGTTTTGACGGGGTGACACATTTTTGTTCGTAGGACCTCGGGATCTTGATCGCTGTATCCGCATGACATTGTCAGAACTATAATGAATATTTTCTATTTTTTGTGCATTTTCCTGGGCCATGATAACAGTTTTTGCAAGTGAAATTGTTCTTTCCAACGTTGGGTTATTTTCTTGTAGTAATCTCTGACGGACGTTTATTAATTTTGGGCACATGTTTGCAATAAAAATATCTCTGATGAGGGAATCTTTTAACTGTCCAAATTCACACTTGTTTGACAGATTTTGTATGTCAGTGAAGAAATCATCAATGGATTCGTTTTCTTTTTGAAATCTAGTGAAAAACGAATGTCTGTTCATGGTTAGACTTTTCTGTGGCTCGAAATATTTGTTAAATCTTGTTTTGACTTCCTCGAGAGTCACTGTTTCTATGTCGAGATTGAATGAATTATATATTTCCACTCCTTTTTCACCAACCGTGTGTAGGAAAATGGCTACCTTACGTTTTTCTGTGGCGGTGTCGAGATTAGTAACTAACATAAACATAGTAGTAGTAGTAGCTAACATAAACATTTGGAATGCCTGCCACCATTTTTTCCATTCTGATGCGCTGCCGTGACTGTCTGTTTTACAAATCTTCAGAGGACTTACGTTGTTGAACACGTTTTCTGTACTCGTGGTCGCCATGCCGGTTGCAGTTTTTTCTTGACGCGTAGACATGTTGAATATTGATTTGGAATACTGACTAATTACTGTGATGACGACGAGGATTCTGACACTCTGACACCATATTAGGTATAGGTGCTGTGATATCAATAAAATATGGATGATAAATTTATATTACGACTTTAATATTTTAAGACAATACAATGATGTGTCGGACGCCATAGCAAGAAGAGAGAGAACACAGACCAAGACTATTGACAATAAGTATAAACTAGGAACATTGATATGACCATAGACTATGACTAAGAAACTTTCGGTGTGTGAACTGTGAACCACTGTCCAATGTCCATTATCAACACAATGCTATTCGTGTAGGGGCGGCATATTATAGCCTAATGGCGGGATGCTAAGTGCCATGTTGTTGCTTTTTAGTGTGGCCCTCCTGTGGTATAAGTAACAAACCCCAGCATTGTCATTATTCGAGATGCATTTAGTTTTTAATTTCGATCATCTATTCCTCGAGGTGATATCACAATGAAGCTGATAAAGTCAGACCATAGCCTATTTATATTTAAGAGCTTAGCACATAATTTTCAATACCTCTATCACAGGAGACTATTAAAGTTAGATTAATCATTTTAAGGTAGCTGGCTTCAAATCAAATCAAATCAAATCAAATCTGTTTATTTGCATGATTGTAGGTATACAGTAGGTCTTAAAATTAAAATCATTTGTCGAGCCACAATCTGCCAGGATTGGCATGCAAAATTTACAATCAAAATCTTACTGAAAATCCAATATTACTAATGAAAATACAATATTAAAAAGAATTATTCCTACATCTTTAATGTTTAACTCAATAATATACACGTAATACATAGGTTAAAAGTTAGTAACATTAACTATAAAATTAAACTATATCTAAATTAAAAACTACATATCTAAAGTAAAAACATGAAAATTACTAACTTAATGTAAAACTATACTTAGAAATATCATCAAATTAAAATAACTAAAATTAAGAAGTAAAGTACCTACTTATCAAAATTTTGAGCCTTAGGTAGGGTGCCCATTATGCAGGCAGCATTCCCGCGTTGAATAGCTATTGAAAGTCGTTGCGCGAGAAAGCTGCCCGCGCGAGGGTCGCCTGTTGCCTCCCTAAGGCGTTTGCTGAGGTCCTTGTGGAGCCCCCGGGCACCCTTGCCCCACGGACCCAGTGTCTCGACGCCAAACGGGACAAATTCGTATTGGGCGCCGAGACAACTGTATTTATTTATTTTTTGGCGCTCTCGCGCGTCCGCCGCAGCCCCGGCTCGTGCACTGGTCGATTGTTTATAGGATGCTGCCAATGTATCGGCACACGTAGCATCCCATACCAGCGCACGGCCCATTCTCCACGGGATCAACGACATCCCGTCGGGGCGCTTGCCATCGTTACGCACGATCTGGGGCTCCAGAGCGGCGGGAACGTTAGCACTGACGAGCGCCCTTCTCAGGATGTCGTTAAGCGCGGAGTGGCGAGATAAGCGGCCGGCGCCCGAGGAGCAGGCGAGTCCGTGATGGCCGAGGCGATCCACGTGGGCTCCGCAAGAGGCACATTCGTGCGCTACGCATAGTGCAGCTCCAAGCCGGAGAGCAGCGGCAATGCGTAATGATTCGGGGTCGATCAGTGTGCCAGTATTCGGTGAGGGGTAGGCATGGAGCCAGTGGCCTGACTCTGGTCTAGAGGATGCCAGTAGCCTTGCCCGGTCCCTGCCTACAGCGGCGTCGATGAGGGAATCTCGTATTGAGACCGATATTATGTCGTCCCAAGCTCTCTGGATCTTCGGTCGGGTCGGGAAATTTGGATTCGGTCCTGCTAGCCAGGCATTCTTGGCCTCATCCGAGCACGCAACCTCGCAGTTTGTACCCACAGGGGCTTTAAGGATTTTACCTGCGAGATCGGAGGTGCTATGGATTGAGGCCAAGAATGCTGGCAGCGCAATGCCTGAAATTTTTCGGATTCCTAAGCCACCGTGTCTAATCGGTAAGGTAGCTTGCGTCCATGCCTGCTCATTTAATTGAATATTTAGTATGGATTCTAACTGTGACTTTAGAAGCTGATCAATTGGCTGAACTAGATCGCTGTGTTTCCATATAGGACAGCAGCGGAGTAAATACGTGAATTTTGGAACAAAACAACAGAATTTTAAAATAAAAAGAGCAGAGTGGCTGCTAATTTTAAGTAGGCGGTCCGAATGGTTCTTAAATTTAGATATCAAATTTGTTAGAACAGTAGGGATGGCTTCATTCAAAACAGGCGATCCAAGGAGATGTAGACTCTCTTTGGATACAATCTTTATATTAGGCGCGACGTTAGTAAAATTTTGAAGATATTGAGCTGCAATAGGAGAATCTAGTGAATCAGAAATATACAACTCGCATTTGTTAAAATTTAGTTCAAGGCCAATATCTTTAAATTTGTTATTAATTTGAATGAAATCTGATAGGACCGTCTGTGAATCACCACCTAGTGTGCCATCGTCAAGGTACCATACATTTAATTTTGAATTTAGACATGAAATGTGTATAATCGAATTTATTGCTAAACTAAATAAAGCCGGGCCGAGGGGATCACCCTGCTGACAACCTACTTCCGAAAGGATTTCGTTATTTTTGTGTAATAATTTTGATGGTTCGTGATAACATTGTAATAAAAAATTATAGATTTCGGGAGCTGTTAATTTAATTTCGTTCAGCAGAGTGTCCCTATTTACTGAATTAAAAGCATTTTTTACGTCTACTTTTAAAAGTACCTCGCAAGACACGCTCTGCGTGAAAGTGCGCACGGCATGCACGGCTGCTTCACAGCCGCCACGGGTACCGAAACCTACTTGGATAGGTTCAAAAACATTTTGAAGTTCATTATATTAAAATATTATATTAATATTATATTCATTCATATTAAAAATGTCAATAGAATTATTAAACTATATTGTCATGCAAGCGTCTATTATTATATTTGTCCCGATAGAATTTTGAATATAAGTATTACAAATTAGAAGAATTCCTATCATAACCTACCGATAAAATAATTATGATTTGTTTTATTGTGTCACATTTCAATTAATCACACAAATAAAGAAAGTCATTCACGGAATAGAAACATTTATCCAGGAGCCAAGTAAATAAACGATTTTTAAATGGTACTAGTGGTAATGTTTTAAAGTCGTTTGGTAACTTGTTGTAAAGTTTAACACACATAGCATAACTACTTTTTTTGAAGTGGGTGCTCTTTGGCGGATGCTTTATGACCAGGCGATAGACTTCAGAACCAAATACCAAATTGAATAAAAAGATCATCCTGCTTCTGCTCTTAAACTGGCCCAACTCACAAACCCAACAAAATACCAGTCCTCCATTAAAATAATATTCCCTATTTCCATTATCGGATGTGTAATCACTGCTTGCGATTTGAATCCCCTCAGTCTTCCGTGTCTCTGGTACGCAGGACCGGAGTAAACGGACAGCCTTTGACAGGGCACAAGCTGGCTTATTAAACTAAGTACTATTAGTCTCGGAAATGCAAAATTTCAAGTTGGGCCACTTTCGCGGGCCCGTTTATCAATGTAACGGGTTCGTAAAGGTTTGATAAGGGGTATTAATCTTTAACTAAATGTGGTATTTTACTAATTCTATGTTTTTATAAATGTGAAAGTTTATTCGTTTGTATGTTTGGTTGTCATATTATGGATGAGCACATGGATTATTTTTTATCTCGGGAAAATATGCGTTTTCCGAGAGATGTGTAAAAACCGTACCGTACCGTACGGGTCTGAAGCCATAATTATAAATGCAAAAAAATATGGAAGAATCGAAAATGGCAAAGTAGGTTTTTAATTTTAGATATCAATAAAACGAGAACAATTAAATTCGAGACCAAAATGTGTACACAGTATGCGCGCTTAAACCTCAGACCAAAGTATTTTTACTTACAAAATCCCTCTACATCCATGCGCAAACACAGGTGCACTCTCTACTCCCTCTCTCTCAGAATCCAATGGAAAGACAGCTCCAATAAGATCGGAAGAGTTGCTTGCTCTCCAAAGCACAGGGGTATAACACCAATTTCCAAGCTCCAGACTAGTATTGTACTAAGAATTTCCTGATAGAAAACCCCTATATTAAATTTTATTGGCCCGACTCGGGAATCGAACCTCGTGAGCTGCAGTCGAAAATGCTCACCACTAGACCTACGAGGCAGATCTAGTGGTGAGCATACTACACTATACTATGTACCTATTAAGGTACTTGGAAGGTACTTCCCTGTAGTCTGTATATCAGCCGAGATCAAGTGGGCGAAGACCTCGAGATGCATCTTACAAATGGAACAATGGTGCCGCATTGTTGCCAGGTTAAGTGGACGCTTACCATATCTAGACAAAACTGTTCCTAATGCATACATCGGATACTTAAGGGAAGACTAAGCTTCGTTCTGGCTTTGGACGAAAGATCGAAGATTTTCTTTTAACATGTAAGTAATTAATAGGTATCCTTTTGGGTTGCGTTTGTGTGCAGAAATCTACTTCTATGTGGTCATAGTCTTTGTCATATACCTAAATTTTATATGTTTATTATGTCGAATTAATAAAAAAAACAGTTTTCTGGCTTTTGGGGATTACAAAAATACATGATCAGATAAAATAAAATATCATGCCCAGATTAATACTAATTATTACAATTACTTAATCGTTTTTTGATAGTGAGGAACATTGACCCATTTTAATGAATAAAAATAACAGCAAGAATTGATTATATACTGCAATTAACAAATATGATAAGGTTTCTTTGGTCAATTAAATTAACTTGAGGTTCTTTTATAAAAATAAGAGACTAAGTTTATGTGTTTTCTCCTTTTTGTGGTCTATTATGTCGAATCAGCGTGGTCGACCCAAAGTATATCAAATCGTGACCTCTCGTTATACAACTAGAATGTTAAAAAGTAAACACCCAGTAATTTGATGAGAACGAACGGTTTGAAAGAATAAAAACAGACGTCAAAAAATTCTCACAGTGACTTAACAGAATAGCTTTGCCTTTTTGTTTCAACGACATACAAAACTCTACTTTGTTTTGGTTTACTTTACGATTCAAAATCGATTGTCGACTTTAACTGACATGTGACGTATTGAGGTTGCGTGTGCGCAGTTCGTGCAAAAACGCAATGAGATCATCGCAGTGTCATTTGGACGTGACGCGTAGATGTGGCGTGCGATGTCGGTCGTGATTTGAGCTGTTGATTCGCTGTTGATCCGCTGATGATGACGGATAGCGTCGTGGCGCTTGAATGAGGCTTTTTTGTAATCACTTTAGTTGGGAGTGGCCGATGACTGGGCTTTTTAGGACCGTACAAGTCAAAGTACGGTATACCTACCCAAAAACAGGTTAACTTAACTTTTAGTTACTTAGATATTTTTTAACGCAGGATAGTATTATGCTTAACCCATCGGTCAGGGCAAACCGAGAGGCTATGTGGGGGCTGTCGGATGCAAGTAAATCCTGTGTTTTGCCACGGAGGATCATCTGGCGGGAGTACGGGATTCACTTGAGTATTTACAACGCTCTCGCCACTCGACCCAGCGTGACCTCTGCCGACTCAAGGCCTGAAGTAGTTTTTCGTACAAGCAAACAGTAGCGCCAACTATCTGTCAAAATCCTTTAGGTGGCTGCTGAGCGAATTACAGCATGGCCTTACTGTTGGTGGCAAAACAAGCATTTTTGGCACCGACGAACTGGCGATATTTTTTTCGCCCAGTCCGCCCTGTCTATAGGGTATATTATGTCTATTCCTACCTACTATTTTACCGTTATTACTGATCAGTATTGAATCCGAAAAATATTTATATTTTTTCTATCAAAAAAATAAATAACTTTTTCATTCAAATACATCTACTTAATCAATCGTGAATGATTTTTGAATGATCTGAGATTGAAACCGATAGTTTAATGAACCTTCTATTTGACGAAGGCAATACGGCAATTGGTAGCAATGGTTGTTGAGACTTTGAAAATTATTAATAACGACTTCATTCGTTAGCAATAATAATTACGTACGCCTACTTGATTGAAATACGTACCCCTACTACATAAATACGAAGATTAGTACAACGGAATTAGCATTACTTATGTCATAAATCAAATATACCTGTATGCATGTCTTTATTCTTACATATGGACAGGTATATTCTGGAGTTCTTGTTTATGTAAGACATATTATAGTTATTCCAAAAACATAAAATCAGGTTATTTACACCTAAAATTACAGGTCAATGTAGGGTAGGTACTATCTGCGTGCTGGAATAGTTTCATGAAGGGAGCAAGTAGCTACCTATTATGATTGTTGGTAGCCCTCTTATCTCATCTATGAAGACGGCTCCTGATATAATAAGGGTTCGAAGTTTCACTGTCTGTTAGCGAGATAAATAGAGTACCTATTCGAGAGCATTCCACAACATTCTAGAACATTCCGGAACATTTTCAGAAATAGGCCTTGAACGTTCGGCATAATCCCTCAACAGAAATCACTGTGCAGGGGCATACCAATATCAACTCCCTCAGCAAAGGGGAGTATCTATAGTTTGTAAAATGATCTAGAATCGAATAATGTGTTTCGAGTTTCAAATGACTTCCATACTCGTGGTATAAAATAAAACTACTTACATAGTTATTTAGCTTTCAATTTATGGGATGGAAGTAATTTGTAAATCAACATTGGAGTATGATTGGTTTATATGCGATGATTGGGGCTTAGAACCGGCCGAAGAATGCATTTTGTAGATTTTAATAGCTGTCGATTTAAAGACGCAAGACAAGCTCGCGAAGTATAAAATTAAGTAATTAAGGGGAGAAGTCCCTAATTGGAACGTATGTATGAGGTTTTTGTAAAAGGATATTGTGTAATTATCGGTATAAATAAACGCTGACTGACTGTATAAAAACGTACAGCTGCAAAACAAAAAAAAGCTTACAAGTTACAGATCTATCCACTAGAAATAGGAAAGGGTTTTCCAGAAGTGTCCTAAGGGAGGGAAATAGGAGCCCGGGCCGCTAGTCATATAAATTGCCTGTTTAATTATTTACATCAACTAATTCCAATTACCTAATATCAATTGGAAACTGCTTGATTGTTTATCTTTTGATAATTTAGTAAGTGATCAAATGCATCATATAGAATAAATGCGATAGAGCCTATGCGCCTTTGAGAGGGTTTTATGAAATTAATTCGTCATTAAGTAATAAATAATTAATAAAACCTATAAACATCCGAAGCGTGTACTATGATAATTATTACAATGCGTATAAATGATGAAAAGTTGGAGACGGATACAGTCGAAACTAACTATACTGGGTAAGAAAGAAAACTCTATTAGTGAGAGTATTTTCCAGGTCCCGTCATTTTTCCCTTCTAACTCGAAACTCGGGTTAGTGAGAAACCTATATAAGAGAAAAAAGATCGCGTCCCTTGAGCTCTCACTTAACCGGGTTTGGCTGTATAAAACGGAGAGATAAAAATAATAAAAATATAACAACTCTTTAAAACCATTACACTTATATTATAATAATTACGAGCGTTCGTCTAATAGGTCGTTGCGGTGTCGTTGACCTTAGCATATGATTGCATGGAGACCACGTGACAAATCTGTGGTTACTCGAGTAAGAGGCAATGAGCACTTGCGGTCGCAGTGGTATGAATCGGAAGGTAGTTCTGCGGACAGCATATCGATACTCGGAAGTGAGGAAGTAAGAGATCATCTTTCTGGCAACCTCTTACTATAGGTAAAATAGAACCGGGAAGCATCGCAAGTCTGCTATACATACATTCTTGATGGAGGTACCTAAGATGCGTCGTTAAGGTCTGGAAACCCCTCTCGACCTCTCTCTTACATACCACATAGACCAATGCTCTGCACCTTAGGCTACAATTATGAGGTGTCAACAACGCGAGCAAACGAGCGGGTGGGTTACCTGATGGTAAGCGATCACCGCAGCCGCCCATGGATATTTCCAGCAGCAGAGGAACTGCAAATGCGTTGCCGGCTCTTAAGGAAGTTTATCCGTCCCTTGAATAACTCCATAGTTATAGTTTTGAGGGAACACTGTTGCTGGTAGCTGGTTCCATACATGCATCTGCGTGAAAAGAATGGTCTCGAATACCAGGTGGTTCGATGGTTTTTTCCCATTTACCTAATACCAGTGAAACCACGTTGCTTCACCACTTATTTGGGTTCTTTAACAAGATCTCGAATAGGTTCTTAATAATAAATAATTTATACTACTCGTATTACAGTAATTATATTATTTTTATTTATTTATTTATTTTTATTATTTATGCACCAAAACAACATATAAGAAAACAGACAAAGAAATATAAATGCATAGGATAGCTTATCTCTATATAAAGAAGAGATTTATTTCAGCTACCCTAAGTGTGAGTAAGGTGAAGAGAAAAATGGGATACTATTATTATTAACAGCATCAATAGGGTGGGGATTACCGTAATCTTAAGTATACCGCCAAATATTGAGGATTTGGTACAGCGGAAGCGAGTCGGCAACTTGTTAGATACTGGTTTCATTATCACACTTTTGACGATCAGTCGATAAGTGGTACGACTTTGTAACACGTTAATGTATAGTAAATACAGCTGGAACCCTTTTCGAGAGTTTACGGCTACTTAACTGGCGGAAATGACATTGTAAAGTAAGCTTGGACTGATAAAAACCTTTATTAATGCTAATGAGGATCTCGTTCCGCGTATTTGTTTATTTTGTCACACGGTTCCTAAGCATAAACATTTATTTTGTTTATTTAAATTTTTAAATAACTGCATTACGATACGATAAATACAGGATATAAATGCTTTGGGTCTGTAGTTTTTAACATTTAAACAAATAGCTTTTGTCCTACGAATATTTTAAATTGATGCAATATAAAATTTCAGTATGTTTAAGGGATGTATGTACGTTCATTACTCTGTACCGTCAGTCGCCTCGCTTATAGCTGGTGCGGTATTTGTTACGCAGAATAATAACACATCAGAGAAATCAAAATAATTTGTATAAATTGAAGTACCTAAATAAAGTGAAGTTAAGCTAACTTTAAGTGTTGCAGAAATGATATTCTAATCCGTGCCACCTAAATACCTATCCAAATCTTAATCTAGCTTTAACTTATTTAATCTTCGGCAAACCAATTTAACTTTCACTGTATTTTTTGTATCCCGCAGGCAATGGTTATACAATACTATCTGTTACTAATACTATCTGTTTCAAATTGAAGTTTCAATTTCAAAATGAAAGTTATTTTCCATTATAGTTCTCCGGGCTTGTCAATGAAATTGTTTTTATTTAGATTTTTCTTTGCTGGCAGTTTCACTATGGTTTTTATAATGGTAGAGAAGAGATAGCTTACCGACGAGTACCATGGCCGTGAAATAAAAACTAAAGCCTATAATAAGAGCCTGATCAAACTAGCTCTAAAAATAGGAGTTAATATTAAACAATTTTGAACACCAATTCACATACGAAACATCATGTTGGAAGCGTCTGACTGCATAGGTTTTATGAAAATTACAACTTTTAGAATAATTTATATCTTTGAAACCGCCCCAAGTAACACAAAAGTACTGCATATCAACTGATTTACCGTCCACATTGGAAACTTTAGCTGCAAAACGTGCTATATAATAGCTGAATAACAGCTGAATAGAAGCATCCTCAGAAGATATAACTCTGATTTGGGCACAAATTATTCAGCAACTAGCTGATTAACTGCCCACAACTGCGTTATATCAGCATTAAATAAGCATTAACAAAGGTAACAGTCGCCTCAAGAGCTGAACATTGGCTGATAAGGAGAGTGTATGTTACCTGTTATGCAGCTCAAACTACAAACCAGCACCCTCTTTACGTTTTTATTCAGTTAAAAGAGAACGAGTGGCGGAATTGTGAATAAATATTACTCCATATATTATTCCTCGATATTCTGCATGCAGTGTTCACTAAGAGTGACATATCTAGATATTTGAAGTAAAAATTTAATTCATTTTCGGTTGTGTAACTTGTATTTGTTTATTAGTGTCTGAAATTTGATAGGGAAAGCAAGTTTATCGTCAAATATCATATACTTTTAGACCAAAATTTTCACGCGCTCTCGAAATAGAACTGTTTTCTTGGAAATTCTATTATAAAATGGATTGTGATATTGTTACGTGCTGGGTTCGACGATTTGGAATAAAACACCTGCTGATCCTTGATGAGACTTTATTCAGTACTTCCAGTATCCAATATCCCTGGTCTTCCTTGTAGTTCGCTTCCTCTTCGCTCTTGATCGCTTGGTTCGCTGTTCACCTTTCTCGTCCCTCAGTCAGACTGACTCGTCGGTGCGCTGCTCGCTTTTTATATACATCTGAATCGAGTCTCGAACATTCCACCCTCTTTATTTATCGGAAAGGGAAGATCGTTCGAGAAGTCGGAACTAGAAACCCATTGTTCAGAGAGGTCACTGACCCCTCAAGTTGTTTACAACTTACGAGTGGTATTTCGGCAGTGAGATTATAAACCTTATGGCGCTTGTCATAGGGTTTATTTGTAACACTGCCCTCCTCTTAGCGATGCTCGTCCCGAGCATCACTGTTGCTCCCGTGATGTCTCGCCAGGCGATCGATGTGTACCACCTTAAATGCACCTCTTGGTTGACGTTGAATCCTATACGTGACATCATTCATACGGGTGACCACTTTGTATGGACCCTCCCATCTGGTTTGCAATTTTGGAGACTTCCCTTTCCGACGAGTCGGATTATGCAGCCATACTAAGGCGCCTTCTTCGAATCCGCTCGTGTTTGATTTACGGTCGTATCTGGTTTTCATTTTCTCGCTCGATTGCAATCCGTTTTCCCGAACTGAGGCATGTATCTCCCGCATTTTTTCCTTCAGGTTGGCAACGTAATCCTGAATGGTGCAAGGTTCGTCCGGTGATCCTCCCGTCAATAAGTCTATTGGCAACCGGAGTTCCCTGCCATAGTTGACAAACGCCGGAGTTGCCTTAATGCTCTCATGCTCTGCTGTCCTGTAGGCGAGGAGGAACAGTGGGATGTACTTGTCCCAGTCTCTCTGATGGGTGTCCACCAGTTTAGCCAAATGTCTTTCAAGAGTCTGATTAAATCTTTCCACCATTCCATCCGACTGCGGGTGGTATGCAGTTGTGCGCGTTTTATGCAGACCTAAAGTTCTGCATACTTCCTGAAACACTTGTGACTCAAAGTTCCTCCCCTGATCGGAGTGGATCTCCAGCGGTACACCAAAACGACATATGACCTCCTCGACTAGCTTAGTTGCAACGGTTGTAGCTTCCTGGTTAGGTATGGCAAACACTTCTGGCCACTTAGTGAAGTAGTCCATAACAACCATGAAGTATTTGTTCCCCGATTCCGTCACAGGAAATGGCCCGGCTACATCCACAGCTATACGTTCCCAAGGTGCACCAACGTTGTACAGTTGCAGGTTACCCCTACTCCTTGTCTGTGGTCCCTTCACAGCAGCGCAAGTGGTACATTTACGGCACCAAGCCTGCACATCTTCCCGACAATGAAGCCAGTAGAACCTCTCTCGTACCTTCGTTAGTGTTTTCTTGACGCCAAGATGGCCTCCTGAAACACCGTCATGCACTTCACGAAGGACATCGGGTACTTTGGACCTCGGAACAATTATCTGAAGATGGAACTCCCTGCCATTAGTCTTCTCCCATTTCCGGTAAAGTATTCCATTCTGTAGAATAAGACTGTTCCACTGAGCCCAATACGCCTTAGTGACAACACTCGTAGGTGCAACCTCACTCCATGTTGGTCTAGCGTCCCCCCTTTTCTTCCACCCGATGATATGCCTCAGATCATCATCGTCCTCTTGAGCCATCTTCATTGCATTATCCTCCCAGGGTCCTAAGGGACTCGTCGTGGTAAGTTTCAACGTCGCTTCCATGGACTCCTGTTTGATGCAATGTCTACAGTCTTCCGGGCATGGTCTTCGTGAAAGTGCATCTGCATTTCCGTGAGACTTCCCACTGCGATGTTGAGTCTCGAAGTCATATTCCTGGAGTTGTTCGATCCATCGAGCGACCTGACCTTCCGGATTCTTAAATTGCAGTAGCCATTTCAGTGCTGCATGATCGGTGCGTAGTAAAAACTGTCGACCAATGAGGTATTTGCTGAAGTGCTGTAACGTTTTTACCACGGCCAAAAGCTCTCTTCTTGTCACACAGTAGTTCCGTTCCGGTCTCGATAGGGATTTGCTAAAATACCCAATAACGACTTCTCTATCGCCCTGTTTTTGCGAAAGCACTCCTCCAATCGCCGTATTACTTGCATCTGAATCGACGATAAACTGTCCCTCTGGTCGTGGGTAACCCAAAATTGGTGTTTCACATAAGCATTTCTTCAGATTTTGAAAGGAATCCTCGCAGGCTTCATCCCAACAAAACTGTCGTTTCTCTTCCGTTAGTTTGTGTAATGGTCTTGCGATCTCCGAAAACCCCTTGACAAAACGCCTGTAGTAGGAACACAAGCCCAAAAATGCCCTGACCTCTGTCTTGTCTTTGGGGGTGGGCCATTTTTTAACCGCTTCAACTTTCGCTGGGTCAGTTTGTATGCCCTCACAAGTGATGACATGGCCAAGATAATTCACTTCGTTCCTGAATAACTGACACTTCTTCGGGTTCAGTTTTAAGTTCGCTCCATATATTTTTGCGAATACGCGTTCCAAGTTTCGCAAATGGTCCTCGAAGTCCCGACCCATGACAACGACGTCATCCAGATATACCAAGCAGGCGTCTCCTACTAACCCTGCTAGCACACACTCCATGAGTCGTTCAAAGGTGGCAGGCGCGTTGCACAAACCAAATGGCATGACATTGAACTGCCATAATCCTTTTCCTGTTGAAAACGCTGTCTTCTCCTTGTCTTTTGGATGGATTTCCACCTGCCAGTAACCAGATTTCAGGTCTAGAGTCGAAAACCATTTCATGCCACTCAAGGTGTCCAGAGTGTCATCTATTCTGGGTAGCGGGTAACTGTCCTTCTTTGTGATGTCATTGAGTCGCCTATAGTCCACACAGAACCGTGTGCTTCCATCTTTCTTTTTTACTAGCACAACAGGCGAACACCATGGACTTGAGGATGGCTCAATGATTTTGTTCTTTTCCATTTCTAGCAGCATATCCTTGACTTCTTTCTCTTTCGCTATCGGTATCCGTCTTGCCCGCTGACGGATGGGTCTCTCGTTGCCGGTGTCAATTCTATGCTGTACTAACGACGTTCTTCCCGGGTTTCCTTCCTGACTAGAAAAGATGTCCGCGTAGCGTAAAATAAACTTCTTAGCCTTGATGCTTTGTGAATAAGTCAGGTTACTTTTGCAGTCTCTAAGGAGTTCATTGACTGTAGAATCATTCCAGGAACCTGCTTTATCCGAGCTTGGCATTGAAGTGCATTTCTTCAGCCATACAACTTCCTCGCACTTCCCGATGATGTCTCCCTTATTAAAGTTGATCTCGTGATCTTCCAGATTCAGAACTCTTACAACAGCTTTATTGCTGCCATTGACAAGAGTTCTTGCTGTCATAAATCTCCGAGACACCGACTTTTGGGGGTTGTCCTCAATTAACACGCATCTATCCTCCTTGGTGGTATTAGTACTTGGTAGCTTTACCAACACATGAGCCTCCGATCGGCTAGGAATGATTATTTCCTTAAGACATGTTACTTTTCCATTGGCGCCACCAAGTATGAAGATTTCTTCTTCACCACATTTAAAAACTCCGTCAGCCACATTGATTCTACAGTTGTATGTCTTCATAAAGTCCAAACCCAAGATACAGTCATCCATAATTTCAGCCACGATGACGTTGTGCGTATAAGATGTCTCCCCTATATACATCCTCACTGATATTTCACCCAGGACGGGTATTGACTGGCCGGAGGCTGAAAGAAGTCGACAGTTGATTTGCTTCTTGTTCCCCATTACAGGTTTCAGGAGGTCCGGCCGTACTATTGTCCTGGAGGCACCAGTATCTAACGTCATCCTGCAGTCAGTTCCGTTTATGGTGCCAGCTATTACTAAGTTTTTCCCGTTGCATGCCTGAGAGATCACCGTTGCTGGGGCTTCCTCCGTGCCAGCCAGTACTCGCCCCTTAGTTCTGGCTGTTACTCGTTTCCCTGATTTTTAGGAGACCCTGTATCCTCACTCCTCTTCTTCAGCTCCTCCAAATATTCCTCCACTTTCTTTAATCTGGACATCTGTGACTCTTTCTGTGAGCAATTCAGCTGCAGATGCCCTCGTTCGCCGCATTTATAGCACACAACACCAAGGTTCTTCTTGAATGAGGTCTTGACCTCTCTCACCTCCTCTGATACTTCTCGTAGCTTGTGAACAGGTGTTTGCCGAATGTCGTGTCGCACTGCTTCGACTTCCAAGGCATGCGCCAACGCTTCCTTTAACGAGGCATGATGGCGAAGCCTCACGGCAGCTCTTACCTCCAGGTCTCTGATTCCATCGACAAATGCTTGCACGGTATTTGCAGTTGTCATCTTGTCATCGGCCGATGGATACGCTTTCCGCACGAGCTTTTCGATTTCCAACGCCCATTGCTGGAGCCCTTCTCCTGCTCGTTGAACTCTGTCGCGCAGCTGGGCGCGGAAAACATGCTCCAGATGTCGTTCGCCGTACCTAGATTCGAGTGCATCCAACAGCTCTTTATATCCACAACCCGAACTAGGCAGGGCCTCCAGAACGGTTAGAGCCTGCCCTCTGAGCGCGACAGTGAGGGCAGTCAGGCACTGTTCATCAGTCCATCCGTTGGCAGCAGCGACCGTCTGGAACTGGTGCCGGTATGCGGACCAGGAGGTGCTGCCTTCGTATGGGGGTACCTTCACATGCGGTCCCTGGACTGCACTCACTGCTCCACCTGATGTCCCCCTTGTGGCTTCTAAACGTACAAACTTCTTCTGCAGTTCGTTGAAGCCACACTTCATGTTTTCAACGTCCGTTCCCAGACTTGTGACCCGTTCGTCCATTAGATCCAGATCTTTCCGTATTTTGGCCACCATGCCGCCAACTTCGTTTACTGCAGTCAAGACGGTCTGCTGAACCTCTGCATGCTTCTCGTGTATGGCAGCAAACTGGCTGACCTGATTTTCCTGAATTGTTGTCTGATTCTCTTTTATTGCTGCCTGAGTTTCTTGAATCGCCGCAAACTTGTTGTCCTGAGCTGCAAAATGTAGTTGCATCATCCGTAGCAAACTGGATAAGTCGATGCTGGGCGTGGCTTGTTTGGAAGGCCTGGCCAAGTGGGCGGGGCCAGTGGGTGGAGCTTCCGATGAAGTAGGCGTGGCCTCAGGGGGCGTGGCCTGGTGGGCGGGGCCAGTGGGCGGAGCTTCCGGTGCGGTAGGCGTGGCCTCAGGGGGCGTGGCCTGGTGGGCGGGGCCAGTGGGCGGAGCTTCCGGTGAGGTAGGCGTGGCCTCAGTGGGCGTGGCCTGGTGGGCGGGGCCAGTGGGTGGCTCATGGTGGATGGACCCTACGAGCGCCGGGTCTTCCAGGTGCTCCACTGCAGGTGGACGGCTGGATTCCGCAGCACGCTGGGCCCTGGTCTTGACACCCTCGCTGCTGGAGTCGTCTCTCGGAGTCAATGGCATCTCTTCCAAATCGCACTTCTGACACCAATTGTTACGTGCTGGGTTCGACGATTTGGAATAAAACACCTGCTGATCCTTGATGAGACTTTATTCAGTACTTCCAGTATCCAATATCCCTGGTCTTCCTTGTAGTTCGCTTCCTCTTCGCTCTTGATCGCTTGGTTCGCTGTTCACCTTTCTCGTCCCTCAGTCAGACTGACTCGTCGGTGCGCTGCTCGCTTTTTATATACATCTGAATCGAGTCTCGAACATTCCACCCTCTTTATTTATCGGAAAGGGAAGATCGTTCGAGAAGTCGGAACTAGAAACCCATTGTTCAGAGAGGTCACTGACCCCTCAAGTTGTTTACAACTTACGAGTGGTATTTCGGCAGTGAGATTATAAACCTTATGGCGCTTGTCATAGGGTTTATTTGTAACAATATTATAAAAATGCCAGCAATTTATTAGTTACGGAACATTGAATTTGACGATAAGCTTAATTTAACTTATAAATTATTAAAAATCTTTATTAGAATTAAGACTTCCGTGAGTGGACATAATGATACTAGAAAAACGGCTTAAAACTCACTGTCACTTGGTCTGGATCGCCCGACCAGTTTCTGAACTGGTCAATAAGATCAATTAAAAATCTTTTCCAAAACCAGTAGATGTTTTCGCAGACAAACAAAAATATATAGTAAATATCATAAATATTATAGTTTAGCACATGGAAAATGGCGGACAAGCAATGTGAACCTTTATAATGCTTTAAGAGCTATAATAAGGTGCTAGGGGCATATTAATCAGCAACAAGTTGATACGAGTAGTTCCTGTGTCTAACAAGTCAGCTAGATTGATTTAGAGCTTGATAGTGGGTAACATATACGACAAAGCCCTATACACCCAATTAAACAGTTGTAAAATCTGTCAAAGATAACTTTTAGGCGTCCGTGGTGAACGTTTGGACATGAAATAGTACATTGTTACCCTAGGGATGAAAGTAACTTATTTAGTCCCGAGACGGGGTTTGGCGCCCGAGCGTAGCGAGGGGGCCTATAGTTCGAGGGACTAAATAAGTCTTTATCCCGAGGTAAACACTGTGCTTTTCATTACGAATATAAGGAAAGTCAAAATAAAAATAGAAATTAGCTAAAGAAAATTGAATAATTGTGTCAATAAAAATCACTGATAAACAGAAGCCTAAACAAAACTCTACAACTCGAAAAACAAATGCCGGATCGGATTGCCGCTTGCCACTTTTCCGCCTTTTTTTTTTCTTTGGCCTAGCCGGCGGGCTATGCATTTAGCTTTTTAATACTCAAGTATTGTCTATGATTGTCTATGAATGTCTATGAATCAGTTGTCTTTACTTTATGAATAAAGTCTATCTTTCTTCTTGTCTATGGATGCACTCGGGTATGTCGTGTTTCATTTGAACTCCAATAAAAATGTGACAACTAGTTTTTTTTAATTATTTGACAGCTGTCAGTTGAAAAAGATTAGAAAATAACTTTTCATGATCTTATATAACGGCATTAGCTGTTTAAACACCTACGAGAGTACAATTATTCAGCCCAAGTACGGACAAAGGCGTACAAGTGAATAGCTTAATACCAGTTTGCTGTAATTTAGCACCATATACGTTCACTTAAAGTGATAATGCGGGCTAGATAAGTGCAGTTATAAGAGTGCGTATAACAGCTGAATAAAACTGTGAAAGTTCAACTATATGCAGCATAAAGCGTTAATTGAATTCACAGAATAACTGATAGCATTATAATAACTCACATATGCTCTGTTAAAATGCAAACATTTGAAGGATACACTTGTGACCTCTTATTCAGAAGATAGCTTAGTTTCAGCCCAAAAAAATACTTAATTGCAGCTGACAGTACTAAAAAATGCTAAAAGCTGAATAACATGACCTGCGCACCTGATAGTAACGCTCGCAGCATTACAGCGGTGCCTTGGTGGTGCTTAATAAAGTCAATGTAAAGCAGAAAGCGTAATATTAGGCTTTTACAGTAATGGTGGACTCTAATAACTCTTCATAAACGCTTAAATTACCGATGTGGACCTCATGTGACATCTTTTAATGCAGTTTTGTGTTACTTGGGGCGGCTCTTAAAAATAAAAATATTGAAATTTTTTATTATAGATGTTCTACGATCTTTCCTAGTTTAAATCTTTGTTTGAACTATTTAATGGTAAAAAATACTAAAGGAAAACGTGAAAACCTTATTTTTGCAAAGTTGGATCTTGAGCATAAAAATTCCACGTAGATACGCGATCAATGGGGACTTTTCATCATTTAGTTTAATGGTGTTCCGAAGATTAATTTTTCATACCAATTTTCTACTCGTGCGAATTATTTATTTTTGTACTTACCCTTTCATTTCTAAATATACCAGACTATACTTACTTACTGCTTTTTGAGTAAGTATAAGATAAGACGTGTAAGCAATCTACTTGTATGAAGTGTAAGCAGCCTACTTGTATGTGGGTAAGTATTAGACAGGATGCATTCAGAATAACGAGGTATAAAGGTTAATCAAAATGTTGTGTGTCTGATTTGAAACGTACACATCCGAAACTGGTTATACGGTTATTTATAGTTTATTGCAGTTAACTGTTTTTAGATGAAATACATTCTCGGGCTAGCATGTTTGTGTACGAGAAAATTACAACTTGAGTTTCCGTTCGAACAACTTTTAGACGAGAAACTATTATAACTTCTAAGAATACCTTAAATGTTTATCAACTATAAATTATGTTTGTGTAATATTGCATTAGACCACTTGTCCTTACGGCTTTTATGAAACTGATTGGGCTTAAATTTTGCAAAGAAATATCTAAATAAGCATCACGAACGTCAGACAAAGTTACTTATATATTATTACAGTTTAAATAAAAATATTGAATTAAAAACGCATGTAAAACCGTACGTTTAGTAGTATTACATGTAATAAACAATGTAAGCTAATGACGGTTATTAGGCTATGGCCATGTGTCGACAGCATAATGAAGTTTATGTTACAGGTATGTACAAATTAGAGAACAGTTGGAGGGTCCCGTATAAATTGTTACATGTACATAATTTATAATCGCCGGACAACCCCAGACATACAACCTAATTAGTAATTGTATATTAATCATCACCACAATTTTGAATTGTTTAGTGCCTCCGGATGGATAGGTACTACCACAGTGTCATTCAATTTTTTATTTTATGTTCCACAGTGTCGCGAGTTCAATGGTATTTTCCCCATTTCCATAAAACGCGTCTAACCGTCTAAAAAATAAGCGTAAAATAGCGATGGATTAGATATCCGTGGCTATACCTACTCTGTGTTGTACTTCTCTGTCAACAGCAATTTGAAATTAAATGGAATGAAACAAAACACTGTATAACAATTCCACCTCTATTCACGTTTACTTATTTGTGACAGGTTAGGTTAGACTAGGTTAGAAGTTATATCTTCAAAAAACGGATGAAAAATTATGTTTTGGTCTATGAAGGGCATTGTACCTACACCGACGAGGTCTCAACTAATTTGATAATTACACATACACTATATCAAGACTATACATACACACTACAGTAGAGACAGTAGAGACAATAGTAGGTAGAGACTACACCAAGAGGGTCACTTCATACAGTCGCCGTGATTGTAAGCTCCTACCTACAGTTGGTTTTTCATTGATAAAATCTGAGGAACCCTAAAAATAGTTCCGCCGAGTGAATGGCGGGTTAAAATTAACGCGACAAGTAAGCGCCGGTCCTACTCATTAAAATATCTTGAGCTAATTAAGCAGCTTATAAAAGATGTAAAAGCATTTTTAAGCGTGCTTCTTTAAGTGACGTGACATCGTGTAACACGTTGTTAAGGCTTCTGGGGAATATTCGTGAGGAATTTCTAGCTATGCGCCGACTGTTTTAAGCGTCTACAGACATCCCAACATGTTGTTCGTTCGTAGTAAGTTTTATATCATCAAGGAACCGAAGAATTTAAATAGACCCCTTATTTAAGGATTTATATGCTGACAATAGTACCGTACTAAAGTCGTGTTGTGTTCTCAGATAGATGCTCCAAATGACAGTGACAGATTGGTGGTAACTTAATTACTCACATACGGGCGGTTCTCGGGTCTTGACCATTAAAAAAAGAAGGTATAGAATAGGGAGTTTAGATATACCACTGCAGTTAGTTAGGACAATACAAGGAGTAGAGTACATGACAGATTTGTTGCTAATGAATGAAGTGTTTCGAATCTTTAGTACTGTTTGATAATTTTATCCTCTCAATATTATAAATGTGAAAGTTTGTATCTTTTGGTGTTTGTTACCTATACTTCATAATCGATACGTATACGAACTAAATTGTTCGGAATAGAGTTCGGTGGTTACATACAAAGGATAACAGATTTACATAGTGCAAATTTAATCGATAGTTCCCGCCGAATTTCTGAAAACTAGATTCGAAGTAAAACGTAGTCCAAGCTAACCCAAATACGTCATAAAATACATAAAAAGTGGGCCAAGCGATTAATTTTAAAAACCGTGTCTAAGGCCTACTCTTAATTATTAAGAGCCAGGAAACGTGCCTTGTCGTAGATTCAACGGCATTCATTAAAGTTTTTTATTGCATTCTGTATAACAAATTGATACCTATTGATACGTATAGTGTGGTTAATTTAATTATTGTCGTTAGTTTCCTTGTCTGGATGAATTAATTTGCATTTGGTATGGACTTCATTCTTATGAATTTTTATTTAGATGTTCTCAATACATAGGAACCGGGACTTGTAACAGTTTGCGTGAGAATATATCTTTAACCGACTTCCAGCAATAAGAGAGGAAGAGAGTAATGAATTGAGTGATGATTACTGATGAAGATCTTTGATGATAGAAGTGATGATTCCTGCTTCTTTCTTATGATTATTGCTTCGTTGGTTTCTTTTAGATATGAAGATGAATAGATCTTTATTATGACCTGTCTGAAGTAGCAAGGATTTGCCTTGGAAGGCAATGTACGTCGTTTCAATGAAGTCCTTCTATTAATGATATCTGTATCTCTCTTTTATTTTTGGGTTATAATATATAAATACGACTTATAAGTTTCCCAAGTTTTCCTTTTACACCTATATAGCTTATAAAAGTCATGAGGCATTTTTATTATTTCTCGTTTCCGCGTCAGTTTCATTAGTGTATTTTAATGTTTGTTATAATTTATTTTTCATGTCCTAGTTATTTTCGCTGTTTTTCTCTATTTTTTGTACTGCGATCAATATTTCCTGATTTGGAATTTTAAATTACTTGAAATTAAGGAAATATAAAAAAAAAAAGATTTATACCTAAATAGACAGAAACACTATTAATTACAATTCGATACTCAATGACTGTTAATTTAGTCACGCAGGATGGGCGTGAAGAATTGTTATATTTTATGTTTTTGTTAATTTTTTATATATAATCGTATAGGTAAGCTTATAACGATTCTCTTTATTTAGATGTCAAGGGCAATAATTTCAAGCCCAATAAATCAATCTATTTTAATAAAGTTCTACGATCGAATCTTTGCAGCAACTTTTAATAAAAGGACTTTCGGTTATTCCTACCCTAGTAGGCGATTCGCTAGACTACGTTGCGTGAAGTGAAATGGCATGTATGATAATTGTATAAGCAGACGATATTGAAATCAAAACATTTTTGACGAATACTGAAAAATAATTTTACGACTATTGACATAGAGCATAAAATTGAATGTAGATCAAAACGCAAAATGGTCGACAATAGTGAAATTAAATTTACTTGGCGCAATAAGGTTGAAATATTATATTACCTATGTTGAAATACAATTTAATTTTACACCCTAAGTCTAAACCAATAGACGTAAAGTTAATTTTTCAGTGTTGTTTTTTTATTTAATTTCTTGATTCACTTCACTCAGTGTGTGAGAACGTTACGTGAATAGCCCCCCAAACTTTACCTTTATATTAGAAAGATGTGCGTGGGCGCAGTCGAGAAAAAAACCTTGAATATAGAGCACTCAATTCGTTTAAACCATATTGAGTTTCTTAATTGGATTTTGCAAATCGTAAACAGCGCAATGTTTACGCAAGCCAGACAGTTGGACAAACAGTTGGACGAATTACACGCATTGCTCCAAAGTACATAACGCAACTTAGTTGACAAACTTACTGACAAGCGGTATTACAATAAAGAGTACATTTGTAACGGATATACCAGACGCGTACTAAATGCGAAGCGATGTTGATATAGCATCAGAGATCGTTGTGCATGCAGAACAGGAGGATAATATACTGAATTTATTTTTGTCCCTCTCACTCCTACGAATACATTGGTGGGTACGACAGGCAGCGTTGCGGAAGAATATAAAAGAAAAATGACGTTTTAACTAATTAATTAAAAAACTAAGCCAGTTATCAAAAATTCGTTCAGAGTGTTTTTGGATATTATTATTACCGATAAATTAACACAAAAATTACAATTAAGTACATCCATTGTAAATTCTACTAAAAAATAGAAAAATAGAGATTTTGGAGCTATTGTGATGTGATGCTATGTAAGTATCAATCATAATATAAGGGTTTACTTTTCCTTTCCTAGTTAGTACGATACCATCCGTTTACCATCAGTGGCCTGATTATGTACCTTTCAGTTTGTTAGTTGTGGTGATCCTCACTGGGTTATTAAGTAAGAAAACGGAGGCAAAAATCCTATTTTTGTATTATTTTTTCACAAGTTACCAACCTAGATTGGTATAGTATGTCAACATACTCATACCATCCTAGTTGATAACTGCAAAAAGTAAATACAAAAATAGGATATTTGCTTCCGTTTTCTTAGTTAATAATCCCGTTAGGGTTATTAACTAACAAACTGAACGATACAGAATTAGCCCATACCATAGGTGAGATTATAAAAACAGACAAACATAGCTTTCGATGGAAGTCAAGCTTTAAAATAGTGTCGCTTTGCACTTAATGTACGCAAGTGACGACATTGTAGGTTTTTAGGTCATAGGACGACATACCTACTTATTATAATAATACCATAACACTGTATTACTGAATCCTTATTGAAACTAAGAGTAATACTTAACCTTATAAACTTAGAATACAGTAAGTACATATAAGTATTTTCACACTCGGGATTTGAACCTGAATTGTGAAGTAGAGTGAAAAAAAACTCGACTGAGTTTGTTGTGGGCTTCTCAGGTCTTCTCGTTTGAAAATGAACCGTCGTAAACTTAGTTTTAAGTCGTTAAATAGCTATAATATAACTATTTCATGACTATTCGTAAGTGCTTGTAAAATGAGCCTAAGGGCTGATTTTTCAATCGCCAAATAACCTATCTGAGGAATACATTTGAAACATATTATGCCTATAATCTGAGCATATGCCATACAAAATCTGTCAAAACGTCATATGGCGATTGAAAAATCGGCCCTAAATGAAATAAACATTGAATCCTGGATCTGTCCGCGGTGAGCGTTCATGGTAAAGTCATGAGAACCTTCTCTCCTTGGCGGCGTGGTAGTCTACGTACTTGGTTCTTGACTAGTCTACTACTTGAAATCATCAAAAAATATTAAAATTTTTGCTTTGCGACGCCGACAAAATTACGTTTCCACAAAATTAGCGTAACGTGGCGTGACGGTGTAATCACAGGTCACTTGAGCAGAGTCCAAAAAACACATAATTCATTTTTGAGTTATGGCTTATGAGTATTTTCAACTCTTAATTAAATTTTTCCTGAATTATATACCAATGTTTAAAAGGTAATAATGAAATTGAAGAATTGTCTCACACTCTAAATAGGTCCAAGAAACCAGTGGATTAATTCAAACTCTGTAGAGACGATCTATCTAGATATACCTACGTGCAGTTATCATATTATTATGTTGTAAGTGTCGGGATACACTTGCGTAATTTACCGAAAATTCGGTTAAATACTCTCGTTTTTCAGTATAATGTCCGGCTCATAGGTCGTAACGTTTTTCAGTACAATATCCGGCTCAATACTCTCGTACCGTTTTTCAGTATAGTGTCCGGCTCAATATCGTATCGTTTTTCAAAATAATGTCTAGCTATTGAGCTCTCGTAATATTTTTCAGTATACTTAATTCGTGAATTTTCCGCCGGCTCCATACAAATCGATATATTTTATTACCGAAATCCACGTTTTTATATGAATGTACAAAGTGCTACAGCTATTGATAGGGTATCGTTACCGGCTGGTAAGGCAACATACCAGTTGTGGCGATCGGCGCGCGCGCTGCATGCAGTTGAGACTTGCGATTACTTTCACTGGGCGCCTGCTTTGTTTGTTTTATATTACGTTGGTACGCTCTGGGGCAAAATGAACTCGATAACATTTTGGTTTTAAATAACCTTGAAGCCTTTGTTATTGTATACCAACGTAAAACGTTATGCGCTTACGATAAATCATTAAGGAATATTTTTAATGTAAGTATCTCACCGATAAGAAACATCATAATATGGGCATCCGAACGATTAACGTAAACGTGTTTCGTTTAAGCAAACAGTAGCGCCATTTGTCATTTTTTTTTAGGTGACTGCTGGGCGAATTACAGCGTGGCCTTACTGTTGGTGGCAAAACAAGAATTTTCGGCACCGATAAACTGACGACATTTTCTCGCGCCGGTCCGCCCTGTCCAGGGTATATGCCTATTATATATCTATAGATATTCTGTATTTTTTTAACAAAACACTGTTACTTGAGCCTACTTCATAGAACAGATTACAAACTTTTTTGACATAATTCGAATTTTCCACCGGATTTGTAAAGATCCCAATTCCACGCGGGCGAAACTGCGAGAGATCTAGTGTATCAACCTAATATTTATTTGTGGTTTTTAATAATATCGCGTACTTATTTGAATTTCCCACGGATTCGAGTAGGTAGTAACTAGTAGCTGAGGTATGAATTCGCTTTATTATGGTAATAGGTTCAAATGGATATCTAGAATAGATAACGAATGGCATTTTCAAAAGCTAGTAAGCCCTGATTCGGCCTTCAATGTAGATAAGTTTTGAGACCTAATAGGTATAAATCAGACGAGAAACATTAACCAGTGTCCATTCACCATTCAGTGGCGATTTACATACCTTGAATTTTGTGAGATTATAAGCCGTCTAGACAGTGCCGGATTATCCATAAGGCGGTTTAGGCAATATTGCCTAGGGGCGTATTGGTAGTATGCACACTACCAAGGATCACACTACATTTTATCAACTTTTTTTTTAATAGCCTGTATAATATAATTCCTCAATATTGTTCTTTGTTTTCGTCGCATGTTGCCAGTTGAAGACGAAGTGACCAAAGGAGTCGATCTGAGCGACTTGACTTTTGTGATAGAAAAAAATATTTTTTTTTGGAGTAAGACAGGGATAAATGATAGGGCCACGAGAGTTAACTGCCTAGGAGACCTGCTAGCGTTAATCCGGCCCTGCGTGTTATAGACTTCACTAGACGCTTAGTCTCTTGACGCCTTTTTATGTCCTACTGTATTGGTCTCTTCTCAGAATGAGAGATCGTTTGGTAATGGCTCATTACTCAAGCCAAGTGTGGGTTTCACAGATCTTTGAGATTAATATGGTGAACTCTAAAGCATGCAGGTTTTCTCGTGATATGATATTTTTAGTTTGACAAACGCATGTAATAAGTGATTACGAATGTCCGCGATTTGAACTCCCGATCCCCTTACTTACGAAAATTTTAAACCAATGGGCTATAACGCCTATCGAGTGAGTTATGAACTTATGAATTATGATACTGCATTTACTCGTTACATTTTTCTGCGTCAGTGTACACAGTGCAGCATGTAGAGTACTTTCGATTTCCAAACTACGCAACGATATGCCCATATCGCGTTACGAGTCGATCACTTTCAGAACCGGACCCCGGGGCGATGCAGGCGCACTCAGGTTTTTTTAAATATATATATATCACAATTAAATAGACCTTGGTAGTTTTATATTCATTGTTGTACTAAGGTTTTTCCAGCGGCTCGTGAATTTCGGGTTTTCACAAGTCTCACGGGAACTCTTGGGTTTATGCAGGGTATTGTAAAAAAGTGTATTTTTCTCCTCGCTCACAATTTTTTTTTTATAGTTGCTTTATCTTCAGGTTTAGGGAAGGTCTTTTTTAATTCCTACAGAATGACGCGGGTCATACAAAAGGCGAGTCACCTAGTAGGTATGCATATAAAAATCTATAATTAAAACCTATCATTTGGATGTATGTTACTTGTTCATGCCTCAACTACTGAACTAATTTTGGCTGAAATATGGCTGCTGTTCTCGCAAAATAAGTAAAAATCTAAATTTTACGAGCCAACAAAAGCTTTTTACCTATGAAAAACAAACTTGAAACTACGATTATATCGATCAGCGGTGTTATATCAACATATCAACTCGTGTCTACATATTAAATACATTGTAATAACGTGTTACAAACGTTTTATGACTTAAACGTTTTCAAACTAGTTTTTCCACATCAGTAGACATTAGGCATCTACAATAACTATAATAAATTAGCATGGTAACGTGTTACTTACTGTTCAGTTAACATGTATGTTAACAGAATGTTTTTGGTAAAAAAAATATAGCTGCAGAAATTATTTAAGGCTCAATTGAAGCGAAATACTTACATAAAATGTCGAGAAAATCTTCAAAACGTTGTAACTTATTAGAAAGTGGTCCCCAGAAAATAGAAACAGCTTTAAAGATTACACTGATATTAGATTAGCTTTAATACCAAAATGAAGTTCAGGATTCGATTACCGAGTTTGACTTCGATTTAAACCTAGACTTACTTTACTTACTTGTCAACCGTTATTTTTCCTTTTATAAGTAATTTAATTAAGTATAAAAGTAAAGCATTAATTCTCGTTATTTTTTAATTTACCTTTAAAGGTTTATCGATAACTATTGCAAAAATGCGTTTCCTTCAAAGAACTAAGTACATTTCTCGAATAGTATTGCAAATATCATAGCTAATGTATGCGAACGTTAGAATTGAACCAATTATCCTGTTTTACATAAGTGCTGATGAATAATGATGTAGGTACATAAATAGATTAAAAACGCAATTAATCTGTCTCTAGCTGTTACCTACGACTTTATTTACGATTAAAATCAGATAGAAATAAGTTATTCTTACACAATCAATGCTGCCTGTCTATTGTATAATAACAATTAACAATAATCGGCAAAGTGTGAGTCGGATTTGCACAGAAAATGGACCAAAAACAAGCAAAAAATCCCGTTTGTAGTTTAGGAGCCCCCTTTAATCTTCATTTTATTGTATTTTTTTTTGTATTTGTTGTCATAGCGGCAACGGAAATAACATCATCTGTGTAAATTTCAACTGTGTAATTATCACAAGGTTCAAGAGATGCAGCCTGGTGACAAACAGATGGACGGACGGACGGACATCGAAGTCTCCGTTATAGGGTTCCTTTTTACCCTTCGGGTACGGAACCCTGGAAAGGAAATAAAGGTTCGTTTCGATTTAAGGCGAGTCTCTTCCATGCGACGCAAGATTTTAGGAGGTGAGGTGTGGGGTGCCCCCCGCGCGTCTCACACTTCGTAGGTAAGACGCAACGACTCTCGTTTCGTGCGTCACGATGTTAGCGCTGTGCCATAGAATAAAATATTTCAGAACTTCAAGTAGGTAGTTATGTTCAACTTTTTGTAAACGATAGATTATTTATAATGCGGATGTTTTTGGTTTGATAATAAATATAAAAAAACAAATATAGTAATTAATTATTATTTTTTAAATGATTATTTTTTTTAAATAAATTTAAAGCTGTCTATGAGGTCCAGTAGACTGTAGAAGTATTCAAAGTCTACCATCAGGTAAATTCAGCCAGTCGTTGTGTAAGATTTCATCGCAACTAACAATTCCAAACTCGCCACATCGAGCTCTACTCATCTAGTTCCTTTTTAGTTTTTTTAGTCACCACAGGTATGACATTCTCGTAATGTTTTCACACTCTTAGTGATGTGAAGCAAGAAAAAAAAAAATAAGACGGAAAAATGAACTTTACGTCCATTGTCTTAAGAGTGTAAAATTAAACAAGTTTAGTTTAGTTTTAGTGTAACAAAAAAGTTCAAAATGGCGGCCACTTTTTTATATTTTGACCACAAATTCCTTCTTAATGCTTGCTGCCAAGGTCAGATGTCGATTTGGAAAGCAATCGGCCCAGTTACAAAAAAGTTCAAAATGGCGGCCATTGTGAAGTTAGGGCTTTGTATGTGAGGTTGTATAGTTAGAAGTCTTGCTCTATAAGAAATTTGATAACTTTTCGACAGTGTGAGCCATATGCTCTTGTCTTGGCAACATTTTACATGAAAATGTTTTGATGGGATACGTTTATTTTTATATCGATACTTTATTTATTATATATAAAGTCCGTCCAACGAGTCGAGATACTAAATGTAAACAAACCTTCTGCCAGGTCATTCGCTTATGCAGGGTTTTGTAAGTAATTTGTAAAATGTAAAATAAATTTATATTTCGATAATTACTATTTAAGAAGTATTAAATCTTATATAATAACTACATATTGCTGCTCGTGTTGATTCACTGACTGACTGACTGACTGACTCACTCACTGATCACCTCTCCTGTAAAAGTTAGTATGATTTTTTTTCTTTTCACCGATGGTTTAGTATAGAGGAACAAAATTAATTCGGAGCTAAAATATGGAGAGAGCTGATCATTGAGGATTTTGAAGACGGATGAGGAGCACGACCAGGGTATTGAAGATAGTGGTGGGTTGCTCAAACAAAAGCCACTCGAAACTTCGTCCAATTGGCAGTAAACTAAAATAAAGTTCCATAATAGCCAACTAAATATACTAAAAAGCCACAAATAACATAAACAACAACCAATACAATAAATAACTATAATTATAAAACCAGTAACAGATAACAGTAACAGATAACAATAATTGAAGTGAAAATAATAACACGAAATAACAAAGAACGAACGAAATTTATGTATCACCCCGAGCGCTTTAGGACGCGGAATGAAATAGATTAAAAAACTACAAATCCAAATGGCCATCCGAATGTTTTCCATCCCTTCTTTAGCCTCGTTTGACCTTGAGCATTCTTGTATCCGTGAGCCGTGCGGTAGATAGCAAACAAACAAGATAGAAAGAGATAGACTTTATTTTGTTTGTTCTGTCGTCGCTACGAGTAAATGAATGGCAATGTTTACATTTAGTATCTCGACTCGTTGGACGGACTTTATATACTACGACTTTTAATTAGATTCAGTAAAATGACGTTTTTAACTGTCATTTGGTAAATTAATACAACAGAAATACATATATATATAATCAAAGTATTTTATGGGGACGTACACTCTCCGCGAGTTTTCTCGCCATGTTTTACCGAATGCCCTCGCGCGAGAAGCCGAACGACACGTCACGCGAGAGTGTACAGAAATGCAATCGCGTCGCCTCGCGAGAGTTAGGGAGGTCCTTTGACTCGCGCACAAAACCGACTCGGAGCGGAGAGCACACGAGGCGAGACGAAGCTTAGCGAGATGAAACGAGTGATACTGCCGCCATCGCCAGTGAGGCCCTCGACGAGAGTATACTGCCGCCATCACTTATATCGCTTTGAAAGTCACTTTTCTGATGTTATAATATTTTAAATATTTTTGGTGAAACATCGGAGGATTAATGGAGTTCAGAAAAATATGAAACGTCACTTTACTGCATCAAATTTAAATTCGAAGTATAAATAAGCTCTTGTTTTATTGAAATTCCTAAATGTCCAAATCCTACATATTTAATTTTATCTTTTAATATTATCACTTACTCGACCGCGAACGCTTGAACGGTCGACAGTACTCGTACTTATAAATTTAGCTGTTAACCAGTACTTTTGTATAGTACGATTCACGAAAGATGACCACAAATGGCGGGTCTTTTCTTCATGTACACTCATGATGAAAAGACTTAAGACAAAATAATATTTTAATATTAGTTAAATAAGACCATATTATATATATGTTAAAATAAATAAGACCATAATATTAGTTAGATAAGTCCAAAGAGACCTAAAATAGGCCCGCCGTTTGTGGTCATCTTTCGTGAATCGTACTATAAGTAGGTAGATAATACAGCCTTACCTGCATGAGAAATGATTATAACATGTGACAGTCATTAGCTTCTGTTGCGCAGTTTTATATGAATGCCTCTTGATACATTTGATGCATCCATGCCAGTAATTGGTATGATAATGATTGCCCCAGTGACATTTAGGATATACTTGGTATGGTCATAAAATGGAGTCTTACTATACACAGAATATCGCGGTTTTATGATTTCCATGAAGTATTCTGTACTTTCCTGTTTAGTACAAGTGGATCATTTTATAGCTAGGTATATTTTAGCCGAACCACTTATAAGGTTATTTGGAGGTCTCGGAATTCAAATCTACGATGTCTCTGACTATTCGCTCCTGTGATAAACCTATATGTCGGTTGGTTTTGCCGCGTTAGCTAGTGATATTATATCACTAGCTAACGCGGCAAACATTGTTTTGCCATATAAATTATATCACTGGAGTATGAAAATAGTTTACGTGCTATTCTCAGATCTAAATAATATACACAAAAATGGGATATTTGGTAACCGTAATATAATGATTGAATACAGAAAAGACAAACCGATGCTTGATAAAAAATTGTGAAATGCAGGAATTATACATCAAAGATTAAGTATAGGTACCCATTACCCAGTATAGTTTGTCTCCATAGCTATAGTTGATTTAAATTAATTTGGGTCGTTGTTTGAATATACTTTAGGCTGCAATCACTCGATCTGACTTGCGGGGTATTTTCTATTTCTAATGAAACTGTGGCAGGCGACAGCTGGTTTCAACAAAAGCGCTTTTCGACATATTTATAATTTCGTTCAAACGTATAATTAATTATTTTAAGAAATAGGTACAATATTATTTCAGGTGTATTGAAAATAGAAATCTATTAAGCAAATCGATCTAATTGTTTATTGAAACTATCGTAGGCTTGACTGGATATTCAGTTTTGAATTACTTTATAAAATATCGATGCACTGCAAGATAATTATTGATATGTACCTATAATAAAAATGGTAATATCCTAAACACAATAAATGCTACAACCAAAAAGATTACAGTATTATGACTGTATATTTAGTTATACTGCATAATAATCAGCCTAAGTATACAAATCATAGACATCAACTCTTGGACATAGATCATTCCAAGAGTCTGATCATTTCAAACACGCTTCCCCGCCTTCCTCATCCACCCGCTACTATAGTAGTGTTATTATCTCGCTGCAGACTCGGTCATAAATCATTCGAGTGTTTCGCTTTTGTTGTTCTGCAGTAATGCACAACTCAACAAAGAACAACAAAAGCGAAACACTCGAATGATTTATGACCGAGTCTGCAGCGAGATAATAACACTACTATAGTGAACTTCTCCGATAAATTACAATAGTCACATACAGATGATCTCTCGTATTTATTCACATTAATTATGAAGATATAATAAATCGAATATAACAAGACAGTTGTGCTGAGGCTGTTCAAACGACAGTGCTGAGATCAACTTTCTACGCGCGCCCTCACGACTTGACCCCGCCGGGTCATTGTTTCAATGGTGCACTAGGTTCTACCAGTGTCATCGGCATCGGGAATTAGACATCCGACTTCTTGTTCTGATGTGTTCCGTGACCTATTGACGGAACATTCGAAGACATTCAAAACATAAGTTTAGTGTAGTTTAGGTACGTTCAACTTTCACGAAAGGGAGTAAAATCATAGACGTCAGTAAAACTTGACATTCCGTTTGGATTACTGTTTTTAATACGGTGATACTTATTAATTCTCAATTGCATAAAGCTCATTTATTAAATACGTGTTGGACAATTGTGTATGGTGTTTTATGGCAGTGTTCCTGCATATTGTACCATACAGAATCTTTTCAAGTTGTTCAATATCTGTCCTGCTAATTATGGATTTCCGCCAAATAACGCCTACTTCCATTCAATACTGTGGTTAAAGGATGCAGGCCCTTGTGATACTTCATTCTGCAGGCACAGGTAAAATGAGAAGAACCACGAGGACGCACCCCACTCTGTCAAAATCAGTCTTATGTTTCATTCGATTCGTATGGAGTTTGACAGAGGGGCGCGTCATCGTGGATGAAATATCTGTACCTACTTGTTAAACTATCAAGGTTCGTGACATGCCTCACTACTCGGTCACTTCACGAGTCAATAGCCAATTATCTAATGACACGAATAGTCTTCAACACACGTGAGCGAACACTTCACCTCACATTACAAATTGGAGGTGAAGTGATGACTTTATCCAGCCTTCTAGGTATAATGAATACTTTAATGAATTCCCAATACGAGCTTGCTTACTTACTTAAAATGTAACTGGAATTACTAGTATCGTGTCCTTAAAAATGACGGAATGCAGTATAGTATGATGTAATGATAATACTTGAAAGTTTGTTTTTTGTTGGTTTGTCCTTCACGGTAGAATAATTGACACCGCGGTGGTACCAACCTCGTGAGGAAGCCTTTGAGTGCACCTTAATATTTCGGAACTACTTATTAATTGGAAAAAAACTAAACTAAAATAAAATTATGATAAAACTAGCTGACTTAGCAAACGTTTTTTTTACCCTATAGTTTGTTTTGCCACATAGGCGTATAAAAAATAAGTCACGACCTCTTCTACACTAAAAATTTCATGAAAATCGGTCAAGCAGTTTCTGAGGAATTTATTACAAACACTGTTACATAAAGATCGTTAAAGAAACTTAAATAAAATTAAGAGATCTTACAAAGCAAGCTGGCATAGTGGAAAATACTAAAATTAACAACGGGTAAAGGCGATCGATTAATTATAAATTAGTATGCCGCTAAGCGCCTGCGCACAGCCTCGACACACATGCACGCAGCCTTGGTGAAAACCATGTATGGTGTGTGACGTATTCGTTCATTCATGATTTTGATGTACCTATGGAAATATACCAGTAGGTAAATAAAGTAAGAGGAGGTAAACAAACTTTACATAGTCATAAGATTATGCAAAGTTTATTTTCATTACTCATACACGGAAAGTAGGTCTGAAGTTGCCTGAGAAGCGGGTTGAAAGTAATACTTTTCAGCCCTAGGGAGAATCGTTTTCAACTGACAGCTGTCAAATAATTTAAAAAAACTAGTTGTCACATTTTTATTGGAGTTCAAATGAAACACCATAGAGGTATTAAATACATGGAGTTGAAGTATATAAGTTACTTACTAGTCAAGCCGGGTGCCATCCGCCATTTTGTGAGACTTATGTACAACATATTATGTATTAATTTTTGGTTGTACTTCAGCTGTCAAGCAATTGTGTGTTGATAAAATATTGTTAAATAACTTTAGAAATAACAAGTAATAGCAAAAATTATCATCAAGTGTGTGTTTAGGAATATAATTCCAATATGCCTTTGTGTAGCATCAGGCAGTGTGGTTCCCGGAAGAACAAAACTTGGCCTGGATTGTCTTTTCATAGGTTAGTAACTATTTTTGTTGTAAAAGTTATAAATTTCCTTGATGTCTTTTCAATAATGTTACTTTATGTGAACGTGTAGGTATTTTACTGTCCATATCGATTCGTAATTAACGCTAATATATAATATTCACGTTACAATAGGGACATGCATGTAATGTAAACATGAGACTTAGAGATGTCCACTGTTTATGTGTTAACTTGTCGATATTAATAAAGCTGTGACTAAACCGTAAACATCTTGAATAAATTCTAATGCATTACTACTCATCACCACATCAGATAATTCAAGAACTTGGGTGTTTATAAGTGGTTTATTATTGAAATTTCTTACCATTTGTCTGATTATTCTATTATATTTTAATAATTAACTTCTTATAAATTCTGTATGTACTAGATGACGACCACTATCATCAAATCAAATGTGATTCTTAATTTTCCAGAATCCTATGATTATCTCTATATCAAATTTTACTGAATTCACTTAAAATGATTGGCCATTATAGCATAGCAGACTGGCAGACACCAGACATTTTCGCATTTATAATATTAGTATTGATTAAGTAATATTATATTTACTTCCTATCTTCAGGTTTCCAACTAATGAGAAGTTAATGAAAAAATGGATGGAAGCTATCGGCGTGGAAAATATAAATCCTCAACATAAAGTTCTTTGGGTTTGTTCAAAACATTTTGAGGAGAGAAATTTCAATAGAACTCTTGATGTTGTGAGATTACGAGATAATTCAGTACCCTCGCTTTATATGGTGGTAAATATTGAATTCTTTATTTGAAATTTGAGAGTAATTTTTAGACTATTATCATAGATTCTTTTTCTTTTATTAGTTCATAGGTAATTGAACAGTTAGCTTATCTGATTTAAAAGAAAGTGGGGAAAATAAATATCAGATAATTTCTTATCTAATATTTTTAAGAAATCCCATCCCTAAGGGGGTGTCCTAACATGTTAAATAATTTATAAAAGTCCCATATTTTCAAGTTAAAGACTAACTAAAACTACCGGTTTATGCTGTCTTTCAAATTCTCACTCAAGGGTATAAAGGGTGTAAAATTTGAATGGAACTGTAGTCAACGCGGGCAAATCGCGCGCCTATGCTAGTGTTATAAGTATATTTACAAAATATAATAATCTTTTACAGACATCTAATTCACCGAGCTCATCTGTTCTAATTGAAAATGAAAATGTTCAAGAATTTTCTAGATCATTGTTGCCGTCGCAGAATATTACTCAAGATGTAGCGTGTACAGAGGTAATTCTTTGTTTTTCTTTTTTTTTTATTCAAAAATAACAGTGGGTATGTACACAAGGTTAAATCGAGACCGTTAAGACGGACGGACAAATGCAAATTCAGTCAAGTAGACTCAGAGACCTTTGTTTCGCTCGGTCAATAATATTAAATGGTAAAACCTGGATGTCTGGAATCACAAGATATAAAGGATTCCACCAGAATAACAAAGTTTTGTGTGTAATATTATATCATTAAAGATTTTGCAGTATTTGTTATGTCCAAATGTGTTACGGTTAAACTGAATAATTTGAACATCATTATAATATTAATAAGATAGTAAGATTAGTAGAATACTTATTTTAATTTTTCATCTTTGTGTTATACAAACAAGATATAAAAATCTTTTACAGATATCAAATTTGGCAGCTCCATCCTATTCAGTTGAAAAGGACAATGGCGGAGACCTGTATAATATGCATGCTGGAGCATCATCACAGTCACAGAATATTACTCAAGACATGGCATGTTCAATTAAAAACATATCATACAATAACTGTGTTTTATTCAATTTAATATTTGACTTTATCTCTAAAAACCTAGGTACGCGAATAATAAAACGTAAAGAACCTATGTATTTGTAAAAGTACGTAATTAGTATTAAAGGCGGCTCATATTTAATACTTGATTATAGTTTCAATCTTTATCGATGTCGATAATTTTGAAGCACACTCCCTAATGGGCGTCCATCTTATGAGACATTTTTCTGTAGGTATGCACCCTAATTTTGTAGGTAAGGCGCCTCTATGTATTTAATACCTCTATGTGAAACACGACATACCCGAGTGCATCCATAGACAAGAAGAAAGATAGACTTTATTCATAAAGTAAAGACAACTGATTCATAGACATTCATAGACAATCATAGACAATACTTGACTATTAAAAAGCTAAATGCATAGCCCGCCGGCTAGGCCAAAGAAAAAAAAAAGCCGGGAAATTGGCAAGCGGCAATCCGATCTTCATTTGTTTTTCGAGTTGTAGAGTTTTGTTTAGGCTTCTGTTTAACAGTGATTTTTATTGACACAATTTTATTTTGACTTTCCTTATATTCGTAATGAAAAGCACAGTGTTTACCTCGGGATAAAGACTTATTTAGTCCCTCGAACTATAGGCCCCCTCGCTACGCTCGGGCGCCAAACCCCGTCTCGGGACTAAATAAGTTACTTTCATCCCTAGGGTAACAATGTACTATTACCTCCTTTCCACTTTCAGACGAATGTAATATAAGGTGGATTGAAGCCTTTCTTGGCACAACTATATATATACAGGATGTTTGTCTTAAGAGTGGTGTACAAAAAACATGTATAGCAGCACCTTTGATGGTAAGGCCGTACACGGTAGACTTTTAATTGGGTGCCGTGGGTGTTACAGACAGTATTGCAGGAGAATATGACAGAAAAACGAGGATCTACGTAATTTCTAAAAAACTTACCCAGTTTTTTAGGTTAATTAAGGGGTTTTGAAACTAATAATTACAGACACATTTTAAAAATACATATAAATACACAGTAATTTCCAATAAAATTAAAAAAAATAGATTTTGCAGCATCTTTCCGGAAAACTTTTCGAGAAAATTTCTTCCAATCGTGTTTCTGTTTCTGAGCGAATTTAGATTAAATACCCAAAATATATGACGTTTGAACTTGAAAGTAATCGTCCCTATATTTTTTAACCTGCAGTTCACTAAAAGTCGCTAAATAACCGTCTAGCCTGTCAAGAAATAGATGTGCGATAATGAAGCTTGTCTACAAAAGTAATAAGAACGCCGGTAACTGTGGTCGGTAACTACGGATACCTCCAGCACTCACTAGCTACTATTGAAGTAGGAAGATCATAATTTAGTCTCTCTTGGGACGTTAATTGAATACAAGTGCCTTTCAAGTCGCTCCGTTTTTACAAGCCCTGCCATTACGGCTAACTGTGAACGAATTAACGATTGTGTTGAAGTTATCTACTAGCTTTTATACTACACTGGTTAGGTAGCAGTTACCGGCAGTTGTGCACGAGTATGGGTGTAATTTTATTGAAACTATCGAGTTGTGTTGTATCAAAGAGATTTACTGTGGAAAGGCTACCGATAAACCTTGAAGATATGGGCATCTGAACGATTTACGTAAACCTTTTTCGTGCAAGCAAACAGTAGCGCAATCTGGCAAAATTCTCTAGATGGGTGGAAAATTGTGCGAAATACACGGTGGTCTTTGTGCTGGTGACAAAACAAGCATTTTTGGCACCGGTAAACTGGCGACATTTTTTCGCGCCGTCCGCCCTGTCCAGGGTATATGTCTATTGGAGAGGCACTCAAAATTCAAACTTATTACATTTTTCATAAATAGAAAACTAATAAAAGAGTTGATTTCAATGGCAATTGTAATTGCGGAAATAGTGGCTCATATCAGTTTATAAACTCGGGAGCTCCCACTTCAAGCAGCTTATCAAATATCAATCGTATAAACTCGTAACCGATATCTCATAGGGATGAGAGTAGTAGTAGTACTACTACTATTACTACTACTACTGTTACTACTGCTACTAGAGTAGAAGAGAGTCGTATGACATTACAAAGTGAACACACAACATCAGAATTGGGCTGGTGTATCGTGTTTTGCTCGTCTCATCAAATATATATTTACTGACTGATTGATTTATTGATTAATTGATCATTCTTCGGTTTGAGTAGTCAAACCCTTTTCCATTTCGAGGAGAGACTATGTATGAGTAAGAGTAAAAATACTGCAAAAAGGGCAAAAAAGGGTACAAAATTGTAGCGAATTCAATACAGGAACATAACGAAAATCAGTGTTACAATAAAAAAAGAAAATTAGGCGTTTAGAGAAAGTAACGTACAATACCGGGTAAACGCAACTTATTAGCATTACAAATACCTACACTTGAGTTACACAACCACTTTACTTTGCAGTTGGCTTAGTACAGTACGAATTTGAAGTCGACTTGCATCGCACAAACAAATCGAATGCCGCCAACTCTCCATACATTTACAGCCAGCGCCATCTATTGACAGCCGCATGTCAGTGACTGTCCATAGATGGCGTTGGCTATAAATGTATGGAGGAATTCGATTCGATTGTGCGATGCGAGTAAACTCGAAATTCGTAAAAAAAACCCGTACTAATCTACAGATCCGTGTAGTTGCGGCAACGGCGACCGAGCTTTGTTTACTTGTATTTAAATTATTGTTAAGTTATTGAGGCTGTTGTTATGAGTAGTTAGTTACGTGACGAGGAATATTTTAAGATGAAATTCATGATTGTGGAACGCCACTGGCTTTACGGTCCCTGCATTTAATAACATTCGTAAGGTAATGTTATGAAGTGAACAATAACAGATTTTATAACTTTTTATTTATTGTTTCCATAGAGAGAAGCAATCCAAATTATAATTTTTCAACTTAATTAACTAAGTAGTTAATTAGGTAACTAATCTAACACAGTGAAGTCACTGTGTTAGATTTCGCTAGGTAGGTACCTACCTAAGTACCTAGGCAGTTACGATGCAGCGAAAAACGAAATCGTACCAACTGGAAAGTAGTAAATAATCCCTGGTCGGTTGCTACATAGCATCGCACCGGAACACTAACGGGTGCGAGCGTGAGATATTAATTTATTTATTTATTTTATTTAATAAGCACACTTACAATTTACATATAAGACTTAAGCACGAAAACATACACAACACTACACTAACTGATATGTAAATCAATTAAAAGTGTACATAGCATTCATGGGGTATGTCATGCAAGCTAAATTTAGAAAATTGTAGAAAATTCCTATATATAACTAAGAGAATTAATTATTTATACCGTTACACAGAAACAATAATGAAACAAAATACAAGAAAAATACAAAAAATAAAAGATAAACATTTCTAAGGCCGTGGAACACAATTGATTAAAAGATTAATATTAATATTAATATTAATATTCAGCAGCAAACGCAGCCTTATTGCGTTCCTATACCTGGTATAGAATTGAACCCTCGTAAACTTAGTTTTGAGTCTACTTGTACTTATCACCATATGCGACAAATATCATATTGACCTTTTACAAGAGCGTGTACATTAGGCCTATGTGAAATAAAGATATTTTGAATTATGATTTTTTTTTACTCTTGACAATCCGATACATAATTGAATATTCGGTGGCTGTATTACTAAATATAGAGCTGACAAAGGTTAAGCATTTTTAACAGATTATATGTATCGTCGGGCTTTCAAAAATGGGAGGTTTAACTACCTCGAATTCCTGCAACGGCGGCTAAAGTTATTCAGAATGGGATTGCATTGCATACATTGCATACTAATGAGTACACATTCGACTGTTCCTCGTCTCAAGGCGAGTGAGCATCGCCCACGACCGATACACTTAAACCCATTTCGGTTATAATAAAATGTCTCGCGCTCCACATGTATTCGCAAGGTCATTTTGCGTTTTTGGAAACATTTTCTCAATACATTTAGGTAAATCATTTCGATGGCCAGGACAACATTTTTATTGACATATATTTGGCTATTTGGTTGTTTTTCGTTTGTGTGACATTTTAGCAAACTGATTTGTACATTTCATCATCATTTTAGTGAAACAACTACGAATTATCTCAGAGTTTTTTGTTAAAAACTTAAAACATGCTCACACTTATGAGAGTCCCGCCCCTTTAGTTATTTCAATTAGGAACTAAATGATCCAGAAACGGAGTAACAGATTCATGTATAGGTAGGTACCTTAAAATTATTTTGTTCGGAATGGTTAACTGAATCGATTTCATGTGTTAATTGCTACCAAAAAAGGCAGTTCAAACTTCAATTAAATCAAATGCAATGCAAAACTGAATTTTGCATAGATTGACTGAAAAACTCAATTTTTTTATCATTTTCATTGACTTGGTAAACGTTGTTCTGCCATAAAAATATTTCTCACTTAGAGGTATGAAAAACAGTTTTCATCACTCATACACGGAAAGTAGGTCTGAAGTTGCCTGAGAAGCGGGTTGAAAGTAATACTTTGCAGCCCTAGGGAGAATCGTTTTCAACTGACAGCTGTCAAATAATTAAAAAAAACTAGTTGTCACATTTTTATTGGAGTTCAAATGAAACACGACATACCCGAGTGCATCCATAGACAAGAAGAAAGATAGACTTTATTCATAAAGTAAAGACAACTGATTCATAGACATTCATAGACAATCATAGACAATACTTGACTATTAAAAAGCTAAATGCATAGCCCGCCGGCTAGGCCAAAGAAAAAAAAAAAGGCGGGAAAGTGGCAAGCGGCAATCCGATCTTCATTTGTTTTTCGAGTTGTAGAATTTTGCTTAGGCTTCTGTTTAACAGTGATTTTTATTGACACAATTATTCAATTTTCTTTAGCTAATTTCTATTTTTATTTTGACTTTCCTTATATTCGTAATGAAAAGCACAGTGTTTACCTCGGGATAAAGACTTACTTACTTTCATCCCTAGGGTAACAATGTACTATTACACCCCCAGACCTACCGAATATACTGTGACAAAAAAATATCATAAAAATCTATATTAGAAAGAAAATTTATTCGGGAAAATTCAAATAATAATATTGGAAATCGTTGTACCTATAGGTACCTAGTTTATAAATTATAATTCTGAACAAACTACGTTTAGGATTTGCGTTACCTATAATAGAGTTACATCTTGAATTTTTGTAAAAACTCTTGTTTTGTTTTGTTTTTCCTATAATGTTGCGTTCAATCTTCACGTCATTGTAACTAGTACTGTATGTACTTGTAAGTTGTAACTTCTCTGTTCTTGCTATATGGTTATACTTTTATTATTTTATCAAAATGTAATCTTATTTGGCCTTATTTATAGTCTAAGTTAATTGTTAATAATTGTCTGTAACGCTGTTGATTGCAGTAAATAAAGAAAATAAAATAAAATAAACTCTTTCGCTGCCTTTACTAGGCTGATTTATATCCGGGAGATTCTGAAATAATCTTGGTAAGCTAGAAGCAGAGGCTGTAGGTAATTGTATCCATTAATCATTGTCATTTAGAAATTGCGAGAACGCCATTCGAACTTTCTTTCTAAAGTTGAAGGTACTTTCCATCTCTACATTATTACCTACTGACCTTTCAGTACATTACATGGATATGTACTGAAAGTAATAATGTTCAACACGCCATGGTCATCAAATCAAACCACTGTGACGTCATAATTCATACCTCATCGATAAAAATAGCTTGAAAGAAATACATTATGAAGTATGCTGTATGACTCATGTTTCGTCCGTTCCGACCGGCTGAATGTCGCTTGTTGCAACATTGCATAGGCTGTTGCAAGCAGGTAGATGAGTTCTGATGACGTCACACGACGTTCGCATGTAGCTATGACGTCACTACTACCCGTTCGCAGAAGCTTTGCCGGTGACTTCCCCTCCCACTCCATACTATCGTAGTCCGCATTCGTCTGACCAGCGCGGGTTGCGGTAGTATGAAGTGGGAGGGGAAGTCATCGGTAAAGCTTCTGCGAGGGGATACTATGCTGGTTCAATCGAGACATAAATACGAGTAGATATTCTTGCCATTTAGCCAGCAACATCAATTTATGAAAAAGCCTGTACTTATGATTATTTTTAAAGTTTGTATATAATGTTGGTAGGTATGCATGGTATCATCGCTTTCGATTGGATTTACACCAATTGCGAAGTTAACCCTATAGTCTGAGAGCTTGGGGTCCAAATCTGCTATAGTTTTTGTTGATAAGTAGGTATATGATTATGGCATGCACACAACTAGTGTCACTAATATAAATATTACATACCTACTAAGACCGCAGGCACAATTCAAAATTAAAATATAATAAATATGTATCATATATTTCGATCATAATAAAATATATTAATATGTTTAATATTGAATGATATAATACCAAAACGCTCTCGGCCTGTAGTTGTTTACATTAAAACGCATACCTAAATGGTATGTTATGGGTATTGCATTTAGGTATGTATGGCATTATAATATAGGGTCATAATATAGCAAATACCATATCGCTCTCGGCTGAACAAAAGTTGACTGTATTAATGTAAACCAACTACAAGCCGAAATGCAATACCCATAACCATTGATCTATATATATAAAAGAATGAGGCATTTTGGTTGTTCCACGGATTCCGCCAAAACTATAGGTCGTAGAGATCTGAAATTTGGTACCTAGGTAGATATTAGGTCATGAATTCGTACTAAGACGGGGATTCCAGAAATTCAAATTTTAAGGGGTAAAAACCGTTGGTTTTTTGGATTTCCCCATACAAAAGTGAAATTTTTTTCGTTGTTCCAGGAATTCCCGAAAAGATACAAGTCGTAGGGATCTGAAATTTGGTACCTAGGTAGATATTAGGTCATGAATTCGTACTAAGACGGGGATTCCAGAAATTCAAATTTTAAGGGGTAAAAACCATTGGTTTTTTGGATTTCCCCATACAAAAGTGAAATTTTTTTCGTTGTTCCAGGGATTCCCGAAAAGCTACAAGTCGTAGGGATCTGAAATTTGGTACCTAGGTAGATATTAGGTCATGAATTCGTACTAAGACGGGAATTCCAGAAATTCAAATTTTAAGGGGTAAAAACCGTTGGTTCTTTGGATTTCCCCATACAAAAGTGAAATTTTTTTCGTTGTTCCAGGAATTTCCGAAAAGCTACAAGTCGTAGGGATCTGAAATTTGGTACCTAGGTAGATATTAGGTCATGAATTCGTACTAAGACGGGAATTCCAGAAATTCAAATTAGAAGGGGTAAAAACCGTTGGTTTTTTGGATTTCCCCATACAAAAGTGAATTTTTTTTCGTTGTTCCAGGGATTCCCGAAAAGCTACAAGTCGTAGGGATCTGAAATTTGGTACCTAGGTTGGAATAATATCATGAATTCGTATTCAGAAAGGGATTTTCGAGATCAAAATTTTGAGAAGGAAAAATTTTGAACTTTTTGGCCGCCATTTTGAACTTTTTTGTTACTGGGCCGATTGCTTTGAAAATCGACTTTTGACTATAGCAGCAAGCATAGAGAAGGAATTTGTGGTCAAAATTTAAAAAAGTGGCCGCCATTTTGAACTTTTTTGTTACTGGGCCGATTGCTTTGGAAATCAATATCTGACTAGGGCAGCAAGGACAGAGAAGGAATTTTTGGTCAAAATTTAAAAAAGTGACCGCCATTTTGAACTTCTTTGTTTCTGGGCCGATTGCTTTGAAAATCGATATTTGACTATGGCAGCAAGCATAGAGAAGGAATTTGTGGTCAAAATTTAAAAAAGTGGCCGCCATTTTGAACTTTTTTGTTACTGGGCCGATTGCTTTGGAAATAGATATCTGACTATGGCAGTAAGCATAGAGAAGGAATTTGTTGTCAAAATTTAAAAAAGTGGCCGCCATTTTGAACTTTTTTGTTACTGGACCGATTGCTTTGAAAATCGATATTTGACTCTGGCAGCTGCCATAGAGAAGGAATTTGTGGTCAAAATTTAAAAAAGTGGCCGCCATTTTGAACATTTTTGTTACTGGACTGATTGCTTTGAAAATCGATATTTGACTATGACAGCAAGCATAGAAAAGAAATTTGTGATCAAAATTTAAAAAAGTGGCCGCCATTTTGAACTTTATTGTTATTGGACCGATCGCTTTGAAAATCGATATTTGACTATGGCAGCTGGCATAGAGAAGGAATTTGTGGTCAAAATTTAAAAAAGTGGCCGCCATTTTTAACTTTTTTGTTACTGGACCGATTGCTTAGAAAATCGATATTTGACTATGGCAGCTGGCATAGAGAAGGAATTTGTGGTCAAAATTTAAAAAAGTGGCCGCTTTTTGAACTTTTTTGTTACTGGGCCGATTGCTTTGAAAATCGACTTTTGACTATAGCAGCAAGCATAGAGAAGGAATTTGTGGTCAAAATTTAAAAAAGTGGCCGCCATTTTGAACATTTTTGTTACTGGACTGATTGCTTTGAAAATCGATATTTGACTATGACAGCAAGCATAGAAAAGAAATTTGTGATCAAAATTTAAAAAAGTGGCCGCCATTTTGAACTTTATTGTTATTGGACCGATCGCTTTGAAAATCGATATTTGACTATGGCAGCTGGCATAGAGAAGGAATTTGTGGTCAAAATTTAAAAAAGTGGCCGCCATTTTTAACTTTTTTGTTACTGGACCGATTGCTTAGAAAATCGATATTTGACTATGGCAGCTGGCATAGAGAAGGAATTTGTGGTCGAAATTTAAAAAAGTGGCCGCCATTTTGAACTTTTTTGTTACTGGGCCGATTGCTTTGAAAATCGATATTTGACTATGGCAGCAAGCATAGAGAAGGAATTTGTGGTCAAAATTTAAAAAAGTGGCCGCCATTTTGAACTTTTTTGTTACTGGGCCGATTGCTTTGGAAATCGATATCTGACTAGGGCAGCAAGCACAGAGAAGGAATTTTTGGTCAAAATTTAAAAAAGTGACCGCCATTTTGAACTGCTTTGTTTCTGGGCCGATTGCTTTGAAAATCGATATTTGACTATGGCAGCAAGCATAGAGAAGGAATTTGTGGTCAAAATTAAAAAAAGTGGCCGCCATTTTTAACTTTTTTGTTACTGGGCCGATTGCTTTGGAAATAGATATCTGACTATGGCAGTAAGCATAGAGAAGGAATTTGTGGTCAAAATTTAAAAAGTGGCCGCCATTTTGAACTTTTTTGTTACTGGACCGATTGCTTTGAAAATCGATATTTGACTATGGCAGCTAGCATAGAGAAGGAATTTGTGGTCAAAATTTAAAAAAGTGGCCGCCATTTTGAACATTTTTGTTACTGGACTGATTGCTTTGAAAATCGATATTTGACTATGACAGCAAGCATAGAGAAGGAATTTGTGGTCAAAATTAAAAAAAGTGGCCGTCATTTTGAACTTTTTTGTTACTGGGCCGATTGCTTTGAAAATCGACGTCTGACTATGGCAGCAAGCATAGAGAAGGAATTTGTGGTCAAAATTAAAAAAAGTGGCCGCCATTTTGAACTTTTTTGTTACTGGGCCGATTGCTTTGAAAATCGATATTTGACTATGGCAGCAAGCATAGAGAAGGAATTTGTGGTCAAAATTAAAAAAAAATATGACCTTTTTGCCCGCCATTTTGAACTTTTTTGTTACTGGGCCGATTGCTTTGAAAATCGACGACTGACTATGGCAGCAAGCATAGAGAAGGAATTTGTGGTCAAAATTTAAAAAAAATGAACTTGTTGGTCGCCATTTTGAACTTTTTTGTAACTGGGCCGATTGCTTTTGAAAAACGATATCTGACTATGGTAGTAAGCATACAGAAGGAATTTGTGGTCGAAATTTAAAAAATTTGAACTTATTGGCCGCCATTTTGAACTTTTTTGTTACTGGACCGATTGCTTTGAAAATTGATATCTGACTATCGCAGCAAGCATAGAGAAGGAATTTGTGGTCAAAATAAAAAAAAATATGAACTTTTTGGCTGCCATTTTGAACTTTTTTGTTATTGGGCCGATTGTTTTGAAAAACGATATCTGACTATGGCAGCAAGCATAGAGAAGGAGTTTTTGGTCAAAATTTAAAAAAGTGGCCGCCATTTTGAACTTTTTTGTTACTGGGCCGATTGCTTTGGAAATCGATATCTGACTAGGGCAGCAAGCACAGAGAAGGAATTTTTGGTCAAAATTTAAAAAAGTGACCGCCATTTTGAACTGCTTTGTTTCTGGGCCGATTGCTTTGAAAATCGATATTTGACTATGGCAGCAAGCATAGAGAAGGAATTTGTGGTCAAAATTAAAAAAAGTGGCCGCCATTTTGAACTTTTTTGTTACTGGGCCGATTGCTTTGGAAATAGATATCTGACTATGGCAGTAAGCATAGAGAAGGAATTTGTGGTCAAAATTTAAAAAGTGGCCGCCATTTTGAACTTTTTTGGTACTGGACCGATTGCTTTGAAAATCGATATTTGACTATGGCAGCTGGCATAGAGAAGGAATTTGTGGTCAAAATTTTAAAAAGTGGCCGCCATTTTGAACATTTTTGTTACTGGACTGATTGCTTTGAAAATCGATATTTGACTATGACAGCAAGCATAGAAAAGAAATTTGTGATCAAAATTTAAAAAAGTGGCCGCCATTTTGAACTTTATTGTTATTAGACCGATCGCTTTGAAAATCGATATTTGACTATGGCAGCTGGCATAGAGAAGGAATTTGTGGTCAAAATTTAAAAAAGTGGCCGCCATTTTTAACTTTTTTGTTACTGGACCGATTGCTTTGAAAATCGATATTTGACTATGGCAGCTGGCATAGAGAAGGAATTTGTGGTCAAAATTTAAAAAAGTGGCCGCCATTTTGAACTTTTTTGTTACTGGGCCGATTGCTTTAAAAATCGATATTTGACTATGGCAGCAAGCATAGAGAAGGAATTTGTGGTCAAAATTAAAAAAAGTGGCCGCCATTTTGAACTTTTTTGTTACTGGGCCGATTGCTTTGAAAATCGACGTCTGACTATGGCAGCAAGCATAGAGAAGGAATTTGTGGTCAAAATTAAAAAAAGTGGCCGCCATTTTGAACTTTTTTGTTACTGGGCCGATTGCTTTGAAAATCGATATTTGACTATGGCAGCAAGCATAGAGAAGGAATTTGTGGTCAAAATTAAAAAAAAATATGACCTTTTTGCCCGCCATTTTGAACTTTTTTGTTACTGGGCCGATTGCTTTGAAAATCGACGACTGACTATGGCAGCAAGCATAGAGAAGGAATTTGTGGTCAAAATTTAAAAAAAATGAACTTGTTGGTCGCCATTTTGAACTTTTTTGTAACTGGGCCGATTGCTTTTGAAAAACGATATCTGACTATGGTAGTAAGCATACAGAAGGAATTTGTGGTCGAAATTTAAAAAATTTGAACTTATTGGCCGCCATTTTGAACTTTTTTGTTACTGGACCGATTGCTTTGAAAATTGATATCTGACTATCGCAGCAAGCATAGAGAAGGAATTTGTGGTCAAAATAAAAAAATATGAACTTTTTGGCTGCCATTTTGAACTTTTTTGTTATTGGGCCGATTGTTTTGAAAAACGATATCTGACTATGGCAGCAAGCATAGAGAAGGAATTTTTGGTCAAAATTTAAAAATTTTGATCTTTTTGGCCGCCATTTTGAACTTTTTTGTTACTGGGCCGATTGCTTTGAAAATAGATATCTGTTTATCGCAGCAAGCATAGAGAAGGAATTTGTGGTCAAGATAAAAAAAATGATGAACTTTTTGGCCGCCATTTTGAACTTTTTTGTTACTGGGCCGATTGCTTTGAAAATCGACGTCTGACTCTAACCAGCAAGCATTAGGAAATATTTAATGGTCAAAATTAAATTAAATGACGGTTAATACAAGAATTTTGGAAACTTAACGCCTGAGGGAGTAAAGCAGAAGATCAACGTGAGCGAAGCCGCGGGCGTTTGCTAGTATACCTATATAATACTAGTCAATGCCCATAACATACCAATTAGGCATGTTTATGGCAATACCGTTTTTATGTTCATTTTACAACCGTAGCGTTTCGCGTAGCGTTTAGCGTAGCGTGTAGCGAGTTATTTCATTGTCTGTCAGCTCTCTGACTATTGTAGTAATCATGCGCACGGCCCTACACTAGCGTCTCGGCTTTGCACACGAGTTGGTATTATGAATGAATATAAACCGCGACGCGCCTGCTATCACTTATCAGTTGCCAGTGATAGCGTCGGCGCACCGTAATCACAGTCGAGTGAGTATTGTGACTGATAAGTGATAATTATGTTATTATTTGTTTGTGTCGTTATCTTTATACGTTGTGGTTTGTTTTAACTGCCTTTTTATGCTCGAAAGTTTATGATTTATTGGAGAAAATTAGGACAAAATTACTGTTCCTAGCCCCCCCTTATCTCCCAAGTATCCGATGAAAAATCTGAAATAATTATGATTATTAGGAATAAATGTATATTTTACGGGAAAAATAAAACTAACTCTGTATCTATTATACTTTTTTGGTACAAACAACAAAGTTATGTTTGCGGTTCGGTAAGAAAAGTAATTCGTAAGGTTTTACTTTTTCTATACTTAGTAGTATGTATTGTCTGGTGGGAGGCTTCGGCCGTGGCTAGTTACCACCCTACTAGCAAAGATGCACCGAAAAGCGATTTAGCTTTCCGGTGCGATGCTAGTAGAAACCGTTGGGGGTAAATTTACTTACCTTTCCAAGTTAGTACGATAACATCTTAGGCTGCATCATCACTTACCATCAGGAGAGATCGCAGTCAAGTACTAATTTGTTTAGAATAAAAAAAATGGAACCCTCTGTGCACGAGTCTGATTAACACTTGACCGATATCATTTTAATTATTTTATGTTCTATTTTCAGATTATTTCAACAACCTCCACCAAAATGCCTTGCTGTAAAGTGACCATTAACAAGAACCGCAATTGCGATATGAGATGTGACAAAGCAGGGTGCTTTTGCATCCCCACTGACGGCAAAACATGTGTCTGCGTTTGTTTGGACGACAAGGACAACATCATAAGTTGTGACAACTGCGAATGCGATGGAAACGCATGCAAATGTGACGGATCTGTATGCAAAAGAGGGGAAAGAGATTGCGTATGCATTCCTACTGATGGAAAGAATTGCATTTGCGTTTGTCGTGATACTGAAGGAAAATTCATACGATGTGACGATTGTTCGTGTTCCCCTGGTACTCCTGAGGTAACTAAAGATGCATTAAAATGTAGCAAAGCTGAGTGCACGTGTATTCCAACTGATGGAAAAGATTGCATTTGTATTTGTTGGGATACTGAAGGGAAAATAGTACGCTGTGATGACTGTCAGTGTACAAATGATTCTAAGGATTGTAATAGGTCAGGATGTGTCTGTATAAAAACGGAGGGTGCTAAATGCATCTGCGTATGCTCTGATGGAAAGGATGGGTTCAAGCGTTGCGATGATTGCATTTGCACTCCGAAATCTAAAGAAGATTCTGGAAAATGTAGCAAACAAGGCTGCGTATGCATTCTAACTGATGGAAAAAATTGCATTTGTATCTGTCAGGATAATCAAGGTAAAATAGTACGCTGTGATGACTGTCAGTGTACAACTGATTCTAAGGATTGCAATAAGTCTGGATGTGTCTGTGTAAAAACGGGAGGTGCAAAATGCATTTGCGTATGCTCTGATGGAAAAGGTGGAATCAAGGTCTGCGATGATTGTTCCTGCACTGATGAAGAAGACCAAGCAAAACAAGATGAGGCGTGTTGCTCTACTTCTAGTAAGGCCAAATGTTGCTAATTTTGGTTACTTATGTTCCATTTTGATATAATTTAGCATCTTGCAATTATTCAATGTTATATTATTGATTTGTTAAGTGTTTTATAACTTTTCTTTCTATTTTTATTGAGTTTTAGGCTTAGCGGTGTGGGTTAACAATTATTGTTATAATATATATCTTATACTTCTTTAGAATCTAACGATGTGATTTTGGTTTTATTATTACAGTTTTTAAATTAAATGTTTGCATTGTTTTATTTTTAAAAGTTCACACATTATTATTTTATTAATATTGTATTTAAGTAACTGCGTTAATTATTATTAACATCCATACCTACCAGTTGTGTGTGTTCTGTTATAAACATCCACTCATCAGCCCTTTTGTGTATGTTTGGTCTTCTGAATTTCGTGCAGTAACTTACCTGTAACAATAAAAACGTAAACATTAGAACACAATATTTACCTTGAAGAATAGAATATATTGTTTAAAATTGCATAAGATTATATTTCTGTAGACGCTTGACGCGCATTGAATAATCACGAAACACAATAATATTATTCTCTAAAATTAAATCAATCATAATAATATGTAATGTATTCGATATTACTCTATAAGAATTCTGATTCCATATGAATATCTTAAGAACTATATTCTATGTCATTCGATGGGTTGATAATTTGATTGCTAATGAATCTACCAAAAAAAAAATATCAATTTACATTACAAAAAAAGCACTTCTTCAGGTTATCTCTAAAGTTTTATTTAAAAACCTGAAATGACATGTTTTGAGGGTTCTTTCTCTGTATAGCTTAGAGTTTAGATACGGTCACGCTCTAAATGGCAAGAGAGCTAAGACGATTTAAGATAACCGAAACAGTTGAATCTACGAGATAATGATGGCCTTGTTAGGAGGTTTTGTTAAACTGGAAGACATATATAACTTTAAATCCTTGCTATCAAGTTCATACGATTCCGGATGGCTTTTTGTTTATTTGGATTACCTTTTTATTTACCGAATAAACCAGAGAATCAAACTCAGAGCCTAGGTATACGATTGAATACAACAACAACAAAAAACTTTTCTAATTTTATTCATCAGGAGCGTAAAAACTTTACGATTTCGGATTGTGAAGTCAACATTTTCTGAGGATATCCTGGTGTCGGGACGAAACGTGCGGCGAAGAATTGTTGGAAGAATTGTGTGTGGTATTTCATAGGAATATTCCTACATATTGGATCATACAGATTCATTTCAAGTAGCGGATTATGGCAATACAATAAAATCTGTCCTGCTAATTATGGGTTTCCGCAAAATAACGCCTGCTTCCATTCAATATTCTATTCATGTTCTAATTTTAGATAAAAAAGATGCCTTAAAAAACGTGTATTTTGACACTCGTAATGAAACCAAAAATTTTAGGGTAAATAGTTTTCATTGACCTCAAGTAATGTCATCTTATACCGACTACTCGTACAAGAAGGTAGAGGGAAAAATCTGAAATCAGATTTTTTTATAGTCGTCACGAGCAAACGAGCGGGCCTGGGGACCTGCTGATGGTAAGCGATCACCGCCTCCAATGGACATTTGTAGCACCTGAGGAACTGCAAATGCGAAGCGAAATTTGCTTATTCGCCCCTTGAATAACCCCATGTTATAGTTTTGAGGGAACACTGTTGCTGGTAGCTGGTTTTATAGATTGCAAGTGCGTGCAAAAAAAATTCGTGGATTGCCAGCCATCCAGGTGGAATGGATGGAACATGTTTCTACGCCGGAGTGAGAAAGTAGAAGGAGTAATCACTTCAAACAGCTTTTCAGAGCCCTCCCCAGAGAACAACCGATAAAACACACATGAACCTGGATGCACATAAAGAGCTGACGTCTTTACGGTGTTTTTATTATTGTGGATAATTTATCTTGTATTCATTTAGTCGTGGGAGAAAACACCCTGCGGGCGAATAGAAAGCGGTAAGGATGGCTCTCGTGACACCGCTGACACACTTGCCGGGTGGTAACCACTGCGTTTAGGATAAACGTTATTATTATATCAACCGTAATAACAAGTGTCGTGCGACCAGCTCGCTTGGGGAACAGGACAGGGTACAGTTAACACCACAGCCCCGGCACACTTTTGGGCTGTTTCCGCCAGAAATGTGGGAGCAAGTTAAGAAGTAATCAATTCTCAATTGACAATCGCTTCGAAAACTATAAAAATTGGTTGAACGCTTGATTTATCGGTAATATCATTCCTATATCAACTTTAGTTTTCGAGCATTAGCGACGGTGAAAAAGAATCGATCCTTAACATGGAAAAACCAATCAGTAATACTTATCAGTTTATTTTCCTAGCCTTTCTCTGCTTGTTCTGGACGTTCACTACTGATTAATTTCTAATTTTTAGAGAGCTTATAGCAAAAAAGATAAGCAGGGCTTTTGCTCCTCCTTTCGAGGATTCGGAGAGGTCCTACTGTCCTACAGGCCACCCAAAAGATCTTTCTAATTTTCCCAGTGACGTGTATTTCCTTTGCCTTTTTGCCCATCCGCACTTGGCTAGCGTAATGTCTATGGCTAAACTCTTCTCATTCAAAGAGGAAACCAGCTTTTAGCAGGGTAACGGGGTTCTATGGGATGTGACAGCAATTAAAAAGACCGACAAAAATGTAGGTACGACGCATGAACCTAAAATACATATTTTACTTATTGCCATACTTGTAGCCATATGATACCTACATTGCGTTTCGCTGGATGGAAACGAAATGGAACCAAATTCAAACAATGTATGAGAATGATCGTTGTTTGCGCGGAAATTATCTACATATTATTATGTTTTTTTTTAATTTCGGTCCATTTCGCTTTCATACTGCGAATCAATATAATTATGTCAAACAACGGCTGCTGCATGCTCGTATCTAAGAAACAATACAAGGAGCTCAATCATAAACCTCGTAATCTATCACAAATTATATCGTTTATATTACAAATAACATCGTTTCAGAAATGCCTTCAAATGCTATCGGACATATTGGGGACGTCACCGGAGGCGGTATAGCGGGCTGCGCATGTGCAGGTGCGTGGTTAAGACGTCTAGCATGAGTTGTGGAGATTGTGACACGCGTGCGTCGTAACTACCGCCTAATACATGCCTAGAGGAGCAAATGTCATAACAAGAATAAGGCCTATAGTAAGTAGTGTTATTATCTCGCTGCAGACTCGGTCAAAAATCATTCGAGTGTTTCGCTTTTGTTGTTCTGCAGTAATGCACAACTCAACAAAGAACAACAAAAGCGAAAAATTTGAATGATTTATGACCAAGTCTGCAGCGAGATAATAACACTACTATAGAAGGATCGTTTCCATACAAGAGATCAGTTTAAAAATGAAGCTATTTATCGTTCTTATTAACTGTGTTCGCTACTATTTAAACTACAGCAACAAAATAAATATAGACAGGCCAAAAGGGTGACTGATTATCAAAGACTATCACAACAAAGAACAATAGTATCAATGCACAGCTTAATTAAACCATTTTAGATGGATATCTATATCTAGCTATCATGTCGTAACCAAGAAAGGATATTTGAAATTTAACCCAAAAGGGTAAAATAAGGAGGTCACGTGGTATAAGCTGTTGGATCTGCTAGTAATCAACTATACCTGAAATTGAAGTTTTTTTTTTATCTGAAAAAAAAGAAAATAAGTGTCAGCAGTGATCAGAGGGGGCTATGGCACATAATTATACTTCTCATTTTTAATTTTTTCCAATGTCTACAAAAATTGCTTTGAAAGTTGAGACATAATATATGGTAAAGTACTAGTTGTTTGTTTGTTGTTGTTTGTTGTTGGGATAAGTATGGCGAGTGCTGCACTGACCCAGATGTGTAAAGGCAGTCGTTAATAACCAACGTAAAACTGTCGATCGCTCCATGCCATGCGTCATGCGTTTAATACCACGGTAAGTGCGCGCAGTGCTACGAGTATGGACCGTTATTTTGTCACACGATGTGGTACAAGGTATACGATAAAACTACTTCGTGCTAGAAATATTTTGTTGCAGAAATTAAAGGCACATAAAAATGAATGCGTCGAATTTGGCCACCACGGCAAAGTGCATGTCCTCTAAAACTCTTAAAAATGCATGTTTTTTTACCGCTACACAAATGATATTATATCCCGTTAATTGATAGCTTTATCTTATCATAGCTTTATCCACGCTAATAGTTTAATATAGTTAATTGTTAAGATTATTAAGGTCAACGACTTGCTGTTGTCGATTTTGTGTTTTTTCTTCTAGATTTGTTACTTGCTTTTCGTCACACCCGCTAACGTATTCTTAAGGCCATATTTTATTTTTGTCCTCATCAGATTTATGAATATAATATGGTGGGTGCGACAGGCAGCAATGCGGGATAATTTCAGATTGAAACGACATATTTTTACCTAATTATTTAAAAACATAGCCAGGTATCAAAAAATTATTATTACAAACACACATTTAAAAAATACCTACATGAAAATCCATTGTAGTTTCCGACAAAAAATATCGAGAAAACTTGTTCCTATCGTGTTTTTGCTTTTGAGAGCGGATAGATTAAAGACCCTAAGTACGTGTAACGTTTAAATTTGAAACTAATTGTCTTTATACTTAGTTTTTAGGTCACTCAAAATTGGTTATAATATAGTTTATGCCGTTATTAACACGCTATTGCCGATAGCTTAGGGCAGCCCACATCTAGTTGAGATCGGTACACTTACGGTAAGCGTCGTAGTGAGTTAAACAAATCGCTGTGACACGCGATTATCGCGAGCCGTTATTTAAGAAAAACATGATGCTGAGGTGGTAAGTGGTAACATAGAGTGGACACCGTGACTCTACTTTAAATAATTATTAAACGTTTTAGGTGATATGAATACCACTGCTACCAATTTCAACACCAAGTCTAAGCTAGAATGCAGATAATAATATAATATGTAACTTTAACTATCAAAAAATTCACACTTCCTACGCTCGCGTTCTTTTCATAAAATAGACCGCGACAGACCGCGAGAAAAATGTCGATAGTTTACCGGTGCCAAAGATGTTTGTTTTGGCACCGACAGCGTTAGTAGTTTAGACCGCCATTTTGTTTAGACTGCTGAGAAAATTCTCGAATATCATTGCTCTGTCAATTTTTTTTATTTCATTGGCAAATGTTGTGTTCATGCGTACGTGATGAGTTGATGACTTTACGTGAAGTAGCAAAGTAAAGAGATCAAGTACAATCTAAGTACCTACTCTATGGTAAAATCGAAACGGGAATTAGGTATAAGAAAACCATGTAATACTAGTAAAAAATAATAATTGCTTATCGATTACCATCTCAAATTTCGTATAGTCCGTCAACATTTACTCCGCTAGACAAACAGTCAAATATTGACCGACCTCGATTATGAAACCTACACCGTAAGTTTACTTCACACTTTTACTAAAGCTAGGTAAACCCACGTGGGTTTGTCTGTGGGTGGGATTAAATCATCGTTTACGAAACTGACGTATTTATTGCCTTCAGTTTAATAGATTAGAAGTACATATTGCAAATTATGTCGTGCAGGTCTAAAGCTGGAAATTCTGCACAAAAAAGGTAAGTAGTAGACTTCCATTAAATAGAAAACCAGTCAAGTGAGAGTCAGGCCTGCGCACCGAGGGTCCCGTACCATAAAGAATGGTTCCGTAGAATATTATGTATTGCAAGTAAAGTCTTCGAATGCAGAATAAATCATGCTATTATTTTGACGGAATTTTTGATATGAACAGAAGGTAAGAAGCAGCGATTGCCCATAATTGGTTGAGACCTCTTCTCGTCAGGGGTTGGAGGTTCGAATCCCGGGTAGGTACGCACTTCTGATATTCCTGAGTTATGTGCGTTTGTGGAAACTAAATAACATTTGCTTTTTGGTGAAGCAAACGTGAGTAAATCTTCATGCCCTATAGAGTTCCCCAAAATTCTCTCTAATTTATGCGAAGCAAACCCACCCAATTTGGCTAGCGTGGTCGACTAAATACCCTCTTTTTCTAAAAGGAAACCCGTGACCAACAGCGGGAAAAGGGATTGATGATGATGAAGAAATATACAATGCAATTGATAAAGACACTGCATTGTATGACAAACAGGTCTAATAAAACCTGTGTCAAGCATAAAACTTCAATTAGCAGCCATATGATTATCACATCCGATGAATAAACAAATGCCTATCGTCCTAAAGGGCTAACAGTCAGCACCAACAGGTTTGCGTGTGAAGTACCACAGTACCACCCAGCTCCGAGTCACTAGAACAGGTCCTGTAGGTCACTCCTGTGCATCAACCGACCTTCAGGACTGGTTCTAGATCGTAAAATCTGTATGTCATGGGAGGCTGCAATTACGTACAATAGGTTTAATGACTTTTGAAGTGATAAAAGCCAACGCTTTTTAAAACTGCTGTGTACTGACGGGTGACTGATATACCTACTAGTATTTATAGCCTGAAGATGATATTTTTTATTTATGCTAGACCCTCCTGTCTGAACGGCGACCTGAAGAAAGGCTGATGGCGTGTAGATGAGTTAGGAAATGCCTCGAACCGTGGACGTCTATTAAGGCTGATAATAATTATTGTAATTAAATAATTACAGCGTACTGGCCCGCGGTTTCGCAGGAACCATGGATTTTTCCGAGATAACAGCAGTCTATGTGTTAATCTAGGATATAATCTGTAATCATTTCAAATTTCAGCCAAATCGGTTTAGTTGCGGCGTGAAGGTTTAACAAACATACACGCAAACTTTATAATAATTCCTTTATTTATTAATATGATTTGATCACAGTTATAAACAGATTTATAATTTGCCACCCGACGCGCGCGTATTTTTTTACTTTAGGTGAATTTAGAAAAATCTTCTAAGCCATTTAGCTACGTTGTGATCGATTCTGTGGTGCAAAATCGCTCTAAACTAATGTTAAATAGTGCTATCCTTTTCAATTTTATAAAGTCTGCTTATGCCGATACTTTGAGTTTTGCAGCATAAACAGTTTTTTACGTGGAAATGCATCCTGATATTCTCGGCACCATTCCAAACGGATAGAACTTTTACCTACTGGATTTTTTTAGTATAACAAGAGTTTTACTGAATCGTTTTTGTTAAGGATTTTGATTTTAATAAATATTGAATTTTGTTAAGGATTTATATTTTAGATTAATTGTTAATTTTGCAGCTCATGAGATATAAATGGTATTTTTAAAGTATATAAAAGTAAAAAAAAACTGTTAATATTTCAACAGTGGTTGCTTTTGTCAATTAATAAATTAGGTAAATTTAATGGGCGCTTACACAGGTGGTCCGAAACGTTTGCCCAACATCTATAAATAATTCGCAATTTACATAATTTAACATGATCTTGTCGAAAAGTAACATTAAAATTTCGCTAACCGGTTCGATAGCATTTCGAAAATATATTATTTTATTGGCCTTGAAATCCAGAAAAAGTTAAAAGATGAATTCATGAGTAAAGAATACTTTCTTATAGAACTGAATATACATATAAAATATTAAGTTTTATAAGCGTAAAATTTGGTTTTTCGTACATAGCGGTATGTTTTACGTAAATACGTATTTCTAGAATGATCTGCTGATTTCGTATATGGGCCGATTTTCCAATCTCCAGATAAACTATCTGAGGAATAAATTTGAAACATATGCCATACAGGCTCTGTCAAAACGTCATGTTTATTCAAAAATCAGCCCTTAGTCAATTTGCAAATTAAGAGAGTAAATAAATATACCTACCATTAAAAAAAAAAAGATTCCGACGAATTGAGAACCGCCTCCTTTTTTTGAAGTCGGTTAAAAACCAAAGCAAAGCCTTCTTCAGGCAGTGCCAACGAATTTTGTGTACAGTTAAAACTTCTAAGTATATTAATTTTTTGTTTCATTTTAACGTCACACCGAAACATTTTTAATGAAATTTATGAAAGAAAGTAAGACTATAATTATTCATTTCCAATATATTTGTGTCTAAATTGAAATTCTTAATTTTTTCCCCCTGGCCGATAATGTCGTTGCGATCGTCGCGTTATTACGTCAGCTTTAGTAAATACCACTATTATTAATAACATGTTGTTCATTTGTCAGCCTGTTTCCTTGTTTTTATATTATTCATTATTAATAGTATACAGCAGGTAATAACAACAAATGTCTTTAGTAAGATTATTTTTATTAGGGGAACACTACCTTGATGCAGTTGAATAACATTGACTTTGAATTTATAGAAACAGAATACGGATGAATATTTTGCACAATTCGATGAGAAACATCAAACAGGGAATATTTTGCATAATAGTAATATGTACAAAAAAAATTATCAATAAATAAAATTGGTAGGTAGGTGATGATCCTCCAAATCCAAGGATAAAGGAGACTTAATATCTATTTCCCGAGCTTTATATTTTTGTTTAACTATACTTACTAGCACTTGACTGTTAGGTACAGGGTGGAAAGTGATGATGCATTCTAAGATGCAGCGCGCTTGCCTAGGGGATGCCTGTTCACTTTTGATTTAAAGGCACCCAAGTTGTAGGTGGTGGAAGAGTGTATTCCAGACCTTTGCAGTGCGCATCAGGATCGAGGAATCAATGTGCTTCGTACTTGTCTTTGATACGTCAACTATGTAGGGCGTAAGACTTTATGATGCCTTGAGTTCAACTGTGACTGGGGAACCAAATTACCTAAATAGTTCCTGAGCACACTCTTTGAAATATGTTCTATTCTCGTAGAATACTGACGCCTATGGAATACGAAGACCAATAATTGTCTTTATAAATAAACCTATAGAGTATCTCTCCCTAATTGCACTCATCATACTTTCACACATTAAGTGTTACGAATGAAAGCCTAGTAAAAAGTGTGATTACGGCTCATGTAACTTCGTTACTACAAGTATTATACGGGAAGCATCAAGTAACGATTACGCAGGCCACTTATCAAGTGAGTTACTTAATAAGGCCTCGCCTCAGGCCTTATTGGGAAGGTCGTGGTGACATCATGCGCAGTGACATCGAAGTTGTTAGGCGTGTAGGTTTATTCTCTTGCAGGTTTTTGTGGACCCGCGGCCTGTTTGTCGGTTTTTGCGGATATTATATCGGTTGATAGCGGTTGCTAAGACCGGTACTGGGTTGGTGATTTGGTATACTTGTTAGAGTGCGGGTGAACGAATTTTGGACAGGTTATTTGAGATATTTTTGTAAAACTTGTGTCTATTTTGTATTACGTGGATAACTTTAGTATCTTCTTTGCAATATGGTTGGTATACGAATGTCCTAACGATAATGATTATCATAATAATGCATACGCATTCAGTCCCAAGCAAGAAGAAATAAATTATAAATTAAACTCTACGGCTACTCAAACAAGAAAATGGGGAAAGCAACCCAAAGTGATTACTCGGGTTGTTTTTCTTCTTGTAACATAATTATGTTACTTATATCTATAATTCGTATGTTGATTTTCCATTCTCAGTAGGTAGGTACAGGACTACAGGTACACTTAGAGACAACTTAATACGTGGGGGTGAAACACGCCAATTTCCAAACTCCGACCTAGTACTAAGAATTTACTTTGATAGAAAAACCCGATACTATAATTTTACTGCCCCGACCTGGGTATTGAACCCAGGACCTAGTGATTTGCAGTTCAACTTGCTCACCAACGAAGCAGTTTATTTTAATACCTACTTATTGACGTGGAAGTTTAACGAATTAAAGAAGATAAACCTCGGTTTAAATTAAAGCTCAAGGCTGCTTCATACAAACTATGAAAAACGACAAATGCCTTCCATATCCGGTAAGTAAACCTTAAAGACAGCTGTATCGTGGGAAACCCATGCATTACCGCTTATGACTTATGACCTTAACCTTCACTAATTGCTTGAAACCATTTTAAAAGGAGATAACCATAGTATCACGTATTTTGAGTCAAGAGCTGAATTAGTGTTTGACATCGTTATACTTCCATAATCAGATGAAATCATTAATTTTTTTTATTCTAGATAGAATTGCACTTGACGACAATCATGCCTGATGGCAATGATGAGGTGTACGTTGGAGCACGCTTGCCTAGAAAATGCCTATTCACCCTTCTCTTAAAGCAATCTAGATTGTAAATGGCTGAAAATATGGCTGAGAATATATTATATTATGTAGATTTAAGCATTAGCAAACAAGGTAATTTTTGAGAAAAGTTTGCCTTTTTGCGTGTATTATGTTAAAATTAATGATCCATAATAATTAGGATAGTTTTAAAATGTTTCATAAATTAAAGTTAATGTATAACCCTTTTTTTTTTAACAACAGGAAATGCCTAACGCATACCCCTCCGTCAGGGGAAACGGAGGGGTTATGTGGGGCTTGCACCCACTAACACCTGTCCCTTGCCACGACGGACCTCGTTGGCGGGAGTACGGGATTCACTTGCGTATTCACCGCGGTCCCGCCAGGCCCCGACCCGTCACCTGAGCGGCAGGTCCCGTCGCTGCTGCCGGCAGCCTGACCGCCGCCGACTCCTCCTGGGAGGCGCGTCCTGAACAGGGCACGCCACCTCCTCGGCCTGTTGATGGAGTTCGGGCAACGGACGCCATAGCTAATGTATAACCCTAACGAACAATCTTATTCATGCAATAAAAGAAACTCTCACATTTTTTGAATAATAAATTATTATTTAAAATTGTTTCAACTTTATACCAATGGTAAGGAGTTTTAAGAAAGACCAAGTAAAATATGAAATTCAAATACTTATGCATGTCATCACGATTAAAGCATAAAAATATGAAATCACATACAGAGCGTAGAAAAAAACGCGATAAGAATAAAGTTCATGTAAATGAGGTGTATCAAGTAGGTAACCGTAAATTGCGCACTAGGGCAGAATAAATTTGATTATTAAACAGATCTGCGCGTGAGTTGGCGGGAAAGTGTTAAAACAATGGACGGACGGATCCGGGATCGTGGGTAGGGTAATGTGTCCTTGATGTGACAAACTGATGAACATAAACAATATGTTATGGAACTTGGGTTGTAACTTGTAAGGCAAATTTTTTTCATTGTTTTCTGATTAACTAGAGTATACCTCGATGGTAATAATGCAATCTAGTAGTATGTCGTTCAACCGTAATATATTCTTCTAGAACTGGCCCGCGCTCGCTTCGCTCACATGATATCCTATGGCCCCATCCCATCCCATACCAAATATTTATTCATGCCTGACAGAAAGGTTTATGTGGTCTAGGTTAAACCGCGCTTGATTAATTAATTGCCTATACAGTATTCAATCTTCTCTTGAAGGAATATCTTCTCTAGATAATTATTTAATACGTGGACTGGTGTCGTATATTTTCAGTCAAAAATACACGAGTCAGCTCTTTGTTATTTAAAGTCAATGTGTATTTGTTACACGCTTGATTATTATTATTATACGTTTTAGCGGTAATCTCCAGACTTCAAGTTTATGCGCAGTTTTTACGTTTATTCAGGCAAATTATTACAACGTGGAGGCGTTTTATGGATAATGGCCTGGAATTCTGAGGCGATGGCCTGTAATGTTTTGTCTTGAACTCGTTTATGATCTTCAGTTTTAATTTTTTAATGAGTTAATCAGTATCGTAATATTGTGTTGGAATACATTGTCTGTAGGCACAACCAAGTAGTATTGTATTTATTTTTCATAATTTTTATCCTTTTGCACTTTTCACTCTTTTCTTTACTTAGAACTGAACTATGTAGATATCATAGGTAGGTATATCTTATTAGATCTTGTTTTTAACATTCTCTGTTTTGTCCATGTTAATATGTATATTTGCAGAAGCAGATGCTCATTCTATAGGAATTATATGTATAATTATTAAATCCCATAAAAATTAGCGCAACTGGGCCGCGGGCGATAATTTTAATACGTGTTCAATAATTTATGGCGATAACATCCAAACTACGTGAATCACTTTAACAAAAAGATAAGCATGTGCTTATTGCCCATAAGTCTAGATTCCAGATATTCGTGATTCCAGTTGGCGGAGCGGACAGCATTCCTCAAGATATCGGGAATTGTTCCGACCAGGGGCAGGTTTGTATGAAAATTGGTTCTAAACACGCAAACATTAGAGCACGGCCAAGGTGGTCATTAAGCCCGATCCACACGTAGCAAGTGCACTTACCCTACATTATATCCTCATTACCCCAAACTCAGCCAAATTAAAATTAAATAAGCTTATTTAAATTCCGGAGAGAAGTCACGTATCTTGACTACATTTAATTAAGTTTATATTAATGCAGTTACTTATAATATAACCCAAACCTAAATATGTAAAGAGTTAACTTTCACTAATTTTTATTCAAGTCTTTATTGCAATTAAGAATTAAAGATACGAATACAAACCCATTGTTTATGTTTTATTTAGTTTATGTTAAGAAAACCGTCAAGAATGGCTTGGTATTAGGGAGTTTAGGGATTATTTATCACCGAAAAAGGATGGTTTATTTCGACGTGTCTTTAATATTAATTCATTGATGGGGATGCAACAGATATTATTACGTATTTCTTTTTAAAACTAAACAAAAGACTGCTAATGATACACGATGGCCCACCGATATAAAATGGTTAATGAGCGCGGTTATTTTACACATAGACTTCTTGTGATAATATATGCGGACAAAGTCACACAACCCTTGGACATCATAGGATTTAATTTTAAGTCAATATGAAATTTGTATGGTGCTAGTGTGCGTGAAAAACTGTGTAGCGACGGCTCGGATTTTTCAACTTAGACAGAGTAGGTATTTATTGCCGCACTTGAAGTCACCTCTATGTTTGAGACAGCCTCCACTCGATTGCCCAGTTAGGTGGAGCGTCATTATGATTGCCCTTCGTGTAAAGGAGGTGTTATATGTTAAGACTTACTACTTGTCTTTAACAAATCTTTAGTTACATTGTATTAGGTATAGCGATAATATCTACACAATAAAAGTAAGAGCGTCTTTGAAATGAACCGTTAATTTAGCGTAAAGTAAAGTAAATCCCAATACAATTATAGTTATGCGGTACAGTTAGCCCGAGAGGCCGTTAGCCGGAAAATATAAAAGTAAAAACGACAACCTATGCGCCTTCTTACAGGAAACATTAAATCAATTGATGCGTGCTTAAGATTAAATTAAGACTTGAGATAAAATAAAACAAACAGCAATTGCCATTAAATATGTTTCAATAATGTCTTGAAGTAATATTTCTAAAACTGTTTTGCTTCTTGATTTCTAGAAATGTTTGAATTTTAAAATGCTTTTCTGCCCTAGAGTATAATGACAATGCTTTCCCGTCCTAGGGAGAAATCAAAATGCTTTTGCGGCCTAGGGAGAATATAATTGCATTTCCCGCCCGCATTTTGGGTATTAAAAGTATCTTAATTACGAGTGGGTGAAATGAAAAGGTATTTATGCCAAGCTTTAAATACTTACTTATACATTACAAAATACCTAACTCAAAAATTATAACTGATAAGAATGACTAAATTCCCATAGAAATACTAGATGGAATGCTAGAATGAAATAATTTTATGGGTGAATATAAATCAAATCCCAATCCTGTCTCGTTTTAGACCGAGCGTGTCGGTCGTTAGCAATAATGAGTTATGGGAAATCTATTTCGACTCTCACGTAGGTTGTATTGACGGAATGAATTTATATTTCTACGAACAAACAAACATAAATTCAATAAGGATGAAGTGGAGTAAGTCGTGTTAAATGTTTAAGCATATTATTAGTCAAGACCTTATAAATATAACACTATCTCTAACAGTATAAAATATTTTTTTGTCACTTAGGGACATAAAAATAGATAACAACCCGCTCCCAGACCCAGAGATCATACACAGAAAGTTTTATAACGATCGGTCCAGCCGTTTCGGAGGAGTTTGGTAACAAAGAAAAGCGAGAGAATTTTTGTATATTAGAAAGAAGATATTCGAGTATGTGAACTATTTTACATACCCTAAGTGAGAAAGACTAAGTGTGAAATAATGCTTGCAAAAAAAAGGTTTACCGGGTCAGCTAATCCTGATCTTATAATGATTGTAGAAAATCTGGTGTAAAAATAATGCAATAGTGCTCGTCAACTTCAGTGGTCGAGAATCACTAGGTTAACTTTCGGGTGGATTACTTTTTGTGAAATGTTATACTTAGCTTGACTATTTGTGCTTTACCTCGATGATGGCTCCGTTGATCAAGCGGCCTTACTGTAGAGCCTAACTCAGATAATAAACCCACTTGCAAAAATAAGGCTATATCACGAAGACATCGCTTTGATCTGATTACGAAACAATAACAGAACAAAGCGTTTCTAATAGGCTTAATTTTATACAGCAGGTTCAACTCTGAAACAGGCGCCAAGTAGGTGTCACAAACAAAGAAAAAGAACAATAGCATGCCACTTAGCAGACCGCCAAACGCATTGTATAGTGTTTAGAGCCGCGCCCAGCCGCCCACTGTGTGCCATCGTCATCGTCACCACAGGAATTCACCCTGCTATATTAGTGTTATTATCTCGCTGCAGACTCGGTCATAAATCATTCGAGTGTTTCGCTTTTGTTGTTCTTTGTTGAGTTGGGCATTACTGCAGAACAACAAAGCGAAACACTCGAATGATTTATGACCGAGTCTGCAGCGAGATAATAACAGTAGGTATTATAATATGTTTGTATAATTAATACAAATCAACGGTGTGCGTGTGTAAAGACGAAAATTAGAAGCAGACCAAAGGAGAGATGGATGGATTGCGTTAAAAAGGATATGCGTGTGAAAGGAGTGTATTGCACGTTGGCAGCTGGTAGGACTGAATGGAAGCAGAAGACGTATTGCGCCGATCCCATAATGAGGAGAAAGAGTGAAGAAGAAGGGAAATAGACTAGTGGTTCAGATTCGGAAAGCTACGGGAGTTTGCGCACGCGTGGCTAAATAAATAAAAATAAATAAATTCTGGGGCAGGACCCCAGAATAAAGAGAGTGAGCACGTAGGGACAAGGAGCGAGAGGAAAAATTGTAGGGAGTCAAGAAGGTGTCCCGGGAACACACTAAGAGCAAGTACCGAACGGGTACCTTCCCGCGATTCATTCAGGCCCCATGGGTGGTGGAGGGTTGTCCCTACTTAGTGGTTCAGATTTTCACTGTAAGCCAAAATTCTACGCGGCGGTCTAACTCGTATGTCGTCTCAACGGTTCTAAACTATCTACCCCTTTTTTTGTGCCAATGTTGGGCACGGGTCTCATCTCAGAATGAGAGGGGTTGAGCTGTAGCCCATCTGGCTAAGTGCGGTTAGCGGACTTCCCATACCTTTGAGAACATTTTAGTGTACTCTTATGACACGTAGGTTCTCACCATTTTACTCCTTACCGCTTAACAAGTGATATTTCATTTTTGAAAACGCAGATACGAAAAGTTAGATATCTCATTTTAGATTTTTTTTTACTCTATACAAGTTAGTCCTTGATGGTAAGTGATGATGCAGCCTAAGATGTTATCGTACTAACTTGGAGGGGTAAGTAAATTACCCCAACGGTTTCTACAAGCATCGCACCGGAACGCTAAATCGCTTGGCGTTGCGTATTTGCTGGCAAAACTTGTAAAGTTGACTTATGCAAGCTATACCTCCTTTGTTTAGTAGCTTGACTGTTTACACTGCTTTCAGAAGTCAACTTCTGCAAGTTTAGTGGCTAATCTTAAGTATGCCTTATTTATTGTATATACTAACCTACATTATTTATGAATTACGTTTACGATATTGTTTTTGTTAGTTCGTCACATCACATTATTTTATTATTGTTTCTGCACGTAAAATGACTAATGTGACATACGGATAATCATTTGCATAAATATGCCAAGGCTCGTCTTCTATAGAAAAACATAGACCTTACACATAGCCTGTTTAGGTATTGTAAATGTATGCCTTTTGTTATACCTACTCGTATTTACATTGTACTAAATTCTTGCACTTTTTGTCGTTCAGTCAGTGAGAAATAATTTAAATGGCAAAACAACGTTTGCCGGATCAGTTAGTCTCATCTGTCATTCTAATCTTCTAATCATTGACTTACTATCTAAGGACCCCGGGTTTAATACAAAATTCACGAAAAAAGTGTCCCAAGAAAACCTATATGTAAACGAGGGTATGTGTATTTTTATAAAAAAATATAACATTTTATTTTATGTCTTAAATCATTATTATACAGCTTAATTTTACTTGCAACTAGCTATAGTGCGATTGTCTCCCTTTTTGCGTTTTATCACTCTTTCGGTTCGGACTTACTGTCACAAAACAGTTCAAAACAAGTTGCAAAAACCTTCGCGCCCACGTATACATGGGCGATTTGCATACGACAAAATATACGCCCACAACGCCCAGCGACTGAACACGAGGAGATATTATGTAGCACGCGGAAATGGATATTACCACATCAAATGAGAATTAATTCGCTTTTAGAACATTTAGGCCACAATGGAATAGGTGGGCGGCAACCGCGGTCTATCAGTCCTAATTGCTCGCTGCACACAAGGCAATGAAAAGGGGAAATAGAATGGCGCCTATTGCCGTACGCCCGTAAGTGTAACATGAGAGCGCAGTAGGCTGCCTGTTTCCCCGTTTTAATGCCCTTCGTGCAGCGAAATATCGCTTCGCTATGGGCAATAACCATTTAGTTCGCTATTTAGTTTAGACGCGCGTATCAGTCTTTGAGACATTGTTTTTGAATAACTTTTAAATCTCATAAAAAGTATTTTAATTGCTCGAAAATTAAATACGATGTCAGGGAAACTAATCTGGTCCCGTATCCGTCCTCGTATTTAAATAAAATAATATTATTAATATTATGTTGTACCATAAAACTGACAAACGGTCAAATGAACGAGGCCGTGGGTCCTTTTGAACCATTTAGTACTCGTACACAGGAGGTAAATTAAGGCACCGAGAAGGCAGCGCTCGTGCTGTTATAGCGTCAATCTCAGACGGAGTCGATAGCGCCCTCAGAAACTTCAAACACAAGCGCCCAACGGGCTAAACGGTTAAAAACCTGCGGCTTAAAAACTTTTAGTACGATTGCTTAGATTCAAATTTAAACGTTATAATATGTTCTCTTATTTTAAATTTTCCCAGAAACAGAACCACGATTGGAAGAATTTTCTCGATAGAAAGTTTTCAAACTGTTTAACGGAAACTACAATGGATTTATTTTATTAATTTGTGTCGGCAGTAATAAGTTCTAAAAAACGCTCAGATTTTTTTTGATAACTAATTTTTATGTAAAGAGTTTTCTATTTTATGCATTTTGGAACAAAAAACTAATGTTTGTCATATTTTCTACTCCTGTTGGTTAAGTACTATGTTTCAAGTCCAATTTCTCAGACGAGGACTTGGAAGTATTATAGCTGGGTGGTAATTAGAATGCCTTGGGTGATTTGTTTATGATGTAAAAATAAACAACGATAAATAAAAACCTTTTTTCGTTTTATTGTACGATTTGGAGTCGAAAATTCCTTGAATCTGAAGGGGAAAAAATACTAGCTATTCTGTAACGACTTTTTTGTTTTTCGTTTACTTGTAGACTGTAGTCTCACCTAGCTTTAAAGTGAATATTTTGTATCCAATTTTTTTTATGTATCTCTGTAAACTATTTTTATTATCTATGCCAGTGATTTGTAGATTAGGTGCAATAATTTGAGCCTTATATCTCTCTGCACCAAAATTATAATAGCTCATTTAACCGTGATTTGACGATTACGTCAAATTTATTAAAATTACCTAGGTACTTACTTGTTTGTCTGTAATTAAATAATTATTATCTAACAAACCAAAACCTGGATTTTTATTAAAATGTAATGCGCACTTATATTAGCCAGGCCCGAGAATTGAATCTCAGACCTCGTGATAAAGTGAACGCACTACTAGAGAAGTGGTATACTTCTTCTTCTTGAAAAATTCTTTAAATATCATCGACGGAGTTACATCTTTGGCACTGATTGGTTAATACTTGCATCGGTAGAGCCGCCTTGGCAATGATTGGCTAATGTTTGCATCGGTTGTGCAGCGTAGGCACATGGGCACTGATTGGTTACAGCTTGATCGGTCGAGCCTCTTTGGCACTGATTGGCTAACGTTTGCATCGGCTGTGCAGCGTAGGTTGGCGTTGCTATAGTTACCGGCTATGTAGAATTTACGATGTAGAATTCACATGATGCGTTTTTATATGTCTTCAAGATTTCTTTTTAAGCTGCATTTCCAAGAGATAAAGATTTCCGAGCATAAGATAGGTAATCTAGTTGAATATCTCGTGGCAATAAATTAAGCCACAAGAGGCGGCTCCGTGTAATGTAATGAACTTGTGATGAAAAGATAGAAAAAGTCACCGGTCGACCTTCAGCGTAATGTCAACACATTCTAAAGCTATGCGCATACTTAGAAGCGGTAGCAACACTTTTTTATATGTTAATTTTAATGTTGACAATATGGTTAGTCAATAAACGTCTTATTCATTTGACTGAATCAGAATTCATTTCACTGAATCATCGTTAAAACAACGAGCGTTGATTGGTCGACCCGTCTCTCCTTTGCTTGAGTGTTCCCGTGGAAAAGTCTAAAAATCCTCCATTTTCCTTCGTCTACGTTATGAAGGGGGTTAATAAAGGTTTTTTTTTACTCACAGGAAATGCCTGACACATACCCTTATGTGGGGTTTGAACCCACTAAAGCCTGTGCTTTGCTACGACGGACCACGTTGGCGGGAGTACGGGATTCACTTTCGTATTTACCGACCTCCCGCCAGGCCTCGACCCGCCACCAAAGCGGCAGGTCCCTTCGCTGCTGCCGGCAGCCTAGCCGCTGCCGATCCTCCTGGGAGGCGCGTCCCGAACAGGTCAGGCCACCACCCCGGCCTGTCGAAGGAATTCGGGTGACGGACGCCAGAACCCCTTACTTACATCACCCGCAGGCCGGCACCGGTCGCCGAAGGAAGGTGTACGCACCCCAGCAACCGGTGCGTCTCCCGCGAGAGGGATGTGCCGCCGTAATTATCCCTCTCGACGGGCGTTCTCGCCCACTTCGGTGATTTTTTACGAGGTTGTCTTCCTCGTAGTGCCCCGAAGGGACGTGTGGCGTTTCCGCCCCCGCCTGTAATTTGAAATGAGGTTTTCTTCCTCCTACTATCTACCCAATCTCTCCTATCCTACCTATCCTATCATCTTATATCTCCTCCTATCTTACCTATCTACCGGGCCAAGCTAATAGCAGTCGGTTATTAACCGACGTTACCAGGGAGCACTGGCCCGTGTGCTATCAGAGGGCACTCGTGGAGGTTGCTTGGCCAGCCCCCCGGGTTATTATAGGGCTGGAACCTCGGTGCATGGGTTTGAGCAGGGCAATAATGAGGCAGTAATTGAATGAAAAAAAGTTACTATTCATTTATCATTCAATCAAATTGTTTGTGTATTCTGTTCTCGGTTTTTAAATCATAATTTAAGAATTTATTGAATACCCATAGAACAAGACTTAAGTGTTAAATAATAACAGGTTACGCACGGGAAATCCATCGTATCGATACATGGAAGGCGTAATACTTATTAACGACAGTAAAAACTTCCTTACGACACATGTTCGTAAAATGCGGCATTACTCATAAAGCATAGGAAGTGGTTCAACGCCGTATTCACGTAACAACGATTACGCAACGATGAACTGAGTCGATCGAGAGATGACAATTATGGTAGGTCTTTATTAATAAATAATATTATAACATATACAAATTCGGTGGGCCTTTTTTAAGAATCTATCTAGTTTGGAAGTTAATTTTACTTGTATGTGGTAACTGGCAAGTATATTGGGCAGTTATTTAACAAAAACAAAGCTTGTTAATACGATCTGCTTTGCTCATCATTTGAGCTGCGTCACTGATCATGGTTCTGTGATACCCTTACTTCTCGTCTTCTTACTTACCGATGGGAGAAATTCCCGGGTTTGATTCGATAACAATAAAGGGTCTATATTTTTTCATCTTACGGGTAAGGACGCTCCTAAAGTTTTCACCCTTCTTGGGGCAATCGATACTCGCTTGAATTCAAGCGAGAGGTCCCTGGTTTAGAGGGCAGCTTTGGTCGCTGCTCTGGCAAAGACGTACCGTCAAGCGATTTAAAGTTCCGTTCTACGGTGCAATCACCTTTAGCTGCATCTTAACTTGACACAAGGTGAGATTGCAGTCAAATACAAACTGGTAATGAGCATAAAAAAATTGGTTGCCTGTAAAGTCGGTTTACTGACGATAGTTGAACGTGACAACGTCTTCTTTGTCGCTCGTTCCGCGCTCGCGAGGTAACGCCGGTAAAGCCGCATGAGCGAGGTAACGCCGCTAACGCCGGATGAGTCATGTTTTTTCGTGCGTGCAACCGGCTCTATCGATTTATAAGACGTTGTCACGTCAAAAAATGCAGACGTAATAACTTATACCGCATGAATACAAAAATCGGTTCTTCTCTTGCGATTATATCCGCGATTAACTTCAGGGAAGTGGTTTAACTTAACACTTCACACCCGCACACAACGCAACGATTACGAAACGATGATATCACGTCGCGTCGACGACGTGTGCCAATAAGGATATGATTACTGGAGCGATGGTAAGATGGTATTATGAGGAGACTTCATTAGATGGTATATTACAACTGAGATTTATGATATATAGATATAGGCTCTGTAATGACTTTCCCATGAGGTAAAAGGGCTTCTTGATTGCATATTTGTGATGATATGTCATCACAAAAATGTGAAAGTGACAGTATAAGCATAATGCTGACCATCCATAATGACTTAGTATTTTTTATCATTAATATTCGTAAGTGTTCTGATCGGCAGTGTCTCAGATAGAAATTGCCAGTGGAATCTCCGAAAGGACAGGAAACGCTTAGAAAATTCGTAATCTTCTTTAATCTTAATAATATATATAAATCTCGTGTCACGATGTTTGTCCGCGATGGACTCCTAAACTACTGAACCGATGATAATAAAATTCGCACACCATGTGCAGTTCGATCCAACTTGAGAGATAGGATAGTTTAAATCTCAAATTATAGTCGCAATTTTAATTTATTAATATAACAAAAACTTTAGCCACAGCAACGCGTGGCCGGGTCAGCTAGTCTTAATCTTATCTTATCTTATCTTAATATATATATAAATCTCGTGTCACGATGTTTGTCCGCGATGGACTCCTAAACTACTGAACCGATTATAATAAAATTCGCACACCATGTGCAGTTCGATCCAATTTGAGAGATAGGATAGTTTAAATCTCAAATTATAGTCGCAATTTTAATTTATTATTATAACAAAAACTTTAGCCACAGCAACGCGTGGCCAGCTTGTAATATAATATATATAAATCTCGTATCACAATGTTTGTCCGCGATGAACTCCTAAACTACTGAACCGATTTAGTTCAAACTTCGTGAATATCTGTCATTTGGTCCAACTTAAAAGATAGAATAGTTTTTATCCCACGTGGACGAAGTCGCGGGCATCAGCTAGTAAGTATATAAAATCCGACTAGTCTATACAAGGTGTGATACAGAGGAGTTTCTATTACTACAGTTTATGTTTAACGGCTCTGATATCAAAGACTGCATTTTTTTTTATTTGGTAGTGATTAGGGATTTTTTAGGGTAACATACATAGCCACATTTCAGTAGCAGACTCTCTATTAATGATTTTCAAAGTATTCTTCACACGGGCATGTATAAATCGAGTAGGCTAATAAAATAAAGGTCCTACTTTAAAGCAGGAAAAAACGTGAAGTACACTCAGACATGTTCGTTTAAATTACACTAGAAGTGACTTCTCAGTTAGCAATCCCGGTAATAACCACTCAGTGTCGTAACAACTCGTCACCGCGATGGCTTATTGGCAATCACTTCCGTTCCGGGTCGCTGATTGGCCGGAATTGCATCTGCTATTTTACTGTTAAATAATCCGCACTTTTATTGTAGAACTGTATACCTATAAGTCTGGTTCTTTGTTGTCTCTTCACGGTCAACTTACTGACAAAGTGACAACTTCTGTATGCACATTAGACTTTTTGAGAGGGAAAAAATATTGAACTTTACCGATACCTGGGGGCCTACCACCAACGCTTAAAGTAATATATTATTGTAATATTGTTTTAAAATTTTCCTACTGACATTGTATGAAAATATCAAAACAATAAATATAATTAACCTGTAACCGTAACCGACACCTCTGTTTGAGATGGGAAAAAATATTCATAGTTAGTACCTACCTACATTCCAGATTTTTGTTGTTTTTTTTAAATATTAGGAAGTGAAGATAAAGGAGACTTCACACTGTGGCTTCACACATGCCTTTGAATTTAAACTAAATTCAGTTGCGTTCTTGGAATTTTAACTTGTTAATAGTGTTATAGCTCGTAGTCGTTCATAACAAAACATTGTATGAAATGTGCCAAGGTTCCTATGTTGTTCAAGAAAGCGAACATTGTAGTTACTCATAAATTCATTTTTGAACCACTAAACCAGTTCAAGTTTTATGTGTTTTCATAATAAAGTCATCTAAAGCATATTTTTATCCAAAGGACAAAGAATTACGAGACCAGCAAGAAATTCACCTGATGTTATAGATATTTCAATCCACGAAGATGCGCCCCACTCTGTCACAATCGCTTATCTTTCATTCGATTCGCATGGAGTTTGACAAAGTGGGGCGCGTCATCGTGGATTGAAATATCTGTAAGATGATTCGGTTCTCAAGTCTGCCTATGCCAGAAGCAGTGCATCTCTTTAAATTACAATATCATACACGGTGGTCATCTTAGATTATAATTGGCTAGTAATTTGGATAACACCTGTGTTTTTCAAACCGAAACTCAGTCTTGGAAGCAAAATAACGTATTTACGTCATAAAGTCGGAAACAAAAGAAAAGAGAGTAAGAGTACGCAAGTAATCGATGGTATGAGAGAGATTAAGATGGAGAGTTGAAGACACAGATAGCAGAAGCTAAATCGACTAAAATATTTTTTAAACCAAAAAATGAAGACACGTCCAAGCCGTTTAGCAAGTTTTACTTGCAAGATGCAGTACGACCCAAGACTTTGCATTGCAATGTCATACCATACACTGCACTGCGCTCAACCCGAGACATCGGTTTTTATGTCTCATTACGCCCTGTAATTTTTCCGGCTATAATTTCGCCTTCGAATCGCAGTACCTAATGCTTCAATTTCTCCTTTACGGCGGAACATCTAATACTGCGATGTGGTGATGGAAGATAAATACACGATGGATAACAATCCCAAAGTTCATACAAGGTAAGTATCAGTTAATGGCAATGGTAGCGCAGTAATTTTCAAACCGAAACTCAATCTTGGAAGCAAAAAAACGTATTTACGTCATAAAGTCGGAAACAAAAGAAAAGAGAGTAAGAGTACGCAAGTAATCGATGGTATGAGAGAGATTAAGATGGAGAGTTGAAGACACAGATAGCAGAAGCTAAATCGACTAAAATATTTTTTAAACCAAAAAATGAAGACACGTCCAAGCCGTTTAGCAAGTTTTACTTGCAAGATGCAGTACGACCCAAGACTTTGCATTGCAATGTCATACCATACACTGCACTGCTCTCAACCCGAGACATCGGTTTTTATGTCTCATTACGCCCTGTAATTTTTCCGGCTATAATTTCGCCTTCAAATCGCAGTACCTAATGCTTCAATTTCTCCTTTACGGCGGAACATCTAATACTGCGATGTGGTGATGGAAGATAAATACACGATGGATAACAATCCCAAAGTTCATACAAGGTAAGTATCAGTTAATGGCAATGGTAGCGCAGTAATTTTGATAACCCTTGTGTTCTTCAAACCGAAACTCAATCTTGGAAGCAAAAAAACGTATTTACGTCATAAAGTCGGAAACAAAACTATAGAGAGTAAAGAGTACGCAAGTAATCGATGGTATGAGAGAGATTAAGATGGAGAGTTACACACAGATAGCAGAAGCTAAATCGACTAAAATATGTTTTATAGCAAAAAACGACGCGTGCAAACCGTTTAGCAAGTTTTACGTGCAAGATGCAGTGAGACCCAAGACTTTGCATTGCAATGTCATACCATACACTGCACTGCGCTCAGACGTCGGTTTTTATGTCTCATTAATAATTTCTCCGACTATAGAGCCGCTTTCAAACCAAAACACAGTACCTAATGCTTTAATTTCTCCTTTACGAATATTGGAATATCTGATACTGCGATGTGATGATAAATACACGATGGATAACAATCCCAAAGTTCATACAAGGTATCAGTTAATGGCAGGTGGTATCACGGCGTGGTACCACTGCGCTCTGGTGGCAGATGGTGGCAGCGACCCGGAACGGTGGTTGCCGTCAAACGGTAACTATTGTGCGTCTGTTGACTGTTCGCGGTGAGTTCGAGAAGCTTGGCTAGTGTGAATTGTCTTTAACTGCTATAGGACCAATTAGGTTCCAGACGTTCTGGTGTCATCTGCTGATAAGATATTAAGGAACAAAGTAAGAGTACATTATAATGTATAGGACGTTCTGGTGTCATCTGCTGATAAGATATTAAAGCACACAGTAAGAGTACATTATAATTTATGGGAAGTTTGCAGAACAAATGTATTGGAGTTTATTGAAGGTAAAAGTGGCATATGCCTTTATGAGCAGTATCTAGTAAAAAGGTCTATGTTCTCAAAAATCTTAATGTCTATGCTGCAGTGCTGCTATTGAATACAGACTTTTGTTTACTTTTACCTTAGAAGGTTCATTTTAAACTTTTGTATAAGTACAATTACTATTGTTTACAAATAATATTATTGTATTCTAAGATTCAACAATAATATAGTATAGATAAATTCTTGATATTTAGCTCTTGATAAATATATAGGTACAGGACCTACTCTTTGTTGAAGTAGAATTGTAGACCTCTAAGATTTTAATGAATGCTACCTACTTACTGGTTATTCTGTTGGTTTATAAATTTTACAAGTATAGAATCTCAAAATGTAAGGTTTATGAGACGGTTATTTTCATGAATGATCCTTGACACAAATAATACCTACTCGTAGGTACCTACGCATTCTTTATTACTGAACGTAACATTGTGTTAAAATGGTTCCGATTCATTAACTTTGTTGAATCGCGTCATTGACTTGACTCTACTAAGAACAAAGAAGCAATAAATCTATTCAAATTGGATGTCACAGGTAGTGTATCAAATTATACACATCATATTATGTATACATACGTAAGGAACAACTTTGTACACTTTTCGCATATTTTAGTGTGAGTGAAAAATACACAAGCTTTATAATTCAATCCATGAAGACGCGCCCCACTCTGTCAAAATCGCTTATGTTTCATTCGATACACATAGTCTGACAGAGTGGGGCGCGTCATCGTGTATTGAAACGTCTATAGTACTGACTACTGAGTACTGACTGCCATCTCTACTGATTGTAAGTTATAATGTAGGTAGCCGTAAAACAGCATCGCACCGGATCACTAAATCGCTTGGTGGTGTGTAACGTGGTGGCAGCCTAGCCCAAAGCCTTCCACCAGACCAGATCTGAACCAACCTAGAAATTATCAAATCTAGAACGGGGGATCTAATGCGGGGAATCGAATCTGCGCCATGACCCATGAGGTCTTCAAAAATTACAAAACCTAGGAGGTGTTAATTATAGTAGGCTAATTATACAATATACCTATAGGCTTATATCAATAAGCTTTGCGAAATTAACATTTATAGGTAGGTATACTTATCAATATGTTTTTGACAAAACTTAAAAAAAAATAGGTACTTATTTACTTCATATTGATGACCAAAAGTTCCAAACCTGAGAAACTGCAGCAGAAAATGGTTTTTCGGGAGTGACCACCATTATTAGGGATTAGAGAGAAAGGGATTTTTTGAGAAATTTGAAAAAAAAATATAAGTAGGTAACTGACGCCATGCATTCAGTCTAATAAATAAATATTTGCGAAAAACTAAATAAAGTTTTAAAATTCCAATAAGAAAAGTACATTTCCGTGATCCGGGAAATAAAAGAAAAACATAAATTACAACGGAACCGCGGAAAGGATTACACGACATTATCACAACAAAGTTTCAGACCATCACGGATGAAAGACTTACCTTGATAAACTGGACAATATTTTGACAGCTGTTTCAAATAGATGCAAACAATGCACTAAGGCCGCTAAGAGGCCTCTAGACGTCGGGAAAAAAAGAAAAACAAAACAAAAACCACAGTCGAAAAAAGAACAAACTGTCACTTTCACTGAATTGAATATCGAATTCGTTTTAAGTTCGGAGGTTGCTGAAAAACGTGGTTAGGAGTTCGTTTATGTTTTGAATTGAACGCGACGCGCGTGCGTTCGCGATCATGCGCAGTACTGACTTCACGCCGGCCATTTTCTTGCCGCGTGGTGGGAGCAGAAATAGGAAATAAATGGAAGGAGCATTACGAGGTTCTACTCGATACAATCAGAGGTTGTTTATAATAATAATCAATTTATGTTTACATGCATTCAATGTTACGGCTTCATAATAATATATCGATAAGTAGCTGATGCGTGCGGCTCCGCTTGCGTGAATTTCGATTTTCACGAATCCCGCGGGAAATTAGGAAGCTCCTTCCAAATTTCAGTCTAAGCGATTTAATAAATAATTAAGGCCGAATGCAACGGTCTCCCGCTATTTTTATTTTCTTTTTTTTTTAATTTGTAAATTATAATCGTACCTCTATAATAGTCTTAACTTGACAGTGAAATTGCGTCAATGGCAGAATTCGTTAAATTCTTGGGTTCACAGGAATTGGGATCTTGAAAGTGTCCAGTTTAGGAAAAACTTTCTATCGAGAGAATGTCTTCCAATCATAGTATTTATATCTCAATGCTTCCAATCCTGATTTTGCTCCTGAGAAAATTTAGGTTAGAGACCCGAAAAACATTGCAAGTCACCAAAAATCTTTATAATAATCTTTTTAGCCCGTTAAAGCTAAAACGTAAAAGAGCAACAAAGCACAAACACACATACGAACCCACATACAGGTACCTACGCTGGTACAAACTATATACTTAGTGGAGAACTACATCACAGTGTTCAAAGATCCTATTTATCTTTAAACTGTGGCTACATTTTGGGGCTCACCGCAAAAAATGATTAGGTACATAAAATGGGAATATGCCTGCAACCTGAAAAATTGTTCTCGTGCGAAAAATGCGAGTTGAAGTCAGCTTATTTGAAGAGTGCATTAAATACATGATACAAAATCTCTATTTTCTTGTTCGTTTTTAATCGGAACTGATAATTTTCTTACAATAGAGAACCGATTAGAAAAAAGGGGGAGGTTCTAAATTTGACGGTTTTTTTAAAGTAAGTATTCTTATTTCTCTATTTGTCCCCTTTGCTAAAAATAAACGTTTGAAATATTTCGATTAGGTATATTACGCTTAATCGTTTGAAATGCCTACGAGTATGTTAATTGCAAACTCTAGTTAGACCTATCTTAATAATTTAACAATAACCGCTATACAAATCATGTCAGAGAGGAATGGCAGCGAGAATGCTGGCTAGGTTTCCGCGATGAACTGCGAGACCGATTCTTGTCATTTACATCTATGGTCATTTATATCTACTAACTAGCTTTTATCCGTAGACATACTTATATACAAAGGACCTGGTGAACCGCGCAAAAAACAGTCGCCAGTTCACTGGTGTCAAAAATATTTTTTTTGACACCAACGGCGTCAGTAGTTAGCCGTCCGCAGTATTGCTTATGGACCGTGTGGACCGTCATTGTAATACTATTTAGTCCTCACGCTCGTTTCCACGGGGACGGTTTCCGACATGTTGTGGGGGAAAAACAGCGTTACTTTTTTCTTGTAAGATGAAGTTGTTATGAAAGTTCAGGTTAGGAACAAAAAATTAAGTTTTAATTGTTCCCACATCCAGGGCATCTGGAAGAGATCCTCATTTGTAGCGACAAGATGTCCTTGCGCATGTCCTCTCTATATGTTTGTGTTTTATGTATCTTTATATTTATGTACAGAATGAATAAATAAATAAGTCAATAAAAAATGTTCAGATGGGCTCACCTTACGGTTCATATCGCTGTTTTTATCCTTAAGTTTTAGGCCTAGCATGCTCCTTTCTATTATCTTTCTATCATATTATACAAATCATTTTCATATGCGTTCCTTTTTTTAATTAGTTTTTTCGTTTTTTTTTGATCTTCTTTAATTCGTGGCGTCACCCAGTCCAAGGCTCCGACTGAAAATCAGCGCTGTGTGCTTCCATGCTTATAATATGGAGCACACAGCACCATGATGTGTTGGGGCCTTTTTCCGGGTTGTGCCACATGTGACAGGCGGTGTCTGGTGCTTCCGTCACTTGGGCAATTATTGGTTTTTGTTGCCCGAGTGGGGTATCTTCAGGCATCGTTTTAGTACGTAGGTGTATTGTTTGTTACATGTGGCATAATTTTTGCGAAATAAAGTTTTTCATTCTTTCTTTCTTTCTTTCTATTACTCTTTGGGTTAATTATTGTTTCTCGTTTATATTTTATTGAGTTATCTGCCATGCCTGGCAGCCGTAGAGTACAGTGGGCGTCACTACCCAGTCCACTGCATATTGAATAATCTCGCTCTATGACGTCCAGTGACGACTGCAGTGAAGCGAACTTTATAAACTTGACGCCTGACAAAATTTAATAGCAAATGAACTGTTTAATGTGTAATTCGTAATAAAAACATTCGTGTCCATTTTTGCCAATGAAAAAAAGGACTATCGCCCTCCTGCCCGCTGAATTGACGACCGCAATGGAGGATGATAACCTTTTAGTAAATCTCCTCAATCAAAGCTGCAGGATTATGCTGACGCTTTAGCAAAACGAGTGAAAAACCGTATAAGGAAGAAGACAATAAAATACGTTATCATATTTTCGGAGAAGGATCAAATTCTGAGAATGGAATGATTGATTAGATACATCAAATGTAACTTGAGATCGTATAAAAACGTAGTGGATATTAAGATTAGGTTTGTATTCTTGATCCTTACTCGAAGCAGTAGTATACTAGCTATTTCCTCAGCTCCGTCCTGCTGGATTTAGATTATTAAACTGAAACCACAATCTTAAAATTTAGGGTTTGCCTGCGGCACAATTCTGCCTTAATTTAGGTTTTCCTCATTATTATCTATATTTTATTTTCTCACTCTCTTTTTCCTATCCTTTGCTTTTAAATAAGTTTGTTGTTGAAATCTACCTACCTATACCTAAATTGGTATCGTGTATTTCGGGTTTTCAGAATCCCGAAGGAAACAGCCATCATTCATCATCATCTCAGCCTGCGGACGTCCACTGTAGAAACATAGGCTTTCCCAAGCGCGCGCCACCACACCCTGTCCTCAGCCTTCCTCTGCATCTAGCCGCTTTCCGCTACCCGCTTTATATCGTCGATCCAGCGGGCTGGAGGTCGCCCACAAGGAAACAGATCAAATCAGTTCATTAGTTGTGGCGTGATTAGTAACTAACTACCTAATAAACTCACGACCTTTCACACTTATAATACCTAATAACAAGGTAGCTATTGCCCACGGCTCCGCCCGCGTAAAATTCACTTTTCCACAAATCCTGATGGAAATGTATGATTTCCCGTTTCCGTTCTTGCTCCCTATTCCGACCTTACTTTTCAAGGATTGCTTAATAAAAGTATGAAAAATAGTCGATACTATTCTAGATATTCCGCCCACATCTTGGATTCTTTGATAGCTAGAGTGGATTCGAATTACGAAATTTTTAGGATTTTATTCCTTTTACTGACAGTTAAAATACACACAACAGAGTTATTACAAAGAAATATTCTACGACGCAAAGTTTAAAACAAATTTAAGCAAAAAATAGCAAAATCTTAAACATTATTAATTGCTATAAACTTTATGCCAGGCGCTAAATTAGTACCCTTTTTAGGGTTCCATACCAAAATGGTAAAAATGGAACCCTATGGTGAGACTTTCTCCGTCCGTCCGTCCGTCTGTCACACTCGATTATTTCAGTACTTACCTAACTAAGCTATTAAGCTGGAATTTGGAATGTTTTTGAAATAGTGACCCAACGTGGTTGCAATCATAAAAATTTGAAAATCGTTTTCATTCCTATTTAAAAGGGTGGGAAAACCGGGGCGTTGAAATTTCAAAATTAAATAACAATATTGAGTGGGGTAGCATAAGAAAGGGCGTTAATTGTATATTCTAAAATAGATTTTTATATTTTATTTTTGTAACTACTTGATACTTTTTGATTGATTGGGCAAACTGTCAAAAAAATACCACCCCCCCTTATCTCCAAAGTTTATCGTTCAAAAAATCTGAAATAATTACGGTGAATAGGAATAAACGTATATTTTACAGGAAAAGTTAAATCAACTCTCTTACTTAGCGTATTTTTTTATAATAACAATAAAGCGTCAAAAAAGTAGGTATTTGTACCTACGTGTAAATTATACTGGTAAATTCATGAACAAAAGTAATTCTTAAACGTTTTACTTCTTTAATAGTATGGAACCCTCGGTGCTCGAGTTTGACTCGCACTTAGCCGGTTTTTTATTATTTACAACGTTTGTCTTGGTCACATGGCTTATTTTAATACTACACATCTCTAAGTCATATAAGGAAACTTTAAAATAAAAATATGATAAAAATAACTCTTGTTAGTGTACGTGGAAGAATTCATGTGACAATGAGGCCTCGTAGTTATAAAGAAGGGAATAATCGGCGGCGTTAGTATTCAGTGCGCGACGCTTCAGTAAAAGTTCGACACGATTGTAGGCAAATGCATTCACAGAAAGTGATGAATAAAATATGCGGAAGTACGTCTGTCCGTTTGTCACTTTACTTGACTTAACCGTGGTACTGATTTTGGGGATAAAAAGTGCATGTTTGCTACCACGCTTGTAGTGTTTACTTGCATCATGAATCCGGACGTTCTGTAATTCGGTGTTTATCAAAAAATTATTATAGCCACTGGTATATATTCTACATCCATTGAGGGTTTGCTAGGAAAATGTTATTTTTATTTCATAGCAACCCTTCAATGGATAAATAATACATGCCAGTGGCTATCTGTCATTCTTTAATATAATAGGCACCGAGTTACGGAATATCACAATGTGGAAATTCAAATCAAAAATTTTTGAGGTTAAACTTCTAGAGGCGCTTTGGGGATTTGTTGAGATGGGAAGAACCATTGAACTAGCGACAATGTTACTGTTGCTATTACGACTGTTACCGTTATTAAAATGAAATCTTCTTTAGGCGCTAAAGAAATTTTCTGATTCGCGACCGACCGCCTTTGTGTATAAAAAGTACCTATATTTTGTTGTAGTATGGTGTAGTGTGATTATTCAATACACGTATATTATGTACTTATTATGTTATTCAATTTTTCACTTCTGTAGGCACCTCCCGAAGTGCCCATGTTTTTAAAGTGAAAAGTTCCTTCGTCACGTTAGGTATTTTTGGAGACTTCACAAATGGACAGTTACTACTCATTTGAAATAATGGTCACGTACAGTACTACTAGGTTTGATCCAGTGAGGACATAGTTATGAAAATCTAATTTTAGGCGAGGCGCAGTCGATTACAAACTTTAACAAATACGTAACCGTTAAAATGGCGGTCTAACTCTTATGTCTAAAGACATAAGGGTAATGTGAACTCCTAAATTTTTAATTCCTGATGAAAATATCAGCTGGTGTTTCTTGTGACAGTTTTCACTTAAAACAACTGTCACTTAAGGTCTTAGGTGTCCCTTAAATTATAGGGGTTGTCGGTGAAAACAAGCAAGTGTCCTAATAAATAAATATCTAACTGAGTTTACGGAAATATTAACATAGTTACGTAAATTCAGGCTTCGTTTAAGTTACCATAGAGACTAGAGAGCTATTTAAAATTTTCAATCAATAGACGTACCTTATACCAGTAGGTATTATTAAGGGGTAATATATTGATTTTTTATATTTTCAAAATAATTTATTGTCATGTAGTAAATAACGTTTTTATAACTCACAGTAAATAAATCATAGCCAAGCTATCCTTGTCACGCGATAAAAATACAATTACATCTTAGGCACGTGCCTAGTTTCTGTAAGCCAAGTTTACCTCAAAACTACATGATCGACAGAGAGATCAAAAACCTGTCTTCAAAAACCTCCAAATTAACAACACCAACTGCCTACGTCTAGGAATATTCCATTTGTGAAATTTTAATGATATTCATTATTTTTTTAGTGTATTAATTTAATTTGATGAAACTGTTTATTAGACCAGACAAAACAACTTAAGTATTGTTAAATTAAAAAATTTAACAATAACTTAAGTTATTATTATTACTGTGTAAGTCTTTTCCACGTGAAATGGTGCCAAAAATAGTGGCTGAATTTCCACACTGAACAGCTAGGCTGATTTGTTGCGCAAAATTAATCCAGTCATTCTAATACAACATTTTTACAGCTTTCATTTTTATTATAAGTACATATCTTAGTTTTTCGTTTGCTGTTTGATTGATACTGTTAAAACTATAGTTAGGACAAGATATTGTTTTTCAGATGACCATTTCTATACAATTTCATATTATTCTTATGAGAAAGGATGCTATAAGCCGTCAGCGAAGCATGACTTCAAATCTGTGATTATTCGATAGCAATCAAGACCACTTCATCTCGCTCAAATTATTCCAAAGTAATGCAACAAACAAGTTTATTCCTTACCTGAAGAGGGCTATTTTGCCTTAATTTAACATATCTTATCATTATTTTTGCTTTACAGGTTTTAAATAATTAACATAAAATTGCGATTTGTCTAACGGAAATTCGCAAGATATTAAACCTAAGCATGCAAAATCTTAGTCTAATAGGTATTAAGGTTGCGACAGTTAGATTAATAAGAAAATCTCCCAGATCAAAGTTTTTTTTATAGATTTTCATTTATTTATCTGTGGTGCTGTGGTACGTGTGCTTTTTTTACGAGTAAGGCAAAGGTTCCGAGTTGTATAAAGATATATCAATATTATTTTTTACGTATTTTATGTCACGCTCATATAGAAGTATTAAAAGGATATAATATTTGTTATTGTAAACACCATAATAAATTAGTAAAACAACATATCTACCGGTTTACTTGTGACCTCTAAATAATTTTGTTACTAAACACTGGTTCTCTTACAATTTTGGCAAGCAATTTAAATATAAACGATTCTAAAAGTGATCGCACATACAAGTAGCAAGCTACCGCAACATCCGCAAGTTATATTGAATTTGAATACATGAGCAAGACTAATATAAAAATAAAAAAATGTGTCGCTGAGATCTCGTAGCAAAGGCTTTACCTTTAAAAATTTTAACTAGAATAACAAGTGTGTTTGTTTGTCACCCCTACTGAGCTGATTTGGCTGAGGAATGAAATAACCGAGAGACCAAGGGACCTCAGAAACGCTGTAGATTTAATGATATGATTTAATGTGTAATCTTGTATTCAAAAAATTTGGTATGTAACTTATCAGCCATGAAAATACGTTTCGTGCGATATGTGACCAAGTATAATGTACGATCGATTTATTAGGAATGATAAGATTTTTTGCTCATAACTTATTGATGCCAACTCTATAAGCGTATTAATTATTACAATCGTAATAATTATTAATGTATATAAATGTACGAATATTTATTAATACATTTTAGTGTTCCGTGCACCATACAATATATCAATCTTAAATTCTTGTGTAGTATTTATTTTGCTTCTTTCGGTAATGGCTCTAAGGATTTGGAAGAAAATTTGCATATAGTTAATTTCGCTCGCCATAAAAACGCAACTTTCCTAAAATTTTCTGAAGAAAGAAGACAGGTTCTATTCGTTATGTTATGAGCATTATATCGACAGTAGACTCTGGTAGGAAAACAAACAGAGTATGATGAATGCAGACTTTATTAAAAAGACTAGGATTCCTCGCTGAACAGTGTTTTTTTGATTTTTTTGCAGTTTTTACACAAGATAAATACAAAATCATACTAAGTGTAGGCTCATGCTACGTATTAAAAACTAATACTGAAATGCACTTGTGATAGTAGTGAGGTAGTACCCAGATATCACCAAAAGCCATTCATTTAGTTGTAGGGCTCCTACTATCTTCGAGACGTAGGGAACCCACGGAGCACGAGCCAGGCTCTCACTTAGCCATTTATTGGCTGAGAGTTTTTTTACTGAAATATAACTTTTTTAATGAAACATAAACGATTTTGACGGAGTGGGGCGTAACGTCGTGGATTGAAATATCTATATTATGTGTCGAAAGTAATAGTTAATTAGAGAAGGAAACAAGGAGACTAGGTAGTAGGCTAAATACTAGGAATTATGGAAGGTAAGTAATCCTTCTAGGGCATAGGCATCACTTATGACAGAGTCAAGAAAAATCCCTATGGAGATCTCCGGAGATTAGCATCTACCCGGTACCTTCTTCCCTACATCGGGGTAGGGACAACCCTCCACCACCCATGGGGCCATGGCCCAATCAACCTCGCGGTTATGGGGGCCGAAACGCGGGAGGACGCCCGTTCGGTACTTGCTCTTGGCATGTTCCCGGGGCGCCTTCTTGACTCCCTACAAGTTGTTTCCTCTCGCTCCTTGTCCCTATGGGCTCACTCTCCCCATTCTGGGGCAGGACGATACAAAAGACGGACTCGACTCTACATCGGGGTAGTTGGGAAAAATAGAATCATCAGCCCCGCTAGCTTTCATGATGGTGATGACAATGAAAATAGTGATGACGTTTTTAGAGCAGTTGACGATATCTTCTGCCCTGATGAACGATCACCACGAAGGCGGCCGGGGTCAATGTCACATTTTTTCCATCGACGAGTATTTTAGTAACGCGAAATAGGCGAAGGGGTTAAATTGACTAATTTTTATTTTATTTTATTTTTATTATTTATGCACCAACAACATATAAGAAAACATACAAAGAAACATAAATGCATAGGATAGCTTATCTCTAAATAAAGAAGAGATTTCTTCCAGTTACCCTAAGTGTGAGTAAGGTGAAGAGAAAAATGGGATAGGTCTGAGGGCACATAGCTAAAATATTCTATAAACTAACCCATCTCGGGGACCTTTTAAAATCGACAGCGAAGCAAAAGATATTTCATTTTTTCTACAGGTATACCTAATATAAATTTTGTCCTGGCCTTTACAATAATTGAATCTATATTAATATTGGCTTTTTTAGAGCAATTGACGATATCTTCTGCCCTGATGAACGATCACATGAAGTCGGCCGGGGTCGATGAGACATTTTTTTCCATCTACGAGTATTTTAGTAACGCGAAATAGGCGAAGGGGTTAAATTGACTAATTTTTATTTTATTTTATTTTTATTATTTATGCATCAACCACATATAAGAAAACATACAAAGAAACATAAATGCATAGGATAGCTTATCTCTAAATAAAGAAGAGATTTTTTCCAGCTACCCTAAGTGTGAGTAAGGTGAAGAGAAAAATGGGATAGGTCTGAGGGCACATAGCAAAAATATTCTAACTAACCCATCTCGGGGACCTTTTAAAATCGACAGCGAAGCAAAAGATATGTCATTTTTTCTACAGGTATAATATAAATTTTGCTCTGGCCTTTACAATAATTGAATCTATATTAACATTGGCTTCCGATTTTGAAGAAATGATTTTTGCATCTGGAATTGACCTCCAGAAATATGTGAACTTGATTAGGAGCTGCATTAATTTGCTGCATATTATCGGTAAAGGTTAGTGAGATTTATGCTCTTGAAACATATCTGCATATAGATATTATATTTACGTACCGAATAAAACTTGAACCTGACGTGCTTTTATAAGGTCGACAAGTACGTAAGCTGCACAAAACTTGTATTCAGCTCAATAACTGAGCACTGCTCTTTGAATAAAAAGGTTTTAGCCTTTTGGAAGAACTTTCAGTTTCGTTCCAAGAGTTATACACTCTATGGTCTGTCTCAAACGCCAAAACGGGCCTGTTATATTTTTTTTATTATAGTGGGAAATTCTGACAGATGACTTTACCTTCTTCTTCTATGGAGAAGGTTTGCGTAAAATATTCTGCTGACCATACCCTCAGGTTCCTTTTGTTATTAAGGTGCTCTGTGGTGCTTATATTACAGAATTTTGACAAAACAACACTAGGAGTGCTATTAAATATTAATAAATAAATATAAATCTACGGTACATATTAGACATCGCAATCTAGCCCCAAAGTAAGCGATAGCTTGTGTTATAGGTACTAAATAACTGATAATTATACATACATAATACACATACATACGTAAATATAACATATAAAAACACCCAGACACTGGAAAACATTCATGCTCATCACACAAACATTTACCAGTATTGGAAATCGAACCCACGACCTCCGACGCAGACGGCAGGTTCCCTACCGCTACGCCATTCGGTCATCAAATTACGAACAATATGTCATCGGTGAGTACGTACATAGAAACATATCTGCAATAGAAGTAAGGTCAAACTACTAAATTCAACTAAACGTCGATGATATTTCGACCACTGCACGGTTCGTGGTCATGTCATAATAGTACCTATAATCATGTCATTACACCACGAAATAAGCCAAACTATAAATTACAGAACGGATGGACGGTACAGTTCAGATACTATGTATTATAAAAACCCTTGTTTTTTGTCACAGCAGCTTAAGAATTATAGCGCCTATAAACGTGACTGAACCCTATTAAATTTACCGGAAAAACATAAGCATAAAAACAAGAAGTTGAAATTTAAATACCACCTTTTGCACCCCGGCTGTAGATTTCGCTATGAAATTCTGTTTCCATTGTATCCACCGTCACCGTCAAGTTTCAAAAGTCCATTACATTAAATAAAAATAAAAAAAATGTTTATTTTTTAACATCATGCCTAACTTACAGGCATTTACAAAATGTGTGTATTATCTCGTATCTTTCAAACGGCTGAATGGATTTTGAAAGTTATGGTAATTTTAGATTTGTCTCAGAAACCCAAGCGTTCTTATAGATATGTTTTTTTAAATATCAAAATGGCGGATTTTTGGCGTTAAGTCGTTAATCAAAAACTATAACATGGAAATTAAAAAAAAACTATGACGTGAGGCAATGAAAATGTGTTAAAACATCGTATGCTCTAAAGTTAAACTAAGGACGTTCACGTATGAAAACATAAAATCACATTGGGACATTGACATTGCCCGAGTTTAGACGTACTTGTGAGTACGTTCTAGGCGCCTAGGACTGGAATTTTAGAACTTTTTTTTTTGTTTTTTCTTAAATATTTTATCAATTTTGATTAAAGTGAAAACATAGTGATAATTTGAAGTGATGTTTCTGTTCACAATTTGTTTGTTATTTCTGACAAGGAATGGTTTTTCTATGTACAGTACGAGAGAAATGGAGGGGTACCCGAATGGATATCTGTCTGACTGTAAGTGAAATAATTTTACTCCATCAAAATTAAGTCATTATACTGTATCGTAAAAACTCACATACGTACATACATGGACGCTAAAATCATTGCACTACTTTTTTTGGGCAGTCGTGTAAAAACATGCAACATTGCTCGTAGATAAATCTTTGATTTGTGACATTCTGTGACATCTTTGACTCCTGACATCTAGACCTCAATAGCACGACATACGTTTTTATTAACATGGACTTTATCTTATATAATTTTCGTAATTACTGACTATTTATCTATTAATTAATATAATCTTTGTACTGATTCATACATTGTTAGCAACGCCCCGACAGGGCCACATGTTAATCAAATATTGTAAAATGTAGGTAAGGCTATTAATAACAAATAAACCAAATAAATCTTAAATTATTAAAACTAGTAACAGTATACTTATTCTGTTTATCGGAAATATTTAATGATGTTTTGCAAATTTTAATTGAATTCAAGCATCATAATTATGCTTAGAAAGTTAAGATTACTTAGTTATTAGATGTAAACATTTATTCTACAATAAATCCGATAATCAAGCCTTAATTAGCCCAAATAAGAATTATTTGCAAAGAGTTTCATGTAAGGTGGTCGGGGGTTTGAATCCCGAGTTTGTTCTTCTGAATTTTAGGAGTTTGTACTTTGTTTACATTTGTGGAAACTAATTTCTGTTGGGATACATTTCCGGTTTGTATACACTTGACTATTCAAAAGTGCTTTTAAGTTACGCGTTGGGAAGGCATATTTATACAGGTAATAAATTATTTAATTCTATATTCTTGCCTAACGGTGAAGGAAAACATCATGAGGAAGCTTCCATACTTAAGAGTTCACCACAATGTTCTTAAAGGTGTGCGAAGCCTGCCAACCCACACTTGGCCAGCGTGGTGGTGGCCAAACCCCACTAATTCTGAGCGGAGACAAAAATTGGACATAAAAAGTGGTTGATGATGAAAAGGATAGTTTGGATTTACGTTTCTTCTTCTTCTCATGATCGCGGGTTATCTGTAGGATGATTCTGTATCGTTGAGTTAGTTAGTTGGCAACCCTCACTGGGTTGTTAACTAAAAAACGAAGGCGAAAATCCCATTTTTTGTATTCTTTTTGCACAAGTTAGCAACTAGCATGGTATTTTGACATGAAGCCATACCAACCTAGGTTTGTAACTTTTGCAAAAAGAATGCCAAAATAGGATTTTTATCTGCATTTTGTTAGTTATATCAACCCTCACAAACTCAACGATACGGATTCAGGCCACAGGTTCCCATGGTCCCTGGTGTCATGTTGACCGTTCCCGATCTATTGTGACGCCGCCATCTTTAGTTCCTAGCCAATGCTTGTTGCCGCAAGGAACAGCAGCAACTTCTTGGCTTAAAGAGGTTTTCATTACGGTCCAATATTTCCCCAGAAAGTTGTTACGCTTGTGCATCAGTGCTGGGCAGGAAGAGACCATATGCATCGGCGTTTCTGCTGCCTCATTAGTCATTACTCATTATAGAGTCTGCAAAATCCCTCAATTTCAGGTTTTTCATGTGTCCACATAGTGTCCTGTAAGTGCCCGCACTAGTGTACACCAGTTTGAAAGATTGAACGGATTGGAGTGGATTTAGGTTTACTGTTTACTTTATTACTTATTTAGGTTTATAATTATACTGATTCGATTTGGTTATTTGTAATACCCATAGATACCATGTGACCTACCAGTTACAAAAAGTTGAAATATCCACAGATGAAGCCGTAAGATATGAATATATGAATGAGCACAATGATCGTACCGAAATAATTAATAATATTTAATTCAATGTCAGAACTATACATATAAACATGCATAATTTATTGAAATGTTGCCACATTATAGCATTAATTAGTAGCCAAATAGGAAGTAATTTAAGCAAATATTCTCTTGATATCTTGATCTTTTCGGCGGACATCCGGCAAAAAGTAACTACTTGCAGATGTAACATGATATCGCAGTTAGAAACACCCCCTAAACCAAATTCAGTCCGTTTAGTATTTTTCCAAAAAGTTCTTTAACAGTATATGGGCAGGAAATAAAAATATTAGCACCGGGTTGCAGCCTCTGACAGGGGGTAAAACTGTTTTCCGCACCATGGCAAAAGAGGAAATGAACATTTTTTGCAGGGGGGGTTAATAACTCCACAGACATTCTGAGAGAGTGGATAAAACTGTATTAGCCAAAAAAAATTATCCGCTCCCCGTGGAGAAAAAAGTTCTCCCACCCCTATGTTAGGGGGGGGGGGGGCTGTATAATTTATTTTAATGGATAGCCCTCCATATTATTTAGTTTTTGGAAATAGTAGACTAAAGCAAAGCTCATAAATTCCCATTCTTTTAAGGCTATAAGAAGGCCGAATGTCAGTTTACAGGGGGACATCACGATTAATAGAAGGCCTAAAAATAAAACTCTCAATCAAAGTTATTGTAAATTTTATGTACTTTTTTTGTGTGCAAGAATTCATTTAAACTTGCGCCGTTTTGCAGACAATTTTGAAAGTATGACAAAATTAGATGCTTTTTGGGATTATTTTTTCTGAAAGAGGGTTTGAGAAAATTCATTTTCTGGTCAATAACGATTCATCATTAAACCCTTATTTTCCGTAACATATTTTTTCTGTAAGGATTCGATGATCAGTTATTTAAACAATTTGACTTATACATCATAAAAAAGAACCAGTTTACCGTCTCTTCAAGCCTTAAATGCATCAAGTGCCTTCTCACGCGATTGTTAGTTTTGGGCCATTAGAAACTAATTGTATTGTATAATGTATTAGTGTGCCATTTGCGAAAAACTTAACAAAAAAAGTTTTGCGAGTAAATTTAGCCTAACCTAATCTAAGATAGAGTCTAAGATAAGTCTTTGAGAAAATATCTGGCTGCTAGCCTAACTATTTGGTTGCTAGTAAGTAGGTACCTTGAAAAAAAGTAGGTAACTTAGTCATTTTTACAGAGCTTCTATATTATGATCGTAACTCTTATTAAAATAACTTATGTTTTTGTTTTTCATCTCATTTATATTTGTAAAAAATCTACCATTGATTCATTTCAATGCAATCATAGATTAGTTAACCATTTTAAAAATAAATTGTTAAAATGAACACAAAAAACCCTTTATTAGTTTTTTTTACAAAATGTTTGTTTTGATGTACGAGTACATGTAAAAAACTTGCACACAAATGATTATTTAGTATGTACGCGCTAATTAATTCTATAGTGTACAGACAATCACGGACATCGCAATATAAATGCGCATGTGCACTTGCGGCTTTAATTTGAGAGGGTTTCGTTTTTAAAGTTTCCACTAAAGTTTCCCGAATATAGAGTGGCAAAAGAATTTTTGTCTATCACAGATCTTTTATTACAAAGTACACAGGTACCTACTTTTATTGCTATTATTTATCTTCAAGTATGTAATCAACTATTTCAAAGAATTTTCTCCATATTATGGCATACTAGCTTTTGTCCACGGCTTCGCCCGCGTGAATTTCGGTGAAAATTAGGGTTTTTTAAATATCCCATTGGAAGTATGGATTTTTCCAGGATAAAAAGTAGCTTGTTTTAATCCGGGTTATGAGCTACCTATGTTCCAAATTTCAGCCAAATCAGTTCAGTAGTTGCGGCGTGAAGGAGTAACAAACATACACACACACACACACATACACACAAACTTTCGCCTTTATAATATTAAGTGTGAAGTGTGATAGTGTGAAGTGTGATTAGGTACGAATACCTATTCGCTTTACCACCAGCAAAGCTTATCACACAGTTGTAATTCACACGTGAATTAGGTAATTAACTAGGTGTATTGTTTACGATTATAAAATACATATAATATTACGATTCATCAGTATTTTTACGTGTAGATATAAAAACAAAATTTACAGTGTAATTATTGCTAATATAATATAAGGAAACAATAAAAATCTTCTATAAATTTTACATAATTATGTTTTATAGGTACATACTCGTAAATTTATGCTACTTTATAGCTAATATTTTTGTCATTTTGCAACCCTTTACCAATTTCACAACCCGCATGGAGTATAACATCTAGTAAGTACAAACTTAATCAAACATTCATGAAAGATATTTTTTTACAAAAAAAAATCCTGCAGTTTACGATACGAAAACATGAAAAATTTGCAATGTTTGGCGAAACTTTCTATAGAGATGCCCAACTATGTTTCTCTCTAGACGATGTAGAATTACGTTAGACGTCACTAAAATTCGTATAACGTGAGCTAGCCACAGTACTATTTCTGTGACTATAGCCCTCTCGCCTTAAAAATAAGTAGTATATTGCCGTATACCAGAAGGCAGTAGTCCTGGAAACGGCACGCATTGTGAGGAGGTTCCTCTGGATCCCTGATCACCGGTGGCTTGGGCTTTTAAAGCTCCGCGACCAATGGTGGATTAAATTTTTTAATATTTTTAAACGTGTTTTTTTTTAAGTCTTAATTTAAACATTGTTAAAAATATTTTTTTTTTATACCTACTATATAGGCTAGCGCTTGACTGTGATCACACCTGATGGAAAGTGATGATACAGTCTAAGGTGGAACGCGCTTGCCTAGAAGATTCACTCTTGATTTGAAGGCACCCGGGTTGTAAGTGGCAAGAAAGACACTGCCTGGGAGTGTATTCCAGGCCTTTGCAGTGCGTATCAGGAACGAGGAATCAAACCGCTTCGTACGCGTCTTTGGTACGTCGACTATGTATGGGTGGAAGCCTGTGGTGGAAGCCTTTACGATGCCTTGCCGTTCTATGGTAGAAAGGTGACGGGGGAACCAAATTAAAAAGTTCCTGTGCGCACTCTCCGAAATATATTCTATAGAATACCGACAGACAGGCAATCTTACGACGATGTTCAAGGCTTTGGAGTTTTTTGTGAACCAGTGTCGGGTTGCCGATGATGATGATGATATTTAATTGTATTAAAAATAAATGAGAATTAATGAATAAAAATAAATCATCTCACATACTCATAACAAAAATCACTTGTAAACATTAATTAAAACAATTAGAATTAATTAGATATTAGACATAGAGTTAATACTTTTTTATCATCATACTCTTGAGTCTTGGCGATGGCCTTCGTCTTTTCTACAAATGAATATTCATTTATCATAATTACTCAAAGTTTATTTTAATGTTTCTAAGTTATATTCTAAAGCATTTTCCTCGTGACCCTTAACTTGACCCCTTTAGTCGTCACTAGACAAATATTCGAGTTTCTATGTTACACCCTTGAAACCGTTGTGGTATCTTTAAGTAAATATAACTTCCTTCCGACATGTAGGTAAATATTGTCAGATTGATTTTCGAAGTGCACATAAGTATCGGAAAATATACGGGACATTTGACACATCGCAAACTAACCCCAAAGTAAGCGATAGCTTGTGTTATGGGTACCTACTAGATGACTGATAATATACATACATACATTTAAAAACACCCAGACACTGGAAAATATTCATGCTCATCACACAAACATTTACCAGTAGTGGGAATCGAACCCACGACCTCCGGCGCAGACGGCAGGTTCGCTACCATACTATGCCATTCGGTCGTCTAAATATAAAAATATCCACACGAAAAAAAATGTTTTTGGTCTTTTCGTGTTTTAGTTCTGCAGTGTAACTTTTTTGTGCTGTAGATTCTTTAGGTTTCCGTACCAAAATGGTAAAAATGGAACCCTTATGGTGCGACTTTTTCCGTCGGTCTATCCCTTACAGACGATTATTTTAGAAAATATTCAAGCTATCGGCATGAACTTTTTTAATCGGTATAGCTTAACGGTGTAGAAGCCGTATTTAAGCGATTTTGAATGAAGTTTTATGCAAAAACGATAATATAATTACATGTACTTTCAAATTTACACGTCATGTATTTTGGGTCTTTAATCTAAAATCGCTAAGAAGCAGAAACACGATTGGATAAAATTTTCTCGATAGAAAGTTCTCCCAAAAGTTGCTCCCAAACCTCAGTTTTTCGAGTTTTTATCGGACTCTACATTGGATGTAATTGTAATTTTTATTTTAAAGTGTCGGTAATAAAAATATCCAAGAACGCTAAGAAACAGATTTTTGATAACCAGCTTAGTTTTTGAGAAGTTAGGTAAAAGGTCGTTTTTCTGTTATATTCTTCCGCGACGCTGCATGTCGCACCTACCAAATCTCCGTGAGAGTGAGAAAGACAAAAATAAATTCAATAAATCATCTTAAGTTGTTTACCTATGTATAATAGTGGCCCAACATCATTCTTGATAGCCAGCATATTTTTTTTAAATAACTAAAACCTCTACAACGAAGCTAGTTTTGTGGTTCGTAATCGGTGATTCTCATCGTTTTACCTCTTCTGTACTACGGAACCCTCTGGATCTGACTCGTATTTGGACGGCTTTATACTGATGCTGAAAAAGTCGAGCTTTATGTAAAAATTACGATAGTAATTAATTATGGGGTCCACGTTTCACCTCATAGAGTATGTATTTGAATATATATTCCATATAGATCCATCAAAGTTAGCAAAACCTTCCTTGACTGTAAAAAAACTTATCTTAAAAAAATGACGTTATCAATTCCAGGTCCGGGCTCAGAAAAAGAAGCCTACATAACCCGCAAAAGCCTCAAACATCTGTCCTTCTCAGTGCAGCTCGGCGGTGCCTTCAACTGGAGCACACGAAAGTACAACTACTTCCAAATGGCTCAACTTGCCAAAGACCCTGACTTGGATTGGGAGAACAAGAAGACAATGCTCTACGTCGGCGGCTTTCTGGATAGTCCGAGCTTTTTATTCGCTTCGAGTATGGCGAAGGTTTATAAGGCTTTGGGCTATAATGTACTAATGCTGGACACTAATTGGTTCACGACTGTTGAGTATCCGCGGTTAGTATTCAGTTCTCTTTAATTTATTTTTGTTCAAGGGGAGCTGAGCCCCCCTTTAGGTACACATATACAAACCTGCATTCCGGACCTGGCGGTAGCGTTTTCACTTTTCATAAGAGCCTTTGTGAGAAATAAAGATTTTCATTGTCATTTTGAATACTTTATAATGTGGCGCTTATTCCATATCCAAATATTTTTATATAAGTGCCACCAACAGCTGTTGTTATTAGTATAGGATTAGGAGGTTAAAAACTAATGCATTCAGCCTATGTTTATTAAATTCTGCATTGAGGGCTACCATTACTGATATGAACCTAAGGATGAGTCAAGTTCCCACTAATTATAATATGGCAGAAACCGTCCTGTGGAAACTGGAAATGCGCGTGTGGACTCATAGAAAGTAAACAAAACTGCGTTTGGCTTACTATTAGTCCGTTGGAGTCAAAACAAAAATTTTGACTCCAGTAAACTGGCAACATTAACTTGTCGCGCGGTTCGTTGGGTCCTGTGTATATGGCACAGTTCTTTATTTTTTAACTTAATAAAGATTTTATTTATAGATAAAAAACAATGTACCTTTGATCAGTTGGACATTCCGACCAAGTTGCTACACGAGCATAAATTGATAAATAAACAAGTTCTATAAAGAAAACAAAATATTAAGCGAGTTTCCTGATTAAATTCCACACAGCGCACAGAACTCGCGGTCAACAACTGTCGGAGCGGTGACATTAAACTTCCGTTATTCATTTTGTAGTTTATTCACAAATTACAAGGGCTTATTAAAGAATTCGCTAGATATTTCAATCCACGAAGACGCGCCCCAACTCTGTCAAAATCGCTTAGGTTTCATTCCATTCGTATGGAGTTTGACAGGGTGAGGCGCGTCATCGTGGATTGAATGTATACACCCCTCTACTTTGCTCGGCTGTCCCTGGTCCCACACCGAGAAATCCTTCCAGTAGGTTGATACTCAGTTATCTATCAAACTAACGGCCGAAATTAATAATCTATCCAATCCGGATTTGTCCTATCTGAGATAGAAATTTGACATATCTTGTATGGAGCTTATGTCAAATTTCTATCTCAGATAGGACAAATCCGGATTGGATAGGTTATTAATTTCGGCCGTAAGTAGGTACTTTTATTATGAAGGGAAGCTCTTTACAAAAGTTTAGCTGTCTACGTATGTCCGAGTTTTGGGCTGCGCGACGAAGAGTCAGTGAATCAATGAATGAGCCAGGAATTTTTTGTTTCTGTTTCCTGTTTTTTGTTTGTTCGTGCGATAATTCGCATGGCAGATTTCAAATTAATGAAATTAATTAGTTATTAGCACCACCTCCATTTTTTGGGCTTCCTAAACAGTCAGTTCCATCAACGATTAAGCATTTATCTACACAAGTGCGTCGTGTTCACATGATTTTATCAGCCACTTGAGGCGTTTTTGTCTATCTGATTTTACTTTCGGTAGTAAAATCACGTCATTATAAGTGCAATGTGATTTAGCCGATTTTGGTGAATATCTTTTTACAGCAAAAATGCCAAATTAAGACGATGCTATAGATGTTCACTTGATGTTAAGTTATACACGTGACTATGGCAGATGCAGTGTATGCACTGCAATGTTCTACGCAGTACCTATTGCAGTACGCATAGCTGCGCTAAATATCCGGCAGTAGCCATACGACCTAGACCTTATATGTGAGATCATCACGAAAACAGCCCGATGGACGGTCAAATGGAACGAAATTAAAAATAAAACCTGTCAAGTGCGAGTCGGACTCGCGCACTGAGGGTTCCGCACTACAACCGGGGGAATAAAACCATAAAAACAACTTTTCTTATCGAACCGCAAAACTAACTTTGTTTTTAGAGGTTTTATTGTAAATATAAAAAAACTACTAATAAGATCTCGTTCAAACCAATTTTCGGTGGAAGTTTGCATGGTAATGTACATCATATATTTTTTTTAGTTTTATCATACTCTTATTTTAGAAGTTACAGGGGGGGGGACACACATTTTACCACTTTGGAAGTGTCTCTCGCGCAAGCTATTCATTTTAGAAAAAAATGATATTAGAAACCTTAGTATCATTTTTGAAGACCTATCCATAGATACCCTACACATATGGGTTTGATGAAAAAAAAATTTTTGAGTTTCAGTTCTAAGTATGGGGCACCCCCAAAATTTAGTACTTTTTTAAAATTTTGTGTGAAAACCTTAATGCGGTTCACAGAATACATCTACTTACCAAGTTTCAACAGTACTTATAGCTCTTATAGTTTCGGAAAAAAGTGGCTGTGACATACGGACGGACAGACGGACAGACGGACAGACGGACAGACGGACAGACGGACAGACAGACATGACGAATTTATAAGGGTTCCGTTTTTTGAAATTCGGCTACGGAACCCTAAAAATGTACAAGGATAACAACTGTCTGCACGGAAGTTATTTGATCAATTTAGGTATCAATTTGCTCCATTTGAGCCATAGACTAGACTGGTGTCCTTCAAATTTAAAGATTTATCTACTTTGCTTTACGGAAGCTACTAGAAGCACTATCAGCTCTCAACGCGGCAGTTTAGCTGGTAACCGCTCGAGAATTATACTTTGCAATAAAAATCACACCACCTTAAAAATTTAGACTTAATTCTTCATTAGATTACTAGCTATTATTGCAGGGAAGTCCCAAATATAATTTTTTATTACAACGATTTTAATTTAATTTTTTCCATATTTTCAGGGCCGCTCGCTTCATGCGCCCCGTAGGAAAGCACACCGCGAAAATGCTGGCCCAAATCACAGACCTGGGCTTGGACCCGAAAAAATTCGAAATCGTCGGTCTAAGTCTCGGAGCACACACTGCTAGCTTCATCGCGAAGAACTATAGAGACCTAACGAACGTGACTGTGTCTAGGTTAACTGGGTTGGATCCGGCCGGACCTTGCTTCAGAAACCTAGGACCAGATCAAAGAATCGACAAAACTGATGCTGATTTTGTGGAAGTTATAGCCACGAACATCGACGGTTTTGGCATGGCGGCGCCGGTGGGCCATGTCAATTTTTACGTCAACGGAGGCGAATTCCAACCAGGAGAAATTTTTTGGGTGTTCTGTACTGTCATGTGTAGCCACGTGAGGTCCTGGCAGTATTGGAAAGCGGCTTTAGAATATCCAAAATCTTTTATAGGCATAGAATGTGACTCAGTCCAACAGGCGAGGGATAGAAATTGTTTCGAGAGAACGCCTTTAGTAACAAATGTTATGGGGTTAAATGTCAATAAAAGTCGGGAAGGTATATTCTACCTATCTACGGGTGCACAGTACCCATATTATTTAGGAGAAAAGGGGATTAGAAGGGAAAATGATTTTTATATTTCATTACTTAGATCTTTAAATGAAGAAAGTGTGATGAAAATTTAGTTTATAAGTACCCCTGTAACTTAAAGTAAATTATGCATTGTAGAAAAATATAGTTCATTTTAGTTAGTCATAATGGTTGTGTTGGAACACCGAAAATAATAGTCCGGTCAAATTAGACCAAAAAATTAGAGTAAAGTTACATAAATTCCCACCAAGCTGAAAATCGGTAAGATTGTTTAAAATATCATTAAAAACAAAATTTGAAAGTTCCCCATCTTTCCCTTGTAAGGAAAAATTTTTATTCAAGCTCAAAGGTAAATAAACGAGTTTTATCATAAAATACCTCAGACAAGAATTGTAGATCATAAAATTATCTACAAAAAATTTATTGATAATTTCTTTTTGTTTTTGAGATATAAGTAACGATTCAAAAAGTTGTAATCGTCATAATATGCACACGTTTCCTCGCCACCTATGAGGTAGTGTACTTAGCGCGTTTTTTTAACGTGGTTTCCCCAGTATTCCTATTCCACGGGTCAGTTTTGATCCTGTTTAATTTGAAACTAAGTATTGAAAAATAATGGATATTAGCAGAGATTGAAAAGATAAAAGCAATTTAAGTTTTTATATTAATATAATGATATTTTAAACAATCTTACCGATTTTCAGCTTGGTGGGAATTTAAGTAACTTCGAATGTCTAAATTGACCGGACTATAAGCAATGATGATAATATACTGCTGAGTATTGCGTAAGTAGCGCCACCTATAATTATGCGCGTGAACTACGAAATCATGTATTAGAGCGCGAGCGACGTTTTTCATCCAGTACTTGCCAAGTTCATGTAGTTCAGAGACGTGTCCATAGATGTCGCTAGTTAAACTCAAGTAACTGCTACGATTACGGATATTATCATTGTATTTGTAATTATTATTCATTAAATTTATTATGTGATATAATTTCCAAATACAGACGTCGGAGTTATGATGGTTTCGATATTTCATTTTATTTTAAAGCCTGATAAACTACCTATGTAGTAGTGTTTTCTACGCATTCGGCAGTGGAATTCAACATGTTGACTTAAAGGTGCAGGAAAGTGTCCCTAGATGGCATTATTTAGTATTTAGTACTCTTAAGAATCACTCCTTTTTCGGTTTTCCACTATCTTACGAGCTGACCGTGCAAACGTTGTTTTGCTATTTGCAATATTGTTACAATTATAAATTATTTCTCACATAGGCATTCACTACAAGTTAGTACTTGAACTCAGCCGATGAAGCCGAAGATGTTGTCGTATCTACTAACTTGGAAGGAATAAATAACCACTAACGTTTTCTACACAGCATCGCGACAGAACGGTCTTGGTGGAGCGTCTTTGCTGGTATGTGGTAACTAGCCACGGCGAAAGCCACCCTAGGCCTGGCTTGAGCCAAATTAGAAACTATAAAATTCTAATGTGGCCTGTGGGTACCTAGTGTGGTCCAAGCTTCAAAAATGACGGGAAGTTTAAATAAGTCTCCAGAACACATTAATCTGTGTAATTGTTTGAAATACGAAATAGGTACCCACTCGTAATCGTTAAGAAACAAATCACAAAGGTCCTGATAGGTATTAAGAGTTTAGGCATAGGAACACCACAGGAATTATAATATAACCTATCCCTTGACGTAGGTACCTACCTATCTTGGTACATTGAAGTAGAAATTCGGTGCGAAGCGAAAACAAACAACCTTACTAAACGTGACCTTTTACCTTTTTGATCACCTGGCATACTAATACCATCACCTGGCCTGCCACACCTAAAACAGATACCTCTTTAGTAGTCAAATTGGCTAGTCTCGATTTACATATTTTTTTGTATATCTATTCAAGGTCAAATACTGTCCGATTAAAACGCATTGAAATTGCAAGCAGCTGCCTACCTGGCCAGTCTTTGTTGTAACTACAGTCTTTGTTAATTTAACTAAGCATTATTATTAACCGAGCTAAAGATGAACTCACATTGGACCAGCATATAGGTACGCTCCGCGTGCATGTTCATTTGTACCTAATTACTCGTTTAAGAGAAGCATAGAAATCTATTAAGAAAAAATAAGCGTTTATCGTTTTTCCCACATTTTACTATACCATATGAATCCTAAAAAATATTATGTATTCGATATGAAGAAGTCAATAATTCATACGGTCGTGGTCCCAATCCAATTTCAGCAAAAATCTGGCATTGCTGACGCTAATTTCTACTGAAGAATTGGCAAGAAGATCCTGGAGGAAGCTGAATTAACTAAGACACCATAAAATAACTACAAATGGCCGCACGGATAAGATAACAAGAGTTATAGCTTCTACCGGTGGACGGTAATCAAACAGTAAAAGCCACCTGCGTCGATAGTAGGTACTTTCCATATGAATTTGTAAGAATAACTCACGTAAAATACATACTGTTGACGTACCGAAGACGCGTCCGAAGCGGTTTGATTCGTCGTTTCTGATACGCACTGTAAAGTCCCGGAATGCCTTCCCTTGCACTGTCTTTCCCGCCACTTATACAATTGCAACCCGGGCCTTCAAATTAAGAGTAAAGGCAGTCATTTCCTAGGCAAGCACGTTCCATCTTAGACTGTATCATTACTTTCCATCAGGTGTGATCACAGTCCAGCGCTAGCCAATATAGTTAAAAAAAATTACATCTTGCACTGTCACTAATCAGAGAAGACGCTGAAGGCAAAATAAACATGGTTTATTGTATAATTGTATAAATTGTAGCACGGCATATATCTTGTGAGCGTATATGGAGTAGTTCAATGTGCAATCACCATTACCAATAGATAGTGGCATAGGCTAAACAAGGGTCATTACCACAATGGACGACCGTTTGGCCAAATATCGCCGGTCCGTTTACCCTCGCCATTTTGAATAATTTACCTTTTAATTTCAACCCTAACGCTTTCGCTTTATGGGATTTATTTAAGAGTAAATAGAAGGGGGTTCACTTTTTTAGATGTCAGGGACTTTGGGGTCAACTGAGGAATTGTTCCGATCAGTTCCGATAGACCAAGTATTTTGGGATCCATTGATAATTTCTTTTGAGTGAGATGGCCACCTGGTTCTGATTTGAATATTATTATTGTTTAAGCGTTTTTTGGTGATGAATAGCTTAATGATTACATGCATTGTTTGCGTGGAGATAGAATTTTTTGCAGCTCGTCTCTGAAGAGAAGGACATTATTATTTGGCATAGACAACAAAATGGTCGTATAGAGTTTCTGCAGGATAGCACCGAATACATAATAAATAGTACCTAATGGAGGATAGTTAAAAAATGACTTGCCTTTTGAAATCTCCCTCAATTTGTTGGGTTGACGATATTAAGGTGCTGGATGAAGAAGGTGTAAAGGAAAGGCTTTCAGTAGACATCTGCAAACCGACGTGATAATGAGTAAGTAGGTATATACTTACGTATGGAACTGGAAATCCGTGAAAATTGAGATAGAAAATATACTAAATCATGAGCCACATTAGAAAATGTGTGAAACATTCATTGTTATGGTACTGTCAATGTACAAAATCTTCTAGATGTACAAAATCTACATACTGTGTATTCTAGGCATTGTATAAAATTCCAAACAGAGTTCGGAAATGTGGTTGATTCGGTATTAGATAAAGGCTGCCACAGTTTCACAACAGGGTTATTGCCGGCAATCTGTCATGCACAGCCAGCAATGTATGTAGAAGCCGAAAACAGGGAAAAAATTGACGTGCAACTTCGAATACCTACTCTCATCAGAAAAGGGTCATGATCGGTTGGTTAGGGTAACTTACATTACAACAAATCGACTGCATTCGTTCATAGCTAATGAACGAAAGGAGCCGATTGAAGCATGACATACCAAGAAACCATAACCAAGCTAATAGCTTGACTAAAATTTATTCCATTCGATTTGATTGCTTGTCAATAATATTATAATGTGTCCAATACCCATTGGACACCATTTGGTCATGGACTGACATTAATTGACCGACCTTAAAGAGGCCGGGTGTTGTTACACCTGTCAAGTGTGCTTCAGGGAGTTTAATTGGCCCACTTTCACAAACATCATATATTTTGTAGCTGACGTTTTCGCTGGGCGAAGGTGTGAAAAGACCCATTAAATCTTAAACGACGGCAAGCAAACTCAATTCTTTGTAAAAAAAATCTTCTATAGAGAAGACAAAACTTTCTTGGTACCTTTTTTTCCACACAGATCTATCATAGTGTACGGTGACATGGAGAAGGAGTGCAGACAGTCGGAGCATTGGATGCTACTTATAGTACGAATCTCGATGTAAATTCTAATGCTAGACAACGAACAAGGTAAACAAATATACATGCTAATATACCAAACCTTCTACAGATTTCAACAAATATTTTCCTGAAACTGCATCAAAATTGGTTCAGCCAAACGTGAGATAATCGCGCACAAACATACATACACACATAAAACATACGGGAAAATTCGAAGTCGATTAAAAATACATTTTAGAAGAACAGTTACAACATAGTTTTTGTGAAATAGCTCATTTATCATAATTCATAAGGGACAATAATGGACATACCTATATGACACATAATAATTAATAATAGCAATTAGCATCTTTTGACCCCCCACGATTCCTTAACAATCCATCCATCAATAATTTTTTTAGGCACCGATCAGGAATCATAATAGGTTATGGATGAAAAAACAATGACAAGACAAGCAAACTACGTAGGTACCTATTTATTTGAACTTAGCGAACATCATAATATTCATCCAAAATCCATCAGTGACGTCAGTGACACAATTATGGCGGCCGGAAGTGACGGGCCGACGTCCGGTTGCCGGATATTGCCGCGCCATGATGGAATCTATGGCACGGATGATTTTTAATTGCATTGCTAAAATTGATCAACTTTTTTGGCATTTTTTGGAATTTTCTGGACTCAGATACATTCTCCAAAGTATTGTAGGTAACAACTATAGATACTTATTCTTTTTCTCGAATATATAAAATTCTTTTGCCAATTTTATTGTTACCAAAGTCCAAACTCCTCCGAAACGGTTCGAGCGATTGTTATGAAATTTTCTGTGTTTGTTTGGTAGGTCTGAGAGTAGGTCGTAGGCTATTTTTTATATCCCTAATGGCTAAACAACTTTTGCCGGGTCAGCTAGTTGATATTATAAAGCTGCAATTTACATTTTTGTTACTCTCAACTCCTGGACCGATTGGGAATGGGTATGAAATTTAGCCGAGTGTTCTCATTCATTCTTCCTTTATTTTCTTTCCCGTTCTACTCGCAACAGTGTATCAGTGTTTCTTGAATGAATGAATGAATAAATAAAAACATTAACACTTCAAAACATTTTTACACCCACTCTTATATACTAAAACCATACTTGAACTTTTCACCATTAGGGTAATCATAACCAAGTGTGGAAGGACTAGAAAGCCCGATGACACAATCCAGATTTCCCTACGTGATCATGAAACTCGAGTTGCCAATTTGCTAACTTTCACATAAAAAAAGTCTTGATTAATTGACTAATAATGAACTGACTCGAAAAAATGACTAGACGAAACTTCGGAAAATGGGATGCGAAAGGGGTGGGATCTAACTGCGAGGAAAGGAAATATAAAGGCGAAAGTTCTGGGAAGTGTGTGTGTATGTTTGTTATTGTCACTGATTAAAGCAACTCATGAACCGATATCGCTGAAATTTGGAATCGAGATAGATTGCACCCTGTGCTTAAATAGGCCTATTTTTATCTCGGAAAAATCCATGGTTCCACTAGTAGCATAGTTTGATAAGTGCAAGACCTTGAGAGCCAACTGAGCCCATTATTAAATTAATCGGTGCCGCTGATGTTCTGCTCCGGTGCACTACACATTATCCAATTACCCACCAACATGTCTGGGCTAACGTACTTAGGCTGAGGGCTTTTGATGTGGGTATGACGTCGTTAGTCGTGCTAAAAGTATCATGTAATTACCTGTTCCATATTATGCATACCAGTTGTGGTTGGCCCGGCAGACTTTGTTCTGCACTCTTTAATAGGTAAGGGCAGTTCCAAATTTTGCTGAGTCCAGTATTTTATAACTTGGCTATGGGTATTTAAAGGTATAAAGGATTCACGCCGCTATATCATTAGCAAGAAAATTCTACAGCAGTAGCATTTCACGCCTCAACTACTGAACCGATTTGGCTGAAATTGGGAATTGAGATAAATTATACCCTGAATTAACGTACAATTATGTTTCTTTTTAACTCGGAAAAATCCATGGTTTCCACGGTATTTGGGAAAACCCGGTGTAGCATGTGTAGCAAAAAAATGCAGGTGTAGCCGCGGACAACAGCTAGTAAAACTGCAGCGTGCAGTATTTAAACCGGTGTGAATGAGGTAAGGTTGTTACACTAGCTGCGAGGTGGGTATGGGCATGGCATACCCTAAAATATTTTGTTTTCGATTTTGATAAAATTTTGTTAACAGTTATTATAGCCGTAATAATATATTAAGCAGCATTAGGGAAATGAGGTTTTTAACCGACTTCAAAAAAAAAGGAGGAAGTTCTCAATTCGTCGGATTTTTTTTTTATGCATGTTCCCCGATTACTCGAAGATGCCGTGGACCTATTTAGAAAATTCTTTTTTTGTTTGAAAGGGTATAATTATACAGATGGTCCCATAGTCATCAAATCAGGATTTGATTATGGGATCCTAGAGAAATCGAGGGTACTCTTCAAATTTTTTAAGCACACTTGAAGATTTGGGTGTTGTTTAAAAGAGTAATTTTTTCCAGGTTGTTTTATGGTCATCAGGTCGGGATCTAATGATGGGATCTAGGTCAAATCGAGGGAACTCTTCAAATTTTGCTAGTATACTTGAAGCGATTTAGGTATTTTTTATAGTTACTATTGCATTTCCTTGCAGTCATCAAGTAATGACTGTATTCATCAAGTCAGGATCTGATGATGGGATCTTGGAGAAATTGAAGGAACTCTCCATTTTTTCCAAGGCCTCGTGCATTAGCTGTTTTCTACTAAAGAGTAAAAAATTAATGGGAAAATTCTTTCCAAAAAACCAACTTCAAATGCCACTACAAAGAGTGAAATAATTTTTAATGTACATCAATTCGAAGTCGGGCAATGTTTCGTTCATTCAGTAATAGTCCTTCGTATTGTCGATAATTTTGTCGTTTCTTTACACATCAAGTTTTATAATACGAAGGACTAGGTATTAATGATTTAGTGTTTATTTATACTTCTGTAAAAAGAAATGTGAGATGATGTGAATGATGGCGGGTATAAGATACCCGACATCATTCTCGCCGGGTTAAAAACCATTGAATTATTATAATTATAAAATCAATTTAGTAGGTAAAGCGGCAAATGTTTTTGATACTTCAGGCCATGTTATCCAATTACCTCCCGACGTGTGAGCTAACGCAGTTACGTCTGCGCTGCGGACTTTTGATGTGGGATGCGGAATATGATGTTATTATCGTGTTCACCTTTATTATTAGCGCCCACATAATATCGTTACCTATGTCGTTTTAAGTTAAAGAGAAAAGAGAGAGAATAATAACCCTCTTACACCGATATGAATTTAGGGATGTGCTCATCTATAAAACTTTTTACGTAGGTAAACCTTCTTCATACAAGCAAACAGTAGCGCCATCTGACAAAATTCTATAATTCGCAGTTGAGCGAACTACAGCGTGGCCTAAACTATTGATATTATTGGCATCGATAAACTGGCGACATTTTTTCACGCCGTCCGCCCTGTCCAGGATATATGTCTATTGACATCAGCTGTTGAATTTCCCGCTAACACGCCACAATATCGCGGAAATGAGGATGAGGCCGTTGGTGTCAAAACAAACATTTTTGACACCAGTAAATTGGCGACATTTATTTACGAGGTTCGCCGTGTTCAGTCTATTCCCTCTTATCAGCAGACAGGTTATATTACATCTGCAGACATCTATGGACATTTCTGGCGCACCAAACAAGGTCTTCCACCTTCCTCGTCCACCCCCCTATCAGCTACCTTTCTCAAGTTGTGGATCCAGCGGGAAGGGCAAAGTTAGTACCTACTTTGCTGCAATCTCACACGATGGTAAGTGACGATGCAGCCGAAGATGTTATCTTAACTTGGAAAGAGTAAGACTCCTGACGGTGGCTACACAGAATTGCACCGGAACTCTTAATCCCTTGGCAGTGCGTCTTTTCCCGGTAAGATTATTAACAGACCAGACCTGAGCCAATTTAAAAATGATATAGGTATACCAGCCGATCGGGCAAACCTTGTTTTGCCATTTAGGGATATGCAAAATAACTTACGACGTATATTCTCAGACCTACCGAACGTAGACAAAAAATTTAATTAAAATCTGTCAATTCGTTCCAGAGGAGTTTGGTTATAAATACGTGACATTGGAACGCTGGAATCTTGGAATCGAACCTGAGACCTCCCGCTCAGTTAGGTACCATTGGCGCGACATCTATGCAACGGAGACCGTGGAAAACCACCAAATAATTAAAAAAATTGGTTGCCTGTAAAGTCGGTTTACTGACGATAGTTGAACGTGACAACGTCTTCTTTGTCGCTCGTCCCGCGCTCGCGAGGTAACGCCGGTAATGCCGCATGAGCGAGGTAACGCCGGATGAGTCATGTTTTTGACGTGACAACGTCTTATAAATCGATAGAGCCGGCTGCACGCACAAAAAAACATGACTCATCCGGCGTTACCGGCGTTATCTCGCTCGCGTTACCTCGCTCTGAGGCGTTTCATGTAAGGCTTGAAGTGCAAGCGAGAGTTGTCACGTTCAACTATCGTCAGTAAACCGACTTTACAGACAACCAATTTTTTTCGTGCATGCAACCGGTTCTATGGATTTATAAGACGTTGTCACGTCAATAAACAGGCCACTCATAATAACCCCTCCTATTTTATTTGCCCGCCGAACGAATCGATGTCGTTCGACGCGCGGCTGCCGTGCGCGTGCGTGGTAAAAATGGCGGCGAAAAAAGTCGAAATAAGAGAAAGAAGCTCGGCTCACCCCCCTCGCTGCTAAGGAGGGCTCGCGGTGGAGTGGCGGGGGTGGCTTGCTCGAGCTTGCAGAGGGAGGGTGCTGTGATTCTGTTCATAAAATAAGATTGCAGTGTTGTGCTTGTGTCCTCATAGGTACCTATGTAAATAAAATCTATTAATTTTATATATTTCGCCAGACTCAAATTCAGTGCCTTCTTGAACATTGCATTGAGCTTGTAACCCTTTCGAATCTGATAGCAAGTCTCATTATGACTGGTAATTTCACCGGGCACTGTGTCCTTTAATCCAAAGCAAAGTAATTCATCGCAGTTACTGCTTCACGAATCACGATAGATTTTATCTGACGCTACGTAAGTACTTATCTGGTCAGACTCTGTAAGAAGAGTCCTACCAGCACGATATGACATTTATAAACCAAGTACATAATAATAAAAGTACGTGGCAATTAAGTTGACCCAAAATGCAGGAAGCCCAGATACGTCTCGCCGTCGCGTCGCAGAGACGCGCTCTTACCGCACCGTAGTTGGTACCTGAAAATGTGTTCTGTGCAGGGTTCAACTTATCTGCCACCTTACTATACTAACATTTTGCCGTGGTCGGGTAACATCGCACCAGGCGGCGAGGCGGAGGGTGTGTCCCTTCGGTCGCGCCCACGAGGGGTTACGTGCCCGCGCCTTTAGCGAGGACTTGTGCCGCGTTTACACGGGGGATGAGACAGTAACTCGCGCGAGTTGAGATTTAGAGAAATTAAAGAACTTACTAACTGTTGGACGTGGCTGTGCCCGCGTGAAATTCAGTTGTGCACCAATCCCGCGGCTTTTTAAGAATAATTCTTATTAAAATCTATCTGCATTCTAAATTTCAGCTAAATCGTGAATCGATTTCGGTATTTGCCATGTGAAAGTAACCAAAATACATATACTTACAAATTTAAGTAATTTTAAGGTGATGGCCCGATACTCGGAAAATGTTTCGACATACAAACAATACCTTTAACAAAAATCGTTGTCCTTTGCTTACTCAAAACTCCTAAATTTTTCACAAAAATATAAAAAAAATCGCATGAGTTGCGCCTACTGTTTTAAGATTACGAGCGGTAACTAAACAGATTACCGCTTAGTTATAATTTTAAAGTACGTAAAAAATTAAACTCTTTTTGTATGTATAATTTTTAGCACGAATATCATGAGACGGATAAGGTACTAGATAAATTGCACCCTAAAGGTTAATAAGAAGGTTATTTATTTTAAAACTAACGTAAGAGTTAATACACAATCAGAGTTAATAAACATAATATTGTAGCCCTTTACTTTATTGTAAACTACGCTCTTAATCTCTTACAAGATTTGACGTCGTTGACGTTTCTGTATCACAAAGGGCCTGCAAACTCTAAAATGTCGTCTCACCATCTGTAGACCAGTCTTCCTCTCTTCCTGATATTATTATAGCCTTCCATTCTGGCCTTTATTTTACTCTAACTTCTCAAAGGACATTATTGCTGGTACAAGCAACTTGCGCGAGTAGACTCGTCCAGCAGCACGCACCCGAAATAGGAAAAAGAAGGACTCCCTCACACATTGATCTCAGATCTTGTCAAATAGACTGAAGAAATACCTAACAGAAATTTTATTTATCAAATAGATATTTCAATTTGCATTAGCATTTTCTATAATATTAAACTTAATTTAACTTTAAATTATAAAGAAGAAAATAAACTACTTACTTGTTTTATTTTATCTGAAGAATGAAATGACGAAAAAATATAATTACTAGATTCTACTCTACTTTCAAATAAATCAACTATCTAACTATATAACACGGTTGATGGGATATAGTCTTGTGATAAACGGACAGACAGACAGACAGACGAACGGAATTGTATGGAACTTTGTATACGGAAACCTAAAGAGCGGTGTGATTCTCGAAAACATAAAATTGTACAGAAATGAAATGAAAAAAAAGTTTAATGAAATGAAAAAAAGTTTATTGGTAATGCACATTAGGTACATATTAACAAGAGAGAAAAAATAAATAACAGGAAGAACAATGTGCACTCCCAAATGTACAGCGGCCAACCATCGAGGGTAACCATGGCAACGCAGCCATCAGCGGCCAATTGTCGTCTTGGCTGCATAACTGACGCAAGCATAGCTGTCAGCTCGTCGCTGTTTTAGGTATTTTTGTAGAATAGCACAGAAGCACTACAATGGGTGGTCGGCATCGTTGCCAACAAAAATTAAAAAATAAATTCATTAGAATAATATATTATATCGTTTGAATAATATCGCCAAAAAGCGGGCCTCAGCCTGTCCCGCGCGGAACATTTAATTTTGGTAAAAAATCGGGACGTCCCGCTAAAATCGGGACGTCTGGCAACACAGGTGGTCGGTCATCGTGAGGTCTTTATACCTGACACCTACACTAAAGTCTATCCAAGACTTTCCTCTCTCATATAGGCTCTTGGTTCCCAGTCCGTCCTATAGTTAGCCTTTCGAGTGAGGCTGGAGGGTTTAATTGAGATTTGCAATTCATCGGGATCTCCAGTGAAGGAGAAAAATTAGGGGTGGTACTAGGAAACTACAAGTGGTAAGAATTTTAATACGTAGGTACTTCTGAGTAGTAGACTACATCGTCTAGTTTAAAAATGAACGCTGCTCCACTGCATTATTCTTTCAACGTGTAAGCGTGAACACGTGGTGCTGGTGGAGCGTTCATTTTAAGATTAGATAATCTATAGTTATACCTAGCTTACATTCTAGGTGCGGATTTGCAGTATTCACATACTTTTGAGAACATTATGGCGGACTTTCATTCATGCAAATGTTTCAGACTGTTTCTCGTAAGCAAGTTATGTTTATTCGTTGTTACTTACCGATTCGGTTTCAGGGTCTCTAAATTTAGCACGTCTCAAAATCAACCGTCCCATTCACTACGGTAGGGTTGGAAAAGAATAGAATTATTACTAAAGACTAGCATTTCCCCTTTCCAACCGTACCTACCTTCCTACTGTAGTTAAAGCATAGGTTCTTAGTAGATATTTAGATGCGATAAAAATTTAGAAACTCTTAAACAGAATCGAGTAGGTATGAGTACCATTTGTTAAGGATGTGATTTGTGTTACTAATAACGCACATTCCACATAATTCCTGTTTTATTTTTCTATTGTGAGCTTACTTAACAGGCTATGAAAATTCAAATTAAGTATAAATAATAAGTAACTATTGAGTAATGCTAATAAATTCAGTTAGAGCAAAACAATCGCTAAAGTTAAATGCTTCGGTTGCTTATTATGATAGGTTTATCCTACTCCGCTTGGGTTCGTAAAGTTTGCGAAGTTCTCAGCAGTGAAGTAACGAAAACTTCCATAAACAACCGGTGAAAGTTCGCGAACCAACTCAAACAATACCAGCCCAACTATCCTTGAACTTTACTATGAAACAGCCATTGAGAAGATTTTTCCTTTTCTTCCAGTTAGATTAATGGAAGTCTTAACATAAATAGTAAAAAAAACTCGATATGCAATAAAACATCTTAATCATCTCTCTCTCGTAATCGTATAGGGACTCTACGATTTCGAATTGTGAAATCAGCATCTCCTGAGGATGTCGCGGTGTAGGGATGAAACGTGCGTCGAAGAAAGTGTTGGAAGAATTTTGTGTGGTGTTTCATGTACCTGCATATTGAACCATACAGATTATTTTCAAAAAGCGGATTATATGAAACACAAATTAACCTGTCCTGCTAATTAAGGATTTCCGGAAAATAGCGCCTGCTTCCATTATCTGCATATACATATACAAAAGCAAAAGGTGACTGACTAAGTGACTGATTAACTGACTGACTTATATAATATCCAACGCACAGCTCAGAAAACTGGACAAGTTGGGCTGAAATTTGACATACAGTGATACAGGTAGCTATTATGACAAAAAGATATAAGAAAGGATTTGAAAATTCAAGCCCTAGACGAGAGTAAAATAGAGCTTTGTTCACGCGAACAAATCCATGGGCGCCCACTAGTTAAATTTCAACTTCATCCATTCCGTACTAAGGTATAGCAGGTACCCAAGATACCGGTAGAATTACCCATTTATTTAAAAAAATATCTGATACTTTTTTCTCACGCACCTCCGACTTTTCTGATTTACATGCCTGAACTTCCAGACCAAATGAAGAGTCAAATTTTTGCTCCAGACTAGGTACTCACCTATATTTTTTATTACGTCTAAAAGCATAAAATTTTTTTTGCTGGTATATACCCTATAAGCGCTTGCTACATTTACAAGACTGCTATTAACTCTGAAATCTCAACAGCTTAATTTTCTACAAGTACTTTTAACCCTTTCAATGTAGGTACGTATACCTACCTATATAAAATATTTTAATTTAAATTACCTACCTACAAATACTTTCCAAGTATTATTTCAAACTGCACGAGTCCTCATTCATCTCAAGATTCTTAATATTTCGAGTTAAATGTTGATCGTTAAGTAAGACGGTTCTTAAGGAATTCATATTTTTTATTTAGCAGTCTTAAAACCAAAAAACACCGCCAAAACCCAAGTCCTCCTTTCAATAATGCATTAATTAAAACCGAGCCGAAAGTCGACAAATTAAAAATACACTCTCATTCTACTTAGAGTCAAACTAATTTTATTTTAAACCGAAATAAACTTGGTGCACTTTTGCTCGCGGGCGACAGGGGGTAAATGCATAAACAGGGGGAGGTGGGGGAGGCAAGAACACAAAAATAGGGTGCTAAGAGGCACGGCAGCCATCTTTAAAAACGTCACCCCCGCGCTGTCGATTTTGCGATGGAAAAATGCTGCCTCAGTAATTTATATCCACGGGTGGACTTCAGATTTGAGATTTTTCTCGTTTCTTAGTATAAAATATGACATGGATTGTGTAGAATTTTGAACGACCGAGCTATAAATAAAAGCGTATTTTCTATTAGGTGGTTGAGAACTAAGGTAATAAAAACTTGTCAGCGTTTTAGTAGTAACCTATACTGATTTAATAAATGAAAGAATAAAAATCGTTCTATGTAATATTGTCGAATGACAATTTTACAGTAATGCAATTACGCCTTTTAATTAAGAGGATACACTGATTTTGTTTTTGGCTTTCTCACTCTTACGAATATCTACGTTGGTGGATGAGACATGCAGCGTTGCGGAAAAACATAACAGCAAGACGACGTTTTACCTAATTACTAAAAAACTAAACCTGTTATCAAAAATCCGTTTCAGAGCGTTTTTGGATATTATTATTACCGATACATAAAAACATTAATTAAAATTACATCCCTTGTAGTTTCTGATAAAAATTAGAACAATGGAGATCGGAGCAACTTTTCGCAGACCTTTCTATCAAGAAAACTTTATCCAACCGCGTTTCTGTTTCACAGCTAATTTAGATTAAGATACATGACGTTTAAATTTGAAAGTAATTCTCTGGCAAGTTTTTAAACTGCAGGTCACTAAAAACCGCTTAAAACCACCGTTAAGATCTGTAGGTACGCCTAATTTCAGCCCAATCAGTCTATTGGTTTCAGCGGACGTGCGTTGGTAGATTTGTCAGTCAGTCACATCAAACGTTGCATGCAGCCGCTGGATGCAAGCAGTAGTTGGTAAACCATTTAGGTGATCTACCTTTGTCTATAAAAGGAGAGATACATTGCGCATATTATGGTTATCTTATAATCCCTTGTAAAGATATATGTAATCGTATATCCAGCGAACAAAAAGGTAGATACTTCAGAGAGAGATATAGCCAAGTATATCGACATTAAATGGAGGTGAATAACTTCTCCCGTTGAACAAATAACTGAGGGCCCTGCGTCTATATATCACGCGTCTCCTCAGCACTCCATACCATAAATAAGCACATAAAGACGTGGCATTAGGCGTCCGATTTGCCGAACGCGAGGTCCCCTATAGAAAAAAGCGACGCAAAAAACGTGGGGTAGCTCACCCCAAGCGTTTTTTGTACAATTCGTCACCCCACATTTTGGAAGCTCGTTTATGTTATTGGTACATAATAGGTATTGATTTTGGGGACTGTCTAACGCGTCTTGTTTATTATATTATGTCCCAATCGAGGGCTTGTGATTGTACAGTGAAATTTTGTATATTGTTGGTAACTTTTCGTCTGGTTTCCAATATAAATATAATATGTATAACGCGTTTCGATGGTTGGTTTTGCTATACCTAATTTATAAAGAAATAAGAATAGAAGGAATTTACAAGACTTCAAGGGTATACGTATGTGTTTTTGTATGTTTATGTTATGTATTTATCCGAAACTATTAAAAAGATTGCAACTATTCTTACTTTACCATCTTATTTTTACTTTAACACAAGGGAACACTGTTAGTTTCTTCAAAATAGGCTCAGTATTTTTCAAGATATGGGCCATTAAAGAACGATGACAGATGCAGTCGGTTTAACCAACTACTACTAATTTATACTATCACTTATTGTTTACTGAACATCAGCAATAATATGTAACTATCCCTTAATTACGAATAGAGTTGCAGATAACATACCTATTACGGATTACCTATTAGGGATTCACACACTTTAGAGGAGGATAGTAAAGGAGACGCGGGCTCAAATCTCGCCAGGTTTAGGTTGGGTTAGGTTAGAAACATGAAAGTATACCACACTACGCAGACCTCGCATCACCGCCATACTTACGTAGTAATTATAAAATCGCACCTCATACGCCCACACCTTAGTAACCAATAACGTAAAGGGTAATTAACATTAGCGAGCCACGCCTAGTCATTGTTAGTTTTAACCTATTAACAATCTACACGGAATCGCTTTAATTAGAACTTATTTTGCGTTCATATTGTAGGCTTGGTAACATTTGTCATGTGGTATCAAATGTAATTTACTTAACTTGTACTTAACTTTTATACCTATCGTATCCTATTCTAATGTGATTGGTTGCAGTAGTCTCTTGTAAATCGACGATACTTTCCCGTATAGTACCTATATTTTATATTACCAATATTTTCTATGAATTAAGTAATTAATGTTCAGGTTTTATAAAACTCTTGCAGTTACAGTCTCTCACCTCTCGGACTAGGTACTTTACTTTCTGACGATCAAAATTCCCTAAAATGTTTCGTTACCACACTATACTATGCTGAATGCTGATCTAGCGACTTGATTTGGGAACTAAACAATGGAAAAGACTTAATTTGTATTCATTGCGCCAACTTAATGATAAAAAGTACCTATAAATACCTACATAGACTGAAAATAAATATATAGATAATGTTAAAGATATAAAAAAAAGGGAAATGTAAGAAAGCTTAGCTATAATCCCTTCCTAAATTGAGTTAATATAGGTGCCTATTAATTTTGTAAACTTTACTCTTTATCTGTTATAGGTAAAACTTTCACTCCGGAAGTTTTGTGTCCATTTTCTCCGCTTTTTCTTGATCATTGTAGTCTCTCAATAAATCTGAGACTTTATCGTTCAAATGGATATAAATTAACTTTTAACAGAATAGGCTTGTTAAGCTAAATCTACCTACATCTAAAACTCGTTCATACCTTCAAACTTTCTACAATAAATTACGCTCATAATATTTTATAGAAGAGCGAGATAAAAAGGCATTTATATATTGAAGAATTAATTTAAAGTTGCGTTATCGTGTTGACCTCCCAATCTGATGTTTATCTTCCCCAAGAGGGCAATAACTCAGTCAACTCTCACTTTTATGAGCCGCACCGCCATTTCTTTTCATCTTAATTGTCCATGACAAAAACCGTTCATTTTTACTTCGAATTTTTCGGGAGACGAAAATATTTACGTTATACAATATATTTCTTATCAAAATATTTCTAATCACTGTCGCACTGCATTCAAAGTTGCTCATATAAACTCGCAATAAATGAATTAAGATTTAAGACAAAAATGGAAAAAGCAAAACAACAAAAATTTGTAGAATATGATACGTCACTCATATTATTAAATCTACCAATATCTATCTATTAATAAATACATGTTTTCCAGAGCTACAACTACTAATAGCAGTAGGTTCTAAGACAACTTTTTGTCATCGAAAAAAACTATGTGATCATGGTTTAGGTATTACATAAATATGATCAAAATTAACGTAATATATTTTTTGTTCCGCCACAAACATAAAACATCGGTTCAACTTATTTTCTAAATGGAGCATTTTTGGCGATTAATCTCTTTACTTGGTTTTGGCTATGCCACAGAATACTTCATTCATTGAATGATGTAATGTCCTAAAATTGCTGTTGATCTCCATAACATTTTTTTTTGAAATGATAGCTTTAAAAACTCATTACAATTAAATTTAGTCTTCGCATATTCCAAAAAAATTAATTTATGGCAAAAAGTTAATGTAAAAATAAAAACGGTATATAAAAAACATATTTCGACTACACAAGCCAAAAAAGCATCAACCGGCGAAACTCACACGTTTTTTGCGCAAAAAATCATAAATCCCAGAAAAAATGGCAAATCAACTTGCGTCTTCAAAAAAATGCCTTCCATTACAAACACCACATTCAAAATATGTTGCCCGTGATAGAGTTAAGTGGCAAATAAATAAAAAATCGACCCTAGTGCGAAAAAAAGTGTCCCACAATTAATATTCGGTTCACACATCGGGATTAAAATAACAAAAAAACTAACAATGCAAAAAATGACAATCGAAAAAAGGACTACTGTTGCCTTTTCACTGTCGCCTTACTTTGTATGGTTAAAGTCTAAATTGGTGGTGATTTCTTTTGCCTGTTGACTTCTTATGAGATCAGAGGTATTGATAGATCACGGTTAATAGATTTGTAAAGAGTATTTATTGGTATAGCACGAGCTATACTTTTGAATGGATCTATTGAAGTATCGAGTAATTTATTAAATATTTATTATTTGCAATAGGTACTTCACAATAAAAGCTTTGTGGTTGCAAATCTACATAAGTAGTTTCTTAATGTCTCGATTTTTAATAAATTATGCTAACTATGAATTTTACAACCATTATGGCATGTTGTGACGATAAATAATTATTTAAGTACCCGAACAAGGACTCTACTATAGTTACTAATTTACTAATTTTTTCATTAAGTTCTTTTCATACATTTTATTCAATTATCTATGATTGAATAATGTCATATTTTACGCTGAAGAATAACTACACTTATTAATTAAATAAAAATAGTACTCTAATAAAAAATAGTAATCAAGTAGATTTCTATGACGGAACTATTCATTATGGATTTTATAAAAATAAAAGCGCTTTTTGTTTCATTATTTTTAATTCAAAACAAACAATCTGTTTTTACGAACTTCACTGTCACAATAGATATCATCATAGGTATATCACATAGTTTGCAAGCTCGACAAAAATATTTGCAGTCTAACTTTATTTAGTTCCCCAAATACTCACAGCCTATTTTTTTATTCTGTAAGTTCACTAAAGAAAAAAAAATTATAACCGTTAAAACAAAAATCAGCCAGTGGTGAACCCCAGATCCTGTTCCGTGAAGACGTTTGAAACGGGTTCTTACTCCTTATTCCATTCAATAAGTACTCCATTCATTGTGCAAATTCCATTCGTAAAAACAAGCCAGATTTTCGGCACAGTAAAATAACCCGTAAGCTCTTTTGACGTAATTATTATCAAAATATTAAGAGCGAAAACGGTTTTTATTTATGTCTCCTCGCTCTTACGAATGCGTTGGTTGCGACAGGCAGAGTTGCGCGGAAATATCACAGAAAAACGACGTTTTACCTAATTACTGAAAAACTAAGGCTGTTATAAAAAAAATGTGTGCACTTTAAAAAAAAAAATATTTTTTTTTCACTGTAGTTTCCGATAAGTAAGAATTATACGAAAAATGGAGATTTTGAAGTTTTTAGGAGAACTTTCTATCGAGAGAGAACTTTCTATCGAGAGAGAGAGAGGAGAGTTTCAATCGTATCTTTGCTCCTGAGCGAATTTTTATTAGAGACACATGACGATTTTTGAAAGTAAGGTCTTTATAGTTTTTAACCTGCAGGTCACTAAAATCGCTTAAATACCCGTTTAGCTTAAGATAATAAGCCAATAATTAATGTTATTATCTTTTAATACACGAATAGGTACCTGTCCAAAAAGCTTTTCAATCCGGAAACTGGAATAATAAGATCGCTGTGTAATTGATGTTTTGTTAAAAAAATAGTTCAACTTTGTAACTTGGTTGACTTTCAGAACCATTGTAGGTATACCTACGCATATTACCTACATGCAGTTTTACGGCTGATTTATCCGCGACCTTCGTCTGCAGTTCTGCCATGAAACTGATGTATCGCAATTTATGTTCATAGCTCTGTTTAATTTGTGTGCTACTAGTGTAATTTATTATTATGGCATAGTACTTAAAATAGCACACTTAGGCACTAACAATGTTGATCTTCTCATTAATATAAATTATGTTTTCTGTCACAAGCAAGAATTATGAGACGATTAATCCTGCTGTTAAGTGATACAGACGTATCTGGGGTTAGTGAGTGAATAGAAATTATATTCTACACGTTTATCATTTAATTTAATACATTATTAATTACTATGAACGAAACATCCGACTTTCAAAAAAATATTGCAGGACATTTTGCTCTCACGCCCTTTAAAGTATTTGTAACTAAAAATAATAGTGTACAAGTATAGGTAGAACTGTTAATAAAATTATTTTAATTTTCTATTTCGTAATTATTTTTAAAAACTCGGACCTATTTACAAAAATAAAAATTAAGTAAATTAAAACAAAAACTTACCTACTCTAAAGACTCATCGAAGCCGAGTCAGTGAGGCATAGTACCCAAAATGCTGGCAGCGTTACCTCTTTGGATGGCCAAACTTAACTTTTGGCCAATGGAGCTGCCAACTCTTGGATTTCCGGTAGATTCGATTACCCTTTTTGATATTTCACCGAAAAGGGAACGAGCCCCCGGGCCCCACTTATTAAGTTTCATTTATTTACCGCTTAGATATAAAAAAATCTTTCGCTTCTTTTTCTTAAACGTCAGATTCAACGCTATAAGGTTTGCTAGCGAAAAATCAGAGGTAATTGAATAAAATCAATGATCTCCATCCCTAAAAGCAGAAATCCCCACATATTTACCTACCCGCTAAAACCCTCGCAAATTCAACACGGCATCATCAACACAAGAACGTGTTCCCTAATTAATTTCTAGCGAGAAAAAAAATTGAATTTAGGGTTGGGAAATTTCTGTCGAAACTTAAATAAAAATGCAGATAGGTAGAAGTTTGTTAACAAGAGGGTGGGAGGGGGTGGAACCCTCCTTTGAAGTTCGCAGCGAGGGTGCATACCTACTTGGAGATGAAAAATAAGGCGGCCCTAGTGAGGTATCTGGATTGTAAGCGAGGCGAAAAGCTCTCGGGTAGGTATTTGATTAGGTGAACGCCACGGAACGCGCAGGGCAGGGTGCAATGCTTTGGGCTTTTAATAAACGATGTAAAAGAGTCTAGTTGTTTTCTGTTTTTATTGTTCCTCAAGAGTAAAGTAAAGTCTGGTTTTCTTGGAAGACCATAGCACCTTTGTATCTTATGAAATAATGCTTGTACATTGGTGTAGATATCTGGTACCTTTTTCTGCGTTACAAGCCTCTGAACTGTGGGATTAGGTTTTTCGTTTACACGACAATATCGAGTATTTCAAATAACGTATTATTGCATCCTAAAATGCTCATACTTAATACATTTAATCCACGGAAAGTCATATGAACAGTCTTAATAGTTTCCACCTATTACGTCAACACTACAAAAGCTAGAAATACCTTAGAATCTTTGTCGTAGGTTCTCTTCACCTTATTTAATATTAATTAGTAATTAGCGGCTAGATAAATCGTTAATTTGTGAGCTAAAACAATCATTTGTTGGTAAAATTAACCAGTTGGTATTGTCCAATACTAAAAAAGATTGTGAACAGCAATACTGATGTAGTATTTAGCGTTGTTGATCAATTTTACTTGTCAACTCCCATTGAATCGTCGATCAGTCCAGCCATTTAGAAACTGAGGGGATCTCTTAATTCATCTCAAACATTAAATATACGACCGCAGCTTCGCCCCAAGATAAAAAATGTCACTCAATAACTCTCCAGCAATAAAGGCGGCATTAAGAGTGTCCGGAAATGGAGTAGAAAAGAAAAGCTATTAAAAACAATCTTCGACAGTCTTCGGCGGCCATTTTCGGTCTCTCCCGTCTTTTGCAGACGTTTGATGGATGGCGCAGGGAAGCCCCAATCGATCAGAGGGAAAATTATTATATGAAAGGTTGTAGCTTCGAAAATTGTTTATGTAAATACAATATTAATGGGCAAAAAGACCTCTAACGAAAATACCATACCGTTCCAGTTCTTTCTTAGGTACCTGTGAAAGGCTACCTTTGTTTCGTGACGAATGCCGGTTCCCAATATTCTATCTATCTGCTATTAGCCTTATCAGAGATATCATTGCGACATATGCTCCATACAACTTATGTCAAATTTTTATCTCTAGGAAGGCAAACCATGGACAGATTGAATATTTTGAACCGCCATAAAAATATAAAAGAAGAAACGTCAGAATTACTGAACCGATTTGGCTGAAATCTGGAATATGATATATTCTTTCCTGGATTAACACATAGGCTACTCTGTACTTCTGGAATAATCGATGGTTCCCGCGGGATTTGTGAAAAACTGAAATTCTGGGCATCTGCAAGTCTTCTACAGATAAACTCTCTCATTCTCAAGTCTAAACTCACTGAACAGGATTTGATATGAGCGCCGCAAACAGCCAGTTATGCTGTATACTCTAAGCGTTTTAGGGGATGGTACGTTTCCATTGAGTGCATCATGCATTGACTGAGTTTTTAATGATGTAATTTTATTTCGCTCTAATTTTTATGTACTCATTGATATTACAAGTAAGACCCCACAGCATTAGAATGAGTACATAATACATAAATCAGTTTTTCGTAGTAAGGGATGCACCCCTAAAGCGTCGCCCCCGCGGCCGCAGCGCCACGCGCCTGCGACAAACATGGTGGATCAGCCGCGATTGATCAATAGCGTCCGTTTGATAGGTTCATTAGAGACTTCTGTAGCAGTGCAAATGACCATGTAAACTTCTAGTGGTTAGCTCCAAACTGAAATCGCAACATCGCAAATCGTCAATTTTTGGGTAAAAAAGAAATAGTTTTCTATTTTGCTTAAAAAGTTATTTTCAATGTTACTCTACAATCTTACATAAAGCTTACTTTTTTTTGCCCCCCGTTCCCCCTTCCATTTGCTTCTATGGGTGATTCATAATATTTTTATATACTTATATAATATTCTAAGTAATTCTGTTCAAGAATTCGGAAGGTTCTAACAAACTGAAGGCAGTAACTGTAAAATATATCTTAATCTTATTATGTAAGAAAGTTAAAGAAAATTAATCAATAGGTACAAATTTTCTAATACCGAAATATTTCTTTAATGAACATGCAAAGTCGTTATTTATATTTAAATTCGATAGCCGGTACGCTTATGCGGCCCTTTGGAAAAATCCCTCCTCGCTCGAAATGTTTATTAAAAATGTATCAGCACAGACCTCGTGTAGGGTTTCAAAGTGAAGGGATTCGTTAAAGAAAATGAACTTTTCATCCAAGGCGCCTAGGGTCTTTATAACGTACAGTCGTATCCAAAAGTGTACATTATATTATGTACCTACGACTTTAACGTTTGTTGCCAGTGTAGTTGAACAGTACATTATAATTGAATGGCTGCTTGAATATACTTGTCAGAGCAACTATTATGGTAAACGGTGTTCAAAGTTATATTAAAGCTGAGATTTATAAGGTTATGGGCCAAGGATACACCATAGTTCCAGAGTAGGTAGTTCGTTCGTTCTTGAGATGAAGATTGTAGCGTTTAATTTCAGTAGTAATAATTACTTAGCACTACTAGTAGTTGCTACTGAAGATAGGTAATAAACACTAGTTTGAGAACTGAAAATATGTATCATTATTTTTGTATTTGCTAAGTGTAAGTTCATCGCGATTCAGTAGATTCAGAACCGTGTAAGAAATGTACGTAACTGGATAGTAGTAGTAGAGAATAAGTAGGTATCTAACTTACCTATTAAGTCTGTGCCTATTCTCTATCTTCTACTATAGGTACACAAGTAAAAGAACTAACCTAACATAACCCAACCAATAAAGCATAACCATGATTTCACAAGTTTTTCTTACACAATCAGGAGGTCAGGAAGAAACTTTTTTATTATTCCTAATACATTTATATATTTCCGAATTAAAGAACGAAGCGTAAACTGACTTCGCCTGTACCTACGCTGTCCTTATAAGCTGTCCCCTACGAGATGAAGTTTTTTCCTCTTAAATCAGATGCACTCCCCCTGCTAGGTATTATTGAGTTTGTTAACACACTATGTACTTGTATTTCACACAAAAATCACCCTTAAATCAATAGTTAAATGAGCGATGTTGTAAAAATTGCGATGAAAGCAGTTTCACGGTTAGTTCGGTTCATTGATTACTCATTACGGCGTAATATTTTTCGTCGGCCATGTTTCGTGATAATTGTGCAGCGGGTCGTATGAAAAATTTCAGATTTAAAATTAAAATGTTTACAGACAGAAGTTGACTGTGGGAAATTGTTTGCACAAGAATTGTGTTTTACCAGATGTTAAAAGACTTTTCTTGAAGACTCCATCCGGATGGGTATCTACAACAGTGAAAATGAAAATCTTTATTTTTCACATAGGCCCAAATAATTAATAGGCAGATATGTAAAGGCAAAACTCTACCGCCAGGTTCGGAAAGCAGGTTTGCACCGAGAAGAACTGGCAGTGTTTAGATATTTAGCCCTGAAGCAGTTTTGTGAAGGAAAGCTGTGTTTAAGTTTGAAGGGTGAATCTCGCAAAATTACGGGTCATAAGAAATGATGCCCCAGGAACAGTGCAGTACATCATATGGCATTGCAATGCAGTCTCAGGAGGCATTGCTTCTGACATGGGCAGCGAATGTCAAACGGTGAACGTCTAAGTCATGCTTGTCTTGTCATTCCTTGGCAGAAAGTTTCTACTTCTTGTGAGCGCTCTACATGGACTATATTATTTTCATAAAATGGATACTGAAAACAAGCGGAAAGTTCAATATCAAATTTTTGTTATTAGTTTTGTCATGTTATACAACTACTAGTAACTTTCCTTGATGTACACTACCCTTAACAGTGGGTCTCAGAATTCGCATTCTCGCCATTCTCCTTTAATCAATTCCGAAAGTTTATTAAAGTAACTGTGATCGGAACAAAAACCTGTTACATATTCTATTGTCACTTCATGGTAAGTTAAAGACCTAAAATAGCATCGTAAGCCTAGCCTATTTAAAATAATTAAAATAAATCTCATTAAACAAAACAACTCCACCAAACCAGAACTAGTAACCACCGAAATACGACAAGGCATCTGCTCAACAACCAGAACTAAACCGAACGCAAAACAAAAATAACTGCCGAAAAAAAACAAAAGGCAGAATCGTACAATGCAATAGTAACGTTATGGTTAACGTCCGAACTCGGAGTGAAATGGGGTCAATGATTCCCACAAAATGAAATTAAAAAAAAAATTGAATACAAACTCATCTGCATATTACACCTTATTTTTTAAAGACAATGAAATCTCAGCGCCGGCTTCACATCTGTTCCAAGTTCGGAATCTCACCCTTCCGCGGCGCATTGTTTATGGCGAAGGTAAAAATAGTAAAAATGCATCACAATGGTCTGCGTTGACACAATTATGTAACCCCTCATACTTCCCCGATGCTAAAACAAAAAAAGTGATTGTTAGAAGGAACAGGTTTTTATTATCATTAGAAAGGGTAAAGTGAGATGTAAACTAGTGAAGTGTTTCATTCAAGGATATAGGGTTGGTAGGTGAGATCAAATTAAATCTTGTTCTCCATGTAACTTATAGCAAAACATTCAAAAACCACAAAAAATACAATAAACACACGCATTTATTATTTATATTGATGTAGGTATCAATATTGTATTATGTATTTTATAAATGAATATTAAAAATAAGTTCTTATTTAATTTTTAGACATTCATACATAAGCACGACATACAAGAGTAATTAAAAATGTGAGTTAATAATACTCATTGATATATTATAATTATTTATGTCAATGATAATACATATCAAATTGAAGCTTTATTTTTATTTTTACTCAACCTCATCTTAACAATCTACATTCTTTCTTCCTGACGTGTTAAATGAAAACAGGGGTCTGATTACGTTAGAAAAATGTATTCATCGTTATCGTAATCGTTAGCAAATTCTGCCCCCCCTATTGGTTGACATAAAACAGGAAACCAATCAGCGGGCAGAATTTGTAAATGATTACGATAAAGATGAATAGGTACGTTTTTCTTACACAATCTAGGGGCCGGTATTTTTTTTAGTGTATCCAAGTTTGTAGAGCTAATTGTGGCATTCTCGTGGGACAGGAACAACACTTATTATTATTTAATAGTAAAAATATGGCAAATGTGTAAGTCAGGAAGAAAAAGTTAAGGTCAAATTTTTTATATTGTCTGTGGTATTTTTAAGAGGTAGTGTACGAAAGCCTGGTTAATCATAACTAATAGATGTTATAATATTATAAACAATAAGAATCATAATGTGCCAACCCTAACGCAATCCCTATTTTAATTACAGCTTCCTCTCTCCCAAGCTCCTTGAAGATATTTGTCCCTGCATATAATTTATTCATACAATTCATTAGAAATTATTCCAAGCTAGCAACGCATGCAAATGCGACAAAATTAAAAACATAGACAATAATATTTTTTCTTTTTTCTTTCATGGATTGTGTGTCATTGCCACCGTTCCCACCAAACGGGATTTTATGATTTTGTCTTTTGATAATATTTTTATAACAATAACGTTTATATTTTTAAGCGCATAAGAAATGATTTTCATGTTAGTTTATTTATAACTTAAATTTTTATTATTTGCTTCGTGAGTTTGCACTGTAGTAGGTAGGGTTATAATTTTTTTTCCTGATGTTTTATTACCCAGTAAGAGAAACCAATCACCACATGGATTCTAGATAGTTGCGATGACTGCAAAATTATCTTTTAAATGAGTTGAATCCTAAAATGCATTGCCTAGACAATTCTACCTTTCATCTATTTACTTATCAATTACCTCATTTTAGGGTTCCCTGTGACACCACGCTACAATTTACCTCCACTTTTTATTCCGGAAAAATCGTATTCTATACTGGCGGAACCGTGGAAAAAAGCTAGTATTTTATAAGACAGATGCCACCATATTAAAAATATCATCGCAATTAGCGAAGTGTTATCTACTTACTTGCCAATCTACTTAGGATATCAATTTGAAAGGAATTACTATGTGATCTAATTAGAAGACTTGACAAACGATAATAATTGATCGATGGTCGTTATATTTACTAGTCAATTACAACTACATGCATGTAAGTTATTAAAGAGACGGGAAGTGTCTTTTTTTGTTTTTTCTTCGAGTCAATTACAAGTAAGTACCTTAGCAAGCAACTTAAGTTACAAGATGAAACCAAGTTCTTGAAGAAGTTAAGATGAAGCTCTTCAAATATTAATTGGCCTGCCAGCTCGGTTTTATGTTTTTTCTCTGCGATATATATCTATTTATTACAGACAACCTGCTAATTTTTTTCTTAACTATTAGAGCTCTACGTTTTACGGGAAGTGGTACAAGTACTTACTTTCCGTTAACTTGATGGGGTAAGTAATCATGCAGTGGCCGCCCGAATTAGGGGTGATTTACCCCCTCCAAGTTAGTACGATAGCGTCTTCGGCGGAATCGTCACTTGCTATTAGACGTGATTGCAGTTCAAATACTAGGTAATTTGTAGTGTGGAAAAAAAACATCAACTTTTCTCGATCTCCGTTTATCCAATTTTTATCAGAAACTACAATGAATGTTATTGTAATTTTCGTTTCAATGTCTCAGTAATAATAAATATCCAAAAACGATCACAAACAGACTTTTGATAACAGGCTTAGGTTTTTAGTAATTAGGTGATCCCGCCGCCGATAATGCCTGTCACATTCACTTACGTATTCGTAAGAGCGACGAGGACAAAAATAAAACCGTCTACGGCCTTAAAAGTACCTACATACTCGTACTTCAATTCTCGAGTAGTAATTATAAATTGAAAAAGCCTCGACTCTTGTAATATTAAATATCAGAATCGAGATAAGTCTGATAACATTTATCAATCAACATGAGCAAATAAAAAAAAATTCGCCATCGCAACTACCGGCAGCTGCTGGCGTCTATGTTTAGACGGTCGAAGGTTCTATTCCCGGCTGATGCAATATGCAGATGTTCTGATAACGTCGCGCAATTTTAACCACCTGGTTCATCATGGTTCATTAGCAAACTGGTGTGTTAGAATAAACTTCTGAATTTACTCGCCGATTAGCGCTGACTGGTGGACAGTTAACGACCGCAAGCCTGCAAGGCGCCTTATGTAAATATACAACTAGATGACCTTCTTGGCGTAAACTAAAAAAGGGTTTTCTAAACAGCGCCTCTAGCCATATGGCATTTTGCGATACGCTAAAAAAATAGAAATGGAACGAAATTCAAAAATGCATAAAAAAGTTCGCTAAATTAGTCACAATATGACTCCGAGCATTCTTGTACTTTTTTTTTATTTTCGTTCGAAAGCAATTTAAAAGAAGACATGGACGGGACATATGCTTTGAGCTGCAGGTATACCATATAAAAGTCATTCCTTGCTCTGTGGGTTTACCTATAGGACTAGCTAACTATATGGAATTCTAAAAGGGTCTAATCCAGTGGGTAGCTTCGGCCGCGGCTGATTAATGATTGCCGACGTAACGTCAAGTGAGCCTTTATTCTGTATTTCCGTGATGATCACTCAGTGATCTTCAATGAGCTCATATGACATATGTTTTTTATCCATTGAAGATTCACCACAAAATTTTACTTTCGTTTCACTTAATAAAGCAGTAATTAATGTACAAACCGGAAACAACATTGATTTATCACTGCAAGTGTCAATCTTCCAGGATAAGGGCCTTGATCGTGGTCATGTGACTCGACTTCTTCTATTTAGGTATTATTGCATCGAAAATTAAAAAATATATATATAAGCATTTATATTTTTTTGTCTATCAGTCACATGATTCTATTGACGCTTTTGAATTTTCGATCCGATAGACCGTACGATCCTTACGACATAAATTACGTGCGATTTTGGAATTATAAAATTTATAAGGAACAGCGGCTCCTATGTTTCTTCCGTTCACTGTTTTGAAAGTTGAACCTTTTCAAAATAGCAAAGGTCAGTTGCTAAACGTAGGTGGTAAAAAAAGATAATTAGGGAATGGATAGCATGGCCTGATAGATGCCAAAGCCTGTGATCAAAATGGCAATATCATATTAAGACAATGATGAATGATGATGCATCATCATTACTGTCAAGTTAGATCGCAGGCGAGCGATAACTTGACTAGCTTAGTTGGAAACGATAAAAAATGATAAAAACAAGCGTTTAGAGCTAAAATGAGCGTATCATTGGATAGGAAAATCTAACAGCTGCTGCCTATTACACATATGCTAATATCCGGTGTTTGCTATTAAACCTACTACCTGCATTCAGGTCAAAGATTATGCAGCCCTTCTGTCGCCAGATGAGGCTAAAAAGACATATCTACTCTGGACAGGGCGGACGCCGCGAAAAAATTTCGCCACTAATTTACCGGTGCCAAAAATGATTGTTTTGCCATTAGCAGTAAGGCCACGATGTAGTTCGTTCAGCAGCCACACAATTTTGACAGATGGCGCTATTGATTGCTTGTACGAAAAAGGTTTAGGTAAATCTTTGCCATATTCTCTGCCTCTCTAACATTAAATGCCCATTATTCTCTGATTTCTTACCGGTCTCGTAGGATTTTTTGACAGTACGACACCATGGCGCCACTGCAAACGGGAAAAAGATGTGATTCTCTAATAATAAGACATACATAGAACCCTTACCGGATTCAGGAGCTCCCGGCCTTGATTCTGTATCAAACATGTTACGTCCCATGGTCCCAGCCCCGAACCCGTTCCCAGGGAACCAACGTCAATCCATCAGAACTCTTGCCATCATCACGACTAATTCCTGCTGGCTCCAATAGGGTAGGAATAACAATGTTGGCAAAAAAGCCTTTAATATCCATATCTCTCTGAACAGTCATCGCCCAGCCCAAATCCGTGAGAAGCTATTGATCACAAAGATTGATTGCTTTCCCTACTCTCAGAATTTTCGGAACCTTGGTATTTTTTCCAAGAATAATTTTGAATACCTATATCCTAACTTTTCCTAGCAAATGTTTTAAACGGCTCAAATCGACTTCAAGGAGAAAACTGAATGTAATTTGTCCCTGACATAACGCAATAATACCTACCTACCTAGAAGACGTAGATTGCCGAAAGAAGATGTTAGTTGTTCTATATAATACCTATTTACAAGGAAGCTTCTTTAAACTCGTTTGTTAGGTAAATAACGTGCGTAGATTTTTCGTTGTGATGGTACATCTACATTATATCATTTATTACCCACGACGGAACGGAGTACGGGTATATGCGTTTAGGGTGAGAGACCGTTTGTACATTACTCTGTTAAAAAGATTTTATGTTTGTTTGTATGTTAAATTGTTCACAAAAACCAATAATGCAAAAATATTTTTGTGTGTTTGTTTGTTGGTTTGTTTGTTTGTGTGTGCACATCAATGTTCCCATTTATTTCATAAACGGCTTGACCGATTTAGATGCGGTTTTCTGTATAATGTTTGGTGTTCAGCGGCAATGGTTCTTAGATAGTTGTTACGAACATCGATCACCAGGGGGCGCCATAAAATACATTTATATTGCAAACGAATGTTCCCATTTATTTCAAAAACGGCTGTACCGATTTAGATGCAGTTTTCTGTATAATGTTTGGTATTCATTGGCGATGGTTCTTAGATAGTTGTTACGAACATCGATCACCAGGGGGCGCCATAAAAAACATTTACAGTGCAAACGAATGTTCTCAATTATTACAAAAACGACTGAACCGATTTGGATCCAGTTTTGTATAAAATATTAGTGAGTCATTGGCAATGGTTCGTAGATAATTGTTCTTGTGATTGAACAGCAGGGGGCGCCACAATAAACGTCTCTTTATGACTTGGAAGGGATGATGCCTTCAAACGCTGCTAGAGAAGCTAATGGCTAGTTTGAAGAGTAATTTTCATTTTTTAATAATAATATAATTTAAATTACATTAATATATTAATCGAAAAACTATAAAACAAGTGGAAAATTAAAAAATTTTAAAACACCCACGACTTTTGCAGACTTGTAATTGAAAAAGGATTAAATAATTTTTTTGAAACTCCCCGACTAAAGGAAAGTAAGAACTAAGAACCTATCAGTATAATTACAAATCCAAGAAAATCCGTCGGAGCTGCCATTGCTATTTTCGTTTCCAATATCAATTAATGTAATTAGTAAGTATTAATAAACTGCCGGTATATGAGAATTATCAAGAAATTGAATTGGTCATCAACTGGTAAACAGCACCATCAACACCGTCATAGGCAAAACACAGCAGCTCCGGCGGATTTTCTTGGATTTGTAATTATACTGATAGGTTCTTAGTTCTTACTTTCCTTTAGTCGGGGAGTTTCAAAAAAATTATTTAATCCTTTTTCAATTACAAGTCTGCAAAAGTCGTGGGTGTTTTAAAATTTTTTAATTTTCCACTTGTACTATGACTGTGTCTAAGTTTAGAATTGCCGTTAGAACCTACGGCCTGTTACATGCAAACGTAAGACGTTTTTGTTGCGCGATCAGTTCTACTTAATTGCGCACAGCCCCCAAACGCGATGTTAGTAAAACAATATGTTATTCGTATCAATAAAAAAATATACTCTGTGAAAATGTAAATACCAATAAACTTAACGGTGTCGGCAGTTTACCTCATAATTACTTTTGTTTTTTTTTCAGTCTAAGACTGAAGAAAGAGAGCTAGAACTCCTGTTAAGCACGAAAGCAAAGTTCCCAAGCGAGTAATGCTACCATGTATAGCAAAATCTCCTGAGGATGATCCGGTGTCGGGACGAAACGAAACGGTTTATTGAAAGTGTGAATGGAGTTGCCCGTTTGGGAACTTTGCTTTTGTGCTTTTCATACAGATTCTTTTTAGGTATTTAGGTTATTGCAAACAAATAATTTCTTACGGATTTTCGCAAAATAACGCTTGCAGTAATTTTGGTTATTTTTATAATTGCTGGAACATTTTTATAGCATTTTTGAAGATCACTGGCAGATTGCATTAGGATATAGCCCGCAATTGCCTAGAGCAGAATATTATGATCTGTACCTACATAATCACTGATCGCTAGTGATCACCCATCATGGTGCATTGTAGAGGACAAGTCCTACACAAAGCCTTGGGTTATACCTGACGCTGGAAAACGACAAACCTCACTCAACGACACGGCGCGGGTTGCGTGTAATTACAATAAAATGCTAATTTACGTAATTTCCCCCGCGGACATTTTCGTATATTACGAGTTACGATCATGTATATTGTAGTACCTACTTACATTAAACTAATGTAGGTAAGTCGTAACGCCGCGCCCATGGCTATTAGCGTTATTTGTGTATTTTTAGTTATTACTACGCCTGATAAGGGTGGGTTAAGGTTTTCGAACACTTTAGGTGATAGTGCTTATTTTTTTGTAACTAAGTAGTTAATCCAATTTTGAAACAATGCTGACAACACGAAGCCAGTTTTTAGATCGGTCAATTTTGTGGACCATAACAATTAGCTTGAGCGCTAATATTTAATATATTTTAAAAAATAACACTTGCAATATTTTCAAAAACATTCTTTAAATGCATAAGTAGAGCTCTACATTATAGATAACTTTTTTGTCACGACTGTGCGCTTAGTGTAAATCTGGCTGTATTTGCTTACTTCTTTTTGAAGATCATGGCTCATATTTCATACTGCCAAATGGTTTTTACATACCTACCTAAATAAGAATTTTCTAAAAGAAACCATTATTATAATCGTTGTAACTAATTAGTATAACTATCTATAAACTATAAACCGTATATAATTGTTTTAGGTACTTATACCTAGGTAGGTACCTACATTTTAACGATATAATATGCAATTATGCATGTTGCAAAGTGTAAAGATAATGAAAGATAAATTAATTTACGACCAACCAAATGTGTTATGGAGACTCCAAAGTAGTCTCCATAACACATTTGGTTCGAATTTAATATTCAGTTGGTGTTATAAATGTAGTGGGGTCACTCGTTGACCCGAGTTGTGACAGCGACACGCGATGTCAGGCGGCCATCTTGAAAACATTAAAAACGCTGAGTAATGTTTTATATCGGTCCATCGCATATTACGCTTATTGGTGCATATTTTGTACCTACGCATACAAATGCAACTACTTACTGCAGATTAAACTCGAAAACAATAAAAAAATCAAAGTAAAACCTACTTTGATTTTTATTTTATATTGTTTTCGAGTTTGAACAGCGAAAGTTTGAAATAAATCAAATTTTTCATCGTTTAGGCGGCTTCTTTAAATTCTGTATATTTTTTTTATAAGTAAACAGCAACTCAAAATAATATTTTTATTATTTCACATCGACTTAACGTACAGGCTCTTGGATAACGTCAATATTATATTTGTCGCATATTATACAGGGTTATGCATATAAAAATATCGCTCTCGGCTGCACAAACATTTTTTGTTATACGACTTTTTTTGACACGATATTTTGAGAAATATCAAATATGAGATACTCTTATTGTTTCTACTCTGTAACATCGGCAATGGCGGCAGCGCGCGAACCAGCGGCGCGAGACCAGTTTGACAGTGTAATGTTATGTACTTTATAGAAATAACATGATTTTTTTTTTGTATGAAGTAAATTAATACTGAATTTTGAAAAGTCGTAGAACAAAAGTTGTAGAAAACAACTATAAGTCGAATTAAATCTAAGATAACTAAATAATTTAATTTATTTAAAACCACTTCCCGCGACTTCGAGAAAGCTCAGTAGCTAGGCACTCGTGGAAATTACCTGGAAACACAGAAACCTATGCAGTGTTTAGCACTGCAGCTGACAGCTGTTGACATGTTTATATTACGACTATCAACTCTATAGGTAATAAATTTAAAAATCCATAATAAATCTAAAAAAATATAAGTATGTATTCTAATTTAAAATATCTACTGATGACGTACATATAATATGCTCACAGTTCATATTCGTTTTTGCACTTCGCTCAATGGCCTGCGACCGGGCAATATATCAAGTTCTTTCGTCAATTCATGCCATTTCTAACTTGTTGCATGTTAATATTAACATTTTAAATAATACTATACATTTTATTATTCAATTAATTACGTGACGGAACTTGCTGCAATTTACATCTTAATCAGATACCTAATGTGAATAAAACTGAAGAATTTTTATAAAAGAAAAAACTAATATATACCTAAGTATAAGATGCTTCATGCTTGATAGTCACTAAAATTCAACTTAATTACCAGATTGTTGTTTTAAAATATTTTGCTATGTAACAAGCTAATAAAATAAAATTATTTGATTTGGCATTTCTATTTTTAGTGTCTCTAAGATATTAACATAGAAAAATATATACAAAAATATATATAAATATAACGTATGCTATGACGAATATTAGGCATAATGTAAGTTATGCGAATATTAGGTTTAATGTCTAACTAGGTCCTAATTCAAACTTCAAAATATCTTTATTTGAGGTGTGAGGTATGTGAGGTCTAAGTTAGCGCTTATGAAAGGTCAATAAGATATTTCTGATGTAATAATATTTATGTATTTACTGATAACAACTAGTCCAATCAAAACTACGTTTAAGGGGGTTCTAAGTTTCTAGTTCTAACTTACAAGGGCTATATTATTATAATATGCACTAGGATAAGCTTAGACAACTTTTTATGTTCTTATTTGCCAATGAAATGAAATTGAAAACCAACGAACATCCCCAACAAACACAATACGCGTACCCAAGTAACTCGTTATAAACAGTTGACAGGCGATAAAAAAGTCTGAAGTCTGATTAAAATCTGAATTTCCGTAATTAAAAAAAAAGAAAAATAAAAAATACGCCAAAAAAACGTTCTTTGTTCGTAAACAGAGACATTCGTTGCGCCAAGCGCACTCTTTTTGATACGTCAGTATTAAATCAAAAAGTATCAAAAGGATTTTAGTCAAATTTCACACCATTGTTTCTTGGTACGGGGCGGGGTTCTTTTTAACGAATTGTAATAATGTCAATGAGTTTTTTTTTAATTAAAATCAAAGCATGGCGTCATTTTTCATGCATCGCTCGCTATCTGATTTACCTGATGGCTTTTGTTTTTTTTGCCGTTATTGTTTCGAGTGCAAAGGGTTACAAATGCATTGCTGATTTCGAATAGCAGTTGCGATGAAAGTTAGTGACTTTTTTTATTAAAAATTCATAAGTGGCAGTTGTTTATAGCTAGTTGTGGGTTAATTTCTTATTATACAGTTTAGATTTATATCTTATTTATTACCTATTTCAAAAATCTCAGAAAAAACTTCAGTAGGTACGTGTACCTATGTACCAAAAATCAGAGACTTTTCAGTCGTCGATAATTTTGAAGTTTAAAGGACAACTGATAAATTATTTAAATTAAGATGACATTTTCAAACCATAAATAATAATTTTCATAATACACTGGTCATAAAAATTTATTCATATGTAAAACAAACAACAATAATTATATTTTATTTCTATTTGCTCGTGTTAACCGGCGAGACATAGGTAACAATTAGTGCACTTGTGCACTAGTCTGACCCGACGTGGCAAAGAAAATACGGATCGTGTTGTGTATCTTTTTTAACTGGGAAATCCACGGTATAGGTTGTAGGCCATTTTTTTATATCCCTAATGACAAAAAAACGACGTTTGCCGGGTAGCTAGCATTCGTATAATAATAACATACTCGTAGTTAATGCTGTGCACTAATGAAAGTGTATGTTCAAAAAACTGGAGATTATGAATGAGAGATGAGAGAGATGAATGAGAAACTATAAATTAATAAATAATTTAAAAACCCCCTACGCTTGTCATTTAACGATTATACTGGCACAAGTAAGGCACTTAAGCGAGTAGTCGTATATGCCAAAAATACATTAAAACTCTTTTGGAAAGGAACCGATACTATTATACTGCTAACCCAATATTAAAACCAAATATAGCTAAGAACCACAGCAAGGAAGCTAAGTGAGACCACTGGTTTTAAAATGAAAAAAACCGCATCGAAATCGGTCCATCCGTTTAAGAACTACAATGCCACAAGCAGACACCCTCAAACATCGACGTCAAACTTATAACACCCGTCTTTTAGCGACGTGGTTAAAAAACAGTCAATACCGGAACACGTTCGGGATTTCACGATCCGTACCACAGATTACGGAATGAGCGAGATTGGCCCTATGAATCAAATTGTATTGAAATCTGCTGTCGCCAGTTTTCCCCACCACTAGCTACAAATACACATGCAACAATAGATGTGAAGTCTCTTACACACCACGCACACCGATAGATCAGTGCAAAGTGGTAAGAACAAATATAGTCTTTGTTGTTTATAAAACAGCACTCAATTTAGAACACCGTGCAGATGCACACAAAAAAATATCAACCGTGGTGAAACGCCAATGAAAGCCATCGAAAAGCCATTAATTTTAGTGATTTACTAAAATTTAAAGTTATCGATTCTTCAATTTTTTAATATTCGTGTTTTCACAATATCTCTATTCTCTATTTTTTAATGTATAAAAATCAATCCCAAAATCCCTTGGTCACGACATCACGCGTGAACGGCTGGACCGATTTCAATAAATATTTTTGTGTTGTGTTTCTTATTGTCAGGAGTTCTTACGAAAGAAAAAATTAAGAAAATAACCATATATTAGTATCTACGTAAATTGGCATTATATATTAATTTAAATTATATTTTAAGTCTCTACATTGTCAAAACAATTTTATTGTACTCTCATCTAAATAAAAACTCTTTTCAAATACCTGACTTATAAAACCACAAAGTAAAAAATAATATCTATTTCTACACACTGGCTGAAGTCGGGTGAGTATTAATAATACTTCAATATAAATAATTTTTTACAGTGTCTTTCAAAAACTTTTCAACAGTTCCTGAATTCCCACAGCTTAGGAGTGCAGTACCCTGCATTAGGGTTGAAGAGTTTGGACTTGGGTTTAAGTATGAAGTCGTTGCTTGATATTTAAAATATTAATTCATCAAAAGTTCTTGAATTTCATTGGTTAAGGAGTTCTGTACTCTGCTGTTCAGGATTGAGGAGTTGCACTCAGAACCATTAATAAAATATTTTTTAAAACGGTTTAGAAATCTTGAACAAATCCATATAGATAGGTACGTAAAATATGACGTATCGAACAAAATAAATCGTTAAAAATATCGAAAACATCGCCCATCTCTAGTTTACGCAAGCCCACAGCGGCCTTACCACGAAACGTGCAAGTAAAATCGGTAAAGCACACTCAACCATTGCGTCGTAAGACCGGCCGGTTCATTGATTGATTTCTAGTAAGCAAGCAATGGTTTTTGTTTATAATGTGATACAAAGTTGTCACTTTACATATTTTGATACTGCTAAATAATGTTTTATTGATTTTTATGGAAAATTACAACAAAATACATGTTCTTACGAGTGAAATGGGATGCCATCTTTAGTATTATTCACTTTTTTGCTTGATTTCTTGCAAATAACCACTGAACACGGCATTTTTATAAAAATCGAGAGCAGTGAAGCGATCGTTGGACGACACTCCACTAAAGACAGAGACGGTTAGGAGGTGAATTTTACACTGCATAAGTTCGAACGGACCACACCTCCTTGGCCGATCTCGTCCGTACTCTAGCATATTCGTGTCGGATCGGATACAGTGCACGGCAGCTCGCTAGTATTAGCTAGTAAAGTTTCTGAACTTTGTTGCTAAAGTATTATTCAAAATATGTATATTAATTAACACACTAACCGGTCGCCATATTGTGTGTTTTATAACCTAGAACAATTTACATAGCCTGTTCTTTTGAACAGGCGAACGACTAAGTTTTATTTAAACATTCTACAATATTACTTTTATATCCAAGTCACGGACTAAATGAAATTCGTCTGCGTTAACTTTTATGATATGGAACGTTATTATTCAACGTTTGAAAAACTATTCTAAAGGAAGATACTTTTAAATATGTGAAAAACTGATAATTTTCTGAAGGGCCCGAAAGAAAACTTTTTTAATTTAATCTAATTCACTATCCAAACATACAACTCATTTTAAAAAGCGATTCTATTTTCTGGGCTGTAATTTTATTTGGTTCTCTCCCACACACTAATATCGTTTGTTTAAGCAAAATAAATACCTATATTAGAAGTTACCATACGCCTAGACTACCAGGGAGCTCTGATTGAGCTACAATAGTAACATTTGATTATCTCTATCCTATAAACTATTAATTAGTCGCGTTACTGTTGTTATCTGGAAAATAAGAGACAAAAAATCTCTAAAATCTATAAAAGAAATAATCTCTAAGCTACGGTAATATAGGGATTTTGTACGCTTGAATAAGCACCACTGTGTACTCATTTTTTTTATTAACACGTTTATGCTCGCAGTCTATTTTACTACTTTAGTCAGTGAAGTTATTCAAATACTCAATATAACCTTAGTACTTTGTGTGTCGTAAAAAGAAATGAGTATAGAGGGACGTGTGTAGAGTTGCCACGAATAGTGATTTAGCCGAATACCGAATACCGAATGTTCGGCAACGCTATCGGCCGAAGCGCCGAATATTCGGCCGCCGAACATTCGGCACTAAGTACATGCTTGTCGATGATGATGAATCTAGTAGTACTGATAAAGATTGTTCTCCACTTCGTAAGAAAAGAAACATGAATGAAAATGTAAGATATTTGAATTGAAATACACGACAGTTTCTGGAACTGCTTTGAGGAAGTCGCTACTGATAATATGCGAAATAGTAATAATGAGGAGAACAATGGAGAAGAATACTGTGGCAAATGAGGTACTCCCGGGAGTACTTAGCGTGTATAGTGAGAGGTTGTTTTCTGAAGCTGGTATCATTTACGATGAAAAGTGTAATCGTTTGCTACCATCAAATGCTGAAAAGCTTGTTTTTATCCATCACAACTTACCGCTGATTAATTTTACTTATTAAAATATTGTAATTTGGTAATAAATACAAATTTTGAGTAATATGATGCGTCTTTTTTTCCACAATTTGGTATTCGGTATTCGGCCGAATAATAAGTACTATTCGGCCGAATACCGAATACCACAAAAAGTGGCCGAATAGGCCGAATACCGAATAGTTGCCGAATATTCGTGGCATCTCTAGACGTGTGTGTTTTATGACGTATAATTAAGGCTGTGCACACATCGGCGACTGTTAATGACAGGTTTATTGTCATAGACACAATAAATAACACTTCTTGTGTGGACTTTTACTAAAATATGTTACTTAATTTTTTTTAACTGAGTCATTGGTCTAGCCAGTGATTAGCTGGCTTGGCTGCTCTAAGGTTTTTGATTTAATTCCAGTGGTATTGATATTTCAATCCACGATGACGCGCCCCACTCTGTCAAACTCCTTTCGAATCGAATGAAATATAAGAGATTTTGATTTTGACATCGGGGATTGAAATATCAATACTAAAAAACTGATGTTTAAGTACCAGGGTTTTCAGCTAAATTATATAAATTGCAGGGCATATTTGAAGATGCTGTGATTAATCTCCCACGCTTTTATCTGTCTACAACTATGTACCTCTATAATATAAGACTATATTATAGAGGTACATAGTTGTAGACAGGCCTGTATACAATGACCCAGAGTTTATTGTGGGCTTCTTCTCAGTTGAGGGCGCGTTCGAACCTTCGTAAAATTAATTTTAAGTCGTGTAATAGCACTGTAATAGTTATCACTGTATATTTTAAATAAGTGTAATTACAAATTACTGAATTATATTCATATAAGTGTCTCTACATCAGGCCTGTATGAAATAAATAACTTGAATTTGAATTATTTCGCGGCATTCCATTTTGTATTTTTAATTGAGATGATAAAATCTTTTGAATACTTAAGATAAAAAATGTAATAAAAATAATCACAAAGATAAATCTTATAAGGTAGGTGATTAATTAAAATAAAGACTACTCAATAATGTTAACACCTTTCTTAAACACTAATCTGTCGCTGACATATTCGGAGAGAATGATTAATTCTTCAATTAGTATATACCTACTTAACTTGTTTTTTTAGACCACGTCGTGTCACGGATTAGCGGAATCCGTGTTTGGTAGCTGCTACCTTTATAAAAATGAATTTCTTTCAGTGGTTTTTCATGACTTTTTTACATTTACATGAGTGACAATATGAGTAAGTCAATAGTTATTTGTAATGCAAGGCCGCAAAATGGATTTTTGGGCCGAGTTTAAAATTTGAATGCTGAGCGGCGAAGGATTCTAGGGTTGAACCCTGAGCGCAGCAAGGGATTCAAAAAATAGAATCCTGAGCTGAAAAAAATTACGGCCGTACCTACATAGCACAAAATTTTTCATCACACCACAGCGAGGAAAATTACAAGAAGAACACTTTGGATCGGCATTGCGAGTATTTTAGATGAATTGTTTTTGGTAACTCTGCAAATATTGTACTCTGCAATAACTTCACTCACTTAAATCCATCTTAAATCATCACTCATCTTATTTCGAAATTCAAACAAACAGTAATGGATAAAGTCAAAACAAGAGGGGGGCTTCTTTTGGGGCCTAGGGAATATTCCAATTCAATTCAATTCAATTCAATTCAATTTATTTATTTGCTGATATAGGTACATTATTACAATGATGCCCATTCCGCATTTCCTGCCCGCATTTTGGGCATTAAAGATCTCTTTTCCGAGCGGGTGAGATGAAAGTATTATGCGAATGCTCTGAATTTTTCATTCCACTAATTGCCCTATAATGTTATGAGAACTCTGCACTCAAAATACCTCGGACAGACAATACGAGTAGGTAATTAGTTAAGTTCTAGGTAAGTTCAATTTCAAGAAAGCACTGACAAACATGGCCACTGACTATACTTCATAGACCACAGTCACAAGTAGACTCAGATTCACACAGCGAGCGATAAGATAGATAGCTATACTATGAGGATATAGGCAAATGACCAACCGTGAAGTTGAAGTGAAAAAATAAAGGCAAAAAATATAAAAGAATCATACATAATTTGGTGAAAATTTTAAAGTTCTAAATTTGAATGTTTTATATCATAGAGAGATTACTTATTTACCGTTTTACGCATAATAATTATAAATTATTATTATTGCTGTGGTCAATTTTTCTGGCGTCTTTAGGGGTCTTCCTACAATACTCTTTTATTTTAGCTCAATGGTATACGGAACCTGTGTTTATGTCTAAGTAGGTATCGCAGTCCTAAAGTATGACTGCTCTGAGTCTTACCTATACCCACTTTGTTTATATTTCGGCCCACATTCGGCCAAACTTGAATGTCAATATTGGTTAAGGAAAGATATAAAAATTGTATCGGCAATCCCATAAGTGCGGATAGTCGGACACAATAATTGAGTTGCCTGAAATGCGGTTATTAATTTTTTCCCCGCGGAACCCCAAAGCCCGCGGCCGCTTAATATTCGCCGCGTATTGCTAATTAATGAGCATCGATGCTACAGCGATGGCCAGGTATTCTCTAACGAGACAGAAGCGGTTGTCGTCATTTTATAAGTGAATTCTTTGAATTTCTATTTTGTACACTTCCATAGACTTGTGCAGTCATAGACCTATGCCTATGAGTGACGTAAGGACTGGACCATAAAGTTCTTACATTCTGTCCTAATAGTTTTATTACCAAACTCCACCGAAACGACTCAACCAATTGTTATGAAATTTTCTGTGAATGTTTGGTGGGTCTGAGAGTAGTTCGTAAGATATTTTTTATATCCCTAATAGCAAAACAACGTTTGCCGGGTCAGCTTGTATAGTCTAGATAGAATAGTTGACCCTATCAATGATACGTACAAGCGGTTTGAAACCTCGTTCCTGTTACGCACTGCCAAGGTCTGGGCTAGAGTTGCCATCGTCTAAGGTCTAGTTCTTAGGTTCAATAGTTTTTTCATCAAAATAAAGAAAAATTCTTGGCAGGTAACTACTTAATACTCATATATGAAGTTTTATTGTATTAGGTATTTATCGTATTTATTATATTAACTTAGTTATTAACTCGAACTCCGTATAAAAGGCAATTAATTAAGATGTTGATATCTTTGCGTGGCCAAGTCCTCACGTAGTAATAAAAAGTCTATGGTAATTGTTTAAAGCAAAAAAATTGACTAACTTTTCAGTGCTTAATTAGGTACCTAGATACACTGCAAGACTGACGCCTTATTTAGCTAAGATAACATCCTTAGTACCTACTCTTTTCTTACATTTGTCGATTTTATCTGTAACTTTAGCCTCCACATTTAGGTAGTGGTGTGTTGGGCACCCATTAATGTTAAATATTTATTGCTTCAAATATGCAACTAATTTACGGTCGATTTTTAAATAAGGTCGAGTTGTTGATAACCCCATAAAAGCCTGCAATAATTAAGCGATCCGCCGGGTACTATCCGATAGGTATTCGAATCAAGAATCCAGAACCTCGACTTAGGTTTTACCTAGGTAGCGTCTTACTCATAGGAAATGTGATGATAATGGTGCAGTGGCAATTAAAAACTCTGGGTTCATTTGTATGTATCTAACTCACAAATGACCACAGAGTTATTAATTGCCACTGCATCATTATGCTTAATCTTACTAGCTAGTGGGTACTTATAGGTACAACGAATTGGAATATTTTAGTATTTATTACTTAGGATTAATCAATGATTAAATAATAATTATGAATATGTACCTACTAATGTTGTCGTATTTACCCGTGACAAAAATTATTTACATGAGAACTAATTTTTAATATTAATTCTACCTATGCTTGTCTTTGTTACTAGCAGCATAAAATATTTCTTTTAACTTTTTCCCTCCTCTCAGAGGAAAAAGAGGTCAACGAAAGTAAAATAAAAGGCCTACGAAGTTCAAAGGTCCTTTGATTAAACTCTGAATAGTCGGCCTCTTATTGCAGCATAATAGCTACTTAGCTGAATGTACCAACATTGTAAGGACGTCGTCGTGAGAACCTCCCGGCAAAGCTGTGGGGTAAATACTTATGTCAACTTGGAATGCTGAGATAGGAAATACCATCGCAAATACGAAAACCATATCCGTTAAAGGAACGCGAAGTTTTTTTGAGCCCGTATTCGTTGAAACGTTGCTATGATTTCTAATTAAAAAAATACACTTCAATTTTATTTTCTTTCATAGAAAAGCTCTATAAAAAGGAGTCATTAAAATGCATAGAATTATTTAAAATTTGCGAGTCGCACAAGTGAAAGTCTTGTATAATGGTCCGCCATTTTGAAATACAACTGCAGTGGATTCTTGAAAATGTTACAAAACTACAAAATTGTTGAGTTCTTTTGAATTTTGAGCGCCACTTTTAGACACGCACACAAAGGCAATCGAGAGGGGTGGCTGTGTTGAGAAACGTCGGTAAAACAGTGGCGTAGATTTTGACGTAGATCTATCCAGCGCTAGATGGCGCTGCATTACAATTTAACAACGTAATGAAAGATTCTGTTTTTTTAATTCAATTTAAATAAAAAAAATATCTTTCAATTTTACTTTCTTTAGATGTAACTATAATAAATGGAACTAGTCAATCCAGAATCTCATTGGTTCTATTTTCGATAGTCTTGCTATTCATTGCTAGATGGCGCTAGCAGTAACTAAAACAGGTATGTAGCTGTTTCAGAGATAGGTGTAGCGATTTCGCGCCCAACGCCTCCGCTACGTGACTTTTAAAGTAAACTGTCTCATTTTCCATCCAAATTACATTTTCACATCTTATTCGTTCCCTTTTACACATTTATATTCATTTCTACGCTTCCTTTACATGTAAATAGATGTAGGCAGATGTGATAAGATTTTAATTCTTATTGACACAGAATTTTCTTATAAAATAAATTTCTTATTAGAAAAAAAAATGTTTGTAGACAACTTGAACCAAGTCAGCTAGGTTGATCAGCAGTCCATTAAAATTGTAGAGCAATAATTCTGATAATGAACTCTAGGTAGGTACCTAGACACTTACCTACCGTGGTTGTCAGCAAGCTTATACAATATACATACCTGAGTAGTAGGTAAGTACCTACTTATCTACCTAAATAAAAAGTAGCGATTTTTTGTATATAGAGTATGTGCACTCCTTCACATAAAACTGCTTAATCGATTTGGTTGAAATTTGGAGTGAAGGTTAAACCATGGACATAGATGAACACAATATATCACACCAAGGACTCATTCTGAAAAAATCTGGATCCACGCGGGTGGAGTCGCGGACTGAAGCTTGTATACTTACTTACCTACCTACCAATTAGACTTCTAATAATAATTAGCTTACGTCTTAGTTGAGTGTATGGTAATATTTGTAAACATTTCTTGCTTACATTGTAAGAAGGCACCTACTTACTAAGTGGAAATCATAATTAAAAACAGTGTATTTAAAAACAGTGTCTAAGTGTTCGAAGTTTATTACTAAGAATTAATTTCATTAACTCAACACGTTTATATGCTACCTATAAAACACGTGTAAAGAGTTAGCTGCGTTTCAAAAAGTTAATAAAATAAAAAAAATGTTATTAAAATACAGGTGCACGTTTTTTGATTTTTATTTACGTAGGTACCGAGGTTTCTACGTACTATACCTACCTACCTAACTTTAAAGACTAATAAATAAAATCTTATAAATATTTGTAAAGTTTCGGTCATGGATAAAGAACATGTGCTTTTGAAATATTTAATTAGCATTCAGACCTTGAATTTGAAAAATATTTATTACAGGTATGACAGGTATGGTTTCTATACCTACCTATATCCTTCAAACTTATCAAGCTTTCACTCATTTAATTTAACCTTTTTCTTCAGTCGTGTATGCCTGAGTCTTTATTTTATTTTGGACAGTAGTACCAAATGAGCATGGAATTAATGGTTACAAGAAAGACTTAGACGGAGGTAACTATAGCCAAACGTGGATAAATGAGAGCTCATTTGACCGATATCTCTTTTTCTCTCACTAATCCGAGTTTCAGAGTAAAAAGGGCAAAATTACGGGGCCTGGCAAATACTCTCACTAATAGAGTTTTCTCGCTTACCCAGTTCTCACTTACTCAGGTTCGAAAGCCAAGTTCTGATAATCTCCTCGAATGAGTAAAGTAAAAGTAGTAAAGTACTACCCCTGTTTGGCCAAGGTCTAATAGAAAAGACTCTCTCTCTTATAATATGATGTCAGTCAAGTTGGAGAATCTAAGATCATCATCCTTTATCCTTGAGGTAGAGCTTTTATCCAGTAATGGGAAGAAAATAGGTTAATGCTGTAGTTATTCTTCCCTTTTTAGATAAGAATAAAAAATCAATTTTCATCTTTTATTATTATATTTATCTAAACTTCCAATATCAGTCTGCGGGCGGCTTTAAATGCAAAAAACTTATCCTGCCTTCTATGCGACCCCTGATTTAATTTTTTGCGACTATTGCTTTCTCTATCTAACCGAAAGCTCTCTGTCATTCTCAATTGTTAGAATAAGCTCCACCCTTTTTTATAGCCGAGGGATTTTTTCATTCATTTTTTAAATTTAATCGGTTCGTTGAGTTGCGCAGGAGTTAGCGGGTTGCGGACCACGCGGTTAGGAAGAAAAGTGAGTCTACATTAACACTAGAGTACACGCGCGGGCTACATATGTAGCCCAGTGTATTGTTTTTGTTCATAACTTTGCGAAATCACGCGATTTGACTTCGAGTCTCTAGCTAAGCTCCGATTGGTTGTTACTTGTTGCTCGACGCGTTCAGTGTGGCTTGAGCACTCGACGCTCGCGCATGTGCGAAAAATAAGGATTTAAAGTTGTTGGGCTACGTATGTAGCCCGCGCGTGCACATACAACTACACCAAAAATTGATTGATCTCAAGTCAGTAAAAATTAGGTGATTTTTTGAGCAGTCTGAAATTTTGTAATTTTCTTTTAATTATAAGAAAGAGAAGATACTTTTTTTATTTGAGTTTTCTAAATACATGTCATTTATGATAATAAACGGTTTTATTTAAAAATCATACGATTATATTTCAGAATATTTCAATTTAAAATGGGCTACAAGTGTAGCCCGCGCGAGCACTGATGTACGTTTTAGAGGCGCGTGTACTGTAGTGTTAAATAAATAAAGATCTTTTAAGGCATTGACACAATTCCAAGTGATTTTGACGAATGGAAAACTACACCTTTATAAATCTTTGAAAACAGGAGGAACTTACCTAACACCTATTTCAGTTTTTCTTTTGTTCGTCTATCAAAGGCCATTTTGCAGAGATACCGTTGATTGTGGTCAGTGTCTTATCTTTATATGTATTTATTGATAGACTAAAACGGTGACAAATTACATGCTCAATAATTTTGCACTCTGCATACCTACCCTGATCAGATCACTTTGGTGGTAGGTACCTACTTACCTACCTACTTCTACTATCTTAATTTTTCTAGAGAAACAATTAATCATTACATTAAACTATGTCGTAAGTATAGATTTTTTTTAATATAATTTATCTGGCGTTTGACTATTATTATAGCTGAAAGAAGGTTGATACCTACCTACGGCCTAAGGTTGCTACTCACTTTTGTTTTGAAGTTAGGTAGGTACATTGTACATGGTGTAGATAGACAATGGATATCGGGAGGGTATATTATGTACCTACACAACAAAAGTTTCTCATTATGTCAGTCCTGTGATTTTCATTACAATTTTATATATAGGTGCAGATGGCATCATCAATGTGTTAAGCACAATTATCTCCACTAGGTATATACACGCACGAATTATGTACTTGTTTACATATAATGTGTTTGTCCGTAACTACCACCGGAAAGATTATATGTACGGATAGCAATGTTATTTTTAATTGTTACGCACTTTAAATAGTTAGGCGGTCGGTAATTACACCTACCTATAGTGTTTTAGTTATGTTGATTTTAATTATAGGTACTTACTGGATGGATCTACATGTACCAGTACTTAATTAACCGACTTCAAAAAAAAGGAGGAGGTTCTCAATTCGTCGCAATCTTTTTTTACCTATTTTCACTGCAGTAGGAGGTCATTAAGCTTTAAGACACTTTGACAAGGTCATAAGTAAACTCTCAAGAATGCAGTTTTCTACACAGTTTTCCTTCACCGTTATGTAAGTGATATTATTATCAGCTTAGTTTTATTTTTTTAATTTAAGTTAGTTTTATGTACGATTACTTATATATTAAGTCTTTTAATAAAATCCTATTCTTCTTAGTCCTATAACTAATTATGGATTTCCTCAAAATAACGCCTGCTTCCATTTAAAACCAAAAGAAAGTTCAGCTTATCCATAAAGGCGATAGTAGGTAGGTCGCTATAAGGTCATCAATTTCAAAATACCGTTCCCGCACACTTATGAAAATTTACTATATTGTGAACATTCCTGAAATAGCGTGGATTCGAACCTTCTGTCCAATAAATATACGCACACGTCGTCGACGGGTTATCGGGGTTCAATATATCTGCACGTAAATCTAGCGACAATTATGTATAAATCAGCATGCAGTGTCGCAGATAACACAACTAGCTGTAAAATAATATGGCGATAATAGACATTTACCCTGGACAGGGTGGATGGTGCGAAAAAATGTCGCCAGTTTATCGGTGCCAAATATACTTGTTTTGCCACCAACGATCAGGCCAGGCTGTAGTTCGCTAACAGGCACCTATAGAATTATGACAGGTGGTGTACGAAAAAGGTTTACGTAAATCGTTCGAATGCCCATATCCTAAGGTTTCTTGTCGGTGATAGCGATCCTATGAAAATAGTAATACTTACCTACTAACTACTAAGTATACCTTTTGTCTGCATTCCATCGGCAGACTCTTCTACCTAGTAAAATTTTCCACTTTGCTTACTGTAGGTATTACCAATCGGCAGACTCTTTCACCTAGTAATAATTTCCACCTTGCTGCTGTATTGCCAATGGGCAGACTCTTCCATCTAGTAAGTAATAAATTCCACTTAGCTGCCGTATCGGCAGACTAATCGGCAGACTCTTGCATCTGGTAAAAGTATACCTAAGTTTTCATTTGGTATAATTACCTACACCACTACCATACAACTTTAGGCCCTAGTCCATCCGATCGACCGATAAGCTCCACACTAAAAACTTTTATGACACAGAGCAATATGCTCACAGATAAATCTCAGCTGCTTTATGTAGGCTGTTAAGTTTATTACTAAGTACTAAGTAGGTATTAAAACGTTTCTTGTGTAAGTGGTGTACGGATTTAATAAAACACAGTAGTTAAATTTTATGTCAATGTCAGGATGCTACAAAGTTAGTTTTATGGTTATTGCTTTATGGTATGGCGCTCTTTATCATGGTAATGCACCTATTAAACACACATACATTATCGTGTAATTATAATATTGTTGCGAACCGGGGTTCGGGATTGGAAGAACAAGTCGATGTCGTTGTATATGTGCCTTTATTCACAGTCCGATACCTGACTCACAGGCCGTAGCGCCGTGACGAGCAACACAAAGACAGTCCCTGGTCCCTCTTCAGCTCCTAAGGCCGCACCGCGCGAACTTCGGTGTGCCTAGGAGCACGAGCACCACTGACTTACGAAGACTCCACCACCAGTACTACACCATAACTAGTACATTTACTTCTTCTTCACTCACTTCGTGTCGCTTTTGTATCGTGGACTTGAATCTATCGAACTGAATTACTTGACTGACTGTATGATCCTGAAAACTTCCCCTTATATACTCGGCAATAATTCGAATTCCAGAACATTTCAAATTTCAAATAACTAGTTCTAAATTTAAATCATCCCTAAAACTTATTGCTCTGTGTTCATCTATTCACTGAAAGGTTTGCATCTTGTTCTAACACATCGGAATTTTCATTCTTCTCTTTCTAATTATACACTATTGCCATCTATTATCGAGTAGTCGAAAGCTCTTATCACTAAACTGTAAACTGTCAATTTCTATCATTAAGCTAGGGACACACAATCGTTTCCGACCTAGCCATAGGTCGTGACACTGCCCCCACCTAAGACATGCTCGTCCCGAGCATGAACATCACCATGTCATGGCTGGGCCATATTTCTCTTTTCATCTTTACCTTTGTCGTCATTCGATTTACCCTGTCGCACCCAGTTTGGTCTTCCTTCTTCATCTTGACTCTTGCAACGAATCGTTTACCGCTGTCACAACCATGTAATACTTTTCGGTTCTTCTTGTATAATGTAGATCGTCTGGCGTTGATGCAATTACGCCGTACAGCAATCGGGATACTTGCGATGTTGCTACCAGGCCGTACCTTCCTCCTCACCAAGCTTGCTGCAGCCGACCGTTTTGCGCCACCACATCTAGGGTGCACTCTCCTCTTCAGTCTGACCTCTGTAGTTGCGTTCCCTTTTACCATGCGTGCACCAACCAATCCTCCAGCGTGACTGTAAGTATGACGCACCTCAATCTTCAACTTCAGATCACCCTTCAACTTCCTCTTAATGCTCTCCGTCATCATTCCGCGTCGTCTGCTACCCTCTTGGCAACGAATATCAACTTGTTCCTCAGTTTTCTTTACCGTCTCAATAAACTCTGTCGTAGCCAACTCCAACGTCTCCAAATCTCTTGAATCTTGACAAATGACATCCTCTAGTACCGGCACATGAGTCTCAGGTTCCACAAAGTTGGTTTGTGGCTTCAAACAGACCGCATCTTCCACCACTAGTCCAACAACCATCTCCACGTCACTAGTCTCCGTCTCAATGATCTCTGTCGTAGCCAACTCCAACGTCTCCAAATCTCCTGAATCTTGACAAACGACATCCTCTAATACCGGCACATGAGCTTCAGGTTCCACAAAGTTGGTTTGTGGCTTCAAACAGACCGCATCTTCCACCTCCACGTCACTAGTCTCTTCCCCAAAGACTTGTTTCTCGAGTGAGTCGTTACTTCTGTCTACTTCCTTCTCAGCCGCTCTGTCGCATGCCTCTTTCTTCTTTGGTAGTAGACCAATCATTTCCTCATAGAAACTTTCCAGACGTGTCTTGACCCTTTCTTCTTCGCGACGGCTGTATTTCTCAAGAAGCGCACGTGACTGTTCTTGCATCCGTTGTAGCAGGGTATTCACGTCAATCACCTGCTTCACCGTAGTGTCACACTCCGAAGGTCTTGTATCGGAATTACTCCTCTCCTGAACGCGAGTCATGTCTTGATTCTCGTTCCCTGGCACCAACGACATCTTCCAATCCCACTTCTGACACCAATGTTGCGAACCGGGGTTCGGGATTGGAAGAACAAGTCGATGTCGTTGTTTATGTGCTTTTATTCAAAGTCCGATACCTGGCTCACAGGCCGTAGCGCCGTGACCAGCAACACAAAGACAGTCCCTGGTCCCTCTTCAGCTCCTAAGGCCGCACCGCGCGAACTTCGGTGCGCCTAGGAGCACGAACACCACTGACTAACCGAAGACTCCACCACCAGTACTACACCATAACTAGTACATTTACTTCTTCTTCACTCACTTCGTGTCGCTTTTGTATCGTGGACTTGAATCTATCGAACTGAATTACTTGACTGACTGTATGATCCTGAAAACTTCCCCTTATATACTCGGCAATAATTCGAATTCCAGAACATTTCAAATTTCAAATAACTAGTTCTAAATTTAAATCATCCCTAAAACTTATTGCTCTGTGTTCATCTATTCACTGAAAGGTTTGCATCTTGTTCTAACACATCGGAATTTTCATTCTTCTCTTTCTAATTATACACTATTGCCATCTATTATCGAGTAGTCGAAAGCTCTTATCACTAAACTGTAAACTGTCAATTTCTATCATTAAGCTAGGGACACACAATCGTTTCCGACCTAGCCATAGGTCGTGACAATATACATAAAATCCATAAGGTATTTGGAATGTGTCATCAATACGATAATTACACTCCTTTTATCACTACTGTAAAACAAAACACATTAACTTGGCAAAAACATCTCGAACCGGAACTTTTTTGTTTGTTTGTTTTGTAATACGAGTACACTCAATAAACTATTGGATACGAGCATACTTCAATTTTAAAGCTCAGGTTTACGGTATTTAATATTTTGAAAAATTGATCAAATTGCTTGAATTTTGATCGAATTTGCAATTTGCATTTTGCACAGTGGCTCCACCATTTTTTCCACTCTTTTACCAAACTAGGATCGGATCGCCTTGCGAATGGTTTCGTTCACATGCTGTGAGTTTTAAAAGGTGATGAACACTTTTAAACCACCGATGACATTAATCTACAACTGTCAGTCCGTCAGTCGTCAGGTTCTCCACTGGTGACTGTTGTTAGATATTTTTAATTAAACAATGCACCTACCTACTATGTTTTCTCTGTGAGTGCATTAGTCTGCAAGGGAATGTAGTTGATAGAACGATAGTCGTTAAAGAGTTATCGGACACTGGAATATCCCGGGACTGGAATCCAGAAAGCTGTAAATCTTTTACCAAGTTCTTTTACCTAACCCAACCTAACGCCGCAATAATTTCCATTTTACTTTGTACCTCAATTCAATTTTATTGTACCTGAGGAAGAGATCAAAAGGAATGGTGTAACATGGATCTAAAAATTAAACACTGCAGTTAATTATTTATAGGCTTGTGCTTGACTACAATGCATTGTGGAAAACAATAAACAGGTCTAGGGTGGAATACCTTATCTTGCTCACTCTTATCATAAAGGCACCTAGATATTATTTGGCTAGACACGGAAGCTGGAAGGGTGTTCCACACCTTAGCGGTTCGTATCAAAACCGTTTCGCTCGAGTTCGATAGACATATATGGTAAAGATATGGTGCGCGGCTGAACTGATATTCTAGAAAGACCTATAGAAGGGCCTATTGCGTTGAAGTTTATGCCTTCATCCAATTCTCAATACACGCCTAAAGCACACCGCAATATAACTCCAACGCCCGCTCCCTCCAAAACACCCTTACGGACGTGTTCGTATTTCGAATCGCCTCCGAATTTCCAGTTCTGCGTCGCGAATACACAATTCGCGTTCATTCAACCCGATGCCAAGTCAAATACGACAAAACTTACACGTAACATGACATCAAATCATAAGAAGTCATTAGGCATTCGAGGAGAAGTCCCCAATGCGAAAATACTCCCCGTGTATGGAGACCTAGCTCCGCACAATAACGTACTTTATCTGTGGAAATTAGGATTGACATTTGTCTGTGGCGTGTCAAAGACAATTGTTTATATGTCAATACGCATGCCGAGGTAATTTGAATTCTGTATCCATATTTTTAAGATTGGTTTCCGCATGAGTTGCGTACAGTCAACAAAAACACACGAGAGCGAAAAAAGCGGGCATCTTTTTGCGTTATTCCCTCGCCACCCCTAAGCCGGGGGGTGAAGAAAAATCCGCGCGGAGGTCGGGCGCTGCACGGGGTGGGGGCGCAGTAGTTTTTCGTTGGAATCACGCGTTCGCGACACGCTTGGTATTGATTTTTCCAGCACATGCTTTCGTTCAGGTGGCGTGCCTGCCTTTTGAAGACATGTTTATGTTTTTGAAGTGAAAACTTCTTTAGGCGCGTGGGGTATTTTTGAGATAGGAAAAACCATTGCATTCCGTACTGTCATTGACACCTCTGTTTTAGTTTTCACTTTTGTCGGCACTCCCGAAGTCCTAGGTACCTATGTACGTCTTTTTTTTTAATGGTGCACGCCTTTGGTAATTTTTTTATAAGAGACTTCTTTTTAGGTGCCACTTGACACTGTACATGTCGGTTATATACCTGGCTAGAAGTATTATGATTGGCATCCTTTCTTATGCCTTCATCATGAAGTAGGATGTACCTAGGTAGTACTACCCACGGACCACGGTATTGCAGTACTCAACCTTATTATAGTGTTCGAATTTTATTTTACATACATGCCACGACGAATCATGTTGGCGTGAGTACGGGATTCACTTGTGTATTCACCGCGTCCCGGCAGGTCCTTGCTGCCGACCCTCCTAAGGGCGAACATGCATTGTTGTTGCTGCTAGAATCTTTCCATGTTGCAGACAAAACCGAGCTATTTTCAGGTAGGTAAGTAAATAGTGCAACGAATACCCTCATTCCCTAATCGTTCAGCAGTTCTTATCGGTCAGTAGCAATCGATCTTACGAGATTCCGCTGCAAAAGATAAAAATCACTTGTTTCAAAAGTGGTTATGCACTTGTCGCAAACATGTTGACGACCTCCCTGGCGCAGTGGCGGCGCGCTCGGATTCGAGTGGGAGGTCACGGGTTCGATTCCCGCCACGGACCACTTTGGAAATTTATAATTTCTAAATTGGCTCAGGTCTGGTCTGGTGGGAGGCCTCGGCCGTGGCTAGTTAGTTACCACCCTACCAGCAAAGACGCAAAGTCAAGCGATTTAGCGCTCCGGTGCGATGCTGTGTAGAAACCGTGTGGGTAAATTTACTTACCCTTCCAAGTTAGTGCAAAGACATCTTAGGCTGCATCATCACTTAGGTACCACCAGGTGAGATCGCAGTCAAGTACTAACTTGTATAGAATAAAAAAAAGTATTGATTTCCTCACATTTGCTAATCGTATCTTTGAGCAGCTGTCAAAAAGGTACTACTTACGAGAGTTTGAATACACAAGTGTACTAAAACAGATTTTATAAATACTTACATATTAGCATAGAGTACTTGACTGTAATATTATGACCTCATGGTCAGTGATGATGGAGCCAAAGTTAATAGGTACGACGTCGTACCTACTGGCTTAACAATGGATAACAATATATACTATAAACTAAAAACATTAGCTACACGCCACCTACACGCATTGCACCATATCCCACCGTGAGCCAATTTAAAATTTTAAAATCTCTAATTTGGTTCTGGTCAGTTATACCACCCTACCAGCAAAGACATTACTGGTACTGCCAAGCGATTTAGTGTTCCGGTGAGATGCTGTGTACAAATTGTTAGGGGCTACTTTCTTTTTCTAAGTTAATACGATAACGTCATCAGCGTTATACTCACTAACAATCAGATGTGATCGCAGTCAAGTGCCTACTAGCTATAAAAAAAGCAAATGCATCACTGACAAACATTTACGAACTTCATTCTTTCTACCATAGACTGCAAGACGTCTTTAATCCTTATGAGATTGACATCCAACATACTTGCATGAAACGTTTTTCTTCCACGTTTCTGATACGAACCGATAAGGTGTGGAACGCCCTTCCAGCTTCCGTGTTTCCAGCCAAGTACAATCTGGAGAAGAGGGAATAGGCATTTTCTAGGCAAGCGCGCTCCAACCTAGACCTCATCATTGCTTTCCATCAGGCATGATTGTCGTCAAGCGCAAACCTATATTCAATAAAAAAACGAAGCCGTTCTAAGCTTACAAGGTGCATATTTGAAGTGACATCATAAACATTCGCACGCATAAAAATTAAATGACTCAAAAATAATGCGTGCATGAAATAAAGGTACGCACACACTGCGCCACCGGTCCGCGTCGAATCGCGCGCAAACAGAGTGCTCGGAACCAATCGAAATGACAATAAGATGCTAATCTTCGACACCTTTGCGTCATTTGCATAATATTTGCGAACGGCTTATAGTTAATGAGGGTATGTTTAGGATATTTGAATTTCGCACCGGTTTGTAACGGACTGTATTTTTTTTTGTAATTGATTTTTTAAAAGTGTGTCATTGAAGACGTATTATAGATCATAGTATTTTGATGTCGTCATCCTACGTTTCTTCTTCTCAGTCTTTCACACTTAGAACAGTGAGTGGTCGAGTTATGTGATATGATGTTAAATTATGTAGGTAACGCCGATATGAACCTAAGGATAAGCCCATCTGAACATTTGTACGTGAACCTTCTTCATACAAGAAAACAGTTTCGCCATCTGTCGAATTTCTCGCAGATATGCCACAATATGGCGGAAACCGTGACTGTGGAAACGCGTGTGCGGACTTATAATAATAAGTATAGTGATCTTTGGCGTGGACCGCGGTCCATAAATAATACTGCGGTCGGCCTACTACTGACGCCGTTCGTGTCAAAACAAACATTTTTGACACCAGTAAACAGGCGACATTTTGCCGGGTCCTGTGTATTCGTCTATTGTTGCTTGGCAAGTTTATTGCTGAAAGTTTTAGATCGACCCCTAGCAGCCTAGCTACGCTAAAAAGATAGAAATGGAACTAAATTCAAAAATGTATGAAAATGATCGTTATCTTAATCACGTAACACACATTCTTTTACTTTTTTTATTTCGTTCGAAAACGATGCAATAGCAATCTTAAAAACCCTAAAATTGCATGTATGTCACATAACTGGCTAGAGCTTATTAATAGACAGAATTCTCAAACTATAGTACCTAGTGTTATTATCTCACTGCAGACTCGGTCATAAATCATTCGAGTGTTTCGCTTTTGTTGTTCTGCAGTAACGCACAAATCAACAAAGAACAACAAAAGCGAAACACTCGAATGATTTATGATCGAGTCTGCAGCGAGATAATAACACTACTATAAACCGACACGACAAACTTATCCATTGTTTACGCCTAATTATACGCAAACGATAAACTGCTAAGGACACAAAATGGAATAATGGATGTGGAAATGGAAGGCGAATAAATCGCTCCCAGCGAGACATAGTAATTCAGGTTAATCTCTCGTGAATAAACTTTGAAATATGGTCGCGGATGCCGCTGTGTTATATTTCTTAAGTCTTTACAGATAATAGGCATTTTCTTCACAATGCGAAATCGTAGAGTGAATTGTGAAGTCAACATCTCCTGAGGATGTCCCGGAGTAAGGACGAAACGTGCGTCGAAGAAAGTGCTGGAAAATTGTGTGTGGTGTTTCATGTGGGCAGTGTTCCTGCATATTGTACCATACAGAATCTTTTCAAGTATAGCGGATTATAGCAAAACAAATGAATCTGTACTGCTAATTATGGATTTCCGCAAAATAATGCCTGCTTCCATTCTATATTTAAAAAAAGAAGAATGCGTGTTGTGGAACATTTGGTTGAAACTAAGTTTCTTTCGTAGAATATTTAATTATAAGAGTGACACGCGCTCGTACGAAAACATACATGTTGTCAAGTTAAGGGCTCCCGATGATGCTCAGCTATCGGGGCGAAACGCACTTACCTTAGACTAGTTACAAACTTAAAACATTCTAAAAATCACTTTCGATGGCGTTTGTTCGAACAGACAGACATACATGTTGAATGTGCTGGTTACACAGAAAATAATAAAATGCATAATTATGAAGTTTTCGCACATTTTCTTCGTATTCAGATTTTCGTGCTGGAAAATTCATTTTCTTTCGCTTAGCCTGCCCTGCTGTACCGTCCGAAAAGAAACTTCGTTTCAAAAAATCAGGCTGACATTTTCAGCTTTGTCAAATAATAATTATTGTCCATAAAACCGGCTAATATTATTTTCAAATACTCGTGTTTTACTAGTTTTGATAACCCTCTGTGGGATATTTAGTAGAAAGGTACTATTTTTGGGAAGTAATATTTATTTTCCTAGAATGCACGTAATGAGAAAATCAAAAAGACAGTTTGTACACAATAAATATACCTGAGATAGTATAATCACATTTTTAATTTCAGTGACAAAAATAAAACAAGAGATTTCATTACCAAACACACACAAAAACCCGAATTCGTAATAATAGCATTGCATTAGACGTGTAAAAAAGAACACATCCCATCCGTACGGGACACATCCGCCAAGCGTTTGCATACATTAGGAGACAAAGGGCCAACCGCCATAATTTTGATATTTAATTTTTTACAGTTACAAGTACCGGTTTTTGTCTATTGTCACGTGTATAAAATATTTAAATTGAAAACAAAATCGCTCCGGGTCGAAACAATAAGTGCACCTTTTTTGTCCCAGCTTGCTTTTGCGAACCACTGTGCAGTGACTCTATCACACGAAATCCAACTCTGTTACGAAGATAAAAGATTGAATATAGAATAAAAGTTGTTGAAGAGATGTGTGAAATTAGTAATAACAGCATGAAAATTATGCTTCATGATATAGAATGTCGTAATGTACCTTAACTTTATTACAAGTCTACACTCAACATGTATAATGTAATACCGTTTTAAAACATGTGAGGAGTTTTTTGTAAGTTCTTCTAGGCACGAATCTGCTAATACAGTTTCATATTATTACTATAATCATCGGTTAGTGAAAAAAATAAGGTTTCGACATTTTTTCTCAATTGTGTATTATGAAAGTGGAAAGTATAAGCTATCAATTAACATTCAATATTCATTATAATGAGATACCTAGTGGTTTTTTCATAATATTATATAAAAATTACAAATCATAGAAACTTAATTCATTTGCATATGAACATTAAAGAGACAATACGTAGAAAAAGACAATATAGGTCATAAATAATAAACAAACATTATAACAATTGAACAGAAATAAAAAATCGAATGTCAAATGAATATTAATTTATTCAAACCCATTTTTATTGACTGGCAACTGTTTTTATGTTGTGTTACCATCGATATGAAATATCGATTGTTATTGTAATTCACATTATTAATCTTGTGTTTCGGAAACATGCTATTATCACATAACTATTATAATATTACTTACTATAAATTACGAGTTTATTATTGTTAAAATAATTCTTTGATTGTGCGTCAATAACGCTGAAATGGAAAAACTGAAATCTTATCTAGTTAATTACACAGCTAAATGGCTAGAAATATTGTTATTTCATAATTTTCATAAAAATAGCGAATAGTAATAATAGTGAGAAATGAGAATACAGTAGTCTGCAGTGCAAACATTTATCACTCAACTACAATGCTGCCAATATATTACACTACCATAAACAACAAGTATGACAACACAACGAAAATATTTAATCTCATTACCCATACAAAACGTATTCCATTTTCAAAAGAAATCAATATCGGACAAAATTCTCCTCCACAAAACCCTTTCGCGGCGTGTGAAAAGTTAAAATCATTCTTTAGACACTATTCTGAATTCAAAATAGTGCCATAGACATGCAAAACATATTCGATGCGTTCGATATTCAAATGAGGCATCTTCCGATCTTTCGTATGCGGAAGAGCAACTTTGACACTCGAAAGAATGGTTAACCCTTTTGCTTCATATTCAAATTAATTTCCAAGATTCCACGGGCAGTGGTAGAATATACAGATAAAAAAATATTATAAAAGATTTCTTCCTAATAACTCGTTAATGTATTCATGGATTTGTCTAGAGTCGTGAGAACGGACGTAGGTAGGTATTCTTCTTACGTGAGAATTCTGTCTTTGTGATGGGTAATCGATGGGGTTTGAACGCCATAGGAAGCTGTGTCAACATTAGCTGTGATATGCTAATTATTTTGGGAATAGTACAACAGGTATTGTAAAGATTGATTCGGCTGGTCGATTGATTGACGAAATATTTTTTGCTTTCAAATTTATCAAGTTCCGCTCTCGTTGTCTTTTGAGGCTTGAAATCACAGCTTGAAATTATGAATTTATTCTTCGATAAGAATGAAAATTACATAATGCAATTTGATATCCAACGCCTATATTTTACCTTTCGAAAAATACCTTTTTGCGATCCGCTTCTTGGGTATAATCTGCTTTAACAAAATCGGATTAAAAGGACTAATTTTCGTATTAATAAGGAGTCACTGTGCTCTGTCGACATTTTTGCTAATTAGCTGGTCATGAGATCTTAAAATATAAAATCAACCCAAATATGTAGATGATAAGACATAAAATTGCATGATTTAAGTTGGTTCTGTTCACTCTTGTCAAATGCATTCCTTTTTCCAATAGAGTTCAGTACAAAAAGCGAGCGTCTTAACTCTTAACCCTTCCGCGGCCATTCATATTCAAATTCCGTCCCCCTTGCAAGCAGGTGGTTAATGGGTATGGGTAGGTGATCTTTGAAAGAATTTCCGTTTCTGCCACTGTTTTACTTAGTCTATAATTTTCTTTTCACAATGTTCGATATTTCAAATGAAGATAAAGGACTCGGATTAGTTTTTATATCTAATTTGCATTTCTGTAAAAGCGTTTGCGTATCGAGTACAAAAAAAATATTCTATAAAACAAATGCAAAGGAACACCATAAAGTTGCTTGTGTTTAATAATATTTTATAATTCGTTTCGAGATAAAGTCAAAATTAATTAAAATAAAGACGCCACAAGATAGATTCGATATCTCATAAGTGTAAGTATGAAAATATGCAATTAATGAAGTTCGTTTTAAAAAAATATGAATGCATATTAAGTGTTTTACTTTGCAAAAACAACAGAGATTCTAATCTCAATAATTTTTTTTTATTACAGCATATGCGAGAATTTCCTGTCCTCCGCAAACGTAACTTCAAGAATAAGTTATTTAAAGTAAAGAGATGTTAAAATAATAACACAGCTGGAGATTCGCAATGAGACCGGTTGCGATTTTTTCACCGTCACATCCGATCCTAATTTGCATGCGAAGGGTTAACGTTTTTAATTCTTCATGATTATTTGAGTTCACGCGTATTTTTAATTATTCAAGGGTTGGCAATAATGTATTCCATTTTTGAAATGCAGATGCCGGGTTCTTTTTTCTCAAAAGATTTGATTCAGTCTGTTGCTGAGTTTGGTTGAGAGCGGGTTAAGTAGTGCGTTAATTATGCTCAAGAGACATCTCAAACGATCTCGTGATCTCGCCTTGACTACACGTAGAGAACCTTTGAGAAGCAAACCATGACCAAAGACAAGGGATCAAAGATGTAGAGGAGAATAACGTGTGAAAAGAGGTACACGCTTTAGAGGTTTTTCATGCGCTGTTGAAATTGATGAAGAGTTACATAAAGGTGCATTAAGGTATGTTGGCATATTCTACTATTACTATTTATAATTCGTACTTCTACAAAGACAATGTTTCTAAGATTTGTTTCTAGATATGTTATTTATCATTGTGATTGTGTTAATGCAAAAATCTAATATACGAATCTTACTTTGCATAAAAAAAAAAACAAGAAAAGAATCGATGGTATAAAGTAAGTGTATAATCTGAAAAATAACAGAATCATTCACTCGTTAACTTAGTAGTGCCCAGCTCAAATCATCGGATCTAGAAATTTGATGTTTTCTACATAATGTAGACAAGAGAAAAGTGAGCGTGACAAAGGCAAATCAGCTAAATCAGAAATAAACTTGAAAATCTATCATAACATCACCTAGAAAACATTTATATCGAATTAGAAAGATTAAATTTCAAATTTGGAATCCGCGCCAAAGCCAAGTAGTGATGTACCGAAGCCATACATCAGAGATAATGATTGGATTTGCCACGCCTACGTCATCAATCACTGGGACGAGTGACGCGGTGTGGGTGGTGGGGCGAACAGTGTAACTTGACCTATCGAATACGGTGACTTTTTGAGACTCTATATAAACTTAACACATAAAGGATCTAACCAAAGTGTAATTATCTTTATGATTAGTGTTTTACACACTTAGGAAATAATTCCTATAAATACAAATACGAATCAAAATTTTCACTCGCAGCGGGATTTGTATTAAATAGTAACCAAAGTGTGTTTGAATAACATTGCCACACCATTTTTTTTTTTAAATTAATAGTTAATGGACTGATTTCCTGCAAATTCTTGGCCTTTGCCTATAAAAATAACCTTTAGAAAAGGTCATTCTCACACTAACTTTCTTTTTAAGTTTTTTCTATTTCTTTGAATTTAATATAACGTTAACGTCTAAGTAGTCTTTTTCCCATAATAAATTACCCACATAATCTTCGCGTTAAAATATTAAAATCAATAATTAGAACTGCAGAAAAAATTTCAAAATTATAATTACATAGATAAAAAGACGATAGATCTCTTAATATAACAGTGTTATAAACCAAACTCCTCTGAAATGATTTTTCTGAAATTTTTCATCTATGTATATTCATTGGGTCGGGTGGTAAGCTATTTTATATACTCCTAAATGGCAAAACAAAGTTTGCCCGGACGGCTAGTAAAGCTATAAAATTGATATGGAACTAGATGAATTAACGTTTCCTATTATTGTATAAAAACCATACTTTTTTCAACCATTTGCGACATTACTTTCCTTCAGAATCGACGTAGGGATCTTGGTAAGCTGGTCATGGCTCGCTAGGGAGGGCCGTTATTTCGCGAAGCCATTGTGTCTTGTTAGGGCCATGGTAATGTCTTGGATGGTCGGATATAAGTAAATTAAGCTTTCTTTTTTGTGCGGGGCGGCTTTCCTATCAGGAAACTGTTTGCTTGTATTCTCTATGCGAAGGCATCGTTATTTATTTATTTAGGTGAAATCTTTTTTTTAAACTTTTTTTTTGTTATATCATGCTATACACACTCTCTGATATAGGTATTATACACACCGTCTCAGTAATCATGGGTCACAAGCTTTAGACAGCAGGCTACAGTTTTTTTGTTTCCCTTACGTAACCAAGAAGGTCATAAAGAATATAAATTACGAAGTAAAAAGAAGCGCGATTCCCATTTCTTCGATGGCAACCGAATAGCAAAAATAATCTATTTGTTTCATTTTTTTATATAAAACAAATCAAGATACCTAATATTCGACGATGACTTTACGTTCCATGAAAATTTTATGAATTACTTCTTATTACGACTTATAATTATGTAGGTAATAGTTTGAATGCAATAACATCATAATAAAATAGTAAGATACTCGAAGTAGGTATATAATTTGCTTGGTACTCCAACCCATATAAAAGTGGCTAAAGAAATGTTTTGAATAGGAGTTCAAAATCTTTCTCCTATCAGGGAATTATCAAAAATTTAGTTGATCAATAAAAAAATATGTAACACTAAGTAGGTAATTTTAAAAATCCTTAACGCCAAAAAGCTTGTACAAGTTGGTAGCCGACTGCAGACAGCAGCAGCAGACGACGTGTCGTCGCTTCATGTCGTCGCGACACGTCGTCGCGTCATGTCGCTGCAGTCATGATTTCGAACCCGACTGCAGACGGCAACAGCAGATGGCATCCAGTTGATTGGATTGGCTCGAACGCGGTCGTTGCTCCAGCGTCAGCGGCACTACTGATCTTGGATTGGCTCGAACGCGGTCGTTGCTCCAGCGTCAGCGGCACTACTGATCTTGGATTGGCTCGAACGCGGTCGTTGCTCCAGCGTCAGCGGCACTACTGATCTGCGGTCGGACGACACTGCCGTCTGCCGCTCGACGACGCGTCGCTGGCTTCATGTCGCTCACTACGGAGGGAATTTCATAGAAATACATAGAAACCAGTAGTGTCGCCGCGACACGTCGTCTGCTGCTGCTGCGTGCAGTCGGCTACCAACTTGTACCTTAACCTCAAGTTGGCAACAGATTTACCTGCGTCTTAGTTCCATCTAAGCCTAAAGCATCTTATCTCAAAGGCAAAGCGAGAGACAAAAGAAAGCCGAAAGAGATGGGAAAAACAAAAAACAGCTAACTACAAAGAGGGGCGCTCGTTTGGGTACCGGCTCCCATCTCACGGTGTCTACCTCATATGTATGGAAATAGGTTGTAAGCCTGCGACGACAGGGGGCTCGCTCACACTGGCCTGTTTTTCCCTTAGTTTTTTTCTGAGAGGTCTCTCAGAATGTTTTTCGACCTAGGATCCGCAGGCGTTGATATTTTTTCCAACGAATTTTTTACTAACTACACACTATTTTTTTTTGAGAGTTGATAATAATAATTAATGATGCATCGGTATTTAATACTATAACGGAAAAAATATTTACTTTAAATACGCTATTTTCTGTATTCAATTAACGTGGTTTTCAAAAATCTGAAGTCAGATTTTTATTATATTGAAAAAATATTTTTTTTAGTCCGGGAAAACAATTTGTATGAGCTTTATTTTAATACTTACAACCTAGTTGTTAATAACTCTATTATTATTGGAATACTTAAATTATTTTAATTATGGACCACTTCCTTAACTCAGTTTAAAAAAATAGTTCTAGGACTACAGACTTTGTATTGACACGCTATACAAAAAATTATTAGTATAATAACGGACGTTAAAAGATGCTGTAGGTTAATTTGTACAAAATTAAAAAGTTTTGTTACATATTGAATGGAAGCAGGCGTTATTTTGCGGAAATCCATAATTAGCAGGACAGATTAATTTGTTTTGCTGTAATCTGCTACTTGAAAAGATTCTGTATGGTACAATATGCAGGAACACTGCCATTGTGAAGTCAACATCTCCTGAGGATGTCCCGGTTCGGCACGAAACGTGCGTCGAAGAAAGTGTTGGAAATTGTGTGTGGTGTTTCATGTGGGCAGTTTTCCTGCATATTGTACCATACAGAATCTTTTCAAGTAGCGGATTACAGCAAAACAAATTAATCTGTCCTGCTAGTTTTGTTACAGTTTACTGAAAAGCTTGTTTTGAATACACTAAGAGATTTTGTATGTAGGTACTCTTTTTTGTCTATTTTCGATTTGTGTATGTTTTTTGTTTTATATGTTTTATTCTGATAAGGTTATATATAGAGCCAAAATAAAACTCGGAAAACTCTAAAAAGCGCATTGTGAACGCACCCCAACCGCTTATCACGCTATACATAAATATAAGTCAGGTGCGCTCAAACTCGGGTTTACGAATTTATTTTTCTCCAAGATATTACTCCAGGAGATTTGTGGCTCACATAGTCCCCTTTTTATTTACGCCCCGTTCGTTATATAAGAATTTATGCTATATAAAACTCGCTAAGGAAGATATATTGGATAAGTTTGATGATTGGTTTGTTTGTCGAGTTTACGTGCGTGTATTTGATCGATCGAGTTTGAAAATTGGGAATACGTTCGATTCGAAATGCTCAAAAACCAAAGCATGTTAGTTAGGTTTCTGTTAGTGTGTTTTTCTTCTTTTCTTTATTTTAAGATAAATAAATTTTATTTTTTTACATTTTTTTTTTATTTACAATAAAACTTATCACTATCTTATTCTAATTACTATACAAGTCTTGCCCGCGTGGAATGGTGGCAAGAATACTGGCTGCATTTCCGCGTTGAACAGCTAGGCTGATACGTTGCGCAAAAAATGAGCCAGCCCTTCTGTCACCAGTTGAGGTTATTAAACGCGGGGAAAGCTCTCGAATGAATTTTTTGGCACTATGACTCCATGGCCCCAGGGTCTCCACGGCAAACGGGACAAATATGTAACTCTCTAATAGAGAGGCATATTTGCGACGCTTACCTGATTCAGCAGTTTCAGCTGCGGCTCCCGGCTTTGATTCTGTCTCCCTGATATGAATCGAAGCCAATGTGTCAACGCATGTTGCGTCCCACATCAGCGCCCGACCCCGTTCCCAGGGAACCAGCGTCAATCCATCAGGTCTCTTGCCATCATCACGACTAATTCCTGCTGGCTCTAATAGGGCAGGAATATCAATGGTGGCAAGAGCTCTTTTTATAACATCATTGAGGGAACCATGGCGAAAAAGCCTACCGGCGCTCCTGTGGCAAGAGAGTCCGTGAATTCCAAACTTGTCTACCTCTTTTCCACACGGACATCTGTGCTCGTGGCATAGTGGTGCACCCAACCTGAGTCCTACAGCTACACGGAAAGTTTCATTTTCGAGAAGAGTGCCGAGATTCCTGGATTACAGGGCGTGGAGCCAATAGCCAGATTCTTTTTCAGACAAAGCTAAAAACCTTGCACGATCTCGATTACTTGTTAGATTTTGTTCTAAAGTTGTGTGTGTCAGCCGAACCAACGGCACATCCCAAAGTTTTTGTATGGTACGTTCCTCTGGGACGTGGGCATTGGGACACCTGACCTTCCAACTCTCTAAGGCCTCTGTGGCATAGGCCAATGAAACCGAATTGGAACCGAGAATTTGAGAACTGAGCTCACGTATACTATGCACAGAGGACAGAAAAGCCGGAAGAGCAACACTGGAAATTTTTCTCACGCTGATGCCACCATATTTGACCGGTAAAGTAGCTTGGGTCCAGGAACGTTCATCAAAAGGTGTGTTAAGTTCAATTTTCTATTTTTATCTCGTGCTTGAGTACAGTCCCACCTGATGGTAAGTGATGAAAAATAAAATGAAAATCTTTTTTTTTACATAGACCTAAATAATAGACTCTTTTGCACTGAGAAGAACTGAACTCGGCACTTGCTCTTTTGGAAAATGTCATCATATACAATTTTTCTTACATAATATGAAAAATTATTACATTATTTTTAAGATATCTCGTGAGGAGATGGAATCATAAATCCGTATCATTCTAAGAATCCTTGTCATTGAAAAATTTTCAATGGTATAGTAACCCTGATTTATTATTTTTTTAGACAATGACTGTAAAGTTTAAACCTGTGTAAAGGTATAAGTCAAAACAGACTTCGGGATCATATTGTAGAAGCGAATACAAAGGACTTCTGTTCCTGACGCAAACGATGTGGCACTATAACAAACTTGTGTTCTCCCTATAAGACGCACCGCCAAGCGATTTAGCGTTCCGGTGCGAGGCTTGTAGAAACCGTTGGGGTAAATTTACTTACCCTTCCAATAGTTAGTACGATAACATCTTAGGCTGCATCATCACTTACCATCAGGTGAGATCGCAGTCAAGTACCAACTTGTATAGAGTAAAAAAACATATATGTATATCTAATTGAACGGTTACATAAATCTATGATTCGTATTAAAAACTGGGAAGAATATAAGTTGACAGTTAGAGGTATGCATACTTACCTACGAGGAACGATGCAAATTTAGGTATCAAAATTTTAAGAAGAGGCCTTATAAATTTAAGAAAGGGTCGCTCAGGTTAAAGGATTAAGTGGAGCGGGAGTTTTACAGGCTTCATGGGTGATAAATTAAATGGTTAAGTTACTGACTGGTCAAAAAACACGTATTGTGAACTGGCTAGGCTTCCTTCGGTGAAATTCGTATTAATTTCCTCTTAAAGATTCATGCCATTGTAGACTACAGCAAATGAATTTAAATGTTTATTAATTAACGGTGTATAGAAGCCGTATTTAAGCGATTTTGAATGAAGTTTTATGCAAAAACTATAAAGACAATTATTTTCAAATTTACACGTCATGTATTTTGGGTCTTTAATCTAAAATCGCTAAGAAGCAGAAACACGATTGGATAAAGTTTTCTCGATAGAAAGTTCTCCCAAAAGTTGCTCCAAAATATCAGTTTTTCGAGTTTTTATCGGACACTACATTGGATGTAACTGTAATTTTTGTTTTAAAGTGTCGGTAATAATAATATCCAAAAACGCTAAGAAACAGATTTTTGATAACCAGCTTAGTTTTTAAGTAATTAGGTAAAAGGTCGTTTTTCAGTTATATTCTTCCGCGACGCTGCATGTCGCACCTACCAAATCTCCGTGACAGTGAGAAAGACAAAAATAAATTCAATAAATTCCCTTAAAAAGGAATACCGGAAACCCGATTCTCTAAAATATAAAATTGTACATCGGCCCACCATTACCAGCCAATTGGCGTCTTGGCTGCATAAGTGATGCAAACATTATAACCAATCAGCTGCATAGATGTAAGCTCGTCGCTGCTATTAGTATTTTTGTAGAATCAAGGGACAGTTTTTTTTTATTATTTAGATATCTAGCATTTCTCCAAATACGTACTTGATTTTACCCAAATATAAGCAAAGACTTAAAAAATTGCCCACAATTCAACTATTCAGTAGGCAATAAGCAGGGGTATACCCTCAAGAGTGGGGTGGGGTAGGGGGTGACAGGCTCGGAATTGAGACGATGTAAGAAGATCAACGTGATGTATTACGTCACAATACCCGCCGACTTACGGTTTTTTTAATACTTTTTTATTTTTATTTTACGCGTTATACTCGTACTTACCTCTTGGAAAAACAGAGTTTCAGGAGTATTCTATTGAAGACTCGACCCTTGCAACACTAACAGATTGTGTGATGTTTAATGCCGGTCATACAACATCCTTCCTATCGTCCAATCGACATGACACTGCTAATTGGATCAGTTGGAACAATAGATGTACCTATACACAGGACCCGGCGGACCGCGAGAAAAGTTGCCAGTTTGCTGGTGTCAAAAATGTTTGTTTTGACACCAACAGCGTCAGTTGTAAGTTGACCGCAGTATTGACTATGAACCGCGCTCCATTCCACAGATCACCATAATATTATTAATCCGCACGCGAGTTTCCGCAGGGACGATTTCCGCCATGTTGTAGCGTACTAGCGGAAACTTTGACAAATGGCGCTACTTTTTTCTTGTATGAAGAAGGTGACGTAAAATGTTCCGATGGGCTCAGTCTCAGGTTCATAACGGTGGTTAGATCTGACTGTGACTATTGATGTGATATTATATATAATTTTCATGCCAATCTTCGGCTACACACGGCCATGCCGATTAAAAGATAGGAAGGATGGTGTATCGCCGGTATAAGTTATTATCATCGAACTGCTTGTCTTATTTGAACTCTTTCAAGAGAAAATGGTTCTTATCAATATAATCGTAAAAAACTTGGCTTTAAAATGAAAATAAATATATACCTACCTACTCGTAAAATGATAAGTCCTGACTTTGTTTCACTAAGTGACTCTGTAACTGTATCAGAAAGAGAGATATAATCGATGCACAAAGAATTATAGAAAACTAAAATTAAATAATAACAGTCGAATTTTTACAAATCACTGCTATCAACCGATAAATTTAAACGCGAAGGAACAAGAAAGAAAAAAGTTAACTGTCACAACCAACCGTTTTATTTACGATCTTTTAATCTTGATTAACTATGTAGTTGCTTATTGTTAACAATACTTATATGTTTTTGTAATTTGTACCTACTAAAAGACATATAAAGCTATAAAGCCATAATATTTAGTTTTTCTACAGAAAAATATCAAGAAACACACAGGGAGAAGAAATTACGTTGATTACGGTGGCAAAAGCCAATATATCACGTGACGTCACGGGCGCATGTGGCTGACACGAAAATATTGCGATGCATCAAAACTGCCAAGACAGAGTGGGAGAAAAACGAACTTTGCGATCTACGGAACAAGCCCTAAGCGGAGAGCGGTTTTAAATTAAATTGTGCCAAAAAATCACACATTCTTTGTGGCAAATTTCTTTTTGAAGAGTCCGCCCGCGTACATATTACCGCAATATCAGTTATTCTGCCCTAAAGTAGCGATTCTTTGTTGTGTTTTGTAGTTAGCGCAATATACATGCGCAGCAGTATACTCAACACTAGGGAAAGACCAAAAGAATGAATGTCACGTCATGCCATAAAAATTCAAATCTGTTCCAATTTTCAAGACTCCAGTACAAAACTAAATGTAACTCCTTTAACTGTGGACGTTTTCCGTTTCTTCATGTTTCTTCTCCTCGTCTAAAGTATATAATAGTATTAAAAGAACACCATACAACAACCATGCAATGCAACCTTTGCAGTTCAGAGTAAATTCATGAACTTTCATGAACTATAATTATACTTGTCGTACCTACAAGCGTGAAGGCTTGAAATACAAGTATCTAGCCAATAAATAGTTAAGCTATGAAGATGCTGACTCCCAAGCATCACTAATCCAAGGCGTTATAAGAAGATTAAATCGCTAAGATCTTATATATTGTGCCACGTGAAAATCGTTGAGTAACGCTAAAGAGGGTTGTCTTGAAAAATGCTTCACAGACTCCGCGGAGGAGGAAATATGGACGCGGTGAAAACTCGCATCCCCCTCGTGCTCTTATACATCATAAATAATAACAGCACAAAAGAGACGCATCGCATATCGGGGAATAATTATTTTCAGAATCAACTCCACAGATTAGTATATCTGTGATCAACTCGTTTAAAATCCCATACATTTTAATCTTGTTCCTAAGCGATTGCAAAATTAGAAACTATTTAGTTGGTTTGGTCTTCAGGTTGCAATACACGGGTTTTCTATACTATGACTAAAATGGCTAGAAAAATTTAGAAAATTTAAAGGCACGGTAGTGCACGCCAAGACGAGCCAAGCCAAGTGCAAGGGCACTACCTACTTTTTCTTAAAGCGCATCAAACAAGAACGTATTGTGATTTGTGAACAATACGAATAAAATATTTAAAAATAAAATATCACTTAAGTTAAAGTATTAAAAACGACTGAAACTTTGTGAATCATAATTTGAGAATATTCATTTAAGAATTCGTAATCCCACAATTCAGCTATGCTTGTAAGGCTCTTACTGTCATTATGCAGCTGCCTATCATTAAAAATAAAATTGTTGGCACCCGCAATTATATTTGAAAATAATATCCTGTTATTCAATATTAACTGGCCTAAGGCAACTTTGAATGACATAAAGAGCGCTACCCTGAAGTCAATGTAAAGTATCAAGATAAAACAAATAATAAAAGGAAAACATAATAATTTTTCTTCCATAATGCAATTTATTCACAATAACCTATCGCTCGAGTGCCATCCAAAGAGATGATCCTCGTCTGGACAATGTTTCTACGACAGTTAATGACGTCACTAAGCAAACAGCATCTTTTCTTGGCTGCATTGTCTTTTACAACCTTCACTTGGACCCCACTTTGAACTTTATCATCTTGGATCTAAGCCCTAAATTAGTTTGAAAGTATCGCCTTATTTGTTACTTCACCCTAAGTATTTAAAATTATTTGTCAAACCCACTAATTGCCTGTTATATTGAGCAAAAAGGGACTGCATTTCGGCTTATTAGGAATCAACAAGTCGGATGTAATGGCGTTTTTCACCTATTGTTGAGAACGGAAAACTGTCAAATATTAAACAGGGACAGGGGCGGGAACAATTATTTTTCTCATCGTCATAATTATTTTTGTACATAATATGCAGCTACATAAAGTGCTGATTATTATCGTAATGTTTCTCCTCCTTTTATTGAAATTTTAAAGGGGTAAAAGAATAGTAAAGAAAAATATTTTCATTAAACATTAATTGTATTTTGGGTCTATAATCTTTATTTGTCCAGAGAAATAAACACGATTGAAATATTCTCGATTGAAAGTTTTCCCAAACATTGCTTCAATTTTGTTATGAATTTTCAAAAACGTCATAAATAGCAGTAACTTCTGATTGGTTTCACTTGAACTTTTTATATCTCCAAGAGACGGTAAACAAAGTTTTTGATTCACATAATTTCAAGTCGATAGCTCTATCTGTGAGGTTAGTATAAGTTGTTGGATAAAAGTCGGATCTCGATTCTGTTTCTTCACACAATCTATATTCGGAGAGAAACCGAATAATGATATCTTATCCTTATTGATGATAGCATTATCCTATGATAGCATTATTGAAGTAACCTTGTACCAGCTCTGTTATTCAAAAAAAAGTTGTCTGTTTTTCGATTTTCCCGGATCCATTTTTGTCTTTTGAGAAAATCTCGAAACGAAATTGTTTTTGTACATTGACTCGTAGCGATACTATTTATATTTTCTCCATCTTGATGTCTTTTAATCTGTTAAAGCTATTTGGACTACGTGTTTTAATCAAGCTTCTTAATTTCCTCGAAATCTTAAGCATGCACGGACTTAGCAATTCAGAAAGTATTACACACACGCTTAGCAAAGTCCAAGATCGCGATCTAAATTAAATTATTCACATTCTATTCGAATCCAATAAGCAGCAACACATAAAGCTATCAAACATTTGCTACGCGCCCTCGACTACACATAAGACCTTAAACTCGTATAAAATACCTCCACAAAGAACGAAAAAGTAATGCAAAGGAATCAGTACCGACTACTATCTCAAAATTGATCTGGCGCTACGCAAAGAAACTTCACCCTTTGTGTTGAGGTTATAGAGATCAAAATCAGGTGGCGATTGAGAGGATAAATTGGTTTTTCACGACATAGAAAATTATATCCTAGTTTTGCAAAAATAAAGTCGGTTTTACCCTGGATAAGGGTAGCGTATACCCTCACATAAGTTAAGGCCGAAGTTATACGGATGACGATGCGAAGTTAGTGGAAAGAAAGGGGAGAAGGGAAGTGGAATAACGAGGGGGAGGCGGGCAGGGGGGTCGCACCCCCCTGTTTTGGGTTTTCAATAGATGTTTGAGTTGCGCTCGTGCGATTTAAAAAAAACCAGACAGGTGTAGTTAAACGTATGTGTTGTTATGTTTAAGGAAGTGTGCTGATACACAGAAATATAAGGAAAAATATATCTTAGTGTACCAAAAGCTATAACCATATCAGTGGGTTTTAACTTTTACAACTGATCCGACAAAAAGAAATCCAAAAGACGACTATGAACTAATAATTCATGAAATAGTTTCTCCGTAGTAGATTTAGGGGTATGGTAATGTATACGCCAAGACGAGTCAAGAATAAAAGGGTCTCTATATCTTCATTATTTTCTTACTATGTGTTGTATTTTGTGTCTTGTGCTTACGTGGCATGATAATAATACTAAGGAATATGCCATATTTCTATGACAATTAAATACTTATTAATGTTTTTTTTACAGTTTCGCTATCCACCAGCATTCTAAATACGATGAGAGGGAGTTGTTTGCACCTTCATAAAACATACGATGAGAAGAAGTGGTTTGCACCTTCATAAAACAGACGAAGACATAAAACGTAATAAAAATATAGGGGCAAAAGTAGGTACGGCCCAGAACTGAAAACGGATCTGCTATGAGAATGAGAAATGTTTGGCTATAGGCCATAGCGTAGCCTAACATGCTGGCCAAGTGCATAGCCCAGTGCGTGTTGAAAGGCGTCATACTCCTTTAGAAAAATGAAAGAATTCTCAGGCATGCCGTTTTCCTCAAAATGGTTTCCTTACTAATGATATTTCCGCGCAAATAGCCGCATGGCTAGACTTCGAATTCTATCCCCAAAAAGGGGCGAAAGTCAGGAGTGTCTTTCAAAATCGTTAAAAAAGACAATTTGCTTCTGATCAGTATACAAATTAAGGGGTGCTACCCCGCATTAAGTTCGGCTGGTTAACGGGACCTAACCCCCTAATCAACTGTTTGGCACGGTGGCCCAATTTAAGCTTTCAATTTAGAGGTCGATATTCCAGATCAAGAAATCATTTTGTTGAAAAAGGAACCCATGTTTTGGATATTTTAAGTGCATGGTCATCATTATGTCATCTGAACTCTACGCAGATTATATCTACTGCGTTGATAAGGTATAGAACGTATTTCGTCATTGATCTACTGTCATATAATTTGACTACAATTATTTATGTAGACACTTAGTAGGTACAAATATCATCTTTTTAATATATTATTTTGAATTCTCGATTTTAACGATTTATATTATAAACTTTTTTATATTTAACACATACTAGTATATTAATTAAACGATTCTTAATTTTTTTGTCTCAATTCGGTAGGTCCGAGAAAACCTATTTTACATACTGAGGAGTTTGGTTACAAACACTGTAACACGAGAATTCGAGAAATTAGATTTAACTTCTAGTAATAATAATTTTTCTTTACCCCCTATTTAATCAGTAAGTATAAATTAGTAGCTCTTCATAGATAAATGTTGTCCAATCCTATTAGGTACCTACCTATTTATTTGCATTCATTTGTAAGTCTAATTACATTTATTAGAGCATAATAAAACAATGATGGAACAAGCCCTTTAGTAAAATAGTAAAATGGTTATATTAATTTCGTTGAAAGCCTAATGACAAAGCATAATTAATTTTATTTTTTACATGCGACACGACATCGGTACGATTATTTATTCAAATCATAAAAAAAAATCGTATTGGCATATATCAAGTAAACGTTAATTTGTCTGCCGCAACCCGCGGCTTTGCTCGTGTAACTTCTATTTAGGGGTTGTATTTTCAAAAACCGTCTCTAAGTGAATGCTTACATCTATATTATGCCAAATTTCAGATTAGTCCAGTATAGTTGCAACGTGTTGATAGGTAGATCAGTCAGTCAGACAGTCATTCTGCCACCATTTCCTTTTATATATTAGGGTTTGGAAATAAGATTGTTCTTAATTTGTAAACTTGCTTTATTTATATTATTTTGGTATACCTACGTAGTTTGAGTTGCACCGCGAATCTAAGAACCCTTTTGTTTACCAGGGATTAAAAGAAATATTAATATTATGTTATGTGGGGATAGATTACTTTTCTATCACAATCAAAACTATTTTAAAAAGGCAGTCCAAAAGTTTCATTTAAAACCTGTATTAAAGAACAAAAAATAGTTAAAATACTTACACTTTGTTAACAGTCGTATGATTAAAATGTCGTGAAGTGTAAGTTACATTACTTTAGGTATAACTACACATATGCCACAAATTAGATTTCGAAATTAAAACAATTTCACGTCGAACAAAATATTAATTTTAATTGGCTTTGTGGCTCCAATAGAGGCTTACGGTATGGAAACTTCACAATATCATTGAATATGATAATTTTGAATAAATATTAATAATATTGTGACGTCCATTTTGTTCATAATATAACCATGTTATGATGTTATATACCTAAGTTACTAAGTATTTTTATGATACTAGGATGCGAATTAGCCCAAGTGGGAATAATAAAGCACTACGAACTTAAATAGTAAAAAATATTTGCAACTTAGTTAAAGCAATAATTTCACGTTACAGAACTTTGTCGTACAATTCTTCGACAAATAGGTGTCACTACATTTTTAATATACTGCCATATTTAGTTTTACGACGCCAGAACATGCTCGTAAAAGCACACCCCCGTCCGTGGAGGTGGTTATTATTCATTTTTCCCAGTCAAACACAGTGTGAGGCAGCGGCCCTCAAAGTGTTTCCTTAAAAAGGCCGGAGTTCAGCATTTATGCATTAACAAAAAATATTTCGTGAAAAATTATATATATATATATATATATATATATATATATATATATATATATATATATATGAAAAATATATCGTGAAAAATAACATTATACGTTTGGATTCAATTAAAAACAATCTTTCACAATTTTTTACTCAATTGGGCACGATTGTATTGGACCAAATTCTACAAAACATCATACATAGAGTGTTCTTCTGTGAATCTCCGAGATTAGCATAATTTTAACTTTCCTTTGAAATATTAAATAGTTCCAAATATATCGTGAAAAATAACATTATACGTTTGGATTCAATTAAAAACAATCTTTCACAATTTTTTACTCAATTGGGCACGATTGTATTGGACCAAATTCTACAAAACATCATACATAGAGTGTTCTTCTGTGAATCTCCGAGATTAGCATAATTTTAACTTTCCTTTGAAATATTAAATAGTTCCAATTTTAGTATGCTATTATTTTTTAGCTACCACACACACTTAATATGTTACTCACTGTACTTACTAACAACAAGCTTACTACTAACCTTTAGAATATCATACTTTATAAGCTAGATCTTTATAATTAGTTGATAAGGAACAATAAAGGCTTTTTTATTTATTATTTTATTTTTATTTATTTATTTATTATTTTTTAGCTATCGGTTAGTATTTCAAATGACTTGAGGACCATATACTAGAGTAGTTAAAGCCATCAAAGTTCTTTCAAAGTATGTCATTTAGTTTGAAGACACGCCCAAATAAACAAGTCTGAATTAAGTACTTACCAGCTTACAAGTAGTTTTTGACAGTATGCACTATAGACAGACGTTTTTTCACAGGAAGCGTAAAGTCGTGATTTTTGCGCCTCGTGTTCCGTAGCCTCTGAAGTTTGGGAGCCATTGGTGTAGGGAACACTAATGTGCCACTTCAGAAACAACCCCTACGTACTTTTTCGCGACCATGTTTTTTCCTGCACAATTTTTTGTTTGTTTTTCCTCTCTTTTCAACGCTGACGTGTTGATATGTTTTGTCCCTGTCTCCTTATCGAAGCGTGGGGTGGCAGAAAATATGATACGTTCTTTTGGGGGTTAAATTGATTTTTCGAAAGTGTGTGGAAGCCATGTTATCGCGGTGTCGTGAGTTTTGCGTTATGAGTATTCACTTATTTTTTCTTCTTTGGAATTGGTATATAATTATAACAATTAAACTTACCTAAATTTACAACTCTTCCTACGTTCAGCTGTAAACGTGTGATAAAAGAAAAAAACTTAACCAACAAAAACTTTTTTTTCAATGACATTGCTAGGATCTATAATAATATGGGGATTTAATGAATTTATTTTTGTCTTCCTCACTCTCACGGATACTTTGGTAGGTGCGACATGCAGCGTCGCGGAAGAATGTAACAGAAAAACGATCTTTTACCTAATTACTCAAAAACTAATCGAGTTTTCAAAAACCTGTTTCTAAGCGTTTTTGGATATTATTATTACCGACACATTAAAATAAAAATTACAATTACATCCAATGTAGTTTCCGATAAAAATTTGAAAAACTGAGATTTTGGAGCAACTTTTGGGAGAACTTTCTATCGAGAAAACTTTATCCAATCGTGTTTCTGCTTCTAAGCGATTTTAGATTAAAGACCCAAAATACATGACGTTTAAATTTGATAGTAATTGTCTTTATGGTTTTTTAATAAAACTTCATTCAAAATCGCTAAAATACGGCTTCTACGCCGTTAATCGGTTTCCTTAAAGCTGCATTAAAATTTTCTTGATCAAAAACTATAAAAGGCTACACAATAAAGAAATTAGGAAAGCAGTAAACATTTTGATAATGACATAATTATCATAAACCCGCGACCAGATACGAGGAAAATTAACGATCTATCACAAATACAATACGCGTCCTAAAATTAATCGCTCATGTGATACCATTACCGGGCATAAAACGTCGGATGTAAAAATTAATGTCTTGCGGCTTAATTTTAGTTCGTTTAATGAGGCAACGATGTGTTACATCACTTTTATGATTATGAGCGAACTTTACATCGGTTTATTATATTACTACCTCAGGTACTGAATCAACGGCGTTTTTAAATCGATGCAACAAACATTTTTTTTTATAACAGGATAGATTAATTTGTTTTGCTTTATTCCGCTCCTTGAAAAGATTTCCAACACTTTTTGTCCCGACACGGGGACATCCACGGGGAGATGTTGATTTCACAATGCGAAATCATAGAGATCTCTACGATGTGGGCAGTGTTCCTGTATATTGTACCGTACAGAATCTTTTCAAGTAGCGAATTAGGTATAGCAAAACAAATTAATCTATCCTGCTAATTATGGATTTCCGCAAAATAACACCTGCTTCCATTCAATTTTTTTATACCCTTCAAGTAAGTACCTACTTGGCTACGATCTCACCTGATGGTACGTGACGATGCAGCCAAAGATGATATCGTACTAACTCTGAAGGAGTCAGTAACCCCTAACGGTTTAGACACAGCATTGCGCCGGAATGCTAAATCGCTTGGCGGTGCGTCTTTGCTGGTAAGGTGGTAACTAGCCACGCCCGAAATCGTCCACTAGACCAGAACTGATTCAAATCAGAAATTTTAAGTGGCGGGAATCGAACCCGCCACCTCTCTCACTCGAATCCGATCCTGCGAGACTGCACAAGGGAGGTCGTCAATAAAGCTTAGATACGTAATTGTAATTTGTGACATCTACAACATTCTAATGCTAATTTAATACTCACTTCTAGGCACAGGTTTTTTTCTTAGAATAAGAAAGGCTTGCCAAATATAACTGTTACATTGCATAAGGTTTGTCGATAGTAATAATATAGATAGGTACTTAATTGTTACAGATGGCGGAATCTAATGAAGAAAATCGTCACGAAGAACGCTCTATCTTCAAAGAACTTCAAAAAGTTTATTTAAATTAATTTGCCATTCTTATTTTTTTCTAAAAAATATAAATAATAAAATATAAATAATAGAAATAAAGTTTATTATTATTGTAGAATTTATATATTATTATGCTTGTGCTCACTTTGCAGTGATATTTGACCCAGGGAGAGGGCTGACTAAACGCAGACCCATAACATCAATCTAGTTTTGCTAGAGCAGTTGATTTCAGTCAATATTATGTTGAAAAAAAAAACATTTATTATTTATTTTGTGTCTTAAGATCTTTTAAATCATTTACAAAAACCGACCGACCGACGATTTGACGACCGAATGGCATAGCGGTAGCGAACCTGCTGTCTGCGCCGGAGGTCGTGGGTTCGATTCCCACTACTGGTAAATGTTTGTGTGATGAGCACGAATGTTTTCCAGTGTCTGGGTGTTTTTCAATATATTGTATTTATGTATATTAGTATGTATGTATATTTATCAGTTATCTAGTACCCATAACACAAGCTATCGCTTACTTTGGGGCTAGATTGCGATGTGTAAAATGTCCCGTATATATTTATTTATTTAAGAAATAAAACCCACATTATCTGTACATTTACATCATTTACAAAAAAATAAACCGTACATTGTATAGGTAAAGAAAAAGTGTAGGTATGGTATTATAATTATGGAACCGCAACTTTGTTTACATTTAACAACAAAATCGTTGCGTGTTACGGTGAAACTGTCAGATAAGTGACCGTTAACCATCGGTTCACAATCAACCGCGATGGTAGATAGAGGTTAATGTAAATTGACCCACGAAACGTGTTGGGAACGTTCAAGCTTTCATACGTTGGTGAGCAACAGTGTTAGAGATTCGTGTTGATAAATTAAAACCTTATCACTCAATCTACCTACCTTACTTAGTCTACTCTTAGAAGTAAAAGAATCTAATGTCCAAAAAGAAGAAGACTTACATAATATTGGCATTTTTTCTTAGAGAGAAGACTCTGGCGTTTTGTAAGTGTCTACAAGTTAGGCCCTTGTGAAAGAAAAACATTCTGATTTTTTGTTAATCAACGATAACCACGTGAGAATATTATGGAATATACCGGACTTCCAAGCGATGTTTTCCTTCACGGCTAAAGCCAGTATTTTTTTTTACCTCAAAGAGATACACATTTGAAGTTACCGTAAAAATTTATAGGGTTAGAGCCTCGAACCACAAAAAAAGTCGGAAGCACCTCAAAAATAGTTATACTATAACGGATTTTGATTCAATTCCCAAATTCTTTTATCCAGACTACGTTACATGCATTCGGTGAAATGATAATAAAATGATAGAAAATCTTTTCTATTATTATGATTTGGTTGATGCTCTTCTCTCTTCTCAGCGCACACACACTCACAAAAACTCAACTGGGCTTTTGGTTGGACTGCAGTACTTCTTCTTGTTATTAAACTAACCAATACTTTTCCATTTTCAGCGACGTCAAAACAACTACACAAGCCGCCTTATTGTTGCCATTGATTTTTGAAATGTATTTCATTTCTCATTGGACAATTTATTGACAACACCTGTCAAGTGTCAACTGTCTCTGCCGGCAATAACTGCCATGTATTGTAATCTGTACAACCATGTTCAATTATAAGCCCTACGAAAAACATGTATGTTGATATTTATTGTTTTCGTTGTACTTTAAGGACTTTAAGGACCGATAAATATATAATATGTACATTTTAACGGTGTAATGTTTTTATAATAAACAATAAATTTTCAATCGTGTTTTTTATTTAGACCTGAATAATTTTATACTACAAGTCGCGCTCGTAGCATCAATTAAATATTAATTAAGTAAGGTTTATACACCTTCCAAGGAGCAGAGCTTCCATAATCTACTCCAATCTATTTTTACCAGACAACGCCACTTTAAGGCACTAGTTGAAAAATTTTCATTTTAAAAAAGTTCCATTTCTTTGTGCCATGCCTTTTTGCCATATAACTGGAAGTTTCTTCATGGTTGAAATACCAAAGAACTTTGATTCCTCCTGATATGCACGATAAAGGAATGAAATATCCCATAGCCTTCGTCTTCCCTGCCAACTACAACTTGGGTAGCTTCTTATTAAGAGAGACTAGAACTCCTAGGCAAGCGTGCTCCTTTTTAGGCTACTTATATCATTACTTTCTATCAGGTGCTGTAACATTCAACGTTATCTCTATATGATGATTCTTTGGAATGATTTATGGATATGGATATCTGTGTATGAACAGAAGTAATCAGTGTAGCTTATCGTATTATCAATCTAGTGATGATGCAGCAGAAAGCTTGCCGCTATGATAGACGCTGAGGACCCAGAATGCTGGAGTCTCCTTGTCGATAGAAGGTACCGCCCAGCAGTAGGTGGACTGACGACATTAAGGGACATGCAAGGACCCACTGTATCCAAACCGTTGTCTATTGATCATTGAGAAGTAATTAATAATTCTGTTTAACAACAAACGTAAATCTTGGTCGGGTGCAAAATATCTATACAATTTAAATGCTTAACTCGTTACTTGAAGCGCTTAGAGCAATTAAGTATAAGGAAAGTGGCACCAAAGTGGTGGCATTAAAACTATCGCGCATGCCATCAGCTTGTAAATCAGGTGCCTTCATAAAAGCAGCCTGATGGTATAAGATGGTAATCTGTACTAATTTAGGCCCACTACAGCGAGGCAGTAAAACTTGATCGTTTGCTTTGTGAGGTTTATTTGCTGAATGGGACACGCCCGGGGTTTTATATTGGCTGGAGTGCTCAAAAGCAAACCTAAAATGTGACTGTATTTTATGTTATACTAATGGTCTGTGGTTATGAGGTAAAATGGGTTACTGGTAGGTGATTAGTATAACGCATCGGCTACACTTCGTGAAGTGAAATGTTTAAAAAGGTCATGGAATTTAGGTATATAAACAGACGATATTGAAACCAAAACATTTGTTGAGAACACTGAAAAGTTAGTTTTACAGCTATTGACATAGAGCGTATAATTGAATGTAGTTTAAACCGCAACATGTTTGAGAATTGTTAAACTAAATTTACGTTTCTGTACGTTATTTCCTATGTTGGAGTACATTCGATTTTACACTCTTAAACTTATAGATGTAAAATTAGTTTTTCAGTGTTAATTGTTAATTTTGTATTTTATTTCTTAATTCACTTCACTCAGTGTGTGAAAACGTTACGTGAATCGTCCACCAGCATTTGAAAGTGAAAAGACTATACTATGGAGTGTGTTAGTTACTGACAAACTACTAGATTTTGATTGGGTAGCTGGAGTCATAAATGAAAATGGCAAATCATATATCATTATTTTTGTAATAAGTAGGTACTAATGCATCGAATGTTCGCGATCATTGCTCTATGATCCCTTCAAATATTGTTTATGCCTATTCGATTTAATAATGTGAAGATAACTCCGTAAGTCCTTTCACATTTCCAGAACTTCATATTTAAAGACCCATAAAAATACCGAGTTAATTGTTAGTAATTTGGAGCTAACTGCACGTTAAAAGATGAAAGATAGAAGGGTAGAAGGGTAACTCCAGAGGCCAGATGCTTCCGGGGTGAAATTACTCGAAATAAAGGCAAGATTTATATTTACCATTTGTTTCTTCACATGCGGTTTCACCATAGCAATAGCCATAATATTGTAACATTCAATGGGCACATAAAAAAAACACCTTAAAAATCTAACGTATTGTCAGTTGGAAGTGCTGCAAATGTCCCAGGGCAGAGGTGATCACTTAACATAAGGACCCGCCTGCACGTTTACTTGCCACAACAATATCCAACTCACTGCTAAGCAGGTAAATCCTTCCAGATGCAACGTAAATAATACGGATCTCGATCTCTATTTTCGATAAAGTCAAACAGCTTAGCTTGCTTTCATTTCTCTCGATATCACTTGCTTGACGATGAAGGGAAACGTGTGTGAAACCCGTCAACTCTTAGCCAGCGTGGTGACTTATCTAGTTTAACCACTCTCTTCTTTATAGGAGATAAGTGCCAAGAAATGGGACATACAAATAGGTTAACGATAACACCGATCTGCCTATGATGGTGAGAAGAAGCATTAAGACTTAAGTCTCTACTACAGATCAGTGAATGAGTGTCTTCGTTCTTCTGTGGTCTCTACGCTATAGTGGTGTTATTATCTCGCTGCAGACTCGGTCATAAATCATCCGAGTGTTTCGCTTTTGTATTTCACTGCTGATCTTCACTGCTGCTTTTGTATTTTAGTGACCAACAAAAGCGAAACACTCGAAATCATAGCCGAGTCTGCAGCGAGATAATAACACTATTAAAGGTTCCTATTTAACTCCCTACAATAAACTGCTTTTTCATATAGATAGGGTTTAAATCTACCTGAATAGGTATCTATATCTAAGGCCCAAAGCCCGGTTATCTCGACAAAATTTAACATCAGTCTTTAAATGTTGCGCTTACTTTGACATTTATTTCGTAACAATGTTTAGCAGTTACTTACGTGTTTGTTAAAGTTTGTTTAGGCCGAGCCTTAGTTCGAAAATAAGTTAAAGGAAACAAATTAATTTGGATATAATAAATGCAGTTGTTTTGACTGTACTCTATTCGTTGCTCGTCGTGGTACAATAAACTTCTTTCGTACAATATAATTATTACAATCTAACGTAAAAACTGTTAAATTAGTTAACCGACCCGCCCGAATTAACGCTTTCACTCCGAATACATTACACTTATACCAACGCTATAAATATTTATGTGTGCATGGGGAGAATGGGGATGAATGGTCCACTATAAAAATATTATTTAAAAAATGCATCTTGATCCAGTCGCAAGCACTGAGCATAGTCTGACTGTCTGATTAAAAATGGTAGGTGTTGAACCTATTAGTGGATAGGTTGTTGAAATAAGCAGAGATACGTAAAATATAAACTTGCTTTAATACTTTAACTATTACAATGGCGGTTATAAGTAACACTGGATAATACTAGCAACGGCTTATAAAGTAGCAAGACGGAACGCAAAAAAAGGAACGAACGTTAATGTGACGCGCTTTTTATAGCCAGCTGATTTTGACAGTACAACATGGCTTCGGACACAGATTGATAATACAAACTTTACACAGATTAAACAGCGTTTATGGTTTATAAACGACATACTTTCCAACAGTAGGTAAATAAAAACTGGGATTTTCCATTAGGTATATAGATACGAGCTACGAAGTGTGTTTCGCCCATGTTTGCCCATTTGCTCAAAAAGCATGCAAAGCCACGCTTCTTCTTTTATCATTACAAAAGACATCATTACGGCGGTAAGTACATATATTACATCTAAGAGACAGTTTGTCCTTTTTATAGTCTACCTAGGACATTCGCCAAGGTCTAGTTCTAATTCGCCTGTGTACTTGCATAAAGAGTGATAAGGAACTTTGTTCCAAAATAATTTATCAACACTACTATTTTCGATTCTTCTATAACTTTTGGCTATGCGCCATATGCTCGATTTCCCCTGCCCACCCTAATTATAAATGGTGGTTAAATTAAAATCATGTTTAGGGAATCGCTGGGAACTCACGAAGGTATAATCGATCCGTCGAGATAATTTTTTCGTGTTGAATTTTAATTGTACCGTGGATAGTAACGCTGTTGAAAGAATTATACCTATTTAAGATCAGCGCCAGATAGCGGGGTAATTTATTCTAATACCCGTTGGATTTACGGTTGTTGGTCTAATGGGCCATCTAATGCTTTGTGTTGGGCGAGGTTTTTAAGTTACGTCCGGAGATAAACATAAAAGTGGTTCATTTGTCGACCAGCTTGCTTCCTTCTTGAAACCATAATGACAGCGAAATTAAAGTTAAGTATATAAAATAATCGCTATGACAAATACCTACCTCATAAATAACGAGTAGGTGTCGTGTGTCGTATGTGGTAAGGATATTATATCACTCTATATTTTCATTTAGCTATAATTATCTTTCGGTTGATATTTTCATACTGCCATAAGGAATGCAAAAGCTCCCGGGGTTCTCGGTCAAGTGACAGTCTCTATTTATAACTTGACGTTAATTTGACGATTCCACGTTTATACTATAAGATCGAGGAAAGTAATGTTGAAGCGTCGTTCAAGTGAAGTAGAAAAAATAGAACTACAGTAATAATAACGCGCTACCCCGCGCGAATGCATGGGAATTCAGACAATTACATTAATCGTAATTTTCGGCAAGCAATACAAAACAGTGTTGTTTGCAGCTACAAAAGACCTAGCGAAAATGCAAACAATATGCCACATGTCTATTTTTCAGTGATAAATAATTCTGCGAATGAACTAAGTGCCTAGTAAAAACTTTTCTGAAAATTAGGTATTAGATACTAATAGATTGATTAAATAATATATTTAATATTGCAATAAAATACTATTCATTTGGCTTGTGATTTCATCCTTATACTCCATTACTTCGTTAAACGCGAATTTTGTCCAGAACGTCGCATTCGCGAAGAACTAAAAATATTTTTTTGCGAATTAGCTTGAATGTTTTCCTGTGTCTGGGTGTTTTTCTAAAATATATTGTTTTTATGTATATTAAATATAGTGTCTAGAAAATGATAATTATATAAACTCTCCAGTACTAGTGTTGCCCAAAATCAGTCTTGGTCTTGCAGTCTTGGTCTTGTTCTTGCATTTTTGCAAGACCAAGACTGCCTAATTTTAGCAAGACCAAGAACAAGACTGGCAGTGCAAGATTTGAGCAAGAACAAGACTAAGCCTGCGAGACTCTTGCGTCTTGCAGTTAACGTGAAATCGCACCCTCTGCCCGCGAAATGATAGATAGAATGTGGAGATAATATTGCTATTTTCGCAAAATGAATGCCATGAGCCTAATTATCTAATTGTACTAGTTAAATATTTGCGAAAAACAAAATAAAATTTGAATTTCGCGGGCCTCCGTTTTTTTACACATTACAAGTAAGTGCTTGACTGTGATCTCACCTGATGGTAAGTGACGATGCAGCCGCAGATGTTATCGTACTACCTTGGAAGAGGTAAGCAACCCCTAACGGTATACTTACTTACTCAAAATGTTACATTGTTCTCACATCTAAATTACCGTTTAATAAATAGCAATTGGCTAATAGGTAATTGCGAGACTTGCGAGACTCTTGCTGCAAGACCAAGACCAAGACTGGGAGTGCAAGACCAAGACCAGATGTACTGGCGCAAGACCAAGACCAAGACTGGCTGAGTCTCGTCTTGTTCTTGCATTTGGGCAACACTATCCAGTACACTTTAGCTTACACCTAAATAATTTTTAGGGGCGGGCAAAATTATAGTGTAGTTAGGTAAATGGACAGCAATTATCCAGGCATTATTAACGTGCATCGTTGTAATTAAAATAGCAGCCTTTTAAAATATGTCCAAACACACCAGTCTCGTACATCGCCATTACACCAGCGGACCTAAGGGTTGTATTACAATTCATTACCCCGATCACAATCGCGCCACACCTTATGCAAATTTTAACGAAACGCCATAAAAATAAAGAAATAAATTATCGTTAAAAATATTTTTCAAAAAAGCACACTTTCACATCAATTCCGAGTGTCCACCGGCTCCCGAGTCCTGTCGTAACAGAACGTAATTACTACAATAAATTTAAAAACAATATGGCGCCGCAAGATGGCAGCCGCGATAGTCGGTGAAGGAGTATAATAAACCGCTTTTAATGACTCCAAAGCACCTGCGCGAATTAGTTCTCTGGACATTCTTCGCGTTTATTCAAAAAACAACGCACCAGCTCCACTAGAAGACGATAACGTTACTGCATGCAAAATTACTGGACCACCGGGTCAACACATAGAACTTATAAGAACTTTGACGAAGGAATAAGTAAAACAAGTACATATTAAAACTTACATTTTCATTCATTTTTGCCCGCAGAACCACCTGCATGAATTTTCAATTTTATCAAATACCGTGTGAACAATGTTTTTTACTTAATGAAAAGTAGCCTACGTGTTTACCTAGAGACTAGTAATTCTATTTCAAATTTTACCCTAATTCTATTGAAAATCATTTTTAACCGACTTCAAAAAAAGAAGGAGGTTCTGTATTCGACCCGTATGTTTGTATGTATGTATATGTGTATGTTTGTCCGCGATTATTTCGCGTTTGGCTGAACCGATTTAGATGCAGTTTTCAGGAAAGTGCTTGTTACATTCTGGAGAAGGTTTTAGTATATTAACCGACTTAAAAAACAAGAGGTTCTTAGTTTGATAGATATATTTGTATTTAAGTTTGTTCGCGATTAGCTCGAGTTCGGCGAAACCGATTTTGATGATTCTTTTTTTATTAGGTAGGCCATACATCACAGGTAGACTCATTTCAATTTGGTCGAGATCTAATGAATATCTTCGGAGATGGAGAGCGGAACTCCTCAACGGAAAATCGCTTGCGATCGATATAATAGTTTACAGTGTAGATTTTAATGGACTTCAAAAGAGATAGTGATTCTCAAGCTGACTAAAAAATATGTTTTTAATTGACCGACTTCAAAAAAAGAGGTTCTATGTTCAACCCCAATATTGGTATTTAGGTTTGTCCGTGATTATCTCGCGTTTAGCTGGATCGATCTATTTGATCTATCGCGAAACAACATTCCTCATCCTCGTGATTAGGCATACAGCTAAATAGTAGGTATGTCAAAGTCAGTAGGTATTACATATGATATGATATGTTTTTAGTGGTAAATATAATTATCACTAAAAACCTATCACTAGAATAAATTGATAAGGTAGTATTAATTAGCCCAAAACCTACTTATCACTAAAAAGTATGAAATAAAAAAATAATAAAAAAAATCCCACTTAAAACACATGATAATTCTATTTCTTTTTTAAAAAAAGGGAACCGCCTTCAAAAAACCAAACCACTGAAAAGCAAAAAAAAATAATTTTCTAATAAATCTGGGTATACTTACCTACCTACTTAGTTTTTGAAGTCGGTGCTAAATCAAAATTTGCAATTCATTTTGAGTATGGCTAGTGGCACCGACTTCAAAAACGAAGTAGGTAGGTAAGTATACCCAGATTTATTAGAAAATTTTTTTTTTTTTGCTTTTCAGTGGGTTGGTTTTTTGAAGGCGGTTCCCTTTTTTAAAAAAAGAAATAGAATTATTATGTGTTTTAAGTGGGATTTTTTTTATTATTTCTATAATTTTAACTTGACGAAGTAACAAACAGACATCCAAACTTTCACAGGCACACGACGTAAGCTTTACGGCCTTACGGGCCTGTTGCATTGTAACAAAAATGCATCCCCCCTCTTTCCGTGTTGCTCAATGCATTTCTTCCTTGAAGAAAGTGAATTGATATTTACATACTTATGCATTTATCAAGCGAATTGTGTAACGTCATCCAATAAAGGTTATTTGTTATTGAATACCTTTTACGGAATTACGAGTACGTCTGTAAATAATTTCTTGTATTTATTTATTGCGAATACCTCACAGCGGGTGTGAGCGGTGCATTTAATTTCGTTAACTCGACAATTGAAAATGTATAATTAACTTTTTGATACCAATTAGGTTTAACTTATTCCATTTTGTCGCTAGAAAACCTGTCAAATGTTGGGATCATTATTTTAAATAACATTAGGATGTTTCAAATTATTCATTGTATTAGAAGATTTACTTGAAATTAAACCACATTTTAACAAACTTTAAAAGCGAAAATTAGTGTTACCCTAACACTTGTCTATTAAGTACCTATATTAATTCAGAAATTATATAGAAAAAAAGATTTTTAATTGAGCCTAGAGACTTTCTTTACACAAACTGTAAAATTTTAGTTATACCGAGACGTGATATTTAAAGCATAATATCGCAATAAAGAATTTGAATTTGAAAGTAAGTATTTTTTAAAAATAAAATTAATGTTAAATATTAACGTACCTACTAATAATAATTTAAATCTTATGTTAATAAAACCAGTAAGTATTAACAAAACCAGATACACGTGGGTATTATCGAATAAACACTTCAAGTCGCAACCTCGGTGGCATTAAGTCAAAGTTATGATTATACGGAATAATAAAAAGAAAAGGCAATAATCAAATTAACACCTCCACCCGCCATCGAATACAAGTCTGTTCTCTTTTAAGACGGCGAAGAGTGTTTTGGGTTCAACTATTGGAGGGTTCCGTTTATGAAAAAATATAATAATAGTAATAAGAAAGGTGATTAAAGGTAATGCAATAGGGTCCGCATTTTGCGAAAAATTCCCTCTGTTTGCGGTCCAATAGCATAATAGCATCCTATGGCTGTTACAATGCTAATTGGCTCGAGGTTCTAATAATGCTACTTTACGGCAAAATACTGTGGTATTTCTTATCCGAGTGAACTGTGTAAGGAAAACCACCTTAGTAGCGAACTTGGTTTTGGGTGATAACAAAATATGGTACCTGGTAGAAAATTTTATATCTCAGGAAAACGCTTTTCAAGGTTAACCCACACGGTTGACGTTATGGGTAGGTAATAGCCGATAATGATGATTATAACGAACTAATATTTGCCAAATTTTTATTTGTTAGTTACTTTTTTATTTTTTGGGTATATTTTTTTTTGATTTAAGACTTTTGAAATATATACAAAATCTAAACTAAAATCTTAACTAATATACATAAAAAAGTATGTTAAGAAATAATTAAAAATGTAGTAAAAGAAGATTTAAACTAAGGCGTCAAAGTATTCTTCCGAATCGGTGTCAACTGGTAAAGTGCCCACACAAGTGCCCATAAGGCGTTGAATGCCTGACTAAAAAGGGGCTAGCCTTCTAGCTACGAGAGGCGTCGATCAAATTTCGTCGATTTGCGAAATTGCATAAATAATTAATTTCAACGAAGCAAAGTAAGCGAAGGAACCCTAAAAGTGTTAAGGTGGCGTACGAAAATTGAATTAATTAGGCCATCAACAGGTGGTTAAGATAAGTCGCTTACGACTCGGAGGCGGTCTTTAATAATTCCATTTCTGCTCTCGGCTGGAGAGTTTTAACAATTTTTGTTTTAAACTGTACGCTTACGAAGTTGGACAGCTGTGGACGCGGCATTTTATTTTGATAAAAATCAATGTTGTGAATCAAAAATATTATTTCAGTAAGGTACCTTGTTTTCTCTTTATTTATTTTTTGTATTTTTAACTTCAGATTTTTTTTCGCTTTTTCTAATTATGGTCTCTTCGAATTCGCTATAGTGCAGTCGCAGTTTTTGGACGCAACTTGTAAACACTTACAGTACGATTCACGAAAGATGACCACAAATGCCGGGTCTTTTCTTCATGTACACTCATGAAGAAAAGACTTAAGCCAAAATAATATTTTAATATTAGTTAAATAAGACCATATATATTAGTTAAAATAAATAAGACCATAATATTAGTTAGATAAGTCCAAAGAGACCTAAAATATGACTTCTGCGCATGGTCATCTTTCGTGAATGTGAATCGTACTGTACTTATTCATAATTTTTTTATTTCTTTTTTTTGTAACAAGATCGCTCTAACTATTGAGGCATCCCAATACTCTATCCTAAAACATTTATTTTTTGTCTCAAGTCTCTAACCTGTAGCCTTCATTATTTTAATGCACAATTAGAGATAAGTCTGTTTATAATTACCGCTAATGGGCGATATCGCGGCTGTCGCGGACAGGAGCAATTTCTTCTTTTCTACTTAGTCCATTCTTTCTTTAAATTAAATTAAATAAACATTGCTCAGTAAGTTACAGGTGTATTGTTCTTGTGTGTGGTTACTGACATCATGATCTCAGATGGATAAAGGATGGACCAAGGACTTCAAGAGGATTGTGCTGCTTTTAAAATGAAATCTTTGTTGTAACGCTATATTTGTGTGCCGCTTCGAAAATTACATCTTTGTTGTAATACTAATGTCTGCAAAAAGCTGTAAGTGTAATAACAAGAAATTACCAAGTTAAAGAATCAAGAAACAAAATTAAATTATCATCTAATTTTTGTTTGTTTGATTAAAAAGTTTATTCAACTGTAAACCACTAATCTCTTAAAAATAATTAGGTATGGTAAGTGAGTTTAAGGCCCCAATTCTATTTGTTGAGATATCTAATTGATGACCGGACTATGCAGTTGAGTCTGAACGAGTATTTTTAACTTGACAAAGCCTTCTCTCTAGTTAGAACTAGGTGAGACCTCGCGCGGCCAAAATCGAGATTTCGAGTAAGCTAATAAATTACATAATCTATACTTATAATAAATCTGTAACAGGTCAAATTCTGTACATTAAAGATATTTTGAAAATTTTTTTTCGAGGGCACTCTAAAATCGGTTCTGAACCCAAAACTGTATTTTTTTTCATTTTTGTCTGTCTGTCTGTCTGTCTGTCTTTCTGTATCACGGCCGCGCATCACGCCGAAACTACTGAATGAATACCAATGAAACTTGGTATGACTTGAGTTCATACTACGAGGAAGGACATAGGATACTTTTTATCCCGAAATTCAGCATGGTTTTTTTTTTTTTTTTTTTTTTTTTTAAATGTGTTCCTCGCATTAGCCTTGGACATAGCTCTCCAAGCCTGTTCTAGGTCGGAACTCAGATTTACAGTTCATCTGTTTGCTCTTTATTTAAGATACCTATCATCTTCCTAATTATATAAAAGTGACATATTATATGTTAAACCTAATACAATTACAATTAATGCTTAAAACTAGTTATAATATTAATACCTTTTTACTAAATTGGATAGCATATTTTTTTTTTTTATATATTATTTTTATTATTATTTATATTTTTTTTTTGTATCATGTATTCCTTTTTTTTTCTTTTTTTTTTTGTTTCTTTTTTCTGCTCTCTTTTTTTTTTTTTTTGATCTAATTACCAATATTATTCTAAGTCCTATTCTAAGTCTAACCTAACCTAAACTGTGTATTATTGTGGCAGTAAATTGATATTTATGAAAATATTTTAATATTGTTATTTGAACCTAACTTGTTTTATTCTCTTTTATTATAACTTTTGCTACCTTCTCACAGTACTTTATAAAAGTATTTCTTGTCTCATTACTTGTTATTAATTTATTTAGTGTATCAGATTCTATGACTTTCCCCATTTCCATTTCAGCTTCATATCTCTGTCTTCCAAATCTTGGGCATTCGGTTAGTAAATGTATAATTTCCTCTGCTATTTCTGGATCACATTTACATGACGGGCTATCCTTACATTTAAATCGATGGAGGTAGTATGAGAAGCCTCCATGCCCCGTGAGGATTTGAACAATCACCGGGCCCAACCTCATTTGTTTCAGGATTTTGAAAGCTTCTTTTACATCTGGGAAGAATATTTTTGTTGTTCCAGCCGTGGTCCCAGTAGTATACCTCATTTGCCATTTTTCCAGTGAGTCGTTTCTAATACTACGTTTGACATACGATACTGGGCATGCATCATAATCCGCCTTTGTCCTTTTGTACAGTGCAGCTTCCTTAGCAAGTTCGTCAGCTCTTTCATTTCCTTGAACTCCAACGTGTGCCTTAATCCAGAAGAACCTTACATCTTGGATTTGTTTTTGTATCTCTAATAGATTTTTCCTTATTGAAACCGCTAAAGGATGATAGGTCGTGTGTCTTTTTAATAAGTCAAGGGAGGATTTTGAATCACTAAAGATGTTTGCTTTCCTCATTTTTTTGTCTTTTATAAGACGCACAGCTCTATCTAGTGCATAAAGTTCTGCCTGGAAGACTGTACAATATGGCTCAAGTTTCAACTTTAAGGATTTTGTCTCCACACCGCCTTCCCACACTGAAATAGCAGCCCCTACCTTCCCCTTTATTTTACTCCCATCTGTAAAAATAAAAGCACCGTCAATTTGGTGTTTCTGTATTGTTTCCGGATCAAGGTTTTCTAGGCACGAGTAGTCAATGTTGATAATTTTAGCTGGGTGTTCCGCTTCCGTGAAACTAGCTCTATACTCCAGCTCTCGGTCATCAGGCAGACAGTCAAATGGTCGCCCTCTCTTAGCATCGTATAATTTTGCTTGCTCCTTGACTCTTAGGTCTAGGGGTATGAGGCCTGCTATTAATATTGCCGAGTGAAGTGAGACTGTTTTGTAAGCTTTGCAAATTTTTTGTGCGAATCCCCTTTGTATAGTATTGAGTTGTTTTTGTATTCCCACTCTTTCTGATGCATCAGCCCACACACTGGCAGCATAAAGTACTATTGGCTCTATGGCTGCGTCATAAATCATCCTCGTTATCTCCGGATTAAGCCCCCACGACACTTTAGCCGCTCTGATTAGCTGTTTGTAAATGTTAAGAGCTTTTGTTGAAATGTTTGCCACGTGTTTTTTATAGCTCAATTTTGCGTCAATAGTGACACCCAGGATCTTCATATCTTGAACGAGTGTTATGTGCTTTCCACCCATGATGAGTTGTGGTATGTCGTATTTGAGTTTCCTGGTTATCACCATTGCATTCGTTTTATGCGCTGCGAACTTAAGTTTATTAAGGATTCCCCAATTATTTATTATCTCCAGAGTATTGTTAGCCTTGGCTTGTATATCGTTGGTGTTATGACCGGAGAAAACGAGGACAACATCATCGGCAAATGCCTGGCAGCATACGTCGTTTTCGTCCATAATATCCAAAAGTGGGTCCAATAAAAGATTCCAAAATATCGGCCCTCCGATTGAACCCTGAACACATCCTTTTGACGTATCTTTTATATATGCCTCTCCTGCATATGTCACCTGTACCTTCCTGTTCTCTAAGTAGCTGTGTACTAGTTTCTGTAGATTACCAGGGCACATTTTTCTCTTTAATTGCAGCTTTATAGCCGGCCACCAAGCGCTGTCAAATGCTCCTTCGATATCTAGGGAAATTAATAGTGTAATTTCTTTCCTTCTTAATCTTTCCTTAATATGATTTGTTAGGTCATAAAGCGCATCCTCTGTACAGCGCTGGGGGACAAAACCATATTGACGTGGGTTTAATTTGGGGATTATGTGCCATTTTAGCCGTGTTACCATCATTTTTTCAAACGTTTTTCCGAGCATTGACAGAAGTCCGATGGGTCTATATGACTTAGGATGGTTGTAATCCGTTTTTCCTGGTTTCCGTAAGACTACAACGGTTGCCGTTTTCCAGGGGATCGGGAAATGACTGAGTTGTAAGCATTTATTGGTAATACCTAGAAATAGCATTGGATCGTTGTTTATGGCCGCTTGACATATATCCGCCGTAAAGCCATCTGAGCCCGGGGCTTTTCGCGGGCTAAAGCTATTTAAAGCATTTTGGAGCTCTGACAAGTTAAAGCAGGGGTCATCATTGCCATCATTTATTTGGCCTACCATTTCCCTTATTATTTTATGATCAGGGTTGTCGTCTTGGGGATTGTCGTCTGGAAAGAATGTTTCCGTTAAAAGTTTAACAGAGTCAACTGGGTTTAGCGTTTGTCCGTCCTTCATCATGGGTTTATCATCTGTTCTTTTCCCGGTTACTTTAATAACTCTATAAATACTGTCCCACATGCTTTCTCTGTCTTGTTTTGAGCAGAAGGATTTCCAGCTTTCAATTTGAGCCGTCCTTGCCCTTTCCTCATAATTCTCCTTTGCAGATAAGTACTCTGCCACCACATACGTACGTCGAGATTCACATGCATTACGGATTCGTCGTTTTTTCCGCATCATGTCACATTTAAGTATTTGAAGCTCGTCCGACCACCATGGCAGATTAAATTGGTCAATTACTTTGCGCAGTGGTATTGTTTTTTCGCACGTGTTCGTTATAATTTTTATATAAGTGTCAATTATATTCTCCAATTCTTCTTTACTGTTTATTCTCTCTATTGCCTGTTCTGTTATTGTTGCTTCGTGTAGTTGTCTTTTAAATTCATCCCCAAATAAAGTCCAGTTCGCTTTTTTAGTGTTATATTTTCTTGTGGAACTATTATTTTTATACGTCAGTGTATTTTTGTCTAGTTTGATATTAAATGTGATGGAGTTATGGTCAGAACTAGTGTAACTCTTGTCTACCCTCCAGTTATCCACCTTGTCCAAAATCTCTGTGCTACAAGTCGTAATATCTACTCTACTTGTAAATAGTTTGCCATCTCTTACAGTTTCGAATGTTGGTTCATCTCCGATATTTAGTACGTGCATCTCCAACTCGTTCAAGAAGGAGGCTAGGTCCGCACCTCGTTTGTTTTCCTTTTGGCTGCCCCACCATGTACTCCATGCGTTAACATCTCCCGCTATGATTAGGTTTCGAGTGTTTACTTTTTTAATAATCACTTCAATATGTTTCAGATACGGTTCTAGAGGTTCGTCCACTTCGAAATATACCGATATAAGGTGTATCTTCCGATTTTTAATTTTTATGGATACATACGCTATGTTTTCCGTTGTTAATGACGGGTCTTCATTCATTTCGATTCTAGCATTATGAACGATTATTGCGGCCTTCACTGGTTTAGTTCGTCCTTGACTCTTTTGCACTAGTCTGATACCACTGTATTGTTTAACAAAGCCGTCAGCACCTACATATGGCTCTTGAACAAGGGAAATGTCTGCCTTCCTGTCTACTGCTTCTTTAAGTAGTTCTTGTGTGGCTAACCTCTTTCTTTGTAAGTTTGCCTGTACTACAGATAGCTCTTTGAAGACTTTGGCTAGCAGTACGAGACACTTGATCGCGCTATGGCGTCCCATCGGTTCCGGATGGGGCATTCTCTGTCGAATGCACTGTGACCAGTATTTTCCAGCTTTGCAGTGTGACAGTTTCTGCAGCATGGTATATCGCCAATTTGCCACGTAGGGCAGTCAGTTCGCATGTGTTGCCCAGCGCAGTGGCTACACCTATCTACTGTCTCTTTGCACGTCTTCCGTCCGTGCCCAAAACCAAGGCACCTAGTGCATTGCACCAATGGTGATTGGTCGAACACTTGGCATCTCTGCAGGTCAATGTGTACTCGTTCAATCTTTGTGAGAGCCTGCCACACCTTCGGTGAGACTTGCAGTACTACATGGCATTCATGGGGGTTTCTTGCTTTACGACGATATTTAACTGTGGCTCTATATTCATTGTCATTGATATGCTTTAGAGCGTCAGTGTTCTGTGTCCTCAATGAGGTCTGTATGTCCTCATCGGTGTTGTAAGTAAGAACATTTTTGATTATTATTAGTGGATCTTTATTCTTTGCGTCATCAATTTTAAGGTTGTCGTCCGTTTTTAATTTCTCCTTTATATCATCCAATGAGTTTTTGGATGAGCAACTAATTACAACTTTTTTGTTTTTTGCTTTCCTTATTTGTTCCACCTTCACACCACTGACGCGTGCGTTAGCAGCTTCGCGTATCTTGTTTAGAACGTCCTCACTTGAGTCCTTTTCTATCTTAGATGAAATAATTATGGAATGTTTCGGCTGTTGGCTGAATACTTTTTCAGCTGGACGGGCTGCTATTTCAGCATACGAAACATTCTTTTTAGTCTCTTCAATAATCTCAGTCAATTTTTTGGTGGATTCATGTAGTTGTTTTGTAATCTCAGCTGCTTGTGGCAGCTGCTGTTGCTGATTGTTGGACATTTGATCGAGGACATCAAATACGATAATTTGTCGCAGTGATTTTACCTCTGTTAGGATTTCATTAACTGAAGGTCGCACGTCTAGGGATTTGACTCCTTCCGCCAATTCTACTAAGCGGCCTGCGTATTCTTGTTCTTTGGCCAATACTTGCTCCGTGGTATTTGCGCGTGCTTTCTCCAGTTGAATTTGAAGGGTTTGTCGAGATTCACTCAAACGCAGGATTATTTCGTACATTGCCGAAAGATTTTCTAAGAATTTCTCCTTGATGGCGGTTTCCATATTCTCGATTTGTTCTATTTGCTCCTTTGTCTCTTGATATAGTCGGTTTGCTGTGGCGGGAAGTGCAGCCAACGACTGTTGGGTCTGCTCACAGATCGAATGTCGACGGCTTGAATGACTGGTCATGGTAGTTTGCGTCTCACTATCGCTTGTGTCCGATTGACTGACATCATCCATAGTTTTTGTTAGAACTTTCTTCCTTAAAGTCACCGGTTTTTTACTAGTTGATCCACTATCAATAGCCCTTCTCGTCCTACCAGATGTACTGGACTGGGACATTTCCAATAGCTTATGGAGAAGAATGGGAGGAATTTAAGGAGGCGTAACTAGTGCGACTTCGATAGCAAGTTATACGTAGGTACTTGTGGAAGCTCTTGTTTCAGGGTCGCTTTTTATTTGTATTATTTAGTTTACCTACCAATAACAAGGCAAACAGGACTGTGGGTAGGTAGTCAGCGAGAATAGATAAGTATCTATAATGTTCTTAAAAATGCAAATTGTACTATGCTAAATAATCTATGTGACACTTTGCGTACCTATACCTTATTTGAACCAATAATACACAGCTTTTACCTTGTTTACAAATGCAAATAATGGTAGGTGGTAACTTGGCATGTAACACGAATGGCTGAGATAGCAAACTGTTTAATCAACAAGTAAGTTTTACATAGATTACAATTCCTCTTAAAATATTGTCTACATCAGTTATAATTACGTTACGGTAGTATAGTTATAGTCGCGATAGTTCCTGCGTTCGCGTTTGTATTTACCGCGCTGCGCGTTAGGATTTACCGCGCTGCGGGTACCTACACAGTTATGATGGTTTATGTACCAGTGCACAGCAATAAATAACAATGGATATTACTCCTGAATGCCTAATTCTTAGTATATTATACGAACTGAATAGAAAACGGTAATCAATAAAGTAACTATCGAACCAGTTATAAAACAGTATGTACTTATTTTAAATATATCTTAAGAAACTATTATTTTCTGTAAATTGAGACAGATCGCCGTAAGTACCTAACTATTAGCACAGTATTTCAAAACCAAATAACAGTAGCACAGTTTATCAATGTAGTCGGGGTGTATTTATATATACAGTTCTCGATGTACAACTCTCGTCAGGTCGTTATATAGGTTAGGTCTTCTTCCACTTCTAGTTTGGTCTTATCTTCTTATTTCTAGTCATTGTCCAAATACCCAGTCTATTTAAATTTGTTTTCACTAATTCAGCATGGTTCCCTTAGGAGAGGGGATAAAAGTTAACCTAATATATAAAATTCTCTCGATTTTCTTCGTAGCCAAACTCCTCCTAAACGGCTGGATCGATCGTTGTGAAACTTTCGTGGTGTGATCTCTGGGTCGGGGAGCGGGTTGTTATCTATATTTGATCTCCCAAAATGCTGAAGAACCCTGGCCCTGGCCGATTTAATTTTCCCATACAAAAACCAAGGGCGGTACCGGTGTATGGTGGAATCGAACGAATCGCACATCAAATGAAAGAGCGTAAAAAAATAATCGATCCGAGTCGAGGACTTATACGTGGAGACTTAGGATTATCGAGTATTTTCTAATTGAAAATAAAATTAATTAATTGATTTAATGGCGTTGCTATGTAAACATTTCATTGCTGTCACGTCAGCACCTCTGACAAGTTTGTTTCGAAATTTGTAGCCGGAGTATGATGTCCGACCTCTTTGGTCTATTTAATTTATTTGATATGCAAATAACATTATAATACCGATTGTTAGTTTGGGAGAAAATCTTCGAATTACGTCGATGCCAAGTATTTGTTCAAGAAAGGATTAACGCTGAAACAGAATGACAAAGAAGTAGGATCTGCTCCATCGTATACAATCGTTAAAAAATGGTCAGAAGAATTGATGACCCACGAGCTGGACGGCCATCAGCTTCGAGTACTGAGAATAACGTCGGAAATATTTGGGATTTCATACTCGGGGCCGTTGATCGAAAATCAGATTAATAGCTGAAATCATACAGGTATCCTATGAACGAACTTGAAATATAATTCATAATGAATTGGAGCTTCTGCGAGATGGGTACCAAGGCTTCTTTCAGCTGAACATAAATGCAACCGACTAACGATTTAGCGCAATTGTTTGGAGTTGTTTAAAGCCGATTCACCAAACTTCTTACAGATATTTGTTAGTACTGATGAAACTTGGTAAATCGCGGTTCGCGATTGGCAGGAGTTCGGGGGAGAAAGGTGTTGTATTTGGTAGAGGTTTGGTCCCTGATTACAACAATACTATTCGCATTACGAGGTAACGCAGTGTTTTCGAACTTTTCAAAAATCAATCTATATGGCGGTCAGTATAAATCGGGAAGTCTTTTATCTGTTAATTTATTTTATGACCACCCAGAAATAGGAGCCCCGCAGCCAAAAAAGGGTAAGGGAAAGACTGAAGGCTAAAAGAGTCTTAACCTCAAGATTTTAAAGCTCTGTCGACTGACCCTTAGGGGGGGTGAGGGGTAGATGGTGATGGATAAAGGGTTTTCCTAGCTCCTTTACTTCTTCTCCGAGCCTTAAAAAGGGTAAGGGAAAGACTGAAGACTTAGGATGTAGAGCGAGCGAAGCGAGCTCAGGACTTGGGGCACCTCGACTCGGATAACGGATAGGTGACGAAGAGGATGGCGGGGCCTGCAAGGCCCCACCATCCTTCTGAGTGGTTATTTTCTTTTATGACCACCCAGAAATAGACCGAGCCAAACAAAAAATTTCGAAATATTTTCAATGTACGGAACGTGACCCGTTACAGTTGTACCTATTAATATAGGTAGTAGAGCGGATATTATGAAAATATCTAATTGACCTTTTATAAGAGCCTGTACCCATTCAGTAAATCTGAGAATAGGTCGTGACTCGTGAGTTATTTTTCATACCCATATGATGTGAAAAAAAATAACAGGCAAAACGAAGTTTGCCGGGTCAGCTAGTATTACAATACGTGAGATCTCGTCCTAAAACTACACAAAGCTCATAGAGAGTCAAGATTCATTTTTCCATTTTCACAGATTTCTAAAATTAAAATAGGGGTGATTTTTACCGGTATTTTGTAAGTATGTGTCCACTGTCCATCCATATACTTCGTCAGTTCTTGACCAATTTACGACTCACGAAATTATACCAATGCAAACCAATAACATGAAACCTTTTCTTTTATGCAAAGACCACAAGATTCTAAATTATAAAATGCACAAAAAGTTTACAGATGACAACGTCGGGGGACCAGGAACCCAGCGGGCGGAGGAGTCAGGAGGCACACAGCGCCCCCTATCGTCATTTTCTCAATGCCATAAATTTCGCAAATGCGTGTCATAAATTTCGTCAACTCTCACTAATGTAGCGTTATGAGAAGAGCGAAATAAGGTAACAATCCGACCGTATTTTTGTGGTTTGTTAAATATCTTGCAATGGTGTTACTGTTTTCTTACTATTGCTTGATATATAACGCTATATGTATAACGAAGAAAGTTTATCAGAAGGGGTTTATAAATTTGTTCTGTACAATGGTACATTCCAATGGTCTTTGGTGCATCCCTCCTTGTGTCTTTGGGAGTTTACGAAATAACCCCGTCCGCAGTCATGCTTACTATACAATTACAACCGTATAATTACTAAATATGGTGATTAGTTTCGTAAGAAGCTTCAATCGCTTCTGGATTCCTAGTATGGGATTTGCCGTTCCAATCTAAAATGGTGTAGCAGCCCAGGAGTTAGAGGATAATTGAAAAGTAAAATCTTTATTTTTCACATCGGTAAGCCTAATTACCAGGCTCAAAAGTCAACAACTCTACCGTCAACTTTGGAGAACAGGTTTGTACCGAGAAGATCTCAGAGGCAAGAAACTTAAGGTACTAAGAAATCATAAGGTACTATTGAATTTTAACTTTAATATTTTATACATTTATTTGTCTTGATTATTATCTTATTTTATACGTGTACTAGCAAACGCCCGCGGCTTCGCTCACGTTAACTTCTAAGTTATGCTTTGCTGCCATAGTCAAATATCCATTTTCAAAGCAATCGGCCCAGTAACAAAAAAGTTCAAAATGGCGGCCACTTTTTTAAATTTTGACCACAAATTCCTTCTCTATGCTTGCTGCCATAGTCAAATATCGATTTTCAAAGCAATCGGCCCAGTAACAAAAAAGTTCAAAATGGCGGCCACTTTTTTTAAATTTTGACCACAAATTCCTTCTCTATGCTTGCTGCCATAGTCAAATATCGATTTTCAAAGCAATCGGCCCAGTAACAAAAAAGTTCAAAATGGCGGCCACTTTTTTAAATTTTGACCACAAATTCCTTCTCTATGCTTGCTGCCATAGTCAAATATCGATTTTCAAAGCAATCGGCCCAGTAACAAAAAAGTTTAAAATGGCGGCCACTTTTTTTAAATTTTGACCACAAATTCCTTCTCTTTGCTTGCTGCCATAGTCAAATATCGATTTTCAAAGCAATCGGCCCAGTAACAAAAAAGTTCAAAATGGCGGCCACTTTTTTAAATTTTGACCACAAATTCCTTCTTTATGCCTGCTGCCATAGTCAAATATCGATTTTCAAAGCAATCGGCCCAGTAACAAAAAAGTTCAAAATGGCGGCCACTTTTTTAAATTTTGACCACAAATTCCTTCTCTATGCTTGCTGCCATAGTCAAATATCGATTTTCAAAGCAATCGGCCCAGTAACAAAAAAGTTCAAAATGGCGGCCACTTTTTTAAATTTTGACCACAAATTCCTTCTCTATGCTTGCTGCCATAGTCAAATATCGATTTTCAAAGCAATCAGCCCAGTAACTAAAAAGTTCAAAATGGCGGCCACTTTTTTAAATATTGACCACAAATTCCTTCTCTATGCTTGCTGCCATAGTTAAATATCGATTTTCAAAGCAATCGGCCTAGTAACAAAAAAGTTCAAAATGGCGGCCTATTTTTTAAATTTTGACCACAAATTCCGTCTGTATGCTTGCTGCCATAGTCAAATATCGATTTTCAAAGCAATCGGCCCAGTAATAAAAAAGTTCAAAATGGCGGCCAAAAAATTCAAAATTTTTCCTCCTCAAAATTTGAATCTCGAAAATCCCTTTCTGAATACGAATTCATGATATACCTAATACCAACCTAGGTACCAAATTTCAGATCTCTACGACTTTTAATTTCGCTGGAATCCCTGGAACAACGCAAAAATTACACTTTTGTATGGGAAAATCCCTTAAAAGTAGGATTTTTATCCCTTCCAATTTGAATTTCTGGAATCCCCGTCTTAGTACGAATTCATGACCTAATATCAACCTAGGTACCAAATTTCAGATCTCTACGATTTGTAGTTTTCCGGGAATCCCTGGAACAACGAAATAAATTTCACTTTTGTATGGAGAAATCCCTAAAACCAACGGTTTTTACCCCTTAAAATTTGAATTTCTGGAATCCCCGTCTTAGTACGAATTCTTGACCTAATATCAACCTAGGTACCAAATTTCAGATCTCTACGACTTTTAGTTTTTCGGGAATCCCTGGAACAACGAAAAAAATTACACTTTTGTATGGAGAAATCCCTAAAACCAACGGTTTTTTCCCCTTAAAATTTGAATTTCTGGAATCCCCGTCTTAGTACGAATTCATGACCTAATATCTACTTAGTTACCAATTTTCAGATCCCTACGACTTGTAGCTTTTCGGGAATTCCTGGAACAACGAAAAATATTTCACTTTTGTATGGGGAAATCCAAAAAACCAACGGTTTTTACCCCTTACAATTTGAATTTCTGAAATCCCCGTCTTAGTACGAATTCATGACCTAATATCAACCTAGGTACCAAATTTCAGATCTCTACGACTTGTAGCTTTTCGGGAATTCCTGGAACAACGAAAAAAATTTTACTTTTGTATGGGGAAATCCAAAAAACCAACGGTTTTTACCCCTTACAATTTGAATTTCTGGAATCCCCGTCTTAGTACGAATTCATGACCTAATATCTACCTAGGTACCAAATTTCAGATCCCTACGACTTGTAGCTTTTCGGGAATTCCTGGAACAACGAAAAAAATTTCACTTTTGTATGGGGAAATCCAAAAAACCAACGGTTTTTACCCCTTACAATTTGAATTTCTGGAATCCCCGTCTTAGTACGAATTCATGACCTAATATCTACCTAGGTACCAAATTTCAGATCTCTACGACCTATAGTTTTGGCGGAATCCTTGGAACAACCAAAATCACCAAAATGCCTCATTCTTTTATATATATAGATTATTGTATTATTGTACTTTATGGGTCTATACCTGATTAAAGAAAATTTATTATATTATTATAGAGTTAGGTACCCGGCCTAGAGCTTTCTGATACAGTGTACCTATTAATTTATCGGACGGATATGTGTAAATGATCTAATTCTGGGTGGAGAACTGTGAAAAGGGGTTTTTGATTATGATAATAAAGTTGAAATTAAATCAGTGCCACACATTTTACATATTTTTCAATTAAATATGATAAAAGCCGTTGTATACGCTCCAAATGTTCAGTTAACGTTGTTTGATCAAATATTAACAAAGAATGCTTCCAAATTGGATACTGTAGATTGTAGAATCGAGCGAGACGTTTCAATGCGATATAAAGAGGGTCCTAACAGATATCCCTATACTACGGCGAGATTTAGTTAGGCTTGTTGTGTACTGCAAACGATACTATAACAGTCATGATTGTTTATTTATTGAATTATAAATTGGCTGTTATTCCACTTGCTAGTAACAGATGATGCGGCTGAAATTGTTATTATATTAGCATGACAGAGTTATTATAAGTATGAGCTTTATATGGGTTTTATCAGGTTTAATATCTATACATGTCTAATAATTTATAATGAATTAAGTGCATATACTACACAAATAAATATCCCCTTATACATTTACGTTCGTGACACAGAAATGTTCCTTGAAGGTTTATTTGAACGAACAAATAAAACTCATTCTCTGATCTGTGGTAATACCAACTATTTATGGCCTGCCACATAAATTGATACATCTGACTGCTGGAATCAAGATAATAGGGCTACGAATATTAATTGGAATATTGTGATTTGCAACAACTTTATATAACTTACTTGACAAAGTATAACGTAAAAACGCAGCATGTTTGAGTTTTCGTAAATTATAGAAAAATAATGTTTTCAAAAGTATTTGAAGCTAGCTAATCTGTACCACTAGCGCCGTGGATAGAAAGCAAACCTTTAAAAGTAGTTGAAGCCAACTACCCCACCAGCGAGGCGGAGAATAAGCAATCCTTTCTCTTCCGTAGTAAACCGTAAATGGGGCTATGGGATATGGGCATCCGAACAATTTACGTAATCCTTTTTCGTACAAGCAAACAGTAGCGCCATCTGTCAAAATTCTATAGGTGGCTACTGAGCGAACTACAGCGTGGTCTTACTGTTGGTATTATTGGCAGCGATAAATTTCGCGGCGACATTTTTTCACGCTGTCCGCCTTGGTCAGGTCTATTGGTGAAAGAAAGAAAGAAAAACATATTTATTTCACAACATTATGTGACACATAAAACAATGTACACACTAATGTACTAAAACGATGACTTGAAGCTTCCACCACCTGGGAAACAAAAACCAGATTATTACCCGAGTGACGGAACCCCCGACACCGCTTGTTATGTGTGGCACAACCCAGGAATTGGGCCCCAACTCAGCATGGTGCTGTGTACCCCATGTACACAGTGCAGATTTTTGGTGATAATTATATTTTATGTGTATCGCCTAGTACTAGCTTTGCATATCATATCTCTCAGTGTGCAACAGGCGCACGGAGAAAATGTTTTCCCCGTCCTTTGTTCGGAGAGTAAGATACAGTGGCGTTCACACACGGATGCATCCCTTTTTAATCCAGCGTGGATTTTTCTTTGGCAAAGGAATACGTTCTGGAAGGTTAAGGGGAAGTACCTTGTCTCTATGCAGAGACCGTTTCTGAATCTGTGTTTTTTTTTGTATGTCTGAGTCGAATGCTGTGATGGGTAACAACTTTGTAACGAACATTAACGATTTCAGGATCGTAAGATAGAATAGGAATATATGGTTAAATAAATTATAATTATTTCCTTAATTTACAAAATCTCTACAGTCTATATAATTTTGACAGTTCTAAAAATACTTATTTCTTTTTCAACCAAACCAATGCTCTAAAAACTAGAGAGGGAAAGAAAGAGAGGGAAATTACAAAAAAATAGTGCTATCCTTTTCTATGAAGCGCATTTTGAAAAGGATAGGACTATTTTTAGGCGTGTCAAGTTAGTTTAGTTTATGAGAGATTTTGTACGACAGAATTGGCATTAATGTGCAATGTGCATCTACTTTATTTTTAGATATTAATTTAATTAACTATTCGACTTGAAAATTAAAGCATCAAAATGAAAATGAGTTTAGATACACTCTGAAATGTTACTTAGGTGAGTAGGTACTCGCCCTGTTACTAACTTACGAAATACATTTTAAGAGCTTCTCCTTAAATCGTCTGAAAACAGTGAACGTGTTACGGAATGTTTTTATTTAAATGTTAATACATTCATTTAAAGAAAAACTATTCGTTTGTCTTTGAACCCTATAAAAGTTCTACGTGTAAATATGAAAAAAAAATATTTTAATAACTTTAAAGCACTCTTTTTTTTATTTTGAGTACTAACTCAGTACCTACGTATAAATCATAATTAATCTGACTCTATTAAATTAATTTAACTTATGTTCGAGGATGGGCAGAAATATATGGACTCCAGCAAAGAAAGAAAATATAACAATCTATCTTCTCTCTATCCTCTATCTATTATGTATACAGAACTTTATATATACATATCTTCCACTAGGTATATAAAATTCTCGTGTCACAGTGTTTGGAATTTTCTGAGTTGACTCAGGTCTGGTCTGGTGGAACTTTGGAAGACTTCGGCCCCATCTGGTTACCACCCTGTTTAAGAAAATCACCGCCAAGCGATAAAGTATTCCAGTGCAATGTTATAATTTTTCATACTTTGTAAGAAATCTTGTATTTGTTGTCTTGTATTTGTACCTATTTGTTGTTGTGAACAAGGACCTTTTTGAAAAGAGCAAGTGCTGAGTTTCTTGCCAGTTCTTCTCGGTGCAAACCTGCTTTCCAAACCTTTCGGTAGAGTTTTGACTTTTCATAAGAGCGTATTATTTAGGCCTATGTGAAAATAAATATTTTCATTTTCAGTGCAATGCTGTGGAGCAACCATCAGGGGTTATTAACCCCTGCCAAGTTATGAATTTACGATTACATCTGCGACGCCGACGCATCGTTATTTAATATGTGAGAATTCTATCAAGTACTTAAGTAAGTATCTACTAATATGTAGTATATAAAAAAGATACTAGGATTACATTATTTATTATAAATAAAATAAAAAACAAGAATAATTATGTTGCTATTACAAGTACCACTTCGAAAACAATAACTTAAGTGATAAATCGCAAAAGCTTGCACTTTTTTAATCGCATTCCTATTGGAACACTTCCACATAACAATTTTAATAACGCAATTCTAATAACCGCTTATTAAAGTTTAAAATAACTACAAGGTAAGCATCCTAAACGCACCTTACCGTCGGCGAGTTCAAAGAGACGTGGCCGACGGTCGCTTTGATGTCGCCCGCCGTCGGCAAGAGGCTTTGATGTTTATTGGGTGAATTTATCGGGTTTTTTCTAACCCAATTATTTTAGAAAATGGGCGAGAAAATTAATATTATTTTTAATAATAGATTTTGCATTAAATAAAAAAAACTCTAATTAACATAAGTATCTTGCATTTGAGACTTTAGGTCCATGGTCATCGGACACAAAAAATTTTGTGAATATGTTATCCAAAAAGTTGGTTCACGCGTCAGGTGACCAAAGAGCTGGCGCTTACTTAGCCCAACGGCTAAGCCTAGCTATACAGCGAGGCAATAGCGCCAGTGTTTTGGGCACTATGCCATTAAGCGAGCATTTGGACGGTGTGTACATTTTGTAAATATTTTTAGTCTTAATTTATTTGTAGACATAAATTACATAAGTATCTGTGATTTTGTTTGGTTAATTAATTTAATTATTTTTTTTCTATTTAATTATTTTTAAACTGATTTGTCTACTGATAAGAAAAATTAAGTATTTAATCGTATTAGTAGAAAAAGGTCATCTATAAGAATTTTATTCTTCTTAAAATAACTCACAAAGTTTTTGTTCCGGAGTTACTTAGCTTAAATAAATAATGAAGAAACACTAAATAATATGTGTTTGTAATGTCATTGATAAAACATCTCATTCCGATGATCTTTTATGGATCTAATTGCGAGAAATATGGCAACAGAAGGAGTGAAAGTATATTAACTTGCTAAGACGAAAGTCTCTGTAAATAACTAAGAAAAGTTTCTGAGAAATAAGAACCTATAAATTCTTTCAAGCTATTGTTACATTGAACCCCTTTAATGAACTAGATTCCGAGTACCAAGGCAACTGCAGTTCTGCGAAGAAAGTGAAAACTTGTACCATAACAAGGTCCTCTCGGAAAAAAGACAAGACAAGACAAGTTAGTTACCTACGTACAGTTGGTTTTTTAATAAACTTCTTGATGATGAAAAATGAAACTATACCAGCTATGACATTCTCGTAACGTTTTCACACACAAGTGATGTGAAACAAGAAAAAGAAAAAAAATTAACACTGAAAAATGAACCTTACGTATTTTGGGTTAGAGTGTAAGATTTTCTATGATGAAATACATTCATTTCATCATAGGAAATACAATGCTCGACTTTGATTCAAACCACAGATTCAATCACACTATTGTCGACCAACATGGCGTTTTGAAATACATTCAGTTTAACGCTCTATATCGATAGACGTTAAATTAATTTTTCAGTGTTCGCAAAGTATATTTTGATTTCAATATCGTCTGCTTACCTATATACGTAAATGCTATCACCTTATTAAACATTTCACATCACGAAATGTAGCCGACACGTTACACACGTTACGAGAATAGCCCCCCTGAACACATTACTGGTTCACAAGCACCAAGGTATAAGAACTGGTATGGCAGTAGGTAATATTTGAACATAAGCCAAGTAACACTTACAGGCCAACAGTAAGAGAAGGGATAGCTAGGTTGTCTACGCAACTCCAATGTGGGTTGAAATATTATTGCAAACCTTAAAGAAAACTGGAAGCATATATCTGTGACATAAGTAGGTATTGTTGCTAAAGAAAAGTATCTGAACAAGTGCCAACAGTCTTATTAGCTTCCAATAATAAACACCTCCGAAATCTTTTTTTCAACTTTGCTTCAAACTTTTCTTGATGCAATTAAGCATTGTTAAAATAAATAGTTTCCTTTTGGTAATAAAGTGTTATGTTTTCAAAATATTATTAAACAATAAAATGAATTGTACAAGATAGTAGGACGAATTGCAAACTCAAGCAAAGTTAAGAAGAAAGAATCCGAGAAAAAAGTAAAATAAGACAAGCTACTTATTTAATACTAGGAAATAATAAACTTGCTAGATCACTGAACCCTTTCATCGACCTAGTTCCGAGTACCAGGGCAACAGAACTGGGGTGAAAGTTAAGACTGGTCAAGGTGAAGGCGACGAGCATTAACGTCTCCTCTAAGAACAACTCGGCGTCTTAAGATTTCACCACCGTCTTCGCAGTCTTGATACTTTAATTATTTAATATTACTTTAAAAATATTAGGCAGACGTTAGGTAAAAATTAATCTCAGTGATATTCCCAATAGATATTTAGAAAAATATCTAAACGATGCGGCTACGGCGGTCAATCTCTATAGGGGTTTTCCATCTATCCGGGAGATATTATATTGCCAGAAGTGTTTGCGTTAACACTGTGGTGCATACTCTATCCTCACTTTTTTATCTGTTAAGACGTCAACTCCGACATGAATAGAGAGAAATCAGGCGTAGAAGTGTGACAGCTAGGTTCAAAATATGAAGACCGAATGGCGTAGCGCTAGCGAACCTGCCGTCTGCGTCAGAAGTCGTGGGTTCGATTCCCACAACTGAAAATGTTTGTGTGATGATCATGAATGTTATCAAGTGAATGGGTGTTTTTCTATATATTATAATGTATCGATGTATATTTATCATCTCTATGTTAAATATTATTATGTATGTTATCATAACACAAGCTTTCATATGGCTTTGTATCTTTTATTACATATATCGCATTACATGATTTTCAATATTAAATTAGTTTTTAAAGATGCAACGAGGCAGTCCAATCAAAAGCAGAGGCCAAGCTACTAAAAGCGGATAGTATTCCTTTTACCGTATTGTTCTAAAAATGGGACAAAAACGAAAGAATACGGATAGAGTACAAAAGCATCAAGCGGCGTCAGTCGCAGTACTCAAAGTTGGCTAAGTAATAAGATAATGAAGAACAGCGGGGTCGGGATACGAATTAAAAGCGGGCGCAAAGTGCGTTACAACCGCTGGACTTCATGTCAAAAATCGCTGTTTGAAATTCCTTTCAGTGAAATTCAGGCAATGTTGTGAATACTGCTTATACGTGTCATACGAGAAACAAGGAAAGGAGGGAGGGTAAGAATAAAGTAAGGAAGGCAGCTATCTTTCCTCCTTATAATACTATGTGACCATTCATTACATTATCTTAATTTATTAATATTACACAATTTCAGGTAATGGTGCCAATTATGTTGTTCAAAATCGCTTACTTAAACTAATTTGACGCGTTTAAAAATAAGGCTATCCTTTTCCATGGGAAGCATTTTGAAAAGGATAGCACTAGTTTTAGAAGCGTGAAATTAGTTTCGTTAGAGATAATGCACAACAGAATTGGCACCAATGTCATACTTAGAAACTAAACTAACTACTAAGAAAGTCCGTAAATAAGAGTTGGCCAATTTTCTTAGCTACAAACTTAAGTGGCCTTGCCAATGAAACGCGCACTTCATTCCTTGTTTATTTAATGAGTGGATCTGAAAGACGACCTCGTTATGACGTCACTACTTCCTCCGCGGGAGTGGGACAGGCTATCGCCCGATTTAATTTAACGCGGTTAAGAGCGAGATAGAGCTACAAATATCAGCTGATGCTCAATGAATGAGTTTTCTTAAGGAGCCGGGCTCTCGATGACATCACAAGTTTGCATACTAACAGACTAATAAAATAAGCATCGTGTCAACTGTCTGGTTTGCTTATAAGAAAATGTTTCACAAGGTGATAAAATAAAATAGTCCGAATAGTTTAAATTTTGGATGACATTCTGGTGCTATGCTGTGTAGCACGTACCTAGCAACTTATAGGGGCTATAAATACCGTTTTCATTCCATCTTCGGATATAAATTGTATGTAATTGTCACTTGCTGTTAGGTTAAATTCTAGATAAGTACAAATTTTAATTGAAAAAAAAAAAATTATGTGCATTAAATTTAATATGATTCAAATTAGAAATTGAAGTAAATGGATGCAAACTGGATGGCTTATTATGACAAAAGTGGATTCCAACTAAGCATCAGAAACTTAACTGTGTGTAGGAAATAAACATAAATATACATCCCATATAATATTATTGTATGTCTATCTACGCAAAGAAATACATATTTGCTTAATATTCGAAATATTAAACAAATATGTATTTCTTTGCGTAGACAGCTTTTTTACGAGCTGTTTTTTTATACGAGCAGTTTAATGGATTTTCCTTATAAATTATAATATAATAAATAAAATAAATTAATCGTACCTTAATACTTAGCGCATTAGGCAGTAATGAAAGTAAGTGATTAATTTAGTGAAATAAAAAAAAAGATAATGTTTCGGAAGTCAAAATAAAATCCACTTTTTAAAATAATAATTAATATCACCGTCATAAAAGGCAAAACGGAATAAGAACGTAGAACCAGAGTATGACTGATTATATTATAATAACACAAAGCAGTTATTGAATAATAAATAATAATGGTACATACACACACACTCTGTTTTTAATTTTCTTGTAAATTTATGTTGATTTCGTTACCAAAGTAAACCCATTTCAGGATTTCTTTTTTAACATTCGCGATGCTGGGCGCGCTATCTATAGACAGATCCTGAAAAGATTATTATGTTATGAGTAAATGTTTATTTCATACACACTTCACTGGCTCTATGACCAAAATGACACAAAATGTATAGGTACCTATTACAAGTAGGTACCTACATAGTTACGAAATTGAGAAGTAAGTAAGTATTATTAAAGAGAAAGTTCCTAGTAAACATGGAAAGAAAGCATATGCATAATAATCTCACGAGATATAAATATCTTTTTTAGGTTATATCTATATTCTATTGCTGAGACTTCACCGTCTGTCCGTCCATCCGTCTGTCTGTCACCAGGCTGTATCTCTGGAATCGTGATTACAGGCTTGAAATTTTCACAAATGATGTATTTCTGTTGTCGCTATGACAACAAAAACTAAAAAATATAATAAAGTAGATATTAAAGGAGGCTTCCATACGACAAACGTAATATTTTTTGCTCGTTTTGTATTGGTAAATTGTTATTTTTATAGAGGTATCGCCAAATCCAATCGCACTACGGATGCGCGCTGAGCGTTTTTCATTACGCTACGATCACATTAGGCGGACAGACGGCAGGATTATTGGATCCGACGGACGAACACATCTATCCTGTTTTTTTTTTTAGTTCCGTACCCAAAGTGTAAAAACGGTAACCTATTACTAAGACTTCGCTGTCCGTCCGTCTGTCACCAGGCTGTATCTCTGGAATCGTGATTTTTACAAATAATGTATTTCTGTTGTCGCTATGACAACAAATACTAAAAATTAGAATAAGGTAAATTATTAAAGGGGGCTCCCATGCAACAAACGTGATATTTTTTGCTCGTTTTGTATTGGTTAAATTGTTATTTTTTATAGAGGTAACGCCAAATCCAATCGCACTACGGATGCGCGCTGAGCGTTTTTCATTACGCTACGATCACATTAGGCGGACAGACGGCAGCATTATTGGATCCGACGGACGAAGACTTCGATCCGGTGCCTTTTTTAGTTCCGTACCCAAAGTGTACAAACGGTACCCTGTTACTATGACTTCGCTGTCCGTCCTGTCACCAGGCTGTATCTCTGGAATCGTGCAGGCTTGAAATTTTCACAGATGATGTATTTCTGTTGCCGCCATAACAACAAATACTAAAAAATAGAATAAAATAAGTAGTAAGTATTTTGGGCTCCCATAAAACAAACATTATGTTTTTTGCTCATTTTGTATTGATAAAATTGTTATTTTTATAGAGGTAACGCCAAATCCAATCGCACTACGGATGCGCGCTGAGCGTTTTTCATTACGCTACGATCACATTAGGCGGACAGACGGCAGGATTATTGGATCCGACGGACGAAGACTTCGATCCGGTGCCTTTTTTACTTTATTTTCCCTTTTTGCTCCCTTTTCCCCGCCAGCCACCGTCTGGAAAGGCTTTTCCTCTTATTTATTGCTTATATACGAAGCCGGAATTGGATATTTGTTAAAGGTTCAACTGTTGCCCGCCGTGCCGCGTACGCCAATGAGAAATTATTACGTTTCTGTATCGAATAAGTCTGCGTTCTAATTTGAAACGCGGAGACCCTCTGAAGTGGTCGTCAAGTATCACATCTTTATATGAGAAGCAATAAGTAAATTGTTCATATAGACTACTGTATAGTGTATATGCCAACGACACCATCCCCTTAGACACGGGAGACTTGTTTTTTGTCAGATTCTCTATTTCGAAGGTAAGGAAAATTTCCTTCCGTTTTGACAGTAACAAGGTGAAGCACACTTTGAAATGAAAACATTTAATAAACACTTTTTTAAAAGCCAGTTAGTTACTAAGTATCTGAACATATTCTACCATTGCATATATCGTGTTGAAACTTAAAACTACAACTCACTGCTAGTTGCCAAGTAAGCAGTACACCTAATAGACATGATAGTTCTAATCTAGGTGCCTTCAAGAGAAGAGTGAATAGGCATTTTCTAGGCAAGCGCGCTCCATCCTAGACCTCATCATTGCTTTCCATCAGGCATGATTGTCGTCAAGCGCAAGCCTATCCACAATAAAAAAAAAAAAAAAAAAAGTTATCAGTTAGCCCTTGTTTTCGAACATACACTTACAGTACTTCTCAATACTCCATCTATCCATAGTTTTGCCCTAGTCACATTGATATCTTAGTATGACAAATCGTATATACATCGATAGCAACAGCTATAAGAATATACTAAGACTAGCTTTTGCGCGCGGCTTCGCCCGCGTTAATTTCGATTTTTCACAAACCCAGAGGTACAGATTTTTCAAAAACCTAAATTTCCTTATCAACCTTAGCCTTTATACTTACTTTCTAGAAAGTAGCTTATGTGGTAATTATAGGATATCGTCTATCTCCATTCAAAATTTCAGCCAATCATTCCGGGACAAAAAGTAGCCTTTGTATTAATCCAAGTAACAATCTTTCACCACTTAAATTTTCAGCCAAATCGGTTCAGTAGTTATGGCGTGGAGGAGTAGTACTTCCCTCGCGTGAACTTCGTTTTTTACAAATTTTGCGGTAAACACGGATTTTCCAAAATAAAAGATAAGCTGTATAATAATCCAGGATATCGTCTATCTTCTCTCCATATTATTAAATCATTTCTGTAGTTACAGCATAAAGGTATTTCTACCGCGAAAATTACGGTTTTTCACATATTTCTCGTAATCTATGGATATATCCGGGATAAAAGTAGCATATGTATTAATGCACGATGTAATCTATCTCCATTCCAAATTTCAGCCAAGTCGGTTCAGTAATCGCAGCATAAAGGATTTTCTCCAGCGTGGAAATTGATTTTTCAAAAATCCCGTTAAACCATGGATTTTTCCGGGATGAAAAGTAACCTTAGTTCTAAATCATTACATAATTTATCTCTGATCTAAATTTTTGTCAAATCGCTACAGTAGTTACGGCGTAAAAGAGTTTTTCTCCCGCGTGAATTTTGGTTTTTCACACATCTCGCGGAAACCATTGATTTTTTCAGGATAAAAAGTAGTCTATTCATTAATCCAGAATATAATTTAACTCTTGTTCAAATTTCAGCCAGTTCCGATCAGTAACTGCGGCGTGAAGGAGCATTTCTTCGTAATATCTTTGGACCCCCGTTTCACCCCCCTAGGAGGTAGTCTCGTTAGTAGGGGTGGAATTAAAAATCGAGGAACTTTGTTATTTTTATCCAAAAGCCTACTTACCGATTTTAATGAACATAACTTGAAAATTGACGGATTCCCATATATGTAAAATAAAATTCCTTATTTAACACCCTTAGCGGTAGAATTTCATAAAATGATTTCTTAGTACACATCTAGGGTGTTAAGAGAATATTCCCTGAAAATTTCATGTTTCTACGTTCAACCGTTTGGGCAGTAGCTTGTCCAAAAGCCAGCCAGCCGGGACCAAGCGTTTTCTAGTTTCAACCCCCTTTTAAGAGAGTTAGGGGTGAAATTTCCAAAATCCCTCGGACACCAATTCCCTTATTTTTATTCAGAAGTCTATATACCAATTTTCATGAATCTAACTTGAAAAATGAAGTACTTTCATACAAATCTAAATCCCTTATTTAACCCCCTTAGGGGCAGAATTTCAAAAAATCCTTTCTTAGCGAGCGGTTTGGGTTCACAAAGAATCTTCCCTGAAATTTTCAAGTCACTACGTTCAGTCGTTTGGGCTGTAGCTTGTCTGTCAGTCAGTCACTCAGGACAAAGCCTTATATAGTTATAGATGACCGAATCTTGCCAAGCAGAAGGGGTTTTCCAACCAGACAATCGTAATCCTAATAGGAAACAAATTTGGCACCCCATTGACTGAAATTGCTACAAGCTAGAACTCGACAAACTAGTATCTATTTGACTGCAATACCATACTGTAAGTGACGATGCAGCCGAAAAAGTTATCTTGGTAAATGACCCCCCGGGTTGCTACACAGCATCACACTGGAACCTTAGACGGAAGCCCCTACATTCCTAAGTCCGGTATAGGATATAATATAACGTCTAAAGATGAAAAGGTGTGTGTCTACCTATGCGTACAAACATGCCTTGTATAATAATAATTAGTCATATGTAAAAATTTAATTGCACGCCACCAAAAACCAGCCTCGCTGACCCCGGCTTTTATACGCTTGGTTTGTGTTTATATAAAAAAAATTAAATATGTCTGCTCATCCAAGCCCGCGTTAACACTAATTACGTGTGTCGTACTTCAAACCTAGACTCATTTACGAATCCACAGACAGACATTATAAGAGCTTGTCTCATTAGTGGTAGTGCCGGGAAAGGGTGGAAAAATGGGGAAAAAACCTCCACACGCCTGTCAAGTGAGATTTCCGCCGAGGCAACCCTAATTAAAAGATTTTCGGTCGCAAAAATATATAATAGGCGCCTATTCGTTTTCTATTTCAATATGAAATACTTTTGCGAAGCGTGGTTATGTTTTTAATTGGTAATTAATTAATTATCAACGAAATTAATAAAATGAAGTTTTAATGTGGCTGGCTAATGTTTATTCTTTCAACGTCATAGGTAGGTACCGATTGAACCAATTAGCCTATTTTTTTTAATGCAGATATTAGATAATGTACCTCCAGGCCACAGATATATTATGAAAAAGACTAATCTTGGTGAAAATTATTATTAGTTATCAGCATCTTCTATATATTTTCCGAGTAATAAAATAAGCCTATTAGCCTGATTCAATAATTAATTTAATATTTAGGTAATTAATTTATTTAGCTAAATAGGCTAGTACTTATAGGGTTTCTTTTGTAAAGTTTATTCTTTTGAACTTGTTTTGACACGCTGCCGCGTGTCTAGATATTTTAATTTCAACTAAGTAAGTATTTCGTCTTTATATTATATACACACAACAAAGGTATTCTCACAGATAACTGAGTTACAAGAATTTTCTTATAAGAAAATATTTAAAACAGATGCAAACTTGTAAAATTACTAAGTAAGAGAAAACAGTGGTGTAACATAAAACTTTACAATAGGAAAGACTAATTTAAATATTGAATGGATGCAGGCGTTATTTTGCGGAAATCCATAATTAGCAGGACAGATTAATTTGTTTTGCTATAATCCTTTTCTTGAAAAGATTCTGTATGGTACAATATGCAGGAACACTGCCCACATGAAACACCACACACAATTTTCCAACACTTTCTTCGACGCACGTTTCGTCCCGAACCGGGACATCCTCAGGAGATGTTGACTTCACAATGCGAAATCGTAGAGTCATCGTAGAGATTAATCTGTCCTGCTAAGACTAATTTGTTTTCCTATAATCCGCTTCTTGAAAAGATTCTGTACATGGTACAATATGCAGGAACACTGCCCACATGAAACACCACACACAATTTTGCAACACTTTCTTCGCTCGCGCACGTTTCGTCCCGACACTGGGACATCCATAGGAGATGTTGACTTCACAATGCGAAATCGTAGTGTCAATTAAGTAAGTGTCGTAAGTGTCAATCGTGAAACGTACCTCAAAGAAAGTGTTGGAAAATTATTGTGTGTGGTAGTTTCATGTGGGCATGTGTTCCTGCATATTGTACCATACAGAATCTTTTCAAGAAGCGGATTATAGCAAAACAAATTAGTCTTTCCTACTAATTATGGATTTCCGCAAAATAACGCCTGCTTCCATTCAATATTTAAAACTTTACAATATTATAAGCCCTTTTGACACGGACTTGTTTTCTTCGGAAAATCCCGGGCGATAAAATTAATTATTAAAAAATACTTGCTCCTATGAAACCTGTCCTAGGTATACTTAGTATGCAGTATGCACAACACATGTAACAGATTTAATTGAAAATAACTATAGTTAGATTTGGTTGTATTAGAATTTAAGAGTATGAAATAAGAATTTTATTCATTTTATTAATTATTTTTCTAACCAATTGGAAATCATTTATTCATACCACGGATCCTATAAAAATTCTAGTCTTATTTTTCATATTTATAAAAATAAAATATCTAATGGGTATTCTGTACTATTATTACCTACTTTTGTTCCTCATAAAACTCAAATATTATTCAAAAGTCAAACACGAACCAGCAATCAGTGCCTATCAAACAACGGTGTGTCAAAATATTCTATTTCTTTAGCAACTTTCGTATAGGCTTGCAGCTAATTTAAAAACTCACGAAACACATTACACGCAAAGGGAATTTCCCCAAAACTTATCTGCGGAAAGCCACCGTACAATCCATCATCATTATGCCAAAACTCTCTTGCCGAAATTCAATAAAAAAACTTTCTCGTACACCCCCATCTAGCGGTGGCGCCGCGAACCTCGTCGGATCACCCCCACTCGCCGGGGGTGGCAGCCACCCCACGTCGTATCCCTTTTTTCTTCCCTCCACACCCTTATCCATACCTGAGCTTTCTTTATCCGGAGTCTGAACTTTTACTTTACGCCCGTCTCTTTCCCCCCGCTGTTTATCAATGATCGGATTATGACAGCCGTCATCCGTCCCGCTCTATCGCAAAGGAAAAAATCTGTTTATAAAAATGAGAGTGTAGACGTGTTTGGGGTACGGCTCCATTGGACGTATTGTGGGGTAATGTTTCATATGCGGAGGGGTGTTTTTTTATACACGCGTTCGGATTGAAAAAAAAAACGCACCCTAACAGAAGCCGAACTTTCTTTTAGGTACCTACAGATATGTTCGTTTCGTTTCCAATTTCGATAACAAAGCTTATATTTTTTTCGCGTCCCCGCATTTTCTTTTGTTCGCCTCTCTCGAAATAATTGTGAAGGCTCGAGGCCTATTTTATTTTGGGTTTTTCATAATTTTCTCAAAGGCGGATTCACCCTGTATCTTTGACCGCTTTGGATTAATAATTTTCTTGTGTGATCTGAGATGCTCACTTGGTTCGTTGGATTTAATAAGGGGTCGTTTTGTCATTATGCAAAAACCAGCCAAGAGTGAGTCACATTCGGGCACCTAGGGTTCCGTAGCACTGCATGTGTTTTCGTAGGTGCAAATTTATTCTGTGGAAATTTTAAGTGCATACCTAGCTATTCCAAACCAACAAATAAGTTGCAATACATTTTCAAAAGATTTTCGTAGTTATCCTTTGGGTAGGGGACCCTAAAAAGTTCGTTCTTTGAAAATGTTAGTGTTGAAGATGGCAAAAAGAAAAAATATTTTCGGTGTAAAAAAAAGTACTATCGAAAACTACATCATCTAAATAGCGATTGAAGCTTCATTGGCAAATTCTAGTTTGTAGAAAGAAACCTTGTTTTTCTACCTTAAGTTAAAAATTGTTACTAAAGGATAGAGTTGAAAAATAATTTTCCAACTTTTTGTTTCACTCAGATACTATTTATAAGAACTTGAAGAGTAAGTTTTTTAAAAAGTAAGTAACTTCACTTATTAAGGAATACTATAGAACGGCAACACGCCGTGGAACGTCCTTCCAGCGTCTGTGTTCCCAGCCAAGCACAACCTGGGTGTCTTTAAGAGAACAGTGCATAGGTATTTTCTAGGCAAGCGCGCTCTATCATAGACCTCATCATAGCTTTCTATCAGGCATGATTGTTGTCAAACGCAAGCCTATCTCCCAATAGAAAAAATTGAAATCTCTTCGTCCCATAGGTATTCCATTTCCTCAAGTCGAGAGGAAATAGGCTATATTTTTTTAAACTTCTATTTATTACACGTGCAAGAGACCATAGACCTAGGAGACGTGACTGGAAACTTTTATAAATTTCAATGTGAATTTATGGAGAAAATGTTTGAAAGGAAGAGAAGAAAGGACGTCCACAAGGATGACGTTTTGTTGCGAGGTGCGGAACCCTAAAAATGATAAAATATTTTTATTTTCCTTTTGGGTCGTTTGCAAAATTATCAAATGAATTTTCGAATGAAGGTATCTGCCGTACCTACCTACTTTAATTTTGATTCACAACATATTAGCAAATGTTATAGATAGATATATATTCTTACTTACCTGTTAATAATAATTATTATTATTTATACCTACCTACTAAGTGCCTCTACTCCCGAACTATGATGTATGTAGGTATTTATTCCTTTCTCTAGGTGAAATCTGTGTCTTTTATAAAATATTTTCTGTAGGTAGATACTTCATATTTACAAATGTCTATCAGAATTGTTTTGATAATAATAGTTAGAATATTTGTTACTCCTTCGCGCCATTACTAGGCACTTGACTACTAATCCGATTAAATTGAAATCTGGAATCGAAACCACTAATCAAACCCAGGATTACAATTATAGGCTACTGCCTGTTATTACAGAAAAATTAACGGTTTCCGCGGCTTTGCTTGCGTGACTTCCATTTAAGCACCTAGGGGTTGAAATTTGAAAATCCTTTCTCATCGTATGACTACGTCAAAATCTACTATCTATAATAATTACCTATGCCTTAATCCGAATCGTTTAATGGAGTCTGTCAGCCAGTCAGTCAGTCAGTCATCTTCACTCATCTACAGATTATTATTTATGAATACCGACGAAAGGTCGAAAACTCTTTAAAATACATAACATCAAAATAAATAATTAAGTACTTGTTTGAAATAAAACACAAAAGAATTTTTATTTATCTTTAGTAGGTACAAAACTCAATAACCCCAATCGTACCAACAATAGATCCACTAATCTGTAAATAATAGATCGATAAAAGCCACTTGACTCGATCGAGCCGCCCCTAACTAGGAGTATTCTATTGATTCACAATCGACTTCGATTTATAGAATGGGGCACAATAGTACCATTGTGGTACACAATGCGAATTGAGTTGCAATATTATGATGTGTACTTGTCGAAACCAATCGGTTATGTCGTTAGGGATTGTTTGTTATTTAAATAGGTATTTATTAAATAACTAGGTTCAGCCCACGGATTCGCTGCGTGAATTTCGTACCAGGTTTTACGACTAATTTGACTACACTGTAGTTGGGGAAATCGTATATTACATTGTATTACATTGTAAAGTCCTATAGAATGCACTAAATATTATGGGCGGGAAAATCAATTTACATCGCAGCGTAGAGATTATGCGTATTGTTTTTGACAACTTCACTTCACTCTCACTCCACTTTACCACAGACTTCACGTAGGCGTGACATAGTAAGCATAAGCGGAGGAGGGGGAGGGTGAGAGGGGTAGGTTCACGTGTTGTCTGCGTAAAGACGCGAATGCCGCGAATTATTTTAAACGTTTCACTTCACGAAATGAAGCCAACGCGTTACGTGAATCGCTAGGCAGGAGAACATTATCTGCTTTCCGAACCTGGCGGTAGAGTTTTGACTTTTCATAAGAGCCTAATTGGGCCTATGTGAAAATAAAGATTTTTCATTTTCATTTTCATTTTTCATTTTCATTTATCCTCGTCTCGTGAGTATCAAAAGGGTTTTTAGAAATCTCTAGAAGGATCTAGCAGGTGAAATCAAAGTTAGTAATTGAAATTATTACAACTGTTAAATATTTAATAAGTTGTAGTTTTTGTAGCCACTTTCTTGCATAAGTTATATCACGTCTCTCAACACTTTATATTATGTGTGGGTCCTCCTTTAAAAAAGAGGACTTGGGCTACCTATAACCCACCACATAAACCAAGTGGGGGCTAAGAGCTTTGCAGGTTTTCTCACACTATTTTCCTTCATCTTTAAGCAAGTCAATTGACGTTGTACAAGAGCCATGTACTATGTGAAATAAAGATATTTTGATTTTGATTTGCAAAAAATATTTCCCAAACCCCAGAACCCCTAATGAGAGATCTGAACCCATCAAAATGCAACATTAAAATCTATGAAATAAGTCAGTTTTCAACAGTATAACCCTGAAGCTTTTAAATTATTACAACCCTGTAGCAATTATGGCCCATCATTGCTCTTTTGCAAGCTAAGTATAAAACGCTGCATAATTCCATTTACAAATTAACAAGTTGAATTCCGGTAATTACAAAAAATAATCACGCGAATAAAATTCATCCACATTGCATACGCCATAATCTAAAATCAATTAGAGACGTGAGAAGACGTATCGGTCGCACGAAACATTCACGCAAAAACGATGCAAACCACATTTGCATACTGGCACGAACATTCAAAGTAACAGCAAATATGCAAAAATATTTTAACGAACCGAGTTTTATTAAGAAATAGTTTACAGAAAAAAAGGAACTTCTTAAATTTCACTTCCTTATAAATATTTATTCTTTTAAATAATATGCAAAATACCGTAATTATAGGGCGCGTTGAGAAATGGGTTAACTGTTTTGCATACGACTCGCAACTCCGATACAACGTATCGCTCTTGGAATCCATTTTGTAAAGTCGCCTTAATTTTGAGGTGAGTGAGTCGAGAATCCAAATTTCAAACTTCGAACATGCGTTCGGGATGGTCGCGGGTTTTTTTTTAAATTTGCAAATTTCACACCTTGAGCAAGGGCTGCGACAGGTTTTTCAAGACGATTGCTTTTTAAAAATAAAGAGTTGTCGCCGTGTGACGTTTTTTTTGTGGGCTAATAATTTAGCGCAATTTATGCACGTTGTTGGTTAGACAATTAGCGAGCAGATGTCGTGGAAGTTTAGTTAGCTAGATGTGTGGGAAACGGGGTCGCTTCGGTCATTGTAATTTAATAATTTTTCTAATACGTTTAAAGAGTAAGTGATAAATATTTATTTCTGGATTGTGTGTGTTTTTGGATTGATTGCCTGTTACTCCCAGTTTGTAGGACCGACGATCGAGTCGCAAATACTGACTGACTGACTGACTGACTGATAGGAGCCTGAGGATAACCCGCTTTTAAGTTGTCAATCAATATTGGAGCAAAACGAAAGGAGGCCGGCAGAATCCCATACATGTCTGGGCCAAAAACGTTACAGCAATGATTCTTGTGTTATTAAATAGGCAAAGAACTTACATTTACGTAACAAGAAGATTTTTTTACAATTCTATGGGAATCAGGAGGAAAAAAATATTTTGATAGACTTAGGTTAGGATGAAAATAATGTACTCTAAGAACCATTACTAAGACGAAAATGTCTACATTGGCTTTCTCCACGGATTTGTTTATCTGTGGAGACACATACGTCATATGTATAATGATGTTAAGAGTTGATACTGCAGTCAAGTAGGTACTAACTGGTTACCTAACTGGTTAGTAGCGATACCACAATTAACACAATTCATCGTCCTATCGTTGAGCGAAATCGGTGTCCAAGAAAACAAGCAGAGGTCGTTTGCAACAGAAAAGGTAATCGAAGTTCAAAAACTAAAGCCAAAGTCCTTAAACATAGAGTAAAAATCATGAAAACACATCCGTAAGCGCACGAGTACGAAAACGAATCTGTGTTGGTCTGTGAACGAATGACGTATGAATTATGAAACGTGAATGACAATTGAGAAATGACAATGACAACTGACAGTTATTTTTTAAAGATCGAAATCCATAGACACTACGCAAAATCTATAATTCATAAAATATCGCCGTTGTTGTCTAAAATCATTATTAATCTGTGCTATTTATATTACCTACAAATAATATTTTTATGAAATTCCTATGAACATTATATCACATTAATCGCAAAAAACGCTGAATTATTTATTATTTTCATTACTCTCAAAATGCCTAGAACCCAGAGCCACGAACCAAGGACAAAAAAGACTTTAGAATATGGCAATAAATAGTTTTATTTTATGCAATAGTACGAATGATTATGAATCATGATTTTAGCACATTCCCATAGAAAGTTACTAAAACTTATAGTGATATAGAATCAGAAAAAAATCTACTATTTTTTGGTATATATGGGGTTCCAGTAACAATTTGGCCCATTTTGGCCGACCTCCTTTACTACATAGTTTAGCTGTAGATGCCTATACGGCTCTAAATGTCAAGGATTTGGATATTTATAATTAGGCAGGTGCAAAGAAAAGTATTTAAAACATATTTTAATGATTGTAAAACTGCCAATGCGCAGTAAAAAAATCATTTTGACTGTGAAGTCAAAATGCCTATTCGGAATATTCAAATCGCTAAACTAAACATTTTCGTCAATTCAGAACTTAAATTTGAAAAAAAAAATGTCGCAAAAAATACACAGCTGCGTTCCGATTTCAAAACTATACGATTAATGATTTGGTATTATTCATAGCCGGTTTTTGGTTAAAAAAAAATAAAGGGCACAGAATAATCATATGCATGTCCTACATTCCGGGCGCATTAAGACAAAAAAAACTGTCTATGAATGGCGCGTTTTTTTCTGGATTTGAATTTGGAACCGCTCTCAAGGATATCAGTTACAGAGGTTGCATACATTTGAACATCATTTCAATCAAAACAAGGGGTGTTATTGTTTAGCGTTAGTTTTTGAGTGAAAGGAACGTACACATTTTGTTCCTTTTATAAAAGATAACGTGGTTGCTTTTATCTGATGTCTAAAGTACTTTAGACGGTTAAGATAACTTAGACGTCCGGGAAAATAATAGAGTTACATTGCATTTTAAACATTGTATAACTAACACAGCATTAATTCCTTTGTCAAAAGATTTGGAGCCCAAACATTTTTATCAACATACAATAAACATTAAGTTTTAATATTAAGCGTGATAATTTTTAAATCTAAAACAAAAACTTATCACTTTTGTGATACAATTACATATTATCTTAGTACTTTTTAGTAGTTAGCACCTTTGTTGAGATCTTTGTATTATCATGTCATGATTGTAGGAGATTGGCAGGAGATAGGTTTTGATTTTTTGAGCTGCAAAAGAGACGATTTGGTGTAACTTTTAAGGCTTGAATTTTGGCATATTTTAGACCTATACCTGCAGGTTCTGAGAAAAAAGATCATATAAGTCGCGGATAGCCGCCGGACACAAAAGACTATCTATAATAATCTATAATAATATAAATAAATAAATATATACGGGACATTTTTACACATCGCAATATAACCCCAAAGTAAGCGATAGCTTGTGTTATAGGTGCTAGATGACTGATAAATATACATTATACATAATTACATACAAATATTATGAAGCTGAAGAGTTTGTTTGTTTGTCTATTTGAACGCGCTTATCTCTGAAACAAACTGATCCGAATTAAAAAATTATTATTGTGTTGGATAGTCCATTTATCAAGGAAGGCTATAAGCTATATAGCATCACGCTATGACCTAAAAGACTGGAGTATCAAACTATCAATGAAAAGTGTTGCAAAAACGGAAAAAATGGTTCCTTTTGGAGAGCTTCCGTTGCGTGCGCTGCGTTTTGATTGAAATGATGTTCAAATGTATGCAACCTCTGTAACTGATATCCTTGAGAGAGGTTCCAAATTCAAAAAATTTCTCCTTTAAAAGTTCCAAGATTTAATCACTATAACGGGATATGTAGAAACCAAAATTCATGCGGGCAAAGCAGCGCATAACATTTACACTTTGATGCCTATAACATCGAGTTATTTTATACTCATCGTAGGCATCAAACGCTCCACCTAAATTCTGATGTATTAAAGCTGGAAACAATAAATATTTATTTATTTATTTATTATTAGTTAAAGATACGCAAGGGCACCCTAAAAATGTACTTTTTCTATGCAATCCATCAGCTAGCACAAAATGTTAAGTAACATGCACTGCGGTACCTACGTAGATTAAAATCTCCCTCCGCGACAGTTTATAAAACAATTCACGGTTCTTTTTACAGCGACCATTATAATTATATTCGAGTGAACCATAAAGCATAACTCCGCATTTTTCTCGTGAAGAGGCTAAAACGAGCTTTTAAATATTTTTATGACTTCACTAACGCGAAATCGCGGTTTTTCCTGCGTGCTGCCGGCAATGGTATTTAGGTATAATATTATTGGCAGGATTGGGATTTTTTTGTACCCTATTTGGGTTATTCGCAAAATTTTCTCGTAGATAACTGAATCGTATAAATCTCATAAGAGATTAAGCGATCAACAAGTTTCTATGACGATCTCGCGTTGTGAAGTCAACGGCTCCTGACGATGTCTCTGTGTCGGGACACAACGTGCATCGAGTTTCGTAAGAGTTGTATGTGATAATGCATGTGAGTTATGGTTGTATTGCTTGCTTGGGAACTTGCCTTCGTGCTTGAATGCTTGGCTAATTACTGCATGGTAGACCATATAAAATTCTTTTCACATATCGGATCGCAAGACAATTTTATTCTATAATTCTTTCCATATAATTATACATAATGGTAACCTACCAATCTCATGCCTGCGTAGGATACGGGTCGGGCTAAAAGTTTGGTTTTTATCTAGGAGTTTTCTACCAGTACCAGAAAGTAATGACAACAAAGGCGTTATTTCAGCGCCGTTAGAGTTAACTTCAATGTTTTTCAGTAACTTAATTTACTAAATGAAGTTGAGAGTAAATTATGTTCTTAAAATCAGAAAAAAAATTTGCAAAGTTAAATTACCCAGAGGGCCAGATCTAACCCTTCACTACCGCATGTGACTTATTTGCATATATAATTTTTTTCTTGAAACTCGAAACAATAATTTTTTTCTTCGCTTCATTCAAGAGAGTCCTGCGTTATTTTTTAACACAATGAAGAATTATAACAGTTGCGTTGAGATGTTAATAAGTTTTTTACGCGTTCCGTTTTGCGTGAGCTCATTCAAATCCTTGGACGCAGATGTTTTAAACTAAGTATAAATTATTGCGTTTCTAGTCTGCCTTTTTAATTATACCCTAGTTTATGTTGGCTCTATTTAAATTATAAAATTTTAAATATTAAAGATATTATGTATAGTACAGTGTTTAATTTGAAAAATATATATTTTTATTTTTAGACTTCATTTCTCATCACATCAGATTCTCAAAATAAATTCATTAATTTTAAATAACTAATTTATATATAAATACTTGGTCAGGCCATCAATCTGTCGGCATATTTATGGAGAATTTGTAATAATCGATTTATTATATAATTTGTAATAATTTATACAATTCACTCAAAAAGAAAATATTTACAATAAGTCCAGACAGAAATAAAATAAACAAAAAATATCTACAAAAAATATAATACACTGTCAAGATATCGCAGTGTTTACAAACTAAGTATACCCTTAGAGCGGCTGTAACTTTTTATGATATCAAACTAATATGGAATTCGTGACTCATTAATCATACTATCTATTTTAATCAATAGACATTACGAGCCTTGGGGCTAGATTATTATCAATGCTAAAATCCAAAATGATTGAAAGCCTTTAGAACTTATTCATTTTTACTCTTAAACATCTTTGAATATGTGCAAGTTTTAACAAACAAAAGTTTAAGCAGGCCTTTTATTTAAGCTCACGAATATTTATAAGGGCTGAAGACGTCTGCAATTTGTCCCGGGCGTAAATAAATGCGTTCAGAAACAGGAATTCATTACTGACTGGTTTAAAAAAAAAAATAGTAACTCGGCACAAAGTACCTTGGACGCATTAAGTGACGGGTTGTGATTTGTGCGCGTCGTGCCGCACTGTCATGTCAGTGTGTTTGAAAATAGAACGTTTTCTTTTCTTGTAGTCGAGGTTTTCGCAAACCTGTGGTTACTATGGAAAATGACGACGCGACAACGGCAATGGAGAATTCATTGAAACAATTTCTTTGGAAAGTTAACATTGCATAAGTATGAAACTTTTGTGCCCTGGAACAAGTTCTTTTAGAATAATGCAATATGTAAACATTTTAAACTACGCGATTTTTTAAACAAGATTTTTAATGTACTTATCTACGTTGTCAGGGAATTAAGAAAGTTGTGAGTAGATAATTAATTATTAGGAAATTGTATTTTGCGTTTTTGGTTTTTCATTCTCGCCATGCTTCAACTGATGATGCAGTTACAGTGCTGGTCAGAGTCAACGTATGATACTACGATGATCAGCTTCTTATAGGGCTCAGAGACAACAAACGTCTTGGGTATAATATTTACTTAAATATACAATCAGTATTTTTAGGGTTCCCTACCTGAAATGAGAAAACGGAATCCATATATATAATAATACTTTGTCAACTGTCCGACTGTCCGCCGCTTACCTACCTATGACATTTTCTCAAGAATTGGAATAGCTTTAAATATAAAAGTTCAAACTGATACCGAATAGTTACTGATGTCTGTGGTCCCTTGGAGTTTAAAATACATATTATAAACCCAATCAAAAGTTGCGGCCAGTTTCTATAGAAAACCTATTTGGAATGTAGAAGCAGGAAGAAATACTTCCGGAATCAGTTGATTTGGCAAGAAGTGAGAAAATATAGGAAAGTAGTAAAGTAAGGTATAAGAAAGGTTTAGTGTTTAGGCAGTCTAAATTTTGAAAGAGTTGCTATGGCCTTGTAGTTGATATTTTAATTTATTGATATTCTATTAGGCGCTTTATATAAAAAATAATTATAACTTATGGTCTGATGGTGTGTGGCGCTTTTACGGGAAGAGTTAGAATTGCACTTTGCCGGGTTTTTTCAATTTTATTTACTTAATAAAAAATTGGTTGTCTGTAAAGTCGGTTTACGGACGATAGCGTCATAATTGGCGTCTCTATCGTTTGTTTTATCGTGCCTCTGTATCGCTTGTTGCGCGCTCTCGCTTGCACGCACAGGCTCAGGTGAAACGTTACGCGGAACTTTACTATTTTTCATGTGCGTTGCTGGTGTTCATCAATTTATTAAACGTTATCACGTCAAAAAAAATTGTTTGTTAAGTCCGTTTACGGACGATAGATTTACGTGATAACGTCATAATTGGCCTCTCTATCGTTTGTTTTATGGTGCCTCTCTATCGCTTGTTGCGCGCTCTCGCTTGCACGCACAGGCTCAGGTGCAACGTTACGCGGAACGTTACTATTTTTCATGTGCGTTGCTGGTGTTTATCAATTTATTAAATGTTATCACGTCAAAAGATATTAGATAGAGATAGTTATACATATAGATAGAAAGGTTATAATATAATGCGCAAGAAAGCTCGCAGTAAAGTCGCGTGCACACTCGCGGGGCATCGTAAGTGGCTGGGGCCCGCATGTAAAATGGAACGCATTTTTGGTAAACAGTACGCCCGGCTGAGGGCTCGGGAGGGCTCACTCAGGGAGGGTCGCAGTAATGGCTGCCGAATGTCGCGAGAATCCATTTTGCGCTCCCCTCCCGCGGTAAGGCGCGTTAGCGCGCAAGGTGAGGAAACTTTTTAGAGGTGATTTTTCATTTTTACAGTAAAACAATAAAAATAGGTATAATTTTTGACGTGATAACGTTTAATAAATTGATGAACACCAGCAGCACTCATAAGTAACGTTCCGCGTAACGTCCTGCACCTGAGCCTGTGCGTGCAAGCGAGAGCGCGCAACAAGCGATAGAGAAGCACGATAAAAATTACATAAAAATAATGATTATGATTATGACTATGATAATGATTATGACGTTATCACGAAAATCTATCGTCCGTAAACCGACTTTACAGACAACCAATTTTTTTTTTTACTATATAGGCTATAGCGCTTAATACTGTGATCACACCTGATGGAAAGTGATGATACAGTCTAAGGTGGTACGCGTTTGCCTAGAAGATGCCTATTCACTCTTGATTTGAAAGCACCCGGGTTGTAAGTGGCAATTTCTAACAAACAATTATAACAAAACAATGACAACAATTTAAACAAGTTTTAACAGTAAGTAAATATCATGAACATAATTAGATTTCCTTTAAAACAAACTAAATACCAGCCTCAGTGTTTCCAGCCAAGTACAATCTGGGTGCCTTCAAGAGAAGAGTGAATAGGCATTTTATAGACCAGCGCGCTCCAACTTAGACCTCATAATTGCTTTCAATCAGGCATGATTGTCGTCAAGCGCAAGCCTATCTACAATAAAAATAGGAGTTATTGTTTTTATTGATCTTCCAAGAAAATGTGCGAAACTAAATCGTTTCTGAACGTTTTTGTTATTTTTTTAAAAGGAAGTCTTTAACTTTAGATATTGTACGAGTACAATGTTTATGGAATTTGGAAATGCTTTTCTGTTCTAGGGAACATTGAAAATGTTCTCCCGCCCTAGGGAGAAATGAAAGTCATTTTGCAGTCTAGGGAATATAATAGCATTTCCCGTCCGCATTTTAGGCATTAAAGATCTCTTTTCCGAACGGGTGAGATGAAAAAAATATTTGAAAACGATCAAATGGCTTATCTTGTCAAAAACATAAATTAACCTTGCGTAATTTGTCCATGGTAATACGAGCTTGTACATATAACAACATAAAATACTTAGGTAGATCACGAATTGTAAAGATAAATGAAACATAATTACAATAAAAAATAAATATTTACACTCAAAAAAAAATTACGTACCTACATATACTATTTGCCTTTTCATTTACCAATGGCCTTCACACTAGCTGTTATATCCAGCTATCCAATAATTTGTAGTACCTATCTGAGATATTCTTAGCTCTGTACAACACCGCGTCTTCGGCAACAGTTCGTTAAGTAGAGCCACACAACGTCACGTGAACGTAAATTATTTTCACCCGCTAGATAGATAGATAGACAGTTTTTTTGTACAGCCACGGAATTAAAAGGTTTGTCACCTTAGTGTCGGTTTTCGCTTGCACTTGTACTGCAAGAGTCCATTATGCCAACATAATAACATATGGAACATAGTTTCAAAAATAAATATTATGTACTCGCGATACGTTGAAGGAATCAATTTGAAAATCGACGAACCTGTTCATTTCGTGACTGTACATTAAAAAAATTGTGTATGTTCACCGCAAAAAATGAAAAATAACATGAGATACCTAATCATTTTTTTATTAATTATTAGATACAGGACTATAAGCTCGCCAGCAACCTCTAGCCATTTATCATTTAGCGATACGCTAAAAAAATGAAAATGGAACGAAATTCAAAAATTCATATTTTTTTTTAATTTTGTTCGAAAGCGCTGCAAAAACGATCTTTAAAAACGCATGGATCTGGACATATTATGGGTGAAGATAAGTGGTGATGCAGCCGCAGATATATTTAGTGGGAGAAATAATATATAGGTAACTTACCTTCCTGGGGGCTATGAAATCTTAATTTTCATATAGCAACTTATGACATCTCTGGTGGATAAACACCCTAGTTCTACGATCGCTAATGTTTCTAAAACTAAAAAAAACATGGGAATGACATTCGTTATAAATATGTCACGTGGTCAAACGGATATTTAGTTGTCGTACATTTTTTTAAATTTAGCGATTGTAGAAAAGGAATTGCTATGCTGTGCAGGTAAAACCTTCCTACATCTCTATCGGTGCGCTACAATTTTATCACTTATGTATTGAATGGAAGCAGACGTTATTTTGCGGAAATCCATAATTAGCAGAACAGATTAATTTGTTTTGCTATTTTCATATTGTATAATTCATATTGTACCATACAGAATCTTTTCAAGTAGCGGATTATAGCAAAACAAATTAATCTGTCCGGTCAGGTATTCATATTATATTTTGAGATCGCAACAAGTTGCAGTGTTTTGCAAATAAAAATGTCAGGATGAAATGAAATGAAAACTATGTCAGTCTTCATTTTTATGTTACAATAATTCAGAACGGCAGAACTTCATAAATCTTTATTTGAAGGAACTAAACAGAAGTTGTTTGCCGTCGACGTTGAAATGAATTTCTCGTTTAATTACATTTAAGTAGACTTCCTATAATTATCTTATACCTATTCCCTTTATAATCTGTCTTATAAAACGAAACAATTGCAAACTCTTCGTCCATTTTCCGAACTCCGAAGTATCAGAAATTCGCCCAGGGCCGTATTTTAATAAGATGTCACTGGCAAAACAAGGGCGGAAAGGGAATCTTAATTACGAGAGAAAAACCTTTATTATTAAACAATAACACGCAAAATTACTACGCTCGTAATTGGGACTAATCGGCCGGGAGATTCTCTAATACATTTTTACTTAGGGACGAAGAAAGCTGAGGGTATTTTTAATTTGACAGGTCGGTAACTTAATGGGTGTATTAATTTTAATAGCCCTATGATTAAGAGTCTTTCCTTTGTTTTTTTCCTTGGAGTGTTAATGATCCGTTTTCGTCTTTTAGATGACAGGTTGGATACAAACACTTTTTTGCCTTCTATTATTAAAAATATTAGTAATATTATTAGGTAAATTAATGGTCTTTTCTAATCGTTGCTTATTTTTTTCTTAATTTATTTAATTGAAAGGGTTAGTGAAGAACACAGAACTTTTTTAAAGTCTCAGTTATTTTGATTAAAGTGGATTTTATGACCAGAATTTGAAATAACAATCAAAGTCGTTTCAGACTTTTAAAAGGTGAAATAAGCAATACTTATATATGACACACATACCATTATATCTGAAATCATTACGATCAATTTTTATGTAGTGGTTTAAAATTTAAAAAAATATATATTCTATAAGAGAACTATTGGATAGTACAGACACGTACAAAGCAACTACTAACTGCTCAAGACTATTTATTGAAACTATAATTGTTTATTTAATATTGTTTTGTTAGCGTATTGTATTGTGAGACAGCCTTATCAAATGACAGAAGGTCTGGCCCATTTTTTGCGCAACGAATCAGCCTAGCTGTTCAGCGCGAAAGTACACGGCGTTCAGCAGTCAATATTCTTGGAACCATGCGACGCAGGCAAGAGCTAAGCAATAAATATATAAGTTGGTAATAAATCTTATTGAAACATGTTCAATAATTAACTTTCAATAAACATCTACCTCTTATAAAAAGTGTTTTTTTTCTTTTTAACCTAACTTAACCAACAATTACTATTTTCGCTGTGTCAGAGTTGGCAATTATTTTAAGAATCGTCGATCGAGTTGACACTAACATCTCCTTATCTCAATTCTCTTTGAATGCACCGAAGGCACACATCGGGGGGGGGGGGGTTCGGGGGGGTTACCATTAATAACGGGATTAGGGGCGGGCAGAAGAATAAATTGCGGGGCAACCGCTCCGGGGCAAAGATTTATCGTGTACTTAGCATAAGTTTGACTGAAATGCGATTTTCATTAATTTCTTATCGGTAAATATAAGCACGTCTCTTTTTGTTTACGTAATTTTATCTTTATTTTGTCTATGTACAACAAAGTATATAGCTGCTCACTGCGTAGGTATTTGTTTCATTTTGTATTTAGATATTGATTTTCAGATTGTTATTTGTAGTTACATACTTAATTACTTAGTAGAAATAATAGTAAAACGTGGCGTATACCTACTTTTCGGTGCAAAACTGCTTTTCGAACGTGACGTGGTCAGAAAGTTTGGCTTATGTGAAAGAATAAACATTTTGATTTAATTTTGTTTAATTTGATATCTATAAAGATGCTTGATCACATTACCGGATTGTTTCCTTTGACCTCAAAGTAGTTTTCGTAAATGGATTGATGATGTGCATTGTACTTAATACTGTAATAATTTATAATAATAATAATCGCGGACAAACATACATACGTACATACATACATACATACAAACATACATACGGGTCGAATACAGAACCTCCTTCACTGAATCACTGAAGAATGGCGATCACTTTACGTTTGTCTCTATGTTTCCTCGCTATTGCTATATCTGTCTCATGTGTGGAAGAGAAAAGTTATCAAAACTTACGTAACATCATAAATAGGTAGGCCTTTTTTTACAATATAAGCTAGCGTTTGCGCGATTACAGTCACACCTGATGGAAAGTGATGATACAGTCTAGGTGGAACGCGCTTGCCTAGGAAATGCCTACTTATTCACTCTTGATTTGAAGGCACCCAAGTTGTAAGAGTTGGGAAAGACAGTGCCTGGGAGTCAATTCTAGACATTTGCAGTGCATAGGGCCTATAAAATAAAGAATCAACAAGTATTAAAACAAACCACAAAGGTCCGCTCATCAAATCAACACATTACAAGGATCCAAACAACAAGGACATTTTCGCCTTGAAGGCAATTTATGCAAATCTTTCCAAAAGAACACAGCTCAGTTCGAAATTCAAAAATTCGTTTATAAAATATCAGCAGCTAGACATCTCAATCACGTTCCCCGCAAATTATTGGCATTAATCAAACCGATTCGAGCTTCGTGCAAGATCCATATAGAGCTGCAGTTTAATTCACTTAAATATTTTTTGTGCTGTAATTTAGTTTAGTTTAGTTGGTAGGCAGTCATAGGTTATACGTGCGCAATAATAAGTATAGAATCTAAGAAATCAAGTAGGTAAGTATAATTTGGTCACAGACCACTAAAGAAAAATAGTTAAATCCTTAATTAAACCCGATCGTTTTTTAGTAATTAGTAAGCAGATGTACGTTATAATAAAATAAAAATTCAAATTTAAATATATTAAAAAGAAGATTCAAAATTGCGATGATTGTGCGAATATATACGAGTATTAAAGACTTGTATTGTAATGACGACCAATTCGTACTTGACCAACATGAGATATGGTCAAACTAAACCACCTGTACCTGTAGCTCTATCTACAAATATATATTATATAGATGGAATGGAATTGGAATGACATTCCAGAAAATTTTGAAAATTAATCAATTCATCACGTGATTTTCGCGTGTTTTTGGATTAAGTAGCTCGGTGCTCATCAAATAATGATAACCACTGACATATACATTTTTATCCATTGAAGGTTTTCTATGAAAATTTTATTTTTATTTCATTGCAAATCTTAGACAAAACCATGGATCAAAATATAGGTAGTGGCTATGATTCTTCGATAGGCACTAAGTTACACAGTACGTGTGCACTTGTGCAGGACGTTTTTGCCCCGCGAATTTCAGAGGCTTTGAAAGGCGATTTTCGGAGGGGTATTAACATCTTACTGCGCTTCCTCGGCAGAAGACAATAGAGTGCGGCAGGCTAATTGATAATTAGCAAGCATTAGCCCCCTCGATTTGCGCGGCGAAGATTACCCTCCCCGGAGACGAGCGCGCGCCGCAGTCAGGTGGAGGTAATCATGGGCTTCATTTGTGAACAGTTTTTATTTCTGCTCTATGGAGAATTTATTTTTAATCAGGCGGGTAATTTTTTAGTGCACCGCGGTTTGGAGGGTTAGATACGGTCTGGATAAATAGGTACAATAATTGGTCAAGTGCGAGTCGGACTCGCGCACGTAGGGTTCCGTACCATAATGTATTACGTAGCGAGATGATGATGCAGAATCCAGAACTCTCAATTATACCAATTATATTATTATACAAGGAGTGGAACGCCCTTCCAGCCTCCGTGTTTCCAGCCAAGTACAATCTAGGTGCCTTCAAGAGAAGAGTGAATAGACATTTTCTAGGCAAGCGCGCTCCATCCTAGACCTCATCATTGCTTTCCATCAGGCATGATTGTCGTCAAGCGCAAGCCTATCTTCAATAAAAAAAAAAAAACAAAAAACCCTACTACCACTACTATAGGTACAAGTAGATTGGAAGTTCTAGATCGTCGACCAAAAACGAGCAAAAATCGCGTTTGTTGTATTGCATGGGAGTCCCTTTTAATCTTTATTTGTTGTTATAGCGATAACGGAAGTACATCAGCTGTGAAAATTTCAAGTGCTAACTATCACGGTTCAAGAGATACAGCCTGGTGAAATACGGACGGATGGCGAAGTTCTTAGTAATAGGGTTCCGTTTTTACCCTTTAAAATTTTGAATCCTAGAATGAGATTAGGTATAATTATTATGTAGGGTTACTTTATCTTTTTATTCACTACACGTTACGGTGCAGCCGAAGATGTTGTCGAACTAACTTGGAAGGAGAAAATAACCCCTATCATTTTCTACACAGCATCGCACCAGAACGCTTAATCGATTTATCGGCGCGTCTTTGCTGGTCTTACTTGCCACGGCCGAAGCTTTCCAGACCAGAACCAAATAAAAAATTGTAAAATTCTAAATTGGCCCGTGGCGGGAATCGAACCTGCGACCTCCCACTCGAGTCCGAGCTCGCACTACTGTGCTAAGAGGTGGTTAGTGAAAGCCCAGTAGTTCACCTCTGCTTGTAAATAAGGTGTTGGAGGTTCGATTTCCGGGTAGGTATAGGTACGCACCTCTAATTTGACGCTGTGAATCATCGCGATTTGTTAAGCTAACTTTGTTAGAGGTGTATTGTTAATTTCAATAAGTATGCTAGTTAGGGAGTTGATTTTATATTTTCTGTATTACGTACGTATGGGTAAATATTTCAGATTTTTAAATCGGTAAACGTCGAAGTGAAAAAGATAAAACTGTAAAAGGTTGGGTAAGTATCATAATATCATGTCTAAAAATAAAATGTAATGTGCTACGAAATAATTATATTTATATCTAAGTTATATCCTTACTATGTAATGGCTACTCATACATTAAATATTATTATAGGTTTGTATAAATAACGTGCAGATAATTTTCTTTTCAAATATTTGAAAAAGAAAACCCTCAAGTACGAAGTACCCATTGAAGATTTTTTTCTTTCATCACGAAGACTTACCTAGTACCTACCTGTCAGTAGGTAGGTACGAACATGAAACTTTACTTCCCAACAAAACGGGGGTAAGTTATTTAAAATTGCCCGTATATGCCGCGCGGTGAGCGAAGCGCGGTGGCATACACAAGTATTTTTCCTCCATGGCAACGTCCCCATAGAATTTAATATGGCGGGGGAGACCCCGTGGGGTGGGAGGTTTTTTCATCACGACAAAGACTTTATATTTTTTATTTAACCGTTGCTAATAATATTGCCGGGGAGAATACCAGCATTAGATATTAATGTTATTTTGCGTGTCTGCTAAAATGACGCAGTATTTATTTAATCGTGTGCCTACCTAGACATGGCTCTAAATTGTGTCCAATGAACGTTACCTACTGCACAAAAGTTTAAAACTACTTTATGTTTTTAAAACTTTGATAAGTAGATATTAATTATTTTTCGGAAAAATACCTTCCAGTAGGCACTTCCTTAAGTACCTACGAATAACGTTCTGTTGTTTCACGACAAATACACCATTTCATGTGTTCTTTTTAAGATCGGTGATTGGTATTTCAAATCACCTTTTTCTAGGTATGATAATTTATTATTTCCTTACCTAAAAGTTGGTGCACTTAAAGCTTATGAAGATAGCACTATCCCAGAAGTAAGTAGGTAGGTATATACCCAGGCAGGCAGATATTAAGTAAATAATATCATAATTCGTTGTCCTTAATTCGTTCCTAAAAGCTCGAACGGATTTTAATTAGTTGCGGAGTAAAAGACTAATACATACTTACGTACATCTTACGTATAAACTTTCGCCTTTATAATACCTAGCAGGACAATAATTATTGTCATTTAAAAGAAAATTTCTATATTATGAGGAGGTAGCTATATAATTATGAGGTAGTCAAGTCAGAGTTGTTAGTTGTAGGGACCTATCTGTAAGGATAATATTAAGACACCAACTGGTGTCTTACTATTTTCTTCTGTTATGGGAAACTTATACCTACTTCATGTTTATTTTGTGAACCAGACTCCAATAGCATGGTAACCGTCCACAAGCAAATTAAAAATTCCATCTCGTAATTAAGTTACCTATGTCAGTTATTTTTACGATATATGGGTACATATTAATAGGTCAAAGACTTCTGAGCCATTATGAAAGGAACGCAAGATCGAGGACCTCATACGATTCATCAAAGGCTCACTCCAAACTTAATAAGGCCCTCCGTCCTCTTTTAACCTGCGATGTACCTCCGCCTGATTTCACAATAACCCTGCATCTGGGGGGATTCTTTGAGGGTTCCTAACCTCTATTGATATAGCAGTTGATGCCATTTTACGCTGCGAAAGAGTCTTCGCCATTTTTTATTGGTGGAGGTGAACGAATGCGTGCAAAGTCAATAAATTTTTTTTTAAACACGTCATCGTTGATGTAAAAACTTAGGGACGCATTTCCTCGTTACTTACGTACCTATCTCTGTTATTATTCACTAACTGTAGCTCGCGTCTTCGTCTGCATAAATTTTGGTTCAAAATCAAAATGCTCCATGCTTAACTTACATTAAATTTTATGAATAATCATTAAATTATATTACGCCTATTTAAAGATGATTTAATTCACAGCTTAAAACTAAGTCTACAAGGTTTCAAACGCTCCCAGAACAGAGAAGAAGCCAAGACTAACTCAGATGGGTTTTTTCAGAGATCTCGTGAAAGCCTAAAGGTAACCTAGGTAGTTGTTTACCGCGGCGTTGGAGGACATCTTTAAGCTACTGGATTGGAACGGAAGTGGCATCAACATCAACGGCGAGTACCTCACACACTTGCGATTTGCCGACGATATAGTCGTCATGGCAGAGACCCTGGAGGATCTCAACACAATGCTCAACGACCTCAGCAGGGTTTCTCAACAGGTTGGACTCAAAATGAACATGAGCAAGACAAAGATTATGTCGAATACTCATGTTTCGCTCCAACCAGTGGTTGTTGAAAATTCTGCACTCGAAATTGTTGACGAGTACATATACCTTGGACATACAATACAATTAACTAGGTAGGTCCAATTTCGAGAAAGAGGTGAACCGCCGAATCCAACTCGGCTGGGCAGCGTTCGGGAAACTCCGCGATGTCTTCTCGTCCAACATCCCTCAGTGCCTGAAGACCAAAGTCTTCGAACAGTGTGTGTTGCCAGTGATAACCTATGGATCAGAGACTTGGTAGCTAACTATGGGCCTCATAAGAAGGCTCAGGGTCACTCAGCGAGCGATGGAGAGAGCTATGCTCGGAGTTTCTTTGCGCGATCGAATCAGGATCCGCAAAAGAACCAAAGTAACCGACATAGCTCAACGTGTCGCAAAGCTGAAGTGGCAATGGGCGGGGCACATAGCTCGCAGGACCGATGGACGTTGGGGACCCAAGGTGCTGGAATGGCGGCCACGCACCGGAAAGCGCAGTGTCGGTCGACCCCCCACCAGGTGGACGGACGACATTAAGAGGGTCGCGGGGAGTCGCTGGCGCCAGGCGGCGCAAGATCGTGGTGTTTGGCGGTCATTTTAGGAGGCCTATGTCCAGCAGTGGACGTCCATCGGCTGAAACGAACGAACGAACGAACCTAGGTAGGTAGGTAGGTACCTCTCCCTCTAGTAAGGCTTAAGTACCTACTTGCTTCTGAAAATTTGGTGTAAATCTGTTCTGCCTAAGAAGAGCAGTCAACTAGAAAACAATATTATTCGAGTAAGAAGCCTACTTATTATGAAAGAACAAGTATACCTACCTACCGACTTTTTTAACCGACTTTAAAAAAAGGAGGAGGTTCTCAATTCGTCGGAATGTTTTTTTTTACCAATGTGAGTTTGTAGTGATATAGAATTCATAGGTATTAGATATAAATATCTAGAGCAGATATTTTAGCAGCACAAAGATTCTCATCCTCAATTTTCTTTATTTGTATTATAGTAGATAAATTCTACATTAGCAGTAGGTAGGTACCCAAACCGTGCCGACTTGGCGCAAAAATTTGATGAGACCTGGGGTCGGATTACCATCTCATATAGCAGTATTATTGTAATATTGTTTTGACAATTTCATACAATATCAGTATGAAAATTTTAAAACAATATTACAATAATACCTACTGCTATAAGAATGGGGGTTCAGCCCCTGACCTCAAATAATGGGAAGATGGAAATACCAATCCAATATGGTCGCAAGACGCCGAGAGCGGTGGCATCCTTATGTGGTTGACGTCCAACAAACTCGCACGAAACATTTTCTTCCACGTTTCTGATACGAACCGCTAAGGTGTGGAACGCCCTTCTAGCCTCCGTGTTTCCAGCCAAGAACAATCTGGGTGCCTTCAAGAGAAGAGTGAATAGGCATTTTCTAGGCGCTCCAACCTAAACCTCATCAATCATCATTGCTTTCCATCAGGCATGATTGTCGTCAAGCGCAAGCCTTTATTCAATAATAAAAAAAAAACAATCAGAATTCGAGTATTACCTACCTCTATTTATTTTATCTACCTAGGTAAGTATCCACACAAAGTAGAAAAGGTCTCTGTGCAGCGTCTAGGGTTAGATCCTCGGCTTTTCGTAGCTACGTGTTTTTATGAGAACGAAATACCTATCACTTGTACCTATTACAGCGAGTGAAGACACATGTCATGTCCAGGCAGTTCACACTGATGCAAAACCAGGGGCCAAAAATTTTTACACTGACATTGTATGAAAATGTCAAAACAATACATTCAATAATACTGCTTTAAGAGATGGTGGTAGGTAGGTAACTACGTACGGCCCCAGAACGTCTAAAAGTTGCAATGTTGACAAAAGTGTGTGAAACATACTAATCCGCATTTAGTCAGCAGGGCAAGCTATAGTTGAACCTCTTCCTTTCTGAGAGCGAGGATTAAATAATGACAATGATGATGATTGAAGAAGATAATATTATGAGACATAGGTACCCACTAATTAATTCTGTTCGGGCAAACTTCAACTTCAAAAGTGGGTGTCCTCATGTACTGACCGATATTTGTGAGATTTTTTGTAGAAAAAGTGTTGTAGAAATAGGGTGTCTACCTCAGGCAACAAACTATAAAACTTATAAAAAAGTTTACTCGAGGACTCTTTTCAAAAAAATTGAGTCTACGTCCCGAAGCATTTGATACTGCTTTACCGACGTCAAGCAGGGCTTATTACTATTAGACACTAGGTGGCGCTATAAGTTTCATATCAGATTCTTGTTGGAATAAAATATTGCACAGCAGTTTATCATCAAAATTATTTTAAGTAATAAAATGTATACAAGGTATATTGACAAAAGATATTAATTAAGTATTATTTATAACACGTTCGACACTTTAAATAATATTATTAAGTAGGCTACAAAACTTACCTAAGAAGGTAAATAATGTATCGATTCACTGTATAATATTATTTCTTACCATAAAGATTACTAATGGATTGCTTGGTCGAGTAGGTAGGTACCTACCATAAAATTATAGCTATGGTTTTAGTTTCAAAGATTTGATTTTAAAGTAGGTAGGTAGGTACTTTAAAATCCCTATAAGCTTGAAATAGCAACAGGCACATGTGAATCTAATTAGTATTAATATTAGATAAAATAATAATGATATTAAATTATCCAATTAGAATGGGTACCTATTGGCCATTAGAAACCCTGAAAAGCGCTTAGCACTTCATAGATGGAGCTACTAGTACAAACTTACAGTTTTCCTACTGAGCTTTTCAAAGAATCACCACTTTATCATAACTTAGTCACTACGTATTATCAGTCTTGTATTTGTTTGGTAAGCTGACATACGGCGTAGGTACCTAGTGCCCACTTAGGTACCTTACTGCCTAAACTTTAGGCTGACTTATAGGTACAACATTGGAGAGGCTAGGTGTACTTACCTATCTAGGCTCTCGAATATAAAAATCTACAGTGCTTGTAACCAAACTCCTCCGAAACGACTCGACCGATTTTATGATTTTTTTTGTCTACATTCAGTAGCTCTGAGAATAAATAGGTCGCAGGTCTTTTTCATACCCTTAAATGGTAAAACAACGTTTGCACGGTCAGCTAATATTACATAGAAATAAGTACAGGGTATAATTTTCAATGCAGCATTTTTATAAATATTTTATTTCATTTCTTTCATTTAGACACTTATTAACTAGTAACGTAATACTTACAACTGTGTCCAATGGTTTGAACTTTACCTCGCATGAGGAGGTCGGGGGTTCTATTTTCGGGCACGAACTTTTTCGACTTTTTGGAGCAATGTGCGTTTGTGGAAGCATGATAGTGTACATAAACATCGCGATCGAGAAATCTGCATTTCTTAGAGTTCACCATAATTTTCACAAAGGTATGTGAATCCTGCCAACCCGCAGGCGGTGTGGTGGGCTAATGGCTAAGCCCCTCTTATTCTGATAGCAGATCTATGCCTAGCCATGGACATAAATAGGGGTTGATGAAAATGAAAATCTTTATTTTTCACATAGGCCTAATAATACTTAGGCTCTTATGAAAAGTCAAAACTCTACCGTCAGGTTTCGAAAGCAGGTTTGCACCGAAAAGAACTAGCAAGAAACTCGGCACTCGTTCTTTTAAAAAATGACGTTAATTTTAAAAATACATATTTCCTACAAAGTATCTACCTATGAAAAATTATTATATGTTTTAAAGATATCTCGTGAGGAAATTGAAAGCTTATCCCTGTTATTCCAAGAATTATTGTCATCAAAAAATTCTTCAACGGTATACCTAGTAGGTAACCCTGATTTATTAGATGTTTTTTGAGAGTAACTTTATAAACCTGTGCAAAGGTAAGTCCAATATGATGATACTGATGATATAAACTACTACGGTACTACTTACGGTATATGTAATATTTTGTTATGGCTTGCTTATATCTCTTGACTCTTTCCATGTTGTCCTGGTGGAAGATTTGCCAACACTTTGCCAACACACACAGCACAGCTAACTTCAGGGGGTTAATTTTCATCTCCCTGATTAGGGATAAAATTTTTTTTTTTTCATAGGCTAAAGCACGGCAATAAACGAAAGGAGAATTCTTCCCCATTTTATTGTACCGCCGGTAGGGAGTACATACATAATTATAGTAGCTAGGTATACGGTATACCTAATTTTAAAAATAATGTATTCTACTTAATTATTTTGAAATGTTGTGTACTTGTGTAGGAAGTTTCATTAATTACAGTTTAATCTTACCGTTTTGACATCATGGATATCCCGGGGCGCTGTCCGCATTTGGGCCCTTTTAATGTTCGCCTATTTGCAATAAAACAGGCTAACCAACTTAAAATGCTGTCAAGATAGCGTTATGGTTGGATACCCTAGGGTCATAAAGCATCAATAGACGTACCAACGTGTTCCTACTTAATCATACTTTTAGAACACTGTCTACAGGTGACAATATAGGTTTAGTATAGGTTAGATACCTTATGATATTCTTTGAAATATTAATTTAGACTAAATAGCATTATGTTATTGGAAAAGGAAATCATTGTTACGATGCACTTGATATAAATGCGGGAGTTTTTCATAATGTCCATAATATTGTCAATGTTACGGGAAGCCTGCCACTGTACACTATTTTATTCTCACCTGTGGGCAGAGGACACCTGTGGGCGATGAATTGCTATGGTCTTTTAAGGATATAAATAGTTATTTCAATCTCTAGAAAATAGTTTTAAAGATCAGAGAAAATTCCAGAAGTTTAACAAACTCGAAGGTACCATTTAATTGTATTTAAAGTTACCTTTTACTGACATTGAAATACTATTGTAGCCCTGTAAATAGTAAAATAATTAACACTTGTAAGTCCACCTACACTTACTTCTACTTCCTGGTAAATTAGTCCTTCTGAATTCTGATCATGTAGTACACGAGCCAACCTACATTTAGATGTGCGAATAAAGCGGTTGCCAACTAAGTTGGGCTGGTTTACTCGTCTGTAGAAATACTTCCTTAGATATAGCCTCTAATCTTCATCTTTCTTTTTAATTACAACAATTATAAATTATTTTAAATTTTATTTGAACACGATAATGTAGACGTTTCTGTATACGAAATAAACAAAGAAATTTAACCCGTTGAATGCGCACAGCGTAACTGCGTTTCTAATTTCAGTTCCTGCGATGAATAATGTCTATAAAGATATATCGTTTTATTTTATCTGCCCATCACTTAGCCACTGTACACTAGCCCAGAAAGGTTTCAACAAACGTAGTCTTTAATGCGTTGCAAATAGAGACATTTTTTTTAATTCAGTGGCGCACTGTAAGATAGCGATCTAAAAATTGTTATACTCTAATTACAACGCATGCGTGGTTTGGTCTATTCAGTTGAAGCTATTGTTATAGCATTATTTTAATTATAGGCTCAGGAGTAAATCGCAGGTAAAGATGCGCTGGGTCAATTGGAAAATAAATACACGTTTGTATTGTGGTAATTCCATTTAATTGTTATAATGACTAGAGTTGTAAAAAGGTCCAGTTTAATACGGCGTTTAAACAAAGAAAATGGGCATGTCAAACAAGGCTCATTATAGACTGGCATTTTATATTTGCATTTAAACCTGAACTAGTTAAGTAGTCAAACAAGTAAACAGTCTTATATTATTTTATAATTTGGTAAATGACAGTCATAACAACAAAACATGAATAATAATCTAATGTTTTAAAATACATTATTATCCAGTAGATACGCTTACATAAGTTCTTAACTTTTAAAAATTTATTCTTATTACTCCACATTTTTGAGAATTGCGAGATATTAATATAAAAATGCATTACCTAAAAATTAAATAAAAAGTAAGTACTTAATAATAAAGTCATATAAAATATACAATTCGCATCTATTGATATAAAAAACGGTAAATTAACTATACAATTTCAGAACTCGTTTTATAAACCTTTAAACAATACACCATAAAAATAATTAATATTAGAAATATTAATAATTAATATGTTAAGTAAACCATTCAACATAGTACAAACACCTCTATCGCAATCATTCATTTATTAAATTACGAATAGGAAACGGAACTAGCGACAGATGTGCGTGATTCAAATAAAAAAAAACAATATGCAAATGTCGCTTTCATTAGCATAACACTAGTTTACTTTCAAACGCCGAGCAAAAAGTTAACCCCTTGGCTGCTTTCATTTTTTATAATGTCAACGTCCGTCGACCTATGTATAATTAGAATAATATGGAATAATAAATCCCTTAGGGCCTGAACACACAATATGCTAAGATACAAAAAAACTTACTTACAAGAAATAAAACTACCTTATTTGACCATTATAACAATAATAAAATAAACATCAACTTTTTTATATTCCGCTTTCACTAAAATCATCCACAGCAAAAATTGTGATGCACTACAAAACAAAAAAATGTTCATGAAAACCCCCACCTTAAATACCACTATAATGTAAATAATGACACGGAATAATTTTTTCCATAGTTTTCTTATTTTATTACATCTACCTAACTTTAAAATATGATACTTGTTATGTTAAAACAAAAAAAGTTAATTTAACAAACCTATATTTAGGTCAGAGGATAAGCATTGCCATCCAACGTGGCAATGCTGCCCGCCTTCTGGGCACTTTTCCAGATGACACCGATTCGGAGGAATACTTTGACGCTTAAAATTAGTTTTTTTTTGTCACCTCTTTATTGTTTTTAGAATTAAAAATCACGTATCAGGTCTGTGGTAGTACCTTTAAACAAAAAAATCAATAAAAGCAAAAAATACTATTTTTTTGTTGTTGTTTGCATGCACTTGACGACATTAATGGCGAAAAGCAATGATGCATTTTAGAAAATTTACTTTTTTCCCTTTTTTGCGCTTTGTTAGTGTAGCGTGTGCTCAAATCCTTCGCTGGGTATTACGTAAGTTATAGCTTGTCAGTTTTTGTCGTACAGATGCGTTGGATCAGGAAGTGATAAAAACTGCCCCGAGATCGAAAGTAGAGGGTTAATAGAAAACAAAAAAATAAATTGCCGCGTCTATTAGACGTACGTTTATTTTCGTATGGATAAAGTTTGCTATATTTTTTATCTTTTTAAATTATGATACCTAGGTATTACTTTTTTGTGGCCCTGATGTGTAATTACAACTGTACCTACTTAGGTACAGCAAAGTTTTATTTTTACTTTGAATTTCAAGTTTACAATTATTGTTGAAAGAACGTATAAATATATTACCCAAAATTAGTATTAGGTACAATGTTATATACACAACATATTAAGTATTTGGTGACACAAAATTATAATAATTAAAGATACAATACAATAACATGCATCGCATTTTGAAAAAATTAAAAAAAAACAAACAATAAAAAGTAACATAATAATGCTTTTTCTAGCAACAGTAAGATTTGTTTGACATCCGCCCACATACTTGATGTAGTGATGAAGATGCTAAGTTAACTTTACCAACAGATCTGAACTTAGCTCTTATGGGAACATTTATACAGCGTCTTCGCCACTAAACCTTGTCTATGCGACCTGCGTCGAAAGGGTTGACGAAATTATTATTAAAGATCCACAGGCCACACCTTGGGAACGAATTTGAATATGTATAGAAATTATAATTTATTCAAATTCGCGCACAATAGCGAGTTGTAATTTAATAATTTCGGTTACCGCTCTCTAGACGTTATTGTTAAATGATTGAGCCCTTAAAGGTGTTGCTTGTTAAGTTCTTTTTCTGTTTCTTTGTTAGTTTTTATTTGTGTTTTTAGTATTGAATTTGACATTTAGGCAATTGCCTGTGATTTTATTTTGCGGTAAGTTTGTAATTTCGTTTCAACCTTTGTGTCCCTTGGAAGGTACGGGTCTCCTCTCATTTCTGTTAGGCCATAGCCAACTCTGGTCAAATGCGAGTTAGAAGGCTTCACATGCCTTTGAGAACATTGTGGTGAACTCTCGGGCATCCAGGTTTCCTCATGATATTTTTCCTTCACCGATAAGCAAATGATATTATTTAGTTATCTTAAAACGCATAAAAATAAAGTCAATGGGCAAATTTTATTTTACTTTTTTAATGTCAAATGTCAATGTTTAATTAATATTAACAAAAGTTCGATTTGGTGCTCTATTAGGTATAATAACTTCTAACCAACAATGAAAAAGTTGTAAATAGGTTAGCATTTTTTTAATTTATAATTTATTTTTACAATAATAAGATAGGAGAATAATATGTTATTATCATAAAAAATATATCATTTTAGGTAAAGTAGAATTATATAAATATTAGTAAAACTTTTGAGGACTAAGTATAATAGTAGATTTAAAATAAATTTTTACAAATAAAATGTCTTAAAAATATTTTTTTGGCATATCGGAGCAGAAATGTAGTTCTAACACGCAACGATAATAATATTATCTATGATTATGATTATCTTTTAGTACAATCTTTGCTATAGTTGAGGAATGGGCAAACAAAACTTCTATATATTATTATATATTATTATATTATTATATAATAAAAAAAATGGCAGATATAAAGGTTTCATTGTGTGCGTTGTGTTAGAATTATATTCCTGTTTTTTACCTATTACATAGTTTACTCAAGATTTACAAATGAGCCATATTGACAGGTTTTTACAAGATATCACTAAAACTACATGTCATGTTGTCTATGAATGTAGAGCCCATGTCGATTTCCTGAAACAAAAAAAAGTCGGTTAAATAAAATTGAAAGTGACAAAAAAAATTTGAGTTTCAGTTCTACGTATGGGGAACCCCAAATCTATTTTTGGATGAAAATCTTACCAAGTTTCAACAGTATACTTAGTACTTATAGTTTCGGAAAAAAGTGTCTGTGTCATACGGGCAGACAGACAGACAGAAAGACAGACAGACAGATAGATAGACATGACGAAGGGTTCCGTTTCTCGCAATTTGGCTACGGAACCCTAAAATAGGTGACTGAGCGGATGACAGCTCTAGCTATAAGTATGACATATTATAAGATACGATATTTAGAATGAAACTAGAATAGGTAAAATTCAAAAAATGTATGAAAATGATCGTTAAATTCACTTGACTTCCGCGCATTCTTTCCATTTTTAAATTTCGTTTCATTTTCATTCTATCTATCGATTCGCAATCTCATATGGCTAGAGCTCTCTGTCAACGCTCAGCTTCAATAGTTGGTAGAGATAGATACAGATATTTCAATTCACGAAGACGCGCCCCACCCTGTCAAAATCGCTTATGTTTCATTCGATTCGTATGGAGTTTGACAGAGTAGGGCGCGTCATCGTGGGTTGAAATATTTATAAACTAAGAATGGATTTTCGCAAATTAAACTCCCAAGGGGGTAAATACGTGAGTGAAGCCGCGGGTGACTTCTAGTATGTATTAGGTACCTTATAAAGGCGTTTATATGTTTCTAAACATGATTTTGATATAGAACAGATTTAATCATAGGTACAAGCTACAAGTAAGTAAGTATAATTGGGCCTTGCCCGGAATCGAAATTGGGTTTCAAATCAAATCTTACGTAGTTAATAGGTCACACATTTTGCCCCTTTTAGCATTTTTCAGAATTTTTTATTTGAATTAAGAAATATTCAAGTTTCTCACGAATATCGTACTTATATTGTATACTTCGTAACGTATATTAAGCTAATTTCTTAACCAACTCATCTGTAGCAAGCAATAATTTTATCAGGTACGTAGGTATTCGGTAGTAGAAGTCACAGAAAAGACACAAACTTATACTCTAATCTGTGGTAGAAATGTTGTGTCTTTACTAGTTTGACACATTGCGCGCGCACTACTTTCTTTCTTCATACAAAACTAAAATCAATGAAAGCTTAGGTCTTTAATACATGTAAAATCAGAGCACCAAGTCTTTAAAATTATCGAAATGCCTAAGCTATATATTACGAGTAGCTTTAATTATTTGAATACTTTAGTGAATGTAAAAAAAGGCTTGCCTGTAAGTGCACACATCTATCGATGTCCAGCGAAGCTTTTATGAAATACTTTGCGAAGCTCACGGACATTTTGAGCAAATAAAACATTTTAACTGTCACCTTAACACCAAACAAATATCTGCACCACTGACAAATCTATCAATTTTCGATTAAATCACAAACTGCCTGATTACAACACGAATATGCGCCAATTTTTCCTTGTATTGACGAAGCAAAATGGCGTAACGCATCGTCCATATTGAAAATGCGCAATAGAGATGCGCAGTGTTCGGAAAACTAGCAACCCTTCAGACACTATTGTAACCACGCATTTCACCCACGCATTTAAAAACGTACACGCAAAAATGAACCTTCAGCGTCCTGTTTTAGGGTAAAATTTGAATTGATAAGTTGTAGCCAATTTTTATGGAATCGACACGGGAATACGTAACGCTCATACAATTGACAATTGAAATTGTGTTCTGTTTAGATCAATATAGAATTTAGAATTTATTGGGAAAATTTCCTTGTAAATTGCAGGAACGTTTTTATAAAATGTGACGTTTCTGATTGAAATAGAGCTGAATTTTGCTTGGGAGAGGAAATCACGTGTGTGTGCGTGCGGTATCCGTACGAAAGGAAACCTTGTTATAGACGAGTGTGTTTGTATTTGATAAAGAAAGGGTAACGTCATATCGCGATGTTGAATTTTCACCTATGGATGTGACATTCGACCAAATAAGCGTACATTTCCATTTTGCTAAAGTGTGTGTGCGGTGTAAGAGCATTTGTCCACTGTCCGCAGTCTGACGATATTTAAGTACACATCTGGAAACACTTCTATTTCTAGCTAGGTCTACTGGAACTCCGTATAGCCTACGTAAGAGCCTTGGAAACGTCAAATCTGTAACGCATGTGGTAACCTATAATTAGGATCACGCTTTTTTAGGCTCTAAAGTTTTCTCATCGCTAGACGTTCACTGCTACAAACAGGCCTTTTTATATGATAACCGTACAACGTTCTGTTGCCACCGGTAGGGGGCGCCAACTCTGCTTAGGTCCTCAACATTCAGTACGAGCCTTGTGCCCTGCCAATTGCCACTGCAACTTCGCGCCACATTGAGCTATATGGAATTAAATCTCTCTCGTGAGTATACGGATCCCACTTCTGATTCCTAGACGTAATAATACTGCGAACGCAGCTGTCACCATAGTTCGCCGTGCTGCTTCTTCTGAAGTTTTATTTTTCATACCGCTATTTTTTATATCATGCAAAGTTTTTTGACGTGACAACGTCTTATAAATCGATAGAGCCGGTTGTATGCACGAAAAAACATGACTCATCCGGCGTTACCTCGCTCATGCGGCGTTACCGGCGTTACCTCGCGAGCGCGGAACGAGCGACAAAGAAGACGTTGTCACGTTCAACTATCGTCAGTAAACCGACTTTACAGACAACCAATTTTTTTGTCAAATATCAGTTCGTGTTTATAATAGTAACTGCGTCAAAAAAGCAGTTGATGAATGATGATGGAACAGTAAGCTATCTATCTGCCTACGATTTTTCCTTCTAGAGATAAATTTTTACATAAACTTTATATGTATATACTCGTTATATTCGTTATGGCAATTTTCTAATCGTTAGTATTACCAAAATCGCGGATAGATTGTTTATGTAACCGATAGAATTTCAATCATTGGTGTTTGTCGTATCGTACAGTGGACAACCGCTCTGTCGCTCGATGGAAAAGCTTCAGTGTGCGTTCTATTCTAATATTATTCATTTTTCCATGTCACCGGTTGTTGGAATTCGGTGTTCGGTGGAAATTCTTCGTTCTTCGTTCTTTTTAGTTAATAAATAATGAGACATTATTTGGTTCGGTTTGTTGTTATAGTTTTAAAATATCTCTGAATGATCAAATATTGGTATTAAATATGTAGGCTTTCATATTTTTTTCTCATTAAAGTGATGGAAAATTTAGCACTCTTTTTTTATATGCAATAATTGCTAGTATTGCTAGTACAAGAGCTTGTGGCCCAAATTATTTCAGCGATTGACACTGTAAATTATTGATACTTTAAGCTTCTTCGAACCGTCGGTTTTTAGCCTTAGAAAATTCTTAATACAAAATATTTTGAAGAGTTATCACTTTATCAGTAGGTAGGTACTTAATTTCTGAAGTCAAAAGTTCGTGAGGCACGTGGGGCATTTTTGAGATTGGAAAAAACCATTAAACTTTTTGCCATAACCGACACTTTAACACTGTTACCGTAACAAACCTCTGTTTGAGGTGAGAAAAACCATTGAACTCGCGACACTGTTACCGTAACTGACACCACTGTTTGAGATGGGAAAAAACACTGAACTCGACTGTTACCGTAACTGACACCTTGAGTTTTCACTTTTGTCGGTATTCACGAAATGCCACGTCTTTTTTTAATTTTTGCATGGTCATAAATACGTAATCTTGGTGTGTCATTTTAGAGTTGCAATTTCTACGTTCGATACTACCTCATATTTACCATTTATGTGTACCTACTGTAAGTAATTTGAATGATAATTTTAGTATGGCCATAAACCATTTGAATCATTAAAATATACGTATTTAAAGAAATACAAAGACTCTACTCAAACATAGACTTTAACGTGATGTCATAAGATTGGTTTTAAAATGATTGTTTTGTTAAGGCTGTCGTATATCAAATGCGATGAAATTTAGCAGTTATAAAGCACAGATTATACGATTCCATCGACCTTTAATGCTAGAGCTCACAACACGCAATGGAAAGTGGTTTCAAAATAATAATATTATAATGAATCAGCTAACGGCGTAAACGGTCGTTTTAAGCGTTTTTTAGTGACCTACAGTTTAAAAAGTCATGTATTTTGGGTCTTTAATCTTAATTCGCTTAAAAAAAATACACGATTACATTAAATTTTCTTGATGAAAAGTTCTACGCAAAGTTGCTCCAAAATCTTAATTTATCGAAATTTGTCGGAAACTATACAATGTAATTTATTTGTAAATTATCTGCATAATATCGAAAAACTGCATCCCATCACCAACCATCAGGTGCGATTGCATTCAAGTGCATTCAAGTAGTAACTACTTGCTAACTTGTACAACAGAATTTTGAAAATGAAAATGGAAATGTGTATGTCAATCATTTTTTTTCACACAGGCCTAACTTTTATGAAAAGTCAAAACTCTACTGCCACGTTCGGAAAGTAGGTTTGCACTAGTGTTGTTATGGATATCCATATCCGTAACCGAAACTATCGGATATCCGAAATAATTTAATATCCATAACCGTAACCGAAGTGATAAAAAATTTGAGCACCAATACCCAATTCTTTTAACGTAAAAATGATGTCCATATCATTCCAAGAATTACCTATCATTTAGTTTAGCATATCTTTAATGGTAACAGTAACCCCTGATATACTAGATATGAAAACAGAAAATTTTTTGGGAAACTTGTACCTACGGGTCGCGAAGTAAATACCAAGTTCCGCGCTTTATTTCCTTGAGCTTTACTTTTTTATACAATGTACATATTAGGTACACCGATACCTCAGAATATGGGCATCGGAATGATTTACGTAAACCTTTTTCATACAAGCAAACAGTAGCGCCAACCGCCAAAATTCTATAGGTGGCCGCTGAGCGAACTAGAGTGTGGCCTTACTGTTGGTATTATAGTGGCACCGATAAACTGGCTACATTTACGCGGTCCGCCCTGTTCAGGGTAGATGTCAATTGTAAGGTTCCTTAACATTTCAACGTTGCCATGTTAAATACATATATAAATTATAATGTCACAATATTTTATCTATGATCTATGATTTTTTGTTATCTGTGGCTGGCAACACTCTCTTCCTTCTTCTTGATTTTTCAAATGGCGTGTCGGCTGTACTTTCTTGTGAGTTTCTTATTTTTAATTAAAACCAAGTATCAAATACATATTTATTATTTCAACTCAACCACTCCTGCGACCACGGACCCTGAGATTCCATCATGCCACAACGTCGATAATGGGGCCGATTCTATTGTGCAAAATCTCTAAACTAAACTAATTTAAAATAGTGCTATCCTTTTCCATAGGATACATAGGCACCACTGATTCGAGATTTCCTTAATTTTAAGCAAATAATAACGTATCATGACTTCCGTTCAAACCTCCCCCCATAGTGTAACCCTTACTTAAGGCGGGCTATAAATAAAAACAAATGGTCTCGCTCCTAAAGTGTTGTTACTTTACGAAAACGTAATTGATGGTGAGACGTCACAAGCAAAACTGTACGCATTTATACTAGAACAGAAATTCCTCGCTTCAACGCGATACACTTCCTTTAGAGTAGTGATGTATGACGTACGTAACTTATTTATCGATAAATATACCTATTCATATATTTTTTTAATGAATTTCATTTGGTAGGTACTTGACTGAAATCTCACCTGATGTTAAGTAAAGGTGCAGCCGAAGATGTTTTTGTCCTAGTTTGGAAACCTCCAAAAGTCTTTTACCGATAGGTAGGTGGAGTTGATCTAATTTAGAAAAATTACAAAAATTCTAATCGGTTCATGCCGGGAACCAATACTAGGGCGTCAAAAAAGGAGACAAAGCATTTTTTAACTAAACAATCAGGTACTAAAGATTTTTCATAAGCATGTGTGTTTGGCCTCACAAAACATTAGTGCGTTTATAACGTAATTTCAATTAAGTATAGTTGCTTAGGTAGACAAATGCGTAAGGTTAAATAAGTAAGTTTCTCGAAACTATACTTTGTTTGGCCCATATTTGATCGGCAAGTTTTTATTTAGGACCAACTTAAGTATTTACTTGATTGAATATCTACAACAAACTAAATAAGTAACAGGTACAACTGATTTTGTAAAATGCAAAACAAAAGTTACAACGTATATAAAAGCTGTTTTCACATCACTACAATCTATATCAATTGCAAAAAACAATTGAATCAACAGCAAAGCCGTAATTAGAAAAACTATTAACAAGTCATTTGATGCGTAAGCCGTTGCTTCACACCACACTTATTTATTTTTTTAAATTCCAATTAGCATATAAAAGTGTGCTACTTTTCTGTAATACACTTTTTTAATAAATTTATGATCCGTCGCAATTTAATAAGCATTCATGTATTTCAATGGTTTGCAAGTTATACAGTATTTTCATTACCATAATATATTAGGTCCTTACATATGAAATTGGCGTTTTGTATGGGAGGAACATAAAGTCGATTTTTTTTAAATATAATATATATATTTAATCAAAGTATGTACCATTGCTATCTATGCACTTTTGCCACCTTATAGGTAGTTCATTGATCCCTTTACTAAAAAAGCCATTCGGACGGGAATCAATAAAATCTTTGAAAGCGCTTTGGACTGCCTCATCGAAGTTAAATTTCTTCCCTTGTAAGAAGTTATCCAAATTTCGAAAAAAATGGTAATCTGTTGGAGCAAGGTCCGGGGAGTAAGGTGGATGTCTTAGGCATTCCAATTGAAGCTCCTATAATTTGGTAGCCGTCTGTTGCGTAGTGTGTGGTCTAGCGTTGTCCTGAAGCAGCAGTGGCCTATAACGATTGACCAGCCTCGGTTGTTTAGCAGCTAGCTTTTCCATCATGGTTTGCAGTTGCTGACAATAGATATCCGCCGTAATCGTCTGGCCAGATTTAAGAAAGCTGTAGTGAACGACGCCGGCGCTAGTCCACCAAACGCTTACAAGTAATTTTTTTTTGAGTCAATTTTCGTTTGGGGCAGGATTTGGCTGGTTCGCCAGGGTTCAACCATTGCGATGAGCGTTTCCGATTATCATACAGGATCCATTTTTCATCACAGGTAATGATTCGATTTAAAATCCCTTCATTACTGTGCCAGTTGAGTAATGTAACACAGCAATCTACGCGCGTTTGTCGGTTTGCTGCACTCAATTCATGAGGTACCCACCTTTCAAGCTTTTTCACCTTCCCAATTTGCTTCAAGTGAACTAAAACAGTTTTATCACTAACACCGCAGCCTGCAGCTAGCTCGGACGTGGTTTGCGATGGATCCGCTTCCACACTAACCTTCAATTCTTCATTGTCAACTTTGGTCTCCGGCCGTCCACGGGGCTTGTTCTGCAGGTCGAAATTTCCAGAACGAAAATGTTGGAACCAAAAACGCACTGTGTTTTCTTTTGCGACACCCTCGCCGTACACATCATTAATCCTTCGAGCCGTTTCTGCAGCACTGGTGCCACGATGGAACTCGTACTCGTAAATAACGCGATATTTCAAGTTTTCCATTTTGTAAACAGAGTGGCGCAAAAAAAAAACCAAAAGAGAAAAAAACAAATGAATTACGATTTTCAAAACACAAAAGCATGAGTAAATAGCTGTATAAATTTGAAATTGGAATTTCTAACCAAAGAAGAGATATTTGAGATCAAAGTGGCCAGTACGACAAAACGCCAATTTCATATGTAAGGACCTAATATTATTATGAAGTTGTTAATTTATAACATATTTTTTATAACTTTCACGATAGGTTCAGAGTTTATGATTTATTCAAGTTTGATTAAGTAATAATCAGTATCTCAACGTCTTCCTGCTGTTTTTATTGTGTTACGAAACATTGCATACACGCGCATTTTTATGTAAGTACTTCGAGTACCTACTTTTTATTTCGTATCTAGGACATTTATTAGCAATATTTTTTTTAAGATTTTGTGCTACAAATGACAAGGAATTTAAGGAGCATTTATTCACAAAATTTTATTTGAAGATGTTAAAATGATACTTAATAGATTAAAAAATCACAAACTTAGTAATTAAGTTCACAAGCCAAAAATATTGTTGTTATTTAATGCATAACACAATGACAATTAGACACTAATACAGTAAAATAAAACAGTGCTGTTAATTATTAATCATTATTATCATACATGCTCGCGGAGACATTAATTTTTAGATCTTATCGACTTATCTATTTTTAGATCTTATCGACTTTACGAAACCAAATCGGAAAAACGTAATAAATATCCAATGATTAATGATATATGTATTCATAAAAACATCGACACTAAAAGTCACATCACTAGGGCGTATGAATGCAGCACATTTGTTACAGTCGGTACTCGATTTCACTGTTCCTATCCGAAAATAAGTGTCGTGCTAAATCGACTCGCAAATTATTCTCCATCACTATCGCCTGGAGGAACAGAGAAGCCTGCGTTATCGTCCGATGTGTTCCATTTCTTTGTGGATTTACTGGTGATAGTTATGGGTTCTTAGAGTTACACTGTAATTTAACTGAACACGTAAGACAAAAAAAAATTGTCACCAATTCTCAATAGAATTAAAGAAAACTAAACTGGGGGGCTATTCAGATTAATTTTGCTTTTGCTATAATCCGCTATACTTGAAAAGATTCTGTATGGTAGAAATCATTATCTTATCATTAAAAACCGTACGTACAACTGTAAATAAATAGTAAATATGATTAGGTATAGTAAAAGGTAAACTCTTTTAGTCAATTAGCCTGTCGTACATTTCAATAAACGGTAGGTAGGTACTTATTCCAAGATCGTTGAATGTCGTCGGTACTAAAAAGCTATTGAATTTGAAATCCATACAACTTTCAACGGGCATTTAGGTACAGATGTTTTGAAGTTCAATTAGGTTTATTAAATTTAATTTTTATTATGTAGTCTGATTTTGATAAGACATCAATTTTATTATTGCTTGAATTTTACATAATTAGTTAACATGAAACTATTAAATTTAACCCCTTATTCACAAACGTAAAATACCGGTGGAATAGTTATTATGTCTTGTCTTTGTTTGTCAACAGTAATATTCGGAGGAAAGAGACAAAACAGACAGTAACTATTGCACCTTTATTTCACGTTTATGAATATGAATGATGTTTCCATCCCTAAAGATCTTTTTACGAAACAATAAATTTCTTAAACCAGAAACCAGAAAGATCAAACAAACTCCTATACCTACCTATAAACGACACTAACCTACACCTCCTATACCTACCTATATTATAACTTTTATGAGCAGAGTATTTATAAAAGATGTGAATGGTTCATAAAATCATGTGATTAGCCGCCATATTTATAGTTAGTAATTATTACTTAATTAGTTCACACGCATCCTGAGTAGTGACACAAATAAAAAATACCTTGGAGAGGCTGAATAAAGTGTACACATAAAGAATAAAACTTTATTCGTCCTTATTTTATTTCCAATTCCTCAGGAGCCAAACTAAATTTCCCGATAGTGAATGGTTTCCAAGATGGCGGCGACCCCATGTGTGCGTGCTTGTTATCCAGTCACTCTTTCTCGCATATTTCCCATTCGTTTTGACAGGCGCGTCGGTTACACCGCGGAGGGGTGTACGAGAAAATTTTTACGAATACGTATACCAACTTACAAAAAAGAGGCGGAATTTTGCATAGAGATACTATTTTTTTATTCAAATATGAATTTGTGACAATTCATATTCGAATAGAAAAATAAAAAAATAGAAAAAACAAAAATAGTATAAGCCTCTAAAACTCTGCAAATACTAGAAACGTGATAACAACTTTATTTAGCTTCATTGAGATTGGATAGATAAATTATATAATATATTATTGTTCAGTTTTATCACAATTCTAGTAACTATCAAACCTAATAAACATTAAAATAGTTTTATAAATCAAATTTACCTGTAACGTGAGCCGACCGCAGTACCTACAGATATTTCAATCCACGAAGACGCGCCCCACTCTGTCAAAATTGATATGTTTCATTCGATTCGTAAGGAGTTTGACAAAGTGGAGTGCGTCATGTTGGACTGAAATATCTGTATTGTTTATGGACCACAGATCATACACGCGCATTTCCACAGGGACGGTTTCCGCCAAATTGTGGACTTGTAGAGTATTAGCGGGAAATTTGACAGGTGGCGCTACTTTTTTTTGTATGACTAAGGTTTACGTAAAATGGGCTCATCCTTAGGTTAGTATCGGTAATATGCAATCAAATTTAAAGACGTAGATAGATAGAACGATAGATAGATAAACACTTTATTGCACACCACAGAATAAAAATATAAAAAAGAAGAAATAATGAAAACACAAACTTAGGAGTATAACTTGGCGGCCTTATCGCTACATAGCGATTTCTTCCAGGCAACCAATGGCATGAAGGAATATTTTACATTGGATACGAGGTAGGTGGTGCCAAAATAAATAAATATAATAAACTACTATACAATAAATATTTATACTAAATTTAACAACGATAAAACTACAACAAAAAAAAACTTGTACATATCTATAATATACATAATAAATATAAATAATAATATATAAATAAAACATAAACAATAAAAATAATCCTCAAAATCAAAAGAAAGAGAAGATATAATAAATATTTAAATAACATATTTATAGGTGACAGTAATTATTCATCAGCACCCAGGCAACTGAGATATAAAGTGGTCTTTAACTAGTCTTTAAAACTGTCCTATAGTCTGACAATCCTATAGTCTGACGTATTGAGAGAACGAAAATGCTAACTTATGTTACAAGCAGTTTTCAGATCGCCAGTTCTACATTTTCCCCGCCCGCAGTGAGTGCTCCCCCATCGACATCTCAAGGGTTGCTTGTTAGACGACAATATGCAGCCACCGATCGCTGGATGTAGGCAGAATTATTATTTACCGACAAATCTTACTGCGACCGGATTATACCGGCCTCTTGTTAGGATTTTAACGAATTCCCGCTGCGGAAACTCTATTGGCCGCGCGGTTTGCGAACAACTACCTAATTGTACATACTTTGAAGTTGCACGAGCAGTTCTAGTGCTTGAAATGCTCTTTTACTTATGATCGCTACTGACTTTAGTTAGGACGTAGAATTAAAATTATATTACTACTAGAAGGACGCCCGCGGCTTCGTTCACGTCACCTCCTATTTTCTGCTTCAGGAATTGAATAAAAAAAATCTTATAGCGGAATGGTAATTGTTCAGTGTTGTTTGATCTATCCATCAGTCAGTCATCTTTTTTTATGTACCTCTTAAACACAGCATCTGTAATCGTAATATGACATATAATTTCAATTTGATTCGATCCGTCAATAGATTGGTATACACCTTTTGAACCTTATATGTTTGGTTTCTGAAATCATTCTTATAATTTACCATACCATTAGAGAAACGCAAACGCAAATCTGCAAAAATACACCCTTATAATACCTACTGATTTACAGATACCTTACTTACTTTCTGTAAGTAACTTAGCTGTTAAAGAGTAACTTAGCGATATCCTTGCATGTAACCTATAATAAGTAAGTATATGAAATCACTTCCAAAACGGCTTGACCGATTTTTATGAAATTTTGTGTATATTCGATATGTGTGAGACTAACTGCTTTTTATTATAAGTCATACAGATAACTGAAAAATAATTTAAAAGACAAGCTGACAAGACAAAAGAACATTTGCCGGGTCAACTTGTCTACTCTAGAATCTAAAGAAAATCTGTAGTTTAATAATACCTCAAACAAATGTGTTATCCAAAGCAAGTGAAGCAACCTTCCAAAGCGATGACTACAAAATTGCGTAATGAACGAGCAAAATTTACTTAAGAATTCGCAATGAACCTCACCCTCAGACAGAATCAGTTAACCCAGTAACCGACTCGCTAATAAAATACCTACGACAATTTAACCTTGACAGAGCCCTAGTTAGTATGCACGGGCTTTCTTTTAAAATCTGATGTATTAATTTGCAAACTTTTCAACCGAACAATTTTGATCCCACGAGCGAACGTAATAAAGATCAAAGTTATTAAAATGCAGCTGGCAACGCCGCGTACCGTTTTCCAAAATGGAAAATTGTTAGACAATATTACTCTACAAAATTATAACCCAATATAACACTTCGCACTATTAACATAAAGACCAAAATTGCAATAAAAGAAAGCGACTTATAAGTCTTCTAAATTGTTAAGAGGTTATTTAGCACGTGGTTCTCGTGACGACGTTCGCAATTTGAGTATAAATTAGAACACTTATCTCGTCGCGGTCTTATCTTCTGTCCTTCTTTTTCAAGTGTGGTTTGAATATTGTTGTCTCCTTCTCGCTCTATGTCAAGGAGTAAGTGTAGGGGTGGGTGCAGCGTCAGCGTTTTGTTTTATCGATATTTCACGATAACACTCTCGCTGTAGGGCGGTGAAGGCGGCTTATAAATTGTGAAATGATGAATGTGTGCAATTCTGAGGGATAGACTTGTATCGCGAAGTTCCAATATCATAAAAATGGAAATCGAGTGGATGGAAAGAGAAGATAGTTTGAAGCGTATTTATGAAGGCAAATGAGGTATATATCATCGAGTATTTATATCAGTTTTATACTACGTTTTTTTTCGTTATGGTCATCGTATCGACACGGGATATTTTCCGCTAGTTGCCGTCCCGCACTGATATTTAATTTAGCAGCGGAAGCAACAGGTTATTAGCACGGAGCTTTCCCGCCTAACTTTCCGGGCGTTCACTTTTTAAATTCCTCTCTTTCCCTTTCTAATTGGATTGCCATCTCCCTTGCCCGTGAATGAATGAAACTTGTTGCTTACGGAATCATTTCGCATTTATTTAAGGCACGTACTTTTTAAATGCGTCGAGTTCTTACAAACTCCAAGTGCCGACTTCGAACCGTGCAGATTGTAATTGAAAAATTTCTGACCCGAATTTTCCATGTCCCCTCTCTGCATAACCGTGGAACCTATTTCACCGTTATAATGTGCATGAACGTTGCTTTTTGAGCGTGAAAATTAACCCGGCTTATAATAATTTTCCGCTCATTAATTCTATTGAAGTTATACAACCTTAATGTCACGGTGCCTTCAAAAGGTGTATTGAAAATAGATTCCAATAAATTACATAAAGAGATACAAAGGGAAACCAAGTTAACGTGGGTTGCTACGATACCGGTTATAATGTATCATTTTATGACAAATTGTTCGGCGTATCCAATCTACATATCAAAATTCACATTCTACCACGCAATACCCTTTCTCCGTTTTTCATACGTACACATAAAAACGAGGTTCTACAGTCACGTGAAACGAAGCCCACACCATTCCTTACACTCGAACCTTAGCGAATCTACATACATAAATATATTTCTACTCACCACCCAATACATTTTATCTATGTTACCGTAGCCTTCCTAAAATTGTGTGCTTGGTAAAAAGTCGCAACACGGTCGGCTGTACGACTTGATTTTGAATCTTAACTGTTACGAATAAAGTTGAAAATTGAAAAGAGGGACGCGAGTCGGTTGTCGCGAGTTCCGTGCCGGTCCGCGATCAAGTCTCACGACGTATTCTCAAGGGGTGAGCGTAGTTCTTGCGCTTAGATATAAAGAAAGGTAGATACTTATGAAATTCGAAGGAAAAACCACCCTTCCCTATTCTGTACAGCGCAGTCGAATCGGTTTTCGTGGAGGAAATTGTAGCGTGCTCGGGACATTCGCTCGCCGTGCGTCGCCTGGAGACGACGATTTTCTCGAATTTCCTTCGGGACACGTCTCCGGTTTCCAAATTTGAATTTTATTTTCTTTTTTATCTGTGCCTTTGTACGAATATGATTGGGACTCTACCTTCTTATTGGGAATAGGATTTCTTTTTTTTTTCGAGTGATAAAATTACTTTTTCTGTATCGCGCCGCGTAAACTTAACTTATCGAAACTTTTCTTCAGGCTACACGTGAGGTAAGATTTTCTTATAAGACTTAAGATTACGTACTAAAAATCTTCTAATAACCATAATGAATTTGTGTAATAATCGTATAACTTATCAATTGAGTGTAAATACCATATATAGATTTGCATTTAAAATTGTTTGTTCTGTACTACACGGCAATACACCATAGCTGGTTATGAGTGACACAACTGGCAAAGACTTATGCTATATAAGTCATTGCAAGTTGTGTGGTAACAAGTTTTTGCAGAAGCCTCCCATCAGCACAGACCTTATGCTGCAGTTTATAAATAAAATCCTAAAGTAGCCGTTGCTGAGAACTGAACCCAAAACCTCCCTTAAAAAACAAATCCAACAACGAAGTCCTTGAGAAAATGCTTATCAATTATAATCGATAACTATAATATTATTACTGGCTGCTGACAGACGTTGTTCTGCCTTGTTCTCTCCATCATTGTTCACAGTGTACCTACGCTGTACGTTTATGGCATATAGAAAATTGTACTTATTACAACTGACAAACATTCCAATAAGATCCAATAAAATTTTCCTCATCATTTTCATTTCGAATATGACAATAATAATATGAGCTTTCATTTATCTTTGATTGCTTACAATATTAGGTAGCAATTTCAAATATTTTTATTTTTGATCTATATGAGTTTTGAAAAACTCCCCGGCGAAGCTATAAGCGCATTTACAGTTTTAACTGGTTGCTCCCAGGTTCGATTCCCAGTCGGCTTAGGTTGTGACAGGTGTGGTGAGAGGCTTCGGCCGCGGCTGGTTACCACCCTATAGGCAATGGCGTACCGTCAAACGATTTAGCATTCGACTGCGACACTTTTCCCCTTCCAAATTATTAGTAATCAATCCCTTGGACCGCATCGTCACCTGTCATCAAGTGGGATTGTTGTCTACGCATAACTACAAAAAGTAAGAGGTTACCTGGCGTCATCCTTTTTTTTATTTTATTTTCTACTTGACTGCGATCTCACCTGTTGGCAAGTGATGATGCAGCCAAAGATGTTATCGTACTAACTTGGAAGGGGTAAGTCACTCACCCCTAAACTTCAGTGGTGTGCACTCCATATAGGCATAAAGGCAGTGCCTACCCTAGCAAATTAATTCTATAAACCAAAAAAAGAACTTACAAGTTATTATTTCTAATTAATATAATAATATTATAAGCAAAAGACCTTAGTACTTTTTTTGTTTTATAGGATTAATTTGCTAGGGTAGGCACTGCCTTTAAGCCTATATGGAGTGCACTCCACTGCCCTAAAGGTTTCGATACAGCATCGGGCTGGATTGCTATATCACTTGGTGGTGCGTCTTTGCTGTTAGGGTGGTAACAAGCCGCTGTCAAAGCCTCACCTCAGATCACACCTGAACCAATTTAGGAATTATAAAATTCGAGGCCCGTGGCGGGAATCAAAGACTCCAACTTCGACTCGAATCCGAGTACGTACCACTGCGCTAGAGAGGTCGTCAAAATCTGGATAAAATATAAATTCATTAGCTATAGTTAAAGACTATTGCAAAACGAATTTGCATTTACTATAATACTATTATAGTAGATCTGGTTATCTAGTAAAAAAGTTTATGAAAATTATTTGGTTTTATTCAGTCTAAATTGATGGGTTAACGGTTCAACGTACTTCTTCTATACGTGATATTGACTCAATCTCTGTATAATCAGGATTATAATTAAATTTCTTTTAACTTTATCGTTATTTGCTCGATTTCATCTGGTTTTTTTTTTCAAAATAAGTATTATCTATTATTGAATTATGTTTCAAAATTGAGTAAAATAAATCAACATTTTGATTTGAGTAAAATACCCTATTGGATAAATTCGGCATTCTTACCTCGTACGGGGCACCGAATAAAATCGAACTCCTATCACAATTGATGGAAAGAACGGTATAAATTATACTCGTATGTGGGTATATATATATACGTATAGCTATATCTCGTAATAGTTTAACCACCCCTCCCCCACACATGCACACGGTATATAGGAGTACGAACCAAATAGGGTTGAGGTCAAATCGATAGGGTAACTCTTTTATACGAAACATGGCTGTTTTAAAAATATACTAAGGAAAATCGAAAAAATGTACCTACAGGTAATTTTATCCCGTCAACATTTTTCCTGTTTTTTCTGATTGGATTTTTTTATCACACTGTTTAAGTTGGAAGACTGTTCACAGATGTAAATACACTTAGTTGATTGGTGCCAATAAAATAATAGGTTGCACACAGCATCGCATACGAACGCAAAATCGCATTGCGGTATACGGTAAATAGTAAATACGTCTTTGTAGAAATTGTTATGTATCTTTAAAAGTGTAAGCTATTTTCGCATTTTTTATTTTATTTATCAGCATAGAAGTCACACGATTTAGCATTTTGACACGATGCCGTGTATAGCAAAAAATGTGTAATTTTTTAGAAGTTTTTATTTTTTTACTCTGTTCAAGGATCATACCCAAATCTCTTAATTTATTAGTAGGCAAAATTTTCTATTTACCAAGTATCTGGGTAGGTACTATAGACAGAATTTGGTATAGAGGTAGGTATCTAGAAATGTAAATAGTTGAAACTAATAAAAAATATGTTTGGAAAGTCTACATAACAATTATAATTTATTATATGACGTAAGGTTACTTACATTACAAAGTACCTACCTACGGACTTTGTCCAACAAAAGCCAGTTTCATACAATGTATAAAGTTGAACTATCATTCCTTATAAATCATGGTGTCAGTAAAAAGCTAATTACATACTTTACATATGTAGAACACCGGTAAAGACATTGACATGTATAAAAACCTCGTTTCTATTAATGCAATTCTTCAGTCCAAATCATTAATTACACCAAGTCACAAGTCAAGTTAATTAATTTATTCCTTTGGCTATTAATGACTTCATAGGACTATTAGCATAGAAATAGCTATAGTATTTATACAATTTTATTTTCAGAACAAAAATTTACTTGTTTACGTGTAAATTCTATCTGCAATATCTACCTGAAAAGCAAAAGTGAATGTGATTAGAAATATGTGTTCACATTGTTCAAACTGTTAATCACTTTGCATAATATTTATAATCTAATATATATAAATCTCGTGTCACGATGTTTGTCCGCGATGGACTCCTAAACTACTGAACCGATTTAGTTCAAACTTCGTGAATATCTGTCATTTGGTCCAACTTAAAAGATAGAACAGTTTTTATCCCACGTGGACGAAGTCGCGGGCATCAGCTAGTTGGCATATAAATTTGTCAAATTCTATGAAACACTGTACTTAATTTTGATTAAAAAATATAATACACAAAAGAAATTCAAAAGTGTAAGTAAACGTTATATCGTTTAGCGGAGTACATAATAACCATTAATTATTTATTTAACCATTAATGTAGCTAAAGTAGTATTATTTTCTAAAACATGTTTGGAAATTTGAGCATTATTTTGAAAATTTTGCGTAGAAATCTTTTGCTGGCCGCTGCAGTAATGTACCTACTATTAAAGTGATCTATTTTATGCTTCCTAGCTGTCATTAATTGTCAATGAACATAAAAAAGTATGCACATCTTCAGTTCACCTAAAACACGTGTTAGTCTAGAAACACGCAGGCGACCATAAACCTTCGTTCAAGTTTTTTGTTATCCGCAACAAATTTATACCATGACCAAACCGGGAATCGAACCCGTAGCTATTTATCCGAGTGAGTGGTGGGGTCGTAAAATTTTATTCTGTTGTTTGTATTAACTGATGCCTAATAAAGAGTTGACTTAATCACTGATGATCGTTGCCTGTGATTATTGAAATAAACCGCTCGAGTTATGATCGGCTCTTCCTATACAGTTGAAGGATCCTGAGAAGCAAAAAGGCACTGCTTATCGCACGCCCATTAGCCAAACTGCGTTCATTAAATCAAGATAAATTTGAAGGTGCAGTTGAGATTTTAACTGCGATAAAAACAAAAGTAAAGGAGATATTTCTAAGTATTCATTTCTATGTTCACCGATTTCTCTGAGGTTTCTGAACTGATTTCCATTAGGTATTCTTTTTCGATCTAAGGACGAGAACAATATTATATACGTAAAGTCTGGTTTGTAATTCCCATACAATAGTAATCTAAATTGGCTCAAGTTTGGCCTGGTACGAAATACGAAAATTTTGACCACGTATAGTTGTGTGTGCATATCTATAAAAAACACTTTTAAAGACTGAATTATGTATATATTTTCAAGAAAATCTTTAAATAGGTAAAAAATGTCGGCATGATCTATGATTAATGCTTCTTGGCCTTTATTGAAGTCGTCATAAATTTCGATAAAAATGTTCATATTATGACAAATATGATAATACGACATCTCATTACGACAAAATCCGTCTCTATGGTTAGCTTATAATTTTCTTGGATGGATATCAGTTTAAACTTCAATACAGTATAAGTTGTTGAATTTTCGATTCTAATTTCGATTCCGTTCCGACACAATATCTATATTCGTATACGCGGGGAGTTACCGTAAACGTAAAACGTTATCGAGTTCTTTAGTATTATTGTATCTTTTACTAGATCTGCTGTTACATGAAAAAGTGATTTGCAATAAATCTTTTGGGCGGTTAATGTTCCTGATATTTTCGGAAAAGGCAGCGTAAACAATAGGCCACGACTTCGACGATAGCGGCGGAAGAGCGGAAGCCTTGATATCTCGCAATATTCGTTTGATGGGTATTCCTGATTTACCTAATATGAAATTTAACTTTCAGTCACTCTATGTCGCGTGATCATATTAGATACTTCTTAATGTAGTTCGTCACTTCTAGTCTATATTAATTCGTTCGTCTTTATTAAGGTGGCTGTACCATAAAAACAGCGATAGTCGATTTACTAGGTTAGGTTAGAACTTAGAACTATCGAAGTTATTTCTGTTTGGCGAATAGCAAGAAACGATTTTATTAATAAAAGTTTATGAAACGTTGTCGCGTTATTTCTACGTTTTTCTAAAATTTTCTAAACCTTGCACACGTATTGGAACCTATACAACGAAAGAGATGTTTCGCATCCTATATAAATTTTATTATAAAATCCATTTCAGTGGCAGTTTGAGACAAACGGAAGTAGACCGATCGAAATTCTGAAAATACAGTTTGTTACACACTAGAAGTTAGTACTTGACTTCGATCTCACCTGAGGGTAAGTGACGACGCGGTAACGTAAAAATAAGAACGCTAAAACGCTTGGGGGTAAGTCCTTGCTCGTAGGGTGGTAACTAGGCAGTAGCCACGGCCGAAACCTCCCACCAGACCAGACCTGAGCCAATTTAGAAATTATATAATTCTTAAGTGGCCAGTGTCTGGAATCGAACCCGTGACATCTCACTCGAATTCTAGCGCGCACGAATGCACCAGTAAGATCTTTAATACGTATCTTCTAGATAGAGGTCGCGGGTTCGATTCCCGCCACGGGCCACTTTGGAAATTTATAATTTCTAAATTGGCTCAGGTCTGGTCTGGTGGGAGGCTTTGGCCGTGGCTAGTTATCACCCTACCAGCAAAGACGCACCGCCAAGCGATTTAGCGTTCCGGTGCGATGCTTGTAGAAACCGTTGGGGTAAATTTGCTTACCCTTCCAAGTTAGTACGATAACATCTTAGGCTGTATCATCACTTACCATCAGGTGAGATCGCAGTCAAGTACTAACTTGTATAAAGTAAAAAAAAAAGTATCTTCTAGAATAGATGAATTAATAAGTTCTGAGTATTTTAACATAGCATACATTCGGGAAAGGCATTGTATAGAGTATAGACTATCCCTCTAGAAATTTCGGGGTAATAACTATACAGACCCCACCCACAAGTTGTCAATCGATCAAACATGTGCAAACACTAAAGGGACAGCAGATTTCTTATAAAACCGTATATCCTTCAAAAAATACAATCGAAAATGTTCCTTACTCCACATACATAGAGTTCATAATAACAAGGTTGGTAGTCAAACATGCTTAGGCTGTTTGCGAATCGAATACATTTTGTACATAGGAGACATGGTAGGTTGGAAAATGTATTGACAAATATATTGAGTTACAGTTTCCATTAGGTTATTGTTTATTCCAATTTATAAAGTGGCTTTTTGACTTCGGGACGTCTGAACCATGGAATAAAGCAAGTAATTTATCGAGTATAGGTTTACTTCTAATATAAAAAGTTTCTAAAACCTCTTTTAAATCACACTAGGTATCATAATATTGACTTTTAAAAAAACTCAGTTTAAGGGAATTATCATCAAACTTAAGGCAATCAAATTAGTAAGATTACCTATAGTGTTCTTACATACAAAATATCAATTTTGTTTAGAAGTAACACATATTATTAAGGATCCGTTACTTTAAATCTCAACACTAAAGTAACTATTGGCTGTAACTTAGATTCAACAAAATAATTAATAGTAGAAGTCAACAAAATATTACTAATTAGCTCATAGGCTAGGTCGTAGTAATATTGTAAAATAACCATTGACAATGTTATTTTATGATACGGACAAAAAAAACACTTAAGTAGTGTCAACTCGGTACTAATTACCAACATAGGAATAAATCTAAGACAGATAAAGTATGTTAATATAGTGCTCTGTATTACTTATCTCAAACTAAAAACGCTAATTTTATTGCCTGGTATAGAATTATGATGAAATAAAATATTTTTTTCTTAAAGCAGCATATCCATAAAAACTTAAATAGTATGAGTGCCTATCATTTAAACTCTATCGGAACAAGACATTTATACTGCACCTTTTATTTCAAGCACATAAACACTACACTTGACCTATAAACTGAGATAATCTCACATTTAACACTAAAACACGTCTGAGCACCGTTGTCGAACCATTTTGAATGCCACTAAAAATGTCCCGTGGATCTATCTTACAATGTGAATAAATTATGACCATTTTTTACCCCTTGCCGATAAAGGGTTAACTATTTCTATAGGAACTTATGGGTCGTGAATTTGCATATAATTTCTAGTTTATTATTTATTTTCGGAGGGGGCCTTTTGTGCCCCGTAACGTTTTTCAGGGTTGATGAATTGGCCGCATTAATAAGGATTACGGAGGTTCGTCGTGTAGGTGATTATTATCAGATGTCTGTCGGTTGACAGTGTGCATCTATCTTTTGTCGTAGTTAAAGTTTTAGTACCGGATGTGAATTTAACGGCTACGTATAGTTGGAGTATCTTGCTTTTTTTTCATAATATTTTTTAATTAGTAGTAGTATAGGTACCTATCATCTGATGGTAAGTGAAAATGTAGCCGTAAGACTAATTTGAGATATTTTGGAATGAAATCTTTCTCTTATTGTAGTTTTTTGGAGTGTTAGCACACTCAAAAAGGCATACGAGTCAGAAAAAAATCAAAATCAAAATATTTATTCTTGACATAGGTCTTACTTATAGACACTTGTGAGAATATGTCAGACCCTACCCCCGCGTTGGGAAGCAGTTTGCACCGAAAAGAACTGGCGAGAGTATAGTCTATTTGCTTTGAATTTGTCGTTACAAGTATATGCGCATTGCGCAAGGTCGGCGTCGTTTGATGTCGTCGGTGTTCTCAAAGGACATCAAACGAAACAAATTCTAAGCGAATAGACTATATTTGTGATTATCTTAAAACCATTTCTGGGCCTGACAAGTCAATATTTATTAATCAGTAAGGGCAGACCAACGTATGGTGCGTCAGATATTTTTAATAAAAATTTGATATAATCAGATACTCCATTATCTATGCTTATTGGTATTCCACGCCACAATATGTCCGGTGAGCCGGAAGTCTCATCTTTTGTAATAAACTCAAACCCTTCCGGCTGGATTTCTTGAATGGGGCCATTTGGTTAGACGCCATTCATTCTGACCCCCCTATCTCACGGGGTATCTTTCTGTTTCACGAATAGATGCCATAACTCATAGGTAAATTATGGGAACGTATAATTTGTGATTCATGATAAGTATGAGGCAACTTTCTCAAAACTCTATTGCATTACTACTAAAAAAATACTGTTGTCAAATATGTAAAGGTGCCGATTATTATTGGAATTTTTAATTTTTAATTGTTAACATTTTAAAAAACTGAACAAAATAGAAAGTCGTCGTCCACATTTCAATTTTGAAATTTACACAGAAATTCAAAACGTTTGAGAACCTTCAAAATTAATTTTTTTTCAACAGGCAAAAGTGCAATAATAATAGAAAAGGTTGAAATATCAATAACATTCACTGCATTGCAATTTGCATATATTTCAGTGTAAGTATTTTTCAGCTTCATTACTGTTCAAAATTTTTAAATTAATAGTGCTTTCCTTCTAACAAATATAGCAAACGAATTAACAATAGTCAAATCAACGAACAAAATTGCAAAAAGACAACACTTGAAACTCTACACGCACGCAAAATAATATTTACACATCGTAGTATCAGCCAAATATTGGCGCACACAAAAAACCACCAAAAGAACACCACTAGACAACAAAACAAACATTTCACGGGTTACGGCAACAAAAAAACTATGCACAAAGGCCCATCCCATTGTCGAATTTGACTAACCTTTGTTTAAAATGCTGATTTATAGGCTATTAAACCCTTTCTATTAATGTATGGATATTATGCGTATTATTCCAATGTAAAAAATGTTGGTAATATTTTATCGGTCGCCCATAATAGATAGAAGGATGGCAGAGGTTACCAACGCGTTGGTTCGTCACTTTTTTTTGGTTCCAACAAATGTCAATGCAAAAATAATTGGAAATGATTATAGCTTTTTTTCTATTTTTAGTTAGTTTTTTCTATTTTTAGTTAGGTAGGTTTATGTGAGGATTATAAAATTATATTATTTTATTTTAAGCATAGGTTTTTTTTTTATTATTTGTAAAAAGGTCGAAAAATATCTAGGTACTTAAATCTTTAGTTTAGGAAAAATTTAAACTATTTTTTCTGACTGTAATAAGTATAATAAGACTGACTAATATTTTTGTATCCATGTTTTAAACAAGTGGAAAATTAAAAAAATTTAAAACACCCACGACTTTTGCAGACTTGTAAAAAGGATTAAATAATTTTTTTGAAACTCCCCGACTAAAGGAAAGTAAGAACTAAGAACCTATCAGTATAATTACAAATCCAAGAAAATCCGCCGGAGCTGCTGTGTTTTGCCTAGTGTTGATGGTGCTGTTTACCAGTTGATGACTAATTCAATTTCTTTATACTTCTCATATACCGGCAGTTTATCAATACTTACTAATTACATTAATTGATATTGGAAACGAAAATAGCAATGGCAGCTCCGACGGATTTCCTTGGATTTGTAATTATACTGATAGGTTCTTAGTTCTTACTTTCCTTTAGTCGGGGAGTTTCAAAAAAATTATTTAATCCTTTTTACAAGTCTGCAAAAGTCGTGGGTGTTTTAAATTTTTTTAATTTTCCACTTGTTTTATAGTTTTTCGATTAATATATTAATGTAATTTAAATTATATTATTATTAAAAAATTAAAATTAATCTTCAAACTAGCCATTAGCTCCTCTAGCAGCGTTTGAAGGCATCATCTCTTCCAAGTCATAAAGAGACGTTTATTGTGGCGCCCCCTGCTGTTCAATCACAAGAAAAATTATCTACGAACCATTGCCAATGACTTACTAATATTTTATACAAATCTGTATCCAAATCGGTTCAGTCGTTTTTGTAATAATTGAGAACATTCGTTTGCACTGTAAATGTTTTTTATGGCACCCCCTGGTGCTCGATGTTCGTAACAACTATCTAAGAACCATCGCCAATGAATACCAAACATTATACAGAAAACTGCATGTAAATCGGTCAAGCCGTTTTTGAAATAAATGGGAACATTCGTTTGCAATATAAATGTATTTTATGGCGCCCCCTGGTGATCGATGTTCGTAACAACTATCTAAGAACCATTGCCGCTGAACACCAAATATTATACAGAAAACCGCATCTAAATCGGTCAAGCCGTTTTTGAAATAAATGGGAACATTGATGTGCACAAACAAACAAACAAACAAACAAACAAAAATATTTTTGCATAATTGGTTTTTGTGAACAATTTAACATACAAACAAACATAAAATCTTTTTAATAGAGTAATGTACAAACGGTCTCTCACCCTAAACTCATATACCCGTACTCCGTTCCGTCGTGGGTAAAAAATAAATAAGGAAATAATAATCAAAAATTTTAACAATAGGATATTAGTTGCAGTGGGAATTTCGTTTGCATAGTTACAACTTCATATGGGAATAATTAGTTTCTTTTGTCGAGTCATCTAAATAAATTGGTATACCTAACTGAAACAAAAAGTTTAGCTTCTTCCGTTGAACCATACTTCCCCTTTTTTACCCACGACGGAACGGAGTACGGGTATATGCGTTTAGGGTGAGAGACCGTTTGTACATTACTCTATTAAAAAGATTTTATGTTTGTTTGTATGTTAAATTGTTCACAAAAACCAATAATGCAAAAATATTTTTGTTTGTTTGTTTGTTTGTTTGTTTGTTAGTTTGTTTGTTTGTTTGTGTGTTCGTTTGTGCACATCGATGTTCCCATTTATTTCAAAAACGGCTTGACCGATTTAGATGCAGTTTTCTGTATAATGTTTAGTGTCCAGCGGCAATGGTTCTTAGATAGTTGTTACGAAAATCGATCACCAGGGGGCGCCATAAAATACATTTATATTGCAAACGAATGTTCCCATTTATTTCAAAAACGGCTTGACCGATTTAAATGCAGTTTCCTGTATAATGTTTGGTATTCATTGGCGATGGTTCTTTGAAAGTTGTTACGAACATCGATCACCAGGGGGCGCCATAAAAAACATTTACAGTGCAAACGAATGTTCTCAATTATTACAAAAACGACTGAACCGATTTGGATACAGTTTTGTATAAAATATTAGTGAGTCATTGGCAAGGGTTCGTAGATAATTGTTCTTGTGATTGAACAGCAGGGGGCGCCACAATAAACGTCTCTTTATGACTTGGAAGGGATGATGCCTTCAAACGCTGCTAGAGGAGCTAATGGCTAGTTTGAAGATTAATTTTCATTTTTTAAAAATAATATAATTTAAATTACATTAATATATTAATCGAAAAACTATAAAACAAGTGGAAAATTAAAAAAATTTAAAACACCCACGACTTTTGCAGACTTGTAATTGAAAAAGGATTAAATAATTTTTTTGAAACTCCCCGACTAAAGGAAAGTAAGAACTAAGAACCTATCAGTATAATTACAAATCCAAGAAAATCCGTCGGAGCTGCCCTTGCTATTTTCGTTTCCAATATCAATTAATGTAATTAGTAAGTATTGATAAACTGCCGGTATATGAGAAGTGCAAAACACAGCAGCTCCGACGGATTTTCTTGGATTTGTAATTATACTGATAGGTTCTTAGTTCTTACTTTCCTTTAGTCGGGGAGTTTCAAAAAAATTATTTAATCCTTTTTCAACTACAAGTCTGCAAAAGTCGTGGGTGTTTTAAATTTTTTTAATTTTCCACTTGTCTACAAAAATATTAAGGACTAAGTTTTTTTGCTAATATGTCATTATCACTTATTATCATTTATTTTATTCACATTTTATGATCAGCTTGACTTGGATCTACTTAGGAAATAGGGCCCCATTCATGGATCAATAAGTTTCTACAAAAATTATAAAAGGTTGGTGACCCCATTTTTATGATAGGGAAGTTTTTTGTGATGACAAAAATTTTGAATTGTAAGTGCCATTAAATTGTCTTTTTTTCGTTTTTGCCGTTTTATGTTTTCCGATTAGATATAAAATAGTCCTTTTAAATACGATAATACCAGCTATCTGTGTGGACCAAGCTTGACTTGATAAAAAACACCGTTCACAAGACGCATAGGCGCCGTTTTTGCTTTCTTTGTACTTAGTAGGAATTGCCTTGTTTGTTAACATTCCGAAGTCATTTAGAAAAACGAACCTTATAGTTTCGTCATATCCAAACTAGTATAGACGATCTAGCTTATGAGCTAATTAGTAATATTATTCCTAATTAGCTCATAAGCTAGATCGTAGTACATACATAATATAGCAAAGTAACCATTTGGTAATGGTACTTTATAAGGAAAAAAAAAAAAAATATCCAAACGTCTGTATGCCTCGACAATTTTACTTGGAGACTATTGAAGCTACTGAGACTATTGGAAAGAGATAATTAAAGACTTAAAACGCGTTTTTTTCCTTTCAGCATGTAATGTTTTTTATTTTTTTATTTTTGTAGTCAGGATTGATAGAAATAGATGTTATAGAGTTTTTAAAACTGTGCAGATTTTCCATAAACGCCTCATTCCTAATTGAGAAACCGGATTTCGGTCTTGTGTGTACACAAGTCTTTCGGTCTTGTTGCTACATAATTTTAATGTTAAGAAATATGAAAAAGTCAGTCAATCAAGTTACCTACTTACTTAATTAAAACTGCAACTTTCATGATGGATATACAATAAATATATCTAAATAAGAGAGTAGGTATCTCATATCTTCTTTACTTACTTTCCCGTATCTAAAAAAAGAAAGAAAAGCCCCGTCAACTCCCTGAACTTGCTAAATGGCGTGAGGAAACAGTTATTTTAATTCATAAAATCATTTTCTTAGCGATGGTAGACAGGGACGATCTATATCGCTCTCTCGTTCGCTCCCACTCATTTTTAATGCACTTTCTCCGAAGTTCCTTTTATACCTCTTTTAAGACTCGCGGCACGAATGCAAGTGTTTTTAAGTTTCCTTTTTAAACGCTTCTTGCAAAATTTTCACTTTTATCCTATTGGAAGATAGAACTTTTTAAAGTAGTTAAGGCGGTTCATGCGTTAGTATTATGCTTGAGTCAAAATTTACGATTTCCGAAGGAACATAAAATAGTTACGTGTTCAATTATAGATTAGATAATTGAATTCATATTATTTGGCATTTCATAATCTAGAACTTGGCTCAAAAATATTTTAAAATATGTGTATAACTTTCTCACTAGAACAGTTTTTGTATAGGCTGTTTGCTAAAATAGCGGTCGACGCTCTACGCAGATGCAAGATATTTGCCATGTTTCTTAACACAAACTTATAACAATGACATATTTAGAAAATTAATAACATTTACTAAAAAGTGTCTCAAAAAAAAACACAATTTTCCTAGATTTTCATTCAAAAACCATAAACTGAAAAGTGTCATTTTTAGCTTTTTTTGATAAATTAAACGTATTATTTTAGGATAAAATCCAAGATATTTTGTTATTTCTGAATTATAGTAATTTAATTCAATTAATATTCAATGTCACTGGTTATTTACTATTTTATTAAGTTGTATATGTATTTATTTTACTATAATCTTTTTTGTAATAGCATTATCAGCGCAAAATTGCGTCAGCGCCAACGCAAAACCAATTTAGTATGGCAAGAAACGCGATGCGCGCCGTTTTGCATGAACGCTCTTAAGTATTTTTCAAATATTTCTAGAAACTTTGTAAATAACATAAAAAATATTATTTACCAACATTATATTATAGAAATTAGAAGCCTGTCTTGTGCTGTAACCAACACTTTGCTTGCAATTTCTGGGTTTCCGAAAAAAAAAATCATTTAAGTTTAACTTAAGCGCGTCGGTATGCTAATGAAAGTAATATGAATTTTGGAAAGGTTGATATTGTATCTGTATTTCAAATCTTGTCTATGGATCACATACGATCAATACATCGATATTCAAAATTGGGTCCATTTCTGCTGGTACATTAGTCGCATCTTCACAGCCAATAAAGCCCTATTTAAATAAACCAATCAGTTGTAAACTGCATACATCGCTTTAATCCTTTGAGTGCCACTCCAGTCCGAAGGGATGTTACTGTTTGTTCACATTGTGTGTCGATAATTTATTGTCACCGGGTCGCCGTGTTCTATATTTCCACGGTGCCAAGGGTTGCAAACGACGGTGCAATTCCGTTTGGTGTACGTTACTTTGATATATTTACCTACTGAAATGTTTTATCGTAATATTGTATTTTAAGACAAAGTACTGTTTATAATAATTAAACAAATAATACTTAACACTAATAAAAAATTGGTCAAGTGCGAGTCGGGCTCGCGTACTGAGGGTTCCGTACCTAGACCATTCAAGACCAATTCCAACCAAACACCTCTGCCCACCAAATTCAAAAACGAGCAAAAAATCACGTTTTTGTATGGGAACTCCATTTTAATTTAACTAATTATTAATTTATAATAATATAAAAAGATTTGAAAATTAACCCCTTATTATATGGGATAAAATAGGAGGTTACGCGAAACTAGAGCGCTCGCAGTTTCACACGTTGTTGAACTCCCAGTAACTATAATTTACAAGTGTAATTAAAAGTGTAATTCACAACTGTATTTCACAAGTGTAAAGTGCAAGTACCTAATTTACAAGTTTAATTTACTAGTCTAGTTTAAAATATAAATTTCATGTAAGTACATCATTTTACGCAGAAAAATGAACTATGGGCTGATTCTGTTATGTAGTTTGTTAGTTATAGTAGTGTTATTATTTCGCTGCAGACTCGGTCATAAATCATTTGAGTGTTTCGCTTTTGTTGTCCTGCAGTAATGCACAACTCAACAAAGAACAACAAAAGCGAAACACTCGAATGATTTATGACCGAGTCTGCAGCGAGATAATAACACTATAGTAACCCTCACTGGGCGAAGAAAAATTTTAATCAGTGTATCTATCTTTGAGGTACGATTCCATAGCAAGGCAGAAGAACCAAAGCTTCAAACTTATAGCACCCGTTCTTTCACGTCGTGGATAAAAAACCTATATAATAAACAGCGCAGGAAGATCTTATCATAAACACTTCTAAGCTAAAACAAGTGGAAAATTAAAAAAATTTAAAACACCCACGACTTTTGCAGACTTGTAATTGAAAAAGGATTAAATAATTTTTTTGAAACTCCCCGACTAAAGGAAAGTAAGAACTAAGAACCTATCAGTATAATTACAAATCCAAGAAAATCCGTCGGAGCTGCTGTGTTTTGCCTATGACGGTGTTGATGGTGCTGTTTACCAGTTGATGACTAATTCAATTTCTTCATACTTCTCATATACCGGCAGTTTATCAATACTTACTAATTACATTAATTGATATTGGAAACGAAAATAGCAATGGCAGCTCCGACGGATTTTCTTGGATTTGTAATTATACTGATAGGTTCTTAGTTCTTACTTTCCTTTAGTCGGGGAGTTTCAAAAAAATTATTTAATCCTTTTTCAATTACAAGTCTGCAAAAGTCGTGGGTGTTTTAAATTTTTTTAATTTTCCACTTGTTTTATAGTTTTTCGATTAATATATTAATGTAATTTAAATTATATTATTATTAAAAAATGAAAATTAATCTTCAAACTAGCCATTAGCTCCTCTAGCAGCGTTTGAAGGCATCATCCCTTCCAAGTCATAAAGAGACGTTTATTGTGGCGCCCCCTGCTGTTCAATCACAAGAACAATTATCTACGAACCATTGCCAATGACTCACTAATACTTTATACAAAACTGTATCCAAATCGGTTCAGTCGTTTTATTAATAATTGAGAAGATTCGTTTGCACTGTAAATGTTTTTTATGGCGCCCCCTGGTGATCGATGTTCGTAACAACTATCTAAGAACCATCGCCAATGAATACCAAACATTATATAGAAAACTGCATCTAAATCGGTCAAGCCGTTTTTGAAATAAATGGGAACATTCGTTTGCAATATAAATGTATTTTATGGCGCCCCCTGGTGATCGATGTTCGTAACAACTATCTAAGAACCATTGCCGCTGAACACCAAACATTATACAGGAAACCACATCTAAATCGGTCAAGCCGTTTTTGAAATAAATGGGAACATTGATGTGCACACACAAACAAACAAACCAACAAACAAACACACAAAAATATTTTTCCATTATTGGTTTTTGTGAACAATTTAACATACAAACAAACATAACATCTCAATAATAAAGTAATGTACAAACGGTCTCTCACCCTAAACGCATATACCCGTACTCCGTTCCGTCGTGGGTAATTAAAGCACCAAGTTTCGTTTGGCGCGGTTATAAATAAAATAATATTATATCCCCCGCAGTTGGATCTGCAACTTATGTGTGTAAGTTCAAAAACCACTCCAAGAAGCTGCGAAACTTTCCCGCACAATATATTTTGTCTGCGAGACTTGTATTTCCGAATATTAATGTTCGTGCATGAGAGGTAGCGGTATGTTTCTGATAAGCGATTTGGCGTGTTAAGAACTAATAAGTACCTACAACTTGCACCCCTAAGTTATACCACAGAATACCATAGCAGTACGTTATGCTGCTATTAGTTCAAAATCAAAGTTTCTACACTTTACTAACAGTTAATATTGATTTTAGTCAAAAGAGACTGTGTTTTAAAAATATTTAAATAAAAAAGAAAAAAAAATTCAAGTGAAAATTAACCCTCAAAAATGACATAAGAAGAAACCTTATGTAATTTTTAAGGGTTGATTTTGTCTTCCCCAACGATAGTGATAGATAGATTCCTACTCTACGTTTTACCTAGCTTTACAATCGACCGTGTTTTTGGATCTTCGATATCAATATCTCAACTAACTAAATGAGCATACTTACATACTCGAAAAGAAACACGTACGTACGTCTACTATGTACATCTTGAAAAGATGTCTCCACCGATAAGTCCTGACGATGCGAGAGACTAAGAAAGAAAAATAGACGTACAATACAATCTTATCTGATGTTATTTGATACCTATCCCTTTCATTATTTTATTCAAGATACAGATGAAAAAAGAAGTAGAAACACGATTATTTTTAAATCATTAATGTTCGCGATTTTTCACGCCCGCTTGAATTTTAGATTTTCACTAATCCCGTGGAAACCGTGAATTTTATCGGGATGAAGCACATGTGCTAAGTCCAAGATAAAATCGATCTCTATTCCGCGGTTCAGTAGGTACTTAGTTGCGGTGTGAACTTGTAACAAACATAAACACATGTAACACACTTATGTACAAACTCTTAGAAGGAACATTCTACTCTCTATATCGATCTAATATTTTTGGCCATCTACAAGTACTTAAGTAAGTAGTAACTTATCAGTTATGAAGGGCGAATTTTCAGCGCCCGCTACCCGCTCCGCCTATGACCATGGCCGCTCAGAAGAAGCCATAATAAAGGCAAACCCACAGACATACGTTCATACTTCGCACTCGACTCTCAAGTATAAACATGTTGCAATATTATGATGTTCTAAAACTTTGCCTACTCTCGAGTTACCCAACACGCTTCGCCGGCCTATTTATGAAGTTTTTCGGAACTAGGTACTTACCTACGTAATATATTCAGTTTCAGAAAGTTGTTTTGTACAATGGGATGCGAATTTCGTAACATTTTGTAGCAAAAATGCTTATGAAAAATCGCTTTGGCTTGAGAAAAATTGAAATAACTCATACTTCCAATAAAAGGTACGTAGTTATTATTTTAAAGATAAATTAATTAATTATTTTGTGAACTCTTCATTAAAGTTTATTTTTAGGGTCCATAGGTACCCAAAGGGTAAAAACGGAACCCAATTACAAAAACTTCACCGTCCGTCCTTCTGTCCGTCTGTCACCAGGCTGTATCTCTAGAACCGTGATAGTAAGACATAACAAAAATACTAAAAAATAAAATAGAAAAAATATTTAATGGGGCTTCCATACAACAAACGTGCTCGGAAGCCTCAAGCCTCAAGCCCGACTCGTACTTGACCAATTTTTTATGGGTATGAAGAACGAAATTACTAATGTTGAAGGCTTGGCGGAAACCTAAAAACGAACCTTGTAGAGAAAACGTAGACAGCATCTACGGATTCGTAGAACTTCGTAGAGGCCTGCCAAAATAAGATACAACAAAAAACCAAAGAGCTCTTTGTAAATTAAAGCTATAAAAGTGCCAAGATTAACTCTAGACCGCTCACTCCCGACGCGGCGTCATTATCACTCCTACATTCTATATTCAAATAAAAACGGAAACGCCACATTTTCTACACCGCATCGTGGAAATTTATTCTCTTGCGGCGTATATGTGCGAGGGAGAGAGCGAGATAGTTTGGCGCATAAAATAAAGATCAATCAGAGCGGGATGACAACGCGTTTATTGGTTCCTCCGCGTAGTTTGTGGCTATCGCGTTGGGCCAAGTTTGATGCAATTTCTTGGCGCGAAACCGGGTTCTTTGGAAAATCAACATGGTTATTTGGCGCTCACACTACGTACGAATTAATGGCTAAATCTTGCTATGTCGGTACTAAAGCCTTTTACTTACTTCTAATGGGACATAAGGCAGAAGATTGTTAAGTCTTAAGGTAGTACTGCATTAGGGACAAGATTAAGTTAGACAATGCCCATTCAAGTATGAACACATGTACTGCCTTGATGGAAGTGCTTACCTTCATTTGGCGTTCAATCATCAATGTAGAGTTGTCTAATTTGTTTAAAACATAATGCTATTTTTTAAAATATAATTAAGTATATTTGATTGGTATCAGAATCATTTCAGTTCCATTAGGTATAAGTATTTTGGGGATTTTGTTTAAAATACATAATAATGTAACTTCGTGGCGATATTTTCATTTTAGATATCCTTATAATTTAAAAAATTACTTCTTAACTCCTTCTAAAATAGATTTTGAAAATTAGTCATTCTAATGTCTTTATCGAATTCGAATAACGAACTTGTTGTTGAAAAATTTAAAATAAATAACACTTTTTTCAGCATTGGGTACTTATATACCTAAATTAGGTTCATCTAACACCCATATTCTTAGTCATTTCCTCGAGATTTCCTCGACTCGACTCGACGTCACTCGAGGAAATTTGTATGCTAAGTTGGTAAATATCTCCTCGACTTGAGCAATTCCCTTACTAGAGTCGAGGAATTAACTGTCACATTCAAGGTACCTCCCGACCAACCTTAAGGCCTTTATTGCTAGACATTTTAGTTAAGAATTGATAAATAATATCTTTCCTGTTAACTTGGCGCTCCTAGTTTTTAGCTATTTCCTATATTCTGTCCACTTTATTAATAGCTTTTTGATGAACTCACTACTTTGCCTCCTCACAGAGGAAGCAAAGTCATGATCATTGTATCAGAGAATGAAAATTTCGTAAAAGTTATTGTTTATTTCCTATTCCTACTAATATTATAAATGCGAAAGTGTGTTTGTTTGAACATTACAGTTCCTGTTGGATTAAAAAAAACTTATTCCACGCAGACGAAGTCGCGGGTATCAGCTAGTTTTTCTTATTTAAACATTTATTTATTATATAAAAATAAGTTGGGTTTTCCTTCCTGACCCTATAACTCCAGAATGCACGAACCGATTTCCATGGTTTTGCATTCGTTGGAAAGGTCTTGGGCTCCGTGAGGTTTATAGCAAAGAAAATTTCAACGACCAGCCATGTCTAGTAAACACAAAATAAAGACAAAACGAAACAAACAGGATAACAAAACAAACAGGATTACAATTTACAAAGAAAATATACTCTCTTAGCACAATAATTCACAATATTCCTTTTTCCAGCCCGTTTTGCTTTTGACTTTTGAAATTTATTTTGACAAGCCCGCGAACCACAGAACACAATATACTCCTGCCGCGAACAGTTCTGTGGTGGTCTGTGACCCGCGAAAGGTATAAATAGTGAAAATAGTTCTCAAAGTGTAGGTGTGATACCTTCACTCGACCTTACTGGAGGAAAGTCGAGTTAAGGCAGAGGCTACGACTGAGAATATCGATTTAGAGGCTGTTTTGAGGAGTACCTTAAGGGAGCCTCGAATGAGGTTGAGTCGAGGGGGTTCTAAGGAAACGTTTAAGAATATGGGTGTAAGAGTTCCCTTACCTTACTTTAGAGGTCTTAGAGGAAAAGGACTCTTAGATGAACCTAATTTATAAAAAAAAAAACGTATAATACCTTTTTTGTCACAAAAGTGACATGGAGACGCTTGTTTTTTTTATTCCTCCAATTATTTTATATCAAAAACACACCTCCCACGTTTCGTCGGCCTTCTGCCGCACCTACTGAAGTGAACTTGTATCCGTATAACAAGGGATCATTATATCGGCCTCTTTGTACAAGATAAAGAAACACACACACTATCTTGGAGAGGAAAGAAGGCACTAGATCAATACTTTCTCCTCACTTTCTCGCTTTATACCGCACATGTGTCATACGACGGCATCGGAACAGAGACGCCATGGAGTCGCGTATAAGTGTAAGATGTAAAAGATTTTGGCCTTCCAAATTAAACTGTGACTTTAGCATACATGACGTGTAACTTAATTTTTTTTGCAATCTTTCATTTATGTACAAATAAATGTTGATGTCAGTAGTTACGACTTGAAAGCGTAATGGAAATCCAGATGTACAATTACTATCAATTTTTCAGGTTTTATAAAAATATATGCAATAAAAACAGAGATAATTTTAATTTTTGTCTGGAAGAGATCGCTATAGGATTTTGTGTTGTCCTCTGTGTTACTATGTGGTGTCCAATAAATTATAAAAGTATATTCATTAATTCATTCATTCATATTTTCCTATTTTGTTTTTGCTAAATTAAATTTTTTGTTTAATATGCCAATATTAAACAAAGTATTTTTGACGTGACAACGTCTTATAAATCGATAGAGCCGGTTGCACGCACGAAAAAACATGACTCATCCGGCGTTACCGGCGTTACCTCGCTCATGCGGCGTTACCTCGCGAGCGCGGAACGAGCGACAAAGAAAACGTTGTCACGTTCAACTATCGTCAGTAAACCGACTTTACATTAAAGTATTTTTTTACTTTTACGGCAGTGGGCTTAAAACATGTGACTGCCTAGATTTCAGAAAAAGATAACTCTAACTCACATTTCAACCAAATTAATTGTGTAGATGTAATATAAAATCTGTCTATCAAATATAACAACTATTACATTCATACTACATCCACTCCATTCATTCTTAGTCTATGATAGATAAAATGTAGCTCGCATATGCCGTAGGGCCCGAGGGTTGTTTTGTCAAATGCCAGTCGGAAGACTGAACAACGTAGTTTTAATACTTAGACACTTATCTTTACGTCTTAGTGTCGCCGCACACGGGCCACACGCCAAAGTCACAAGCGCCGCCACTAGAAGGTAGCAACGGCCACAACGGTAGCTAAAACGCGCGACACTAGTGGCTGGTGGATGACGGCCACATTTTTTAACCCACGTGCCATAATGGACTGTAACAAAGAATGGCGTTTGGTGTCGACGTTTAGTGGCCGAAGCGGGCCACAAAAAGTGAGCAGCGGTGATTGCAGCGTGTGACGACTACCGGCGTTACCGTGTACGGCGAGTCCATATAAAATGTATGAAAACTACAGAAAATATGCCGGTGAAGCTGCTTTGTCGTTGTGGCTAGTAGCCAGGAAAATGTGGGAAGGCCAGGTGGAAGCAGGTGTGACTTTGCGACATATTGCATACATGTAAGACATATTGCAACTCCCTGCGTGATAGAAAATGGAATGAAATCAAAAAATGAATGCAAATTGCTACATTGATGCGATTTTTTTGAATTTCTTTCCATTTGTGAAACGCAGTGTGTTATATTATGGCTCAGGCCCAAGTTGTTTATCTATCTTCATAAGTGTTGGTACAATATTCTTGCTCTTTCCAAAAATCCGTCTGCGTCTCTGTAGAACAGGGCTGCAGGAGTAAATACTCGCTAGGTCATAATGTACGGCTCGGCGTGCGGTTGACAGGCCGCGGCAGGATTTATGAGCGTTCCCTTCTTTCCACATCTCGCACAAAATCGCGCGTCCTGTGAACAACATTGTTACTATTCCATCAACTGTTAACTTAAAGCTTAGTGCTTTTCTTTGAAGTATATTTTTTTTTGGGTTTTTTCTTTTGATAGCAAAATATTTAAAACAGAGAAGCTAATTCAGAATAGTTAGAAGTTTAGAAGATATACTTGTTTTTGTTTATTCGACTCAAACTGACTTTACGTACTTATCAACTACATAACATTATCGTATTTCAAAGAATGTTTCCAAAGTAGTATAAATTATAATCACCACAGAAGTGTAAGTTGTGTCTGTACCTTCTATATTCTTCATCTACGTCATCGTCTACTGTGTCATTTGAGTTCACTCTACCTCTTAATTGATTGGTATCATTATTGTTAACGGCCTACAAGCCGTATTTAGGTGATTTTGAAGGAAGTTATGCAAAAACTATAAAGACAATTACTTTCAAATTTACACGTCATGTATTTTGGGTCTTTAATCTAAAATCGCTTAGAAGCAGAAACACGATTGGATAAAATTTTGTCGATAGAAAGTTCTCCCAAAAGTTGCTCCAAAATCTCAGTTTTTCTATATTATATCGGAAACTACAATGGATGTAATTGTAATTTTTGTTTTTATGTATCGGTAATAATAATGTCCTAAAACGCTTAGAACAGATTTTTGATAACTGGCTTAGTTTTTGAGTAATTAGGTAAAACGTCGTTTTTCTGCTATATTCTTCCGCGACGCTGCATGTCGCACCTACCAAATCTCTGTGAGAGTGAGAAAGACAAAAATAAATTCAATAAATCCCCTTAACTATAATAATTATGCCAGCGACAAACAAAAACAGTTGGTATATCTATATCATTCCCAATTTATAAGAGTCGTCGTGATTTACCATTCAAGTTTTTTATAATTCTTTTTACTTTATGTTACTTATACTTTTTTACAACACCATTTCTCAGAGATTTTTGTGCCCTGCAGGAACTACTCGATTCTCCATAAGACTAGGAACATTTCACTCGCTTTTTACGATAGAAGAATAATTGTGTAACCGCATTATAATGCAAATACGTGGCAATTAGTTTCGTGCCCAACAAGCAGGCTCGCGGATCACGCATCTGCCCTCATTTGCCTAACAATGATCTTTATATTCAAACACCTTTGTCAGTTTGCGCTGGAGTTCAAAAGGGTGCATTGGTTTGAAGTTTTGAAGCAAGGCTTGTTATGGGATTTGTTCGTGAGTGTACTAACACGTTCAAAATATAGGTAGTTCTAGTGACTTGCTTTTAGACACTTAAATAAAAATAAAATAAATAATGGATATAGGAAAATCATAAAACACACAATTATAAAACAGAATGTATCAACTGTAAATCTAGTAGAATCAATAAAGATAAAAAATAAAGGTGAAGACTAACTTTTCATGACCTTCTATAAAGTAAAACTTACGCACAAAAATATTTCGCTGCGACATCGAACTATAGGGCTAGTACAAGACACAATAATATATTTTCGGTTACTTCCTGATTATAATTAAGGCAAAATTGAATCGAGACTCGAATCTGAATTTATGCAACAGCTTGTATTGATGATATTGTAAGTAGGTAGAAAAAAAGTTGTTGAAAATAAACATTGTTGGGCGTGACAAAGATTCATCGAAGATGTATACTGCGAAGTAAAATAATTTCATACCTACTCACTTCATTGATTGAAATTCTACCTACGCTAAGTAACAACACAACACCTACTCTTCTACCTACTTTTCTGAATTCTTCGAGTATATACTCATCTTCATGATTAGCATATAGATTTATTTTTTGTGTATGTATCATATAAGCAGTAAGCTCACGCACACCTAGACTTCATCATCCGTCTCCACATAGGCAAGATACTAATCAAGGCCCTTGCATAAAAACATCCTGTTTTGATAATCATTTATAACCACACGTATTACGTCGGTATACGAGGATATAAACCTACTTGCGATAAGCCGGCACGGCTATTTCCTCTCTCGATAGCGTGACGGCTACGATCCCATCCCTTCGACTTTAGGGCCTAAACTTACCTTCGATTTATACATCTATACCTACTTATGGGCCTATAGTCAATATTGAGGAGGGTGGCTTGCTTTATGTCATTTCAAGTTTGATATACGGTGATAATACGTAAATAGACCCGTTAACTTACTTCTCTGATCTGTGGATTCATAAATATTTTGACAACTGCTTTGTAGATGAATTTAAAGGACAAAAAGTGATAAGAATTTAAATGGGTTAATATCAGCAAAATAAAAATTACTGGTCTTATTGTTCGCAATTGAAAGAGTTTTCTCGTGGAAGGAAATTCGGTAAAGGTGCCTATTCATTCATGTAGTTCAGGCAATATAACGAACCAAGAAAAAGCAATATTGATAACTTAAGTTTCAATACTAATTTTGTATCGTAAACCAATAAAAGATATTGAAAGCAACATGTTTGTGTCTTGCCATGTATGTTAATAAATCCACAAAACCACATCCCGTCCTAATATTGACTGGGGAATTAAGGGAAAATCCCGTCATGAAAATCTAAAGCGGCGACATTCCAATAATCCTTTACTTAAGTATGTACTCATCCTATGTCAACCCGAGATTAAATTCTTCAACAATATAACTACTTCGCAGAAAATATTTCACATGAGGACCGCTTTTTTAATATCGTATGTTGTGGCAGGCTTTTTTATACGGAATATAAAATATACAATTTCAGCATAGCGGCAGTGACATTGTGTGTACCATCCATCTTTTCGGGTTTAGATTGCCGTCCCCCTCTTCCCCGTAGCGCTGTCTCGCTCGGGCGGATTTGTAGTTCCCCCCTCGAAGGGGGCAAAGAAAGGAGTCGTTTGGAACAGTCAACTCTTTGCGCATTTTTCATTCGAAATGCGGAGGATATGAAGAAATGTATCGCGTATTCGGGCGTGTTATGATTTTTCATGTTGTATTTTGAGTGTCGGGTAGGTAGTTGGTGTAATTTGAATATTGAATATGATTTGAATTCGAATTGATTCGCATTAGTTCCAATGATAAGTAAGTAGATTGTTAGGTACCCAATAACAGTCTCTCCCAAAATTTTCCACTTTTAGATCTCAAGTGACGCTAAGGTATGAGAAGACAGGCCTTTAGCTATTAGGGTTTTTGTTATTATTTTATTATACCTACATTTTTTGTTAATGGCTTCAATTTCAGTACTCTTAGAGTCGCCGCACACGGGCCACGCTGGCCACAAACTTAGAACCTGTAGTTTGCCTTACATTGCCTGTAGTTTTCATACATTTTACATGGACTCGCCGCACACGGTTGACGTCAGTGATCACCACACACTACAAATCCAATGAGCGATAGTGAGTTAGGGAGTGAACGAATGAATGAATGAAAAAACTTTGAGCGCGATTGGCATTATTTGTTTTTTATTTGATTGTTTTTTGTTGTTTTTTATTTGTTTTTTACTAACCATTTTTATGATCCGAGCTGGTCGAAATAAATGATTTTTAATTTTTAATTTTAAAAAATTATTTGAGATGTGGAAAAACATTGAACTCGCGAAGTTAGTTTCCATAACTGACATCTCACGTAATTATTCAATTATTCACATAATATGCGTCATTTTTTCTGTAAATAGGTACATATTACGTGCGATTACGTGTCAAAAGTAATGAAAACCAAAGGTAGCTAACGCCATAACAAATCACAACACTTTACAGACTATGTGTACCAAAATTACCTATTCACGATTATCATCAACGGCGCTACAACTGTTTGTGCGCCCGGCCCTTCTCCAAAAAATTCCTCAAACTTTTTCTGTACATTGCATTCGTTTCCCAATTTTTTATAGCATTTGCATCCAGTTTCACACCCACCGCAATCTTGAAGTGCTGGACAATGTTTGGCTCACCAAAAATAGTGTATAGTTATGTGCTGTCATGCGTGTATATTCGAAATAGGTATCGAACGTAGAACCAACTACGTATAGTAGCATCCCACCTGCTGGCTGCCTCAAATCAAGAGTCCTCACGCGTAGCATCACACGGCGTTCTAACCTGAAACCGAACACTGGCATACTTGATACTTACCGATCACGTTCCCCGCCGTTTCAGACTCAAACCACGTTAGTGCCGGCACCGACGCCAGATGGCGGTGGCACGTAGTGGCCACGTGACCGGCATAGCCAATCACGGATCGAAGGAATTTTTTTAAAACCTCTCCGTCCGTGGATTCGACGACCTCTTTAGCAAATATAACCGGATTGTGACTTGAATAAGCGGCAATTTTGAATGTGCAGCTGAATTACGCTTGTTAAGGTGTATTTGGGTAGAGAGTTGGTAGGTTCACCAGGTCTTTTTAGGATTCCGTAGGTACTCTAAGTGTAAAACGGTTAAGACTGCGCCGTCAGTTTTTCCATCTGTAACCAGGCTGTATAGCGTACGAAGCGGTTTGATTCCTCGTTCCTGATACGCACTGCAAAGGCATGGAATACTCTCCCAGGCAGTGTCTTTCCTGCCACTTACAACCCGGGTGCCCTCAAATCAAGAGTGAATAGGCATCTTCTAGGCAAGCGCGTTCCAGCTTAGACTGTATCATCACTTTCCATCAGGTGTGATCACAGTCAAGCGCTAGCCTATATATAGTAGGTATAAAAAAATAAAAATCTCTTGAACCCTGATAGTTGGATAGTAAACATTTTCACAGATGATGTAGGTATCTCTATTGCCGTTATATCAACAAATACTACAAAACAGAAGGGCTCCCATACACCAAATGTGTTTTTTTGCCGTTTTTATAAGTAATGGTACGGAACCCTTTGTACGCGAGTCTGATCCGCACTTGGCTGGTTTTCATAGGTCGTTGACAATAGGTACTTTTGTCTGATTTAAAAACAAAAGTATAGTCAAAGACACATAACATATTTGATCCATTATAAAATTACAATATACGAGTAAAACAGTCAATATTACGATGATATTCATAAAAAATATTCAAATTTCTGTTCACATGGTAGGTACGCACGCAATGTAAATAGAGCTTAACCAAACAAAGGCTGTACCAGAATAGGTAATGCGGGTAGAGAAAACATCGAATCTCCATGCTGTTCGCTGCCAATCTGCATGACTAGCGGCGTGCCAAGAGGATATTATTATAGCGACTTTGTCTATGATTTACAATTTTTATTTCTTTTTTATTTTACATTATTTATCTGTGCTAGTTTGAATTAGTACTTCATATTTTTTATGGGCGAGACGAGAAAGAAGTTTGAAAATGAAATTCTTTATTTTATTATAGGTTAGTCTCTTAAGAAAAGTCAAATCTACCGCCAAATTGCTCGGAAAGCAGGTTTGCACGAAGAACTGGCAAAAAACTCGGCACTTGCTGTTTTTAAAACATCATTATAATACAATTTTCTTGTATATATTTTTGACTTTTGATCGTATACTGATGTCCTGGGCGTTTCCCTTTCTCTATCCATATCATTCCAAAAATCTGTCATTTAGGAATTCTTTAATGGAAGGCTTTAGGTATAATACCTAGAAAAACTAAGTACCTACCTGTAGAAACCTCAAAGAAGGTCATGAAAAGTTAAAGTGTTAAGTTTTTTATTAGTTGAATGTTCTATATTAAAGAGAATCTCTCATCTGATTGATTGATTGATTGATTGATTAAAAACTCAGATAGATATACATAGTTTGGGTGTTGTTTTTATGACTTATACTTAGTCAGCAGTCAATACGTAGGGTTGTTGCTCCTAATTTCTTACCCGAATCTATACCTATTCAAAAACGAGGGAAAGGCTAGTAGAGTAGGCTTTTCATGATAATATTTTGGGTAAAAGGTGGAAATAAAAATGGAAGCAATAAAAAACTTGCCCAAGACACGAGTTTACGCTTCATCAGAACCCAAACGTCTTCAGTACAGAGCGCAAACCGACAAATTACAAATGGAAACAAAACGGAACGTTGACGCGACAAAGGGAAAAATCGAACGCCGTGAAAATTTGAATAAGGAATCATTTCTTTTTTCCCATTCCTTTTTCGTTCACTGTCAATCATTTGTCTAAGGCACGAACCGTTATTTTCTTTGTTGATGGATGGTACATTTTTTTCCTTTGGAACGTCGCAGCGCCTCCCGTGTCGGGTATCTGCGTAGTTCATATTTCATTATTTTTATCGTAGTGTGTGATAAAGAACGGATTTGGGAGAGCGGGCTCATTTCATGTGACATAAATTTACATACGCTACTCGGTTAGGTCTGTTTTGTTTTTCTAACTTTTGTGTCGCGCTGCTTGGATGGATACATGTAATACGTACACGCCAAGAGTGACAAGAAAGAATATTGGTGGCGTTTTTCTTACAGGTAGCTGTTATTACCTAGCAGCTATAACAGTTTTGGTGTTTTTGAGAACAGGGAATGGGATTCAAAATACATTAAAACATGGAACGATCAATACCGGTTTAATACATTTAAATGAAAGACGATTTTGAAAATGGCCTGCCCTCTCGAATTTTGTTTTAAGACCAACTTTTTCGAGATAGAAAGAGTAAACTATAGAGTAACAGAGAGTAGATACCTCAGATCATTCAAATTAGGTATAAATTCAATATTTTAATAAACCCAGTATTTTTTCAATTCCAGTAATGTCAGATTCGCGTGGGAGGTCGTGAGTTCGATAAATTGGCTCAGGTCTGGTCTGGTGAAAGGTTTCGACTTTGGCTAGTACCACCCTCCTGGCAAAGACGCCTCGCCAAACGATTTAGCGTTCCGGTGCGATATTGTGGACACAGCAATGCAAGGACGAAATGCCGTGTTCAGTTAATACCTACAATAACATAACGTCGGCTGCATAATAATCACTTACCATCAGGTGAGATTGCAGTCAAGTCCTGCAACGAAAATACATTTCGCCAATAGTCTCATAATTATTATTATTACCTACATTATACAAGATTGCATAGAAAAACCCATTCGCTTCATTATCAGCGTTCTTGTTTTAAAATTATTAATTATCGTTCCAACGTCACCTGAATTGCCCTAATTCATCCAATAAACTTTTTACGACGCAAATCCAAAAACTTAAAAAAAAAACACTTAAGACAAACATTTCGCCCCTTAAACTCGAATATCAAAGATCAGCTGTTTCAAAACAAGGACGTTCGAAATTTAAACTGTGACCTTGTTAACATGTTAATTCACCCCTCGTAATTTGCGCTTTACCGTAAAACTGATTACGTCCACAGTAGACAACTCCGTCCCGCTCCCTCACTACACCTCTCCCTTTCACTCCCATTCATGGAAAGCTTTAATTATACGTTCGGATGGCGTTATGCAGCGAGAGTAACTTTGATTGAACTTTCGCAGGGAAAGTGAAAAGTTTGCAGGACAGTTTCAGTGTGAAATTGTGAATATGCTCGCATCGCAAGCTCATGAACGGAAATATTTGTGTAAAAGCGAAAGTGGGTTCTCTTTGTTGAGAGGAATGATTTTACAATTTTTTTTGTGCCAACAATTTGATGAAAGAATACCTACACGGCAAAGTATAGTAGATACTTTGGCAGAAGACGAATACAGAATTTTTTTATTGTGTACTAGGTGACCGGCCAAACGTTGTTTTGCCATTAAGGGGTATGAAAATAGGCTAACAACCTATCGAATATAGACAGAAAATTTCATAAAAGCCGATCAAGCCGTTTCGAAGGAGTTTTGTAACAAACACTGTGACACAAGAATTTCATATATTATATTATTTTGTACTTACCCTCGAAAAGAACGTTATTATTGCAATAATAAGTTTACAGATTCCAATACCAAAGTACTTCCTGCGCTAAAATCATTTATGTAAAATGGTTCTTTGAAAGTGAAAGTGAAAGATAACTGGCACGTTTTGTGGCATAAACCCATCACAGCCATTACTTTGGGGCACTTTCGTCTCCTTTCTTAAATATTCGCCGCGAGCAAACTCCGAACTCATTTATTCTCACTTGACTCGTTGTCTTGGTCTTGGGTAACCGGCTTAATTTTAAATGTGGAACGTTGCTGTAGGTCAGGGACTCGGGAAGTAATGAATCAGGGGTGGCAATGCTTTAATTTGAGGAGTTGATATTATAATGTTTGAATTTCTTAGACTCTCGTCAGACTCGTTTTTTTTAAAAATACCTACATCATAATAGGTCTTCGTGGAGCGGTCGGGAGTGCCCTGGGATTTGACTAGTCCCAGGTTTGATTCCAGTGCCACTTGGAAAATTTACATTTCCTAAATTCGCTCATATTTTGGGGAGAGGCTTCGGCTGTCTACCAGCAAAGACGCATCTCCAGGCGATTTAGCGTTCGATGCTTTGTAAAAATTATAGTATTCCTTACTGAATGGTGGATACGGTCGAACTGAGAAATAGCAGAATGATCACGATGTTAACAGAAATATACTACGTTACTTACCTCGCAATTTCACTGTTTATCCTGGGAATCAAAGAATATTAAAAACAATAAAATCCCACCAAAAACATTTGCATGTAAAATGTTGCCAAGGCGAGAGCATATGGCTCACTCTCAAAAAGTTATCAGATCTCATGTAGAGAAAGACTTCTAATTAAAAAAAACTCTTCACGCCCTAACTCTATAAGCTCTATCTTCGCAAACACTACACCTTAGTCAAATTTATGTCTTGGCCGTTTCGTTTCGTTAAGATGGAAAAAACATTGAACTCGCGACACTGTTATTGTTAATGACACCAAACTTTTTTAGATGCGTTTAAGAGTTTTTGAGAAGGAGGAAAAACTATTAAACTCGCGACACTGTTGACATCTGTAGTGTAGTCTGTTGAAGTTCATAGTCAGGAGTGCCACTCTTTTTTTATTTCATATTTTGCAATTAGTAAATAATATTACTTTTAAGGAATATGTATGGAAGTGGCACCCCCATATTTTTGTACGTCTTTCTGCCAAACAATTACAAATACGTTTAAAGTAGCTGAGCAAAATCAAAACAGAGATGAAGCAGCGGATCAATGCTAGTTGAGTGACATATATGTCACAAACAACATAGGTACACATCTTCGTTACACGTGCTGCCTGGTAAATCTTTCACAGTGGGAGATGGGCCGGGAGGCTCCTAGGGGGGGCAGGGGGGTAGGGTGGGCCCTCACCTATAGAATGTCTCTGCGAGGCCCCTTTGACGAAGGAAGGGTTACCTTGGGAGCGGAATAGAAAATAGTACATAATAAAAATTCAAAATATACCCCATTCTTCGGAGGCTCCAATTTTCCTGAATACCCGAAGGGTTGTTTCGTTTGAATATCTTTTTACTTTTTTTTTTTGATGTTTAACCTTTTAGTGATCACGTAACGTTTGGGAACGTGACGCGAACGGTCGTGTGTCGTCTAATGAATCAAACGAATGTTACATTTGAAGACAGTTGTCTACAATTACCAAACTTTTATCTCATCTAATATATAAAATTCTCTCGATTTTCTTTGTAACCAAACTCCTCCTAAACGGCTGGACCGATCGTTATGAAATTTTCAGGATATATTCTCTGGGTGTGGGAGCAGGTTGTTATCTATATTTCATGTCCCTAAACGGCAAAACGAAGTTTGCCCGGTCAGCTAGTCTAATATATAAAATTCTCTCGATTTTCTTTCTAACCAAACTCCTCCGAGATGGCTGGACCGATCGTTATGAAATTTTCAGGGTATGATCTCTGGGTCAGGTAGCGGGTTCTTATCTATATTTGATGTCCCTAAACGGCAAAACGAAGTTTGCCCGGTCAGCTAGTTATCTTATAAAATTAAGTATCGAATTTTATATATTCTACTCAGCGGAGCCAGTACAAGTTATTGGATAATTTTCGACTCGAATCTCGATTAGGTTTTGCCAATCATCATGCTGGGCAAAATACAATCAATGTGCGGGGAGTAACCGAAAACGTATTACGATATCGAGTTCTTATCACTGTATGTATTTTGTACTAGTCCTGCTGCTTTACATTATTAATTCCAAAATAATTATTATGTCTTATGATGTTTAAAATAGCATGGTCGTGACAGTAAACAAATCTAAGTTGTACACAACATTAGGGTACATTGAAACATTATTTAAGTATGATTTGGAATTAGAATCTTAAATATTGTAAGTGAAGAATGACGATGCAGTGGAAGGTGTTATCGTACTAACTTATAAGAGGTGTTAAAATGGTCGAGCTCCCCTAACAGTAGCTATACAGCGTCGCACCTGAACGCTAAATCCTGGGAAAATTAAGAAATTATATACTTACTATAATTATATACTTACTATAGTAATAATAAAAGTCAAGGTCAATCTTGCCAACAAGGTCGTCAAACCATACTATTTACTACTGGATAACATTTTATTTGTGTTTATAGATATTTTAATCCACGAAGACCCACTCTGTCAGAATCTCTTGATGTTTAATTCAATTAGTATGGAGTTTGACTACAGAGTTTGACAGAGTGGGGCGCGTCATCGTGGATTGATACATTTTATTTATTTTAACTAATCTAAAGAAATGTGAATCCTGATGATTTGCACATTGTATGTAAATAATTCATACAAAATCCGATGTGCATTGTTCATGTAAAGAAAGGATGGCAGGAAACTTCATTATACAAGTAAAGTGTGATTTCGTGACTTTCTGTATAATTAATTCTAGGTGTAATGGAAGATTACCTGAACTTCCAAAGAAATATGAAACGATCTATTTCGTACAAAAATCAGAACCAGAAATTCAATTCCGGTGGAATGTATGTACTGAAATGCAGGGCAGATTTGTACTTTGCAGTTTGTAGGGCAACGAAAACCAACCAAGCTCGCTTACGATTTTTACTAATGGTAATTAGTAAAAGTCGTAAGCGAGCTTGACACTATCAAAATATTTCAAAGCTAGAAAACTTTTTAGACAAACGAGGAAAAGTAATATAAAATGTATAGATGATAAGATATGTGTGTTTATATAAGAAAACACATATTATCGATTCTCCGCGAATCCACCCATTCCCTAACAAACGAAATAAGGAAATTGTGGTTTGATCTAACATCCTACGTCAGGTACGGACACAGAAAAGAAATTCCATTTCCAAACGAAAAATCCATTCAATACAATATATCACACGGGTTCTAAGCCCGTTAGGAATAGAGCAGGACGGGCTATACGGTACCCGTGGGGTAGAGAGGGACGGAAGCGAATGTCCTTGCGAAATGGAACGTAAGAAGATTGAATAGAAGTCACACTAATGCTGTACGGGTTACCTTTACGCACACTACACCGTTAGTTCTTAAGGGAAAAGCATCTTAGATAATATAAATCTGTAGTTTCAACTTTCAAAGATTTTAGGAACTGTAACTTTAGATATCCTTGGAAACGTGCATTCTTCAAAGTACCGCAAACTTTTCTTGTCCAGTGGCCAAATCTGGAACTTATGTCGCGGTGGTGCTGTTGCGGTACCAAGAAAACAGTATTCGATGCTGACAGCGACACCCCCACTCGACACGAAGAGTTTGTGACTCTATACCAATATCTGTATATCTAGTTACCAAGCAATCATTGTCACCGGCACCAAATTTTCTAGTATTAGATTTGTATAGTGATGTATAGTCACATAAAACGTGCAAACGACGCACTTCACTAAACTCGACTCGACACCGAAAGGAATGTTGAATTGACAATATAATTTCTAACTTAATCGTAAAGAAAAACAGTCGCTTTAATATAATTATGTGTAAATCAAAAAGAGAAGTCCAGCAGCAGTAGTCATTTCACATTTATTTTGATGGCATTCGATTCGCTCAAACGTAACGAAATCAATAGGTAAATAAATAAGAATGACAATTGATAGTGTTCTGCGTGGAAGTCACTTGAACTTTAGCGATCGTATGCTATTCTCATATTTTGTTTTTGGATTTCGTTATTCATCCATTTACTCATTTACTCATTCTTAATCGCCCAGTCCAAACCCAACCAAGAAACCTAATACTGAAATACTGAAATAGCCAGGCTCGTAAACTTAGTTTTAGGTCGACTTGTAGTTATCACCGTACATAATAGTATGTAACAAATATTGTTGACGTTTTACAAGTGCCTTGTAAGTTAGGCCTATGTGAAATAAATATATTTTGAATTTTGAATTTTGAATAATAGTTATTTGTATAGGTAAGGATTTTCCAAAAAATTTTACAGGATGGTTCAAGTAGAAATAGGCAGAAGTACCTTCTTACTAGGCCTCTGTCCTTACTGCAGTCTTAAAGTATTGTTAATTGATTTTATTGATGTCAGATTTACTTTTTTATTTCATCGGTTTTGCTATTGAAAAGAAAGATTTTGTATTAAAATTCGTTGTTTCGAAATAAAAATTTTAGCCTACTTGAGACTAAATTGTAAAGAATTAGCAAAGTAAATTAACATTAGTTTTATGGTAATTAACTTTGCTAATTCTTTACAATTAACGCTACTAACTTAATTACCAAGACTCAAAGAAAACTAGATCTTCCCCTTAAAACTTACAATAGTGTGCGTCTAAGCACACAAACACATGCAAAATTTCAGATCAGCCGTAAAGAAATCACACGCTCACATACAATGCGAGAGGCTTAGATCACGCATACTAATGCATATTTTCCGTGTACGTACAGGGAATCTTATAGTCAAAGAGCTTGTGGGAAGTTTTCAAGAGGTTCTTTTAATTTGGCACGTTTTTGACACGATTGGTTTGATATTTTATGAGTAATAAATAAATAAGCAGGAATGCTAGAAACTGGCTTTCATAGATAGATAGTGCGATGCACTATGGCTGATTTGTTACAGGTACTTCTCCCTGTTTCTAAACCTTCGTTATCCATCCCCGTAGTTTATTATTTTTATCAGCCAATTATCGGGGCGATATTTTTGTAATCATTATATTCTCAATTTTCTGATATAATACATAATGTACCTGCTATAGATGAATGCAGTTCAGAAAACTTATGTAAGTAAAATCAGATGATACAGATTACTGTAGCAGTTTCATATCTGTCATCCTTATTCAGTTTTTAATCGCAGTATTCGATAGCTAAAAGATCAAAAAAAATCACGTGTAACATAATCTATGACAATTAAGACACAAATGGTACACCCGATTTTTGCACTTGCTCCTTGACTATTTTTGTTTCATCTGTAGGCGTGATCTGTACTCGTGGGTGGACACACACACGCGCAATTTTATTTTCATGAATACGCTATTTGTGAAATTTTTGAATAATGCATTTCGCCGAGGAGGACTTATTTATTTTGATAAATGTTTGATATTGTATCGAAGTTGGAGTGAAGTTTTACTTAAGTTACATTTATGATGAGTACCATAAAAACCACTTTACTGTCGAAATATACTATACAGTAATTTACCCTGTGCATTGTACAGTACGTTAAACCGTTGGTCCATTTCCAAGTAGTTTGAACTTGGTTACGGAAGCTGAAACGAATGGGAACACATTTTACATAATTACCTATACTCAAATTAATGTGACCGCTGAATATTAAAATTACTTTTTGACAATTTCAACCTGCCCAGTTACTCCAGTATGTGCAGGTAGAGATAATTTTGTCTGCTTTTGTCTGTCTCTTTTCTCTGTCTGTCTATATGGATTAGAAAGAGAAATTAGACCGACTAAAGTTACGAAACTATCTCTACGCGCACATCTTAGCCCCGCAGGGCGCAGGCTGCTACATGCATCACCAAACGTTTAAGAGGGTTTATGCAGCGCGGCATGCCTAGTGTTTCGGTCCATACAGACGCAATTTTGCGCGGAAAATGGTATTACAAAAAAATTTATAGTAAAATAAATATACAACTTATTAAAATAGTAAATAACCAGTGACATTGAATATTAATTGAATTAAATTACTATAATTCAGAAATAACAAAATATCTTGGATTTTATCCTAAAATAATACGTTTAATTTATCGAAAAATGCTAAAAATGGCACTTTTCGGTTTATGGTTTTTGAATGAAAATCTAGGAAAATCGTGTTTTTTTTGAGACATTTTTTAGTAAATGTTATTAATTTTCTAAATATGTCATTGTTATAAGTTTGTGTTATGAAACATGGCAAATATCTTGCATCAAAATAGAGCTTCCACCGCTAAGTGAGTAATTAGCCTTTACCTTAAACTTTCTAATGAGAAAGTTATACACATATTTTCAAATATATTTGAGACAAAAACTAGATTATGAAATGCCAAATAATATGATAGCAATTATCTAATCAATAATTGAACACATGACACTTTTATGTTACGTCGAAAATTGTCAATTTTGACTCAAGCATAATTCCAACGCATGAATGGTCTTAACGTAACGTTTTTGGAAGTTGGCCTACCAAAAATGTTATACAGTTGCAATGTGGTTTATATTATTGCCGGAACTTGCATTGCCATGCTAACGCCTGAAAAATGGATTCATAAAGAGTAAACTTCGTTATTAATATTCATATCGGTTGCAACAGCATCTTTGAAGAATGACCCTGCTGGTAATAACTCTTCCAAACAGGTACTTAATAGGTATTGAGTCTCGACCGCGTCTAAACATTACATTATACAACATTACGCATGGCTAAACCGCACGCCATAAATCTACGGAGCGCTCATAGCTACTGTTAGCCTCAAAAGACATAATATATTTCGCCACCAGTAATGGCTTTTTATGAAGGCCTCGCACGGAAGTCCGTGGTTAAATGCTAACGGTCGAGTATTCATACTGTTTGAGAGTTCCTTTAGTTGGGGCAAGTACTCGTACGAGTAAACGCCACCCTGATCTAAGACAAGTGTGGACATTTTTGCAAGAAAATTTGAAATACTACTTCTTGAATACAAAGAAATTTACTTACCATCTGTGTAAATGTGCCAGTAAGGATTTTCACAAAGATAAAATATAGATTTTCAATCCACAATGGTATTTGACAGAGTGGGGCGCGCCCACTCTGTCAAATTCCATACGAATCGAATGAAACATAAGCGATTTTAACAGAGTTGGGCGCGTCTTCATGGATTGTTATGTAAAGAATTCTCCTCCATCTTAGCCGAATGTTAGAAATTCCTATTCGTCTGCAGGCCCAGGATTGTGAATAAAAGATTCTTGCAACTTTTAACATCTCTATAATATGTTTTATATATTTGATTTTCCAAATTAGTAACATTTTCCGACATATCTTTTTTCAATCCATGACAGCATTAAAATTCCCTTCCTTTTTCAAATTCCTTTTAAAAAGTCACAATATTCGCAAAAAGTTTTATCTACTTCCTAAAAAAATAATCTCAAAACTCTATAAATACTTCTCGGTGACGCAAAATATAAATAGATACTTTTCAGTTAGCTAACAGTTATATCTATAGTACTCTGGACCACACTTTTTAACATAGGTACATACGGGGTTTTCACGTAACGGATCATAGCTGCTTTTAGCGCGTCGATGCTGCCAATATTCTTGACTTGTACAGTACCTAATAAGAAATATTTTCACTTATAAAAGTGTCTTACGACTAAGTTTTTTCCTATTTTTTGTCTAAAACCACAAATATTTGTTTAGTTTACATTTTTCATCTTAATGTTCTGATTTATTTTACATGTTGTCTGTCGATTTTCCTAATTGCTAGATGAGTTGCTTGCATTTTCTGTCAGTCAGTGTTAGATTTCTACTAACGTACTTGTTACTAACATTACTAAACAGAAATAAGTACTGCTTTATGATAATATACAAGTCTCTCTTCACATTGAACGAGGCATCGCGCGGTGCCGTGTTCACTTCCATTTAGGCGCGTCTATGTGGTATGTAAATCAAGCATGCTCGGAGATTTGTAGCGTCGTGTGTTGCGATGGTTTTGCGTGTAATTGCTACTGAGCATGGTGCTTTATTCATAAAAGCTCTACAGTAGGACAACCGCCGAAACCTTAGTTCACAATGTTGCCGCTTGGGACGCTGACTGTAGATGTATGGAGAAATTCACGACGACGCGCCCCACTCTGTCAAACTTCATACGAATCGAATGGAACATTAGCGATTTTGACAGAGTGGGCGCGTCGTTGTGGAAATATCTGTATTCGAAGTGAGTCGACTAGAATTTGTACAAAAATTTGTATTAACCCTAAAGTTATGCTATATTACTTGCCTGCAATCTTACCTGAAGGCTGAAGGTATCTTCTCATCTCCTTGATGAAGGGACTGTACAGGGCTCTTCAGTTTTCAGTCCACCGCCTGTCTAAAAGTCCTTGGCAGGGATAGGTATACTCTCAGATAACTTTAAACACAGGGTACATTTAACGTATACCACTCCTCCGGGTGGAGAGTGTACAGTCAGGGTCAAAAATGCAAACATAGCTTAAACGGTGTGCAACTTTGCACAGTGCAAGTAACCACATGTTACTGTAATGAGACGCTTCAACAACCTTAACCAACTTTTAGGTTCAAAATATTTGACCGTGCCTACTCGTAGCGTAAGTGAAGATAGCCGAAGATATTTTCTTACTAAGTACCTATTTAGAAAGTAGGTAGGTAATATTATATCGTATATGACTAGCCGAAAAACCTACGCAGATTTAATTCAACTCAACAAACACTGCTGAAAGTAGGTACCTACTTATATAATATAAGTAACATCAATTGCAAAACAAAATTGATTTTGATTGTCGACAATCCATTTATTTCTCTTATCACATGAATCCGAGTTTTGAGTTTAGTAAACAGGGATTTGAAGGCATATCTTCGATCGTCTGGACGGGATATCCGCCTCATACCTAAATTCCCCCTTTGAAGCTGAATGTTAGGTATCTCGTTAGTCGTTTGTATAGCATTTTGATCTGCGGCCAAAATTCTGCATCCATTTTTGTTTTGTTTCGTGCATGACTCGAAGATGTTTACGGTTGACCGTGATCATATTTATACGAGGTGCCTATAGATATTCCAATCCACGATGGCGCGCCCCACCCTGTAAAAGTCCATACGAATCGAATGAAACTAGCGATTTTTACAGAGTGGGGCGCGTCTTCGCGTTAAATCCACGATGACGCACCCCACTCTGTAAAAGTCCATACGAATCGAATGAAACATAAGCAATTTTGACAGAGTGGGGCGCGTCCTCGTGGATTGAAATATCCTATACTTATCGTATATCACCTCAGTGCAGCACTTAAACTTAATTTTAAGTGGACTTGTATAGTCAATTTAGAAAGTCTACAATTCTAAAATGGCCTATGGCTGGAGTCGAACCCGAAACCCTCGACTCGAAGCGATCTCCACTGCGCCAAAGAGATCGCCGAGATTCTTCGTTAGCAAGTAGGTACGAGACACGAGTGTATCTGTACAGGTTTTATAAAATACATCCGATACTGAAACAACATAAAAGGATAGCACTGTAGTTAAAAGTTGAGGACGATTCCCGATTTTACGGGCGCGCTGTTAAATCTAAGCTGAAATCAAATGCGCGGCTGTAAAACGCGTATAAAACGTATCCACTGCAAGCTGTAAACATTCGAACATTATGTACGACAATCAATAGGACAAACACTCTGCACTTTGAGCAATGAAGCACGCATAGATGGAGCACGCAAGTTGCTAACCAAGCCGAATCAAAAACCTTATCTGCTTGGTGATAAGCTGCATACTACTCTTAGGTACCTACTCGTATTTTTTATGACCGGTTGAAATGAAAATGAAATGAAAAATAATTCTAATTGTCTTTGTCACTTGACAAAGCAAAAAAGAGAAAAAATTACATGTAGGCATAGAGGTCCAAGAAGGATCCCTCGACTTGAAAAGTGCGACAAAAAAAACTTGTCCAAATTGGCAAACAAAAAATTTTCATGCACCACTCACACTACAAAAAAGTTGCCGCACTCACGGAGCTGTCGTTGTTAGGTAGGGCTCTATCTAGTCGGAGTGCAAGCGACGACCTGAATGTCGGATAGCCTAAAATGCATAAATATATGCATTTATGCATTTTAGGCTATCCGACATTTACAAGAAAGTAGTGAAACAAGCTCTAAATATTAACAATATAAATAATGAATATATATAGACTAGCAATTATTATTTCAGAACTTTTAATACTTTTAAAACTTCTTGTAATATATTACTTACAATTGTGACTATTGTACCTACTTATATCATAACCGTAAAGTTTAATTCGCGAAATTCACACGAAACGCTTTGCTTTATTTAAATCCGTCTATTCGTTAGTACTTATTAGTCTATGGCTCCCCAGCATTGCACCGTGTGCCAAGAGAGTAAGTTTATGGTGTTCTGTGTTCGTTTATTCTCTTCCTACTATCGTCTCTTTACAAGAGGACAGACAAAGTGCTAAATGCTAATATGCTTGAAAGCTTACATAAAGTTTCTGTTTTTCTTATGCTTATTCTTTTATTGCTATTTTTTCAATTTATTTTAGTACCTACTGTTAGCGACGAATATCTTAGTTTAGCGTAAGAAAGTATCTGTAATAGATAGGTACCTATTTGTGTTGCTCATTATCGCTAAGTACCAAATAAACAATAATAGGTTACCTACCTGAACTCGCGAACCGTCGAGATGAGTCACCACTTTTGTAAACAAATTGATGTACATTGAAAAGTGAACTTTATTTACTAAGTGTTAAGGTTTAATATTGTATGAATGCCCATCAGAAAGTTATCGTATTTTCGAGTATTTTGAGAAAGAGAAAAGCATAAAATATGATAAGGATAGATAGATTTATTTTCATATAAATACGGCCGCTTTCGGGTGGGCAGGCAGTTATTTAGTTTGAAACGAAGAAAGAAGATCGGAATTGAAATAATTGTAAAGTCTAAGTGATTGTGTTAATTTGAGTAAAATAAAGAGTTCTTTTTTGTTTTAACGAGCTAGTTTTGATTTGGTAACACAGCGTAGTAGCACAGAGATTGTACGACCCGCCCGCCGTACCTACTGGATTATAGTCCTAGAGCCGGTGCATTGACTAACGGATCCGCTGCACCAGATATCGGCAACATTAATTTGGTCCTTCAGAGACGGATTGGGTGATTTTTATAAGGAAGAATGCCAACTACGCGATCTGAAACAATGCGCTCAAAGAACGCGGAGGAGTCTTTCACGTCGAGAGATAAAAATGTGAGTACGCCGTCTGAAACTACGACCGGTACGACAAGCGTTACTCCATCTACGGTCATGACGCCTCCGTCCGAGGATAACGTCACAGTGGAAAACACTTCAGTTCAGCAGACTGGAGGGAGAATTAGTAGGAGTACAGAATCTACGCCCGTGGAAAGGAACATTGCGGTACTTACTACTTACTCAAGTGACGTTACCCAGACTGTTGAGCCGTTGAAAGGAATATCAAGGCTAAAAGTTAACACTAAAGAATCTCGCCAACGGGCGCTAGATTTAAGGCGCACCTCTTTGGATACCTACAAGCCGAAGCGTATTGATGTACGCGCTACGACAACGAAAAAGAGGGCAGAAGTTGAGTTAGAACTAGCGCAGAGTGAATATGAGGCTGCCCAAGCTAGGGTGAAACTGGCTCAAGCAGCAATTAAGGCGTTAGAAGATGAGGAGGAAGATGAAACATACGAGCCAACTAATATGGAAGGATCGATTATTGAAACAGGGGAATATGATACTAACCAACAGCAGCAAGTGAATACATCTGGAATAGAATTATTAGCGCAAGAACTCAGGAAAATGAATTCTAAAGATAGAGATAATATAGAGTTACCCACATTTACCGGTGCAAGTTCGGAATGGATCAGTTTCAAGAAGGCGTATGTCGAGTCAGCAACAAATTTTACGCATGCGATGAATCGAGCACGTCTGCGTAAGGCTTTGCAAGGAATTGCAAAAGAGGCAGTTGAATGTTTAATTAATACCGTTGATGACCCAGCTATTGTGATACAGCACTTGGAAGACAGATTTGGAAGACCAGGATCTTTGGCGCTTGCTGAGCTGGAAAAAATGAAGAAAATAAAACCGGTAATAAATAAACCAGCAGATATATGTAGATTTGCCAGTCAAGTGAGAGCATCTATCTCCATCATCCGAACGTTGAAAAAACCACAATACCTACACTCACCAGAAACATCCAACTGCATCAGAGAAAAGATGTCTGAAAATATGCATGACAGGTTCGTCGCATTTAATGGTCGATATAGAAATATAGAGATAGCAGATTTAGATGTCATCGATTTATTTTTAGCTGAAGAGATACAGAATTATGGAGCTTTCGCACCGCCCGAACTTGGAGACCCAAAGAAGCCTCAACTAACAAGTACGCCTCATACAAGAAGGTCAATTCACACTACGCAAGCAATTGAAGAAGCACAAGGATCAACTTATCAAGGCATACTAACTCCAACGACGGAAAGACCCAAATATCCATGCGTCATGTGTGATGGAGATCATAGCTTATTAGCATGCAGAAAATTTAAAGAAGCTGATGTAGATGAAAGGTGGAATATAGCTAAGAGAGCACGAATGTGTTTCAAGTGCCTTCGCTTTAAGCACCAGAAAATGGTATGCAGAGCTCCACCATGCAAGAAATGTAGGCGGTGGCACCATGTAGCCCTTCACTCTGAACAGCCTCTTGTGACTTTCCAGCAAAACAAAGAATCTTGTAATAACGTAGACTTCGACGACGGCGAAGATAGTTACTACTACAGTGACAGTGAAGAAGCAAAAATAGCATCGGTTCACGCTACTATGTCAGAAGGTAAAGTGTATTTGAAGATAGTACCTGTAAAACTTTTTGGACCAAAAGGAGAAGCACAAATTTTGGCTTTATTGGACGAAGGTTCGACGATAACTTTATTAGATTCTTCCATTGCTGAAAGAATTGGAATAGAAGGAGACAAAGAATCGCTGACTCTACAGACAATTGGGGGAAAAGAACTGAAGAACAAAAACTCTCAAAAAATCACTCTGAAGATACAAGGTACACATAGGAAAGAAACAACAATATTAAATGCAAGAACGATTGAGGGTTTAAAATTAACAGAGCAAGAAGTCGATGTAAAGATACTTAAAGATTGTCCGCACTTAAATGACATCAAGGAACAACTGGTTTACACTAGCGAGAAACCTATGCTTCTTATAGGACAGGACAACTGGGAATTGATTGTTACTAGGCAGTTGAAAAAGGGAAGAGGGTCAAAACCAGTTGCGTCACTAACTCAGCTTGGTTGGGTTTTGCATGGGTATGATACAGGAGCCAACGCAGTAGTCAATTTTGTAAGCAATTGCAGAGTAAAAGAAGACATTGTTGAAGAAATGGTCAAGGAACATTTTAAATTGGAATCACTAGGAGTCCAACCAAATCTGCCGAGTAACGACAGCGATCGCAGAGCTTTAGAAGTTTTGGAAAAAACTTCGAAGAAATTGCCCTGCAACCAATATGAAACGGGTCTTTTGTGGAAAAGAGATGATGAAACCCTGCCTAATAATTATGCTCAAGCCTTTCGTCGGTTAATCAATATCGAGAAGAAATTAGATCGGGACATTGCTTTAAAAACATCTTACAAAGCCCAAATTGAAGATTTGTTACAGAAAGGATATGCAGAAAAGGCACCGGAAACGACTACCATTGGTAGAACGTTCTATCTTCCCCATTTTGCAGTTGTTCATCCAGTCAAAAAGAAACCAAGAATCGTGTTTGATGCAGCAGCAAAATTTGAAGGGAAAAGCCTTAATGATGCACTGTTGGCAGGGCCAGACCTACTTCAATCGCTTTTTGGAGTTTTACTGCGATTCAGAGAAGGGCCAGTAGCAGTAATGGCAGATATTCAAGAAATGTTTCTTCGTATCAAAATAAGGCATGAAGATCGAGACAGTTTAAGATTTTTATGGCGTGGAGACGATAGAACGAAGAAACCTGAAGAGTTCCGTATGACTTCAGTAATTTTTGGAGCTGCCTCGTCTCCTGCAACAGCAATATATGTCATGAACAAGAACGCAAAGGAATTCGAAGAACATGAACCCGAAGCAGTAAAGGCAATCGAAAAGAATCACTACATGGACGATTATTTGCAAAGTTTTACCACAGCGGAAAAGGCAAAAGAAACAGCGGCGAAAGTCAAAGAAATTCATGAAAAGGCCGGGTTTCACTTGAAAGGATGGGCCAGCAACAACTTTGATGTGATAAAAGAATTTACAGAAACTATAACAGAAGACTCCTTGGATATCACAAAGGAAGAAAAGACTCTTGGTTTAAAGTGGTTGGTAAAGGAAGATGCATTGGCCTTTAATATTGGATTGCGAAATACATCAAAAGAACTTGTCAATGGCCAAAAGATTCCAACCAAGCGTGAAGTAACGAGTGCGGTTATGTCAACATTTGACCCACTAGGATTTGCGATGCCGGTATTGATTCAAGGGAAAAAGTTAATTCAAGACATATGGAGGACAAAAATAGATTGGGATGAAAAAATTCAAGATGAACAAGTACAGTCATGGCTTAAGTATTTAGTAGACCTAGCTTCCCTAACTAAGCTCAAAGTTCCTAGGTGCATGTCGCCATATTCACAGGAAGGAGAATTACATACATTCACAGATGCTAGTGAGGAAGCCTACGCTGCGGCTGTTTACTGGAGAACAAAGAGGCCTAACGGGGAGGTGCATGTTGCGTTAATTGCTGGAAAAGCTAGAGTAACTCCAACAAAACCTGTTTCAATTCCGCGACTAGAACTACAGGCGGCTTTATTAGGAACCAGGTTGACAGCAACTATTGAAAAAGAAATGAATCTGCATGTATTGAAGAAAACATTTTGGACAGATTCAAGTACAGTTTTGCAATGGATAAAAGCCGATCCTCGGAAGTTCAAAACCTTTGTAGCCCATCGACTTGCAGAAATTGAAGAAACAACGAATATCAAAGAATGGAGATGGGTTCCCACAAAAGAAAATCCTGCCGACGACGCAACGAGAGGTACACCTAACGATTTTGATTACACTGCAAGATGGTTTCAAGGTCCAACATTTCTACGAAGAGAAGAAGAAGATTGGCCCGTGAGAAGATTTGAGAAATATTCTGGGAATTTAGAAGAAAAAGAAGTACAAGTTGCTACTTTAAGAGTTTCAACTATAGAGGGACCAGATCCAAGTAGATTTTCTTCATGGACAAAACTGCTCCGAGCGACAGCAAGAGTATTTCAGTTCTTAGAGTTGTTACGAAAGAAGAAAATGGAAAAGGTTAATGCCACTAAATGCAAAGATGACACGTGGAATCCAAGACCAAAACCTCAGAGGAAGAATACACGAAGAATGAAAATAACAAAAAGACAGACAAATCTGAAACTCATTCCTTTACAAGAAGAACACTTGTGTAAAGCAGAAGAATTTCTTATCAAAAGGAGCCAAGAAGAGAGTTTTAGAAAAGAGTTAACGGATTTACAGAAAGGTAAACCCCTAGAAAATTCAAGCCGATTAAAAAAGATAGATGTTTATCTAAGTGATAACAATATAATGAGACTAAGAAGCCGAACTCAGAAATGTTTATACAGCAACACTAATCCAGTCGTTTTAGATGGGAAACAACGGATATCACAGTTACTCATTGATGACTACCATAAAAGATTCCTGCATGCAAACACATTAACGGTAATGAATGAGATAAGGCAAAGATATTGGATCCTTGGATTACGAACAGCAGTAAAAAGGGTCACGCATGAATGCCAATGGTGCAAATTAAGGAAAAGTACACCACAGATTCCACCAATGGGAGATCTGCCAGTTGAAAGATTACAAGTCCATAAACATCCATTTTCAAGTACTGCCGTGGATTATTTCGGACCAATGACAGTTACTGTGGGAAGAAGAGTCGAAAAACGGTGGGGAGCATTATTCACATGTCTCACAACCAGAGCTATCCACTTGGAATTAGTACCCTCATTGAGCGCTAGCTCAATGATCATGGCATTGCGCCGTATGGCTGCTAGACGCGGAACACCAAAAGTAATCGTGAGTGACAATGCATCTAATTTCTGCAAGGCCAGCAAAGAACTAGAAGAAGCCGCCATAGAAAAGGGCTTAAGATGGAAGTTTATCCCCCCTGGAACTCCAAACATGGGCGGGGCTTGGGAAAGGATGGTTAGATCCGTGAAAACGTCACTGGCAGTTGTACTCAATGAAAGAAACCCACCAGAAGAAGTATTGCACACATTGATGACAGAAGTAGAGCACATCATAAACTCACGTCCATTGACACATCTTAGTACCGATCCAAATGACGAAGAGAGCTTAACACCAAATCATTTTCTTTTGGGAAGGTCATGTGGGGCAATGGCTCCAGGAGAGTTCAACGATCAAGATCTAATCGGAAAGGCAAACTGGAGAACAGCTCAAAGACTAACTGATCATTTTTGGAGAAGATGGATCGATGAGTACTTGCCTACGTTAAAGCCACGAAAAGTGACTGGAAAGGAAACAAGAGATCCACAAATCGGAGACATCGTACTGATAGTTGATTCGACACTTCCACGAAATACCTGGCCACGCGGTAAAGTTATAAAGTTGTATCCCGGACCAGATGGACGAGTAAGAATTTTAGACGTTCAAACTAATGGAGGTATAATGCGACGTCCAAGCCGACGTGTCATCGTGCTAGTTCCTACTGAATCATCGTCGCTTCGATAGGAAGAGGTGCTACGCACCGGTGGGGAGAAGTGTTAGCGACGAATATCTTAGTTTAGCGTAAGAAAGTATCTGTAATAGATAGGTACCTATTTGTGTTGCTCATTATCGCTAAGTACCAAATAAACAATAATAGGTTACCTACCTGAACTCGCGAACCGTCGAGATGAGTCACCACTTTTGTAAACAAATTGATGTACATTGAAAAGTGAACTTTATTTACTAAGTGTTAAGGTTTAATATTGTATGAATGCCCATCAGAAAGTTATCGTATTTTCGAGTATTTTGAGAAAGAGAAAAGCATAAAATATGATAAGGATAGATAGATTTATTTTCATATAAATACGGCCGCTTTCGGGTGGGCAGGCAGTTATTTAGTTTGAAACGAAGAAAGAAGATCGGAATTGAAATAATTGTAAAGTCTAAGTGATTGTGTTAATTTGAGTAAAATAAAGAGTTCTTTTTTGTTTTAACGAGCTAGTTTTGATTTGGTAACACAGCGTAGTAGCACAGAGATTGTACGACCCGCCCGCCGTACCTACTGGATTATAGTCCTAGAGCCGGTGCATTGACTAACGGATCCGCTGCACCAGATATCGGCAACACCTACTTACAACGTAAAAAACTACACTGTTCTGTCATCTAGTTATAACACTTTTGTTATGGCTTTTTGTGTTTCTATGTGTGTGTACGTTTGTTACACCTTCACGCCACAATTGACTGAATTTGGAAATGAGTTAAATAGTCTTACCCAGAATTAATTCATACGGAAAACCTCAGTTCCAACTTTTTATGGGGATTTGTGGGCGAATCCATGGGCAAAAGCTAGTAAATCATAAACAAAACAACACAAACATAAATAAATACAAGCTCTTCATGTTCACGCATAGACTTGTCCGTCGTATAATTTTGTATTGCCTTCTTCTATATAGGTATGCTTAAATCACACTATTAGTAATCTTATTAGTAATCTTTTTCATTCTTCTGATCTGAATCGACTTGGGAATCGAATCTAAGACCCTGCAGTCAACTTTAGAACACGCTTTCCATAAGCTTAAGACGCGTAAGTCACTCGATGGATGGTATTACCATTAAAGGATGCTTGTAGCCTTGTAATAATTTCCATAAGCTCTGTTTACTATTGTAGAGTCCGCATAAGCAGACGTATTAGCAGCTCTTATGCCACAACAAGAGAGCCTATCTTCTTACTACTTACAAAGGTACATTAATCCTCTTATGGTGAATAGTCACTTACCCATAGTCATTTAATATTTGTACAAACGTATGATACGATAGCTATAGTTATTTTAACAAGCTACATAAAAAACACTTGGATTTAGTAGTTAACTCACTAAATTCTTTAATATCCTTTGTCCACAACATTTAAATTTTATTTAGGTTATTAAAATTTATAAGCTAACAACACATTCTTAAATCTCCTACTGATCAATTGATCACCCATTTCACTAAACCATCGGAACGCCCTTTCCATGACTAGCAGTTTCGCGACAGTTACTTACTACATACTTGTAGGTAAGTCACAAAATGCCTTACTGTAAGAGGCTTACAAATAAATTTTAGGTATCTACTCTAATCTTCTAATGGAAACTAATGGAAAATATATTTAGGAGTTCGTGTATTGAGTGAATTTATATTGTGAAAAGGGAGTAGTTATGTTATAGTTTATACAGTTTTTCAAGAATATTTAGTAAGTATTTGGAGATGATAGAGGCCATAAAGTCTATTCCCTCCAAAAATGCCACGTACTGTACTGTATATTTACCTAAGTGAAAGATCCTTCTCAGGTAAATTCTCAGATAGGGAATTTTAATAATACAGAAATTTCAGGATGCTATTATTAGTCCTTAAATTTATTCATAATATGAAATTATGTTAATACGCATTAAAAACATAATGTATGCAAAATCCCAGTTTTTTTACTAGGTTTATAATATTTGTACTATTACCGCACTAGAATTAATCTGAACAAAAAGTCTACTACGCAGCTCTCTTTTTACGTGACACTTCCATAATTTACAGTTTGACCTGTACTTCCGTAAAGGCAGGCCAGTCTCACTTAACACGTGGCCGTCGCGGCTACAAGTACGGGTCCGGACCTCATGGTTGCCGCTCGCGGACCGAGTTGAACGCGCTAGTTCTGTACGGTCCATTTTACGTGCCGTCTGAGTACGGCAGCCCTAGTACGTCGTAAGAGATAAAGTTAGGCGATTGAAAGAGACCACAACATTGCGTTTGTTGCGTGTCGATTTTGAGGGCGGGGCCAGGCACTATTGCGATCTGAATTGCACTTTTTGTGTCAGCGCTAGAGTCGCTAATTCTTTAAATAATCGTGCGGAGTGAACCTTCTGGTACTATTAAGTGTTCTGTGGTAAAGGTTGAAACTTTTTGCGGAACCTTGTAAACAAAACGATATTTAAATAGGTACTCACTATGAATATTAATTATATTATGTACACATGCCAAAGTCCTATAAAAAACGTGGCGAACTCACAGGCATGGTAATTCTGTATGTTAAAGGTGATGATCATTATTCATGCAGATTAGAGTCCTACCGTTTAGCATAAACTGTAATTAACGAATGATAAGATAAAGTTTGTCGTAACGTTACGTCAGTTTTATTTTACAACTTGCTGATCCGACAGACGTTGGTCTGCTCTCTGCAAACCATTCAGGACCCACTCAACTACACGCTAAAAATTTCATCAAATTCGGTTGTGCCATTTTTGAGGGAGGACTAAAGCACGGCAATTAATTTATTTAGTTGGTATAAATATATTTACAACGCAACGACAACGATTTCTTAAGCTACTAAAAGTGTCTCGTGTGTGTAAATAAGTGTAGAAATATCTTATGATTAAATTAATTTTTACAAAATGGGCCATTATATTTATGTACTTACCTATTTTGTTTTTGAACAGGGTATCACAAACTTTATACTTTGTTGTATATGCCTTGGTGCTTACTTCAACTGAACTTAAATATATTTTAGCCCTGCCAGTTCTGCCACAACAGTGACGAACATTTCGGCTACCACAGTTAGTTGACATAAATGCGGGATTGCCGGAATATATTTTTTTTTATTGCCGGGATATAATAATTTGTTTTTATTGGTTGCCTGGAAGAAATCGCTATGTAGCGATAAGGCCGCCAAGTTGTACCCCAAGTTTGTGTTTTCATTATTTCTTCTTTTTTTATCTCTTTATTCTGTGGTGTGCTATAGATAGATAAAGTGTTTATCTATCTATCTATAATATTATGCTACGCCTGGATATTTAATTAATGCACGGTGCACACCTCACTTCATACATAATATCATTGACATGCAGCGACGCATCAAGTTTCCAACGGAATATTCATTATTTCATTACTATTTAATATGTAGTATTTCATCTATTTATCTAAGTCTAGCATAGTTCAACAGGCTATTATATCAATGGATCGTTAATTCGTTGGTTTACCCCATTTGAGCGAATCATACATCAAACGAATGGTTAGCTAAGTTAGTAAATGTAAAATGTTTTTTTTGGATTAGGTAGGTATAGGTTACGATCTTTTATAGTCGAGATAACTATAAATTAAATTTTTTCTTTCTTGATAACTACATGAGCGTTTGTCAAAACTAGGTACCTATTTACGTATTATTTTTTTCTTTAATTTTGATAGGTAGGTATAGGTACTTGTCTACTTGTAATATTATTTTTAAGTAATTTGCGGTAAGCGATTTTTATTTTTCATGATTATTGGTTTCAATCGCCTAAGTTTTGGTGAGGGTTTTTGACCAAGCAAAAACCTTGTTCGATATTGAAAAATTAAATATTATTTTAAAAAACAATAAGTACTTATATAATATAAAAAAACCGGCCAAGTGCGAGTCGGACTCGCGCACCGAGGGTTCCGTACTCAAGAAGTACTGAAGCAAAACAATCAGGCATACTAATGTAGATGTAACACGACCAAAACTGTAACGACCAAAGATGTAAAAAGTCGGTTAAACAGTAATAATTACCTTTGTTTATGAACCGCAAAACTAACTTTGTTTGTAGAGGTTTATTGTTAATATCAAAAAAACTATGCTAGTTAGAGCATTGGCTATAGTTTTCCTGTAAAATATACGTAAATTCCTATTGACCATAATTATTTGAGATTTTTCGATTGGTAAACTCCGGAGATAAGGGGGGGGAACGGTATTTTTTTAGACATTTTCCCCGATAAATCAAAAACTATCATGACTAAAAATAATTAAAAATTGGTTTTGAAATGTACAAAGTAAACCCTTTCATATGATACCCCACACAGTACAGTTATCTCACTTTTAAATTTCAACCCTCCGATTTTCCCCCCTTTTTAAATAAGAACAAAAATAATTTCCATTTTTTTTTTATTCCAGTGTCATTGGGCCACTAATATACACAACTATTCCAAATTTCATATCGATAGCTCCGGTAGTTACTGAAATAATCGAGTGTGACGGACAGACAGACGGACAGACAGACGGACAGACATACGGAGAAAGTCGCACCATAAGGGTTCCATTTTACCATTTTGGTACGGAACCCTAAAAAACTACTAATTATAACAAACTTTGGGGCAGAATTTATATTTTTTTGAACTACTATTATAAGAAACGAAACCGCATGCAAAAAGCTTACCAACGTTGTAAATCAACCTTTAATTGACACTTAAAAAACTTATCCGTTAATTCCACGTCACTATTCATAACATCAAATTACCTTTTCCACGTTTTACAATATTATAGGCCCATTTAAACCCTACCTACGTCTCAATTGATGGACATAAATTGCATGAAATACATACTTAAATAATAGAACCTATAAATATTCAGGCCTCACTTGACATTTCCTCTTGAATTAATTGAGCTTGCGTCTTTTGACGTAATGTAGGTACTTACCTATAGCCTATAGATGGGCAGACAGTACTTATTTTTATTATTAGTACCACTGCCTATAGTATAGTATCGCAACAGATTTCATTTGCGAATTTTTTATAGTGCTATTACTGCAGACCGACTTATCATCAAGGGTTATTCACAATAGACGTACCTATACACAAGACCCGGCGAACCGCGCGAAAAAATGTCACCAGTTTACTGGTGTCAAAAAAGATTGTTTTGACACCAACAGCGACGGTTGTAAGCTGACAGCAGTATTGTCTATGGACCGCGGTCTACGCTACAGATCACTTTACTAATCATTAGTCCGTGACTTTCCGCAGGGACGATATCAGCTACGTTGTGGCTTGTTAGCGGAAATTTTGATAAATGACGCTACTTTTTTCTTTTTTCTTGAATGAAGAAAGTTGACGTAAAATCTTCCAATGGGCTCAAGTAATAGACATGTACCCTGGACAGGACAGGCGGCGTGAAAAAATGTCGCCAGTTTATCGGTGCCAATAATCCACGCTGTAGTTAGCTCAGCGGCCACCTATAGCATTTTGACTGATAGCGCTACTTGTATGCAAAAGGTTTACGTAGGTAAATCGTTCGGATGCCCATATCCTGAGGTTACTAATCGATGGCTCACGTTCATATCGGAGGTCAGGATATATCTGCGGCTTTATCTTCACTTACCATCAAGTGAGATTGTACTCAAGTAGGTAGGTACTTCCTCTTAATGTATAAAAACCGTTACAACTGTTGGACAACAGATGTCGCGTCACTATCAACTATAATATCGACGATTGTTAATTTAATACAATACAATAAAAATAGTGAAACAATAGTTCTAAATGTCAGCTGGGATACACTTGTTTATGATGACAGGCGGCGGGACAGGAGGCCCTTAGGACTAACAGACATACGCCTATTACCTAGATCCAGGCCTAGGGGGACGAGCAGGTGCTTAGACATTAAACTATCTATAATAAAACGCAGGCAGGTTTCAATTCGGTGCCCTTTTTAGGGATTCATACCAAAATAGTATAACGGATCTTTATGGTACGACTTTCTTCGGATAAAGCAATCGACACATTTAAATTGGGCATAATTTTGTATGTATAACAGTGGCGCCAACGTCATTGGAATAAAAATAACTCTTTTACAACTCCCTATTAAATATTGAACTTATCCTGCAATAAGTACGTTCAAAGTAAGATCAAAGTAGCTGTGAAACGTAAGCTCAGTAACAAAGCTTAGGATTACTCACATGAATCAAATCCTTGGCAGTGATAATGAACTGCTGTAATCTTATTAACTAACGAGATATTGTGAAATCGTGATAACAAAAAACAAAACCCGGCTGAGTTTGGTGTGGACTTCTTCACAGTACAGGGCGCGATTGAACCCTCGTTAACTTAGTTTTAAGTCGACTTGTAGTTATCACCATATACCTACTACATCGCAAATATCATATTATTGACTTTTTACAAGAGCCTATAGGTACGTTAGGCCTATGTAAAATAAAGATATTTTGAATTCAGAATGCGTGCGAGTATCGTGAAACACCCACTTGAAACGAAGTTCACCCACCGATCGAAAGATGGCGCTATATCGTGTTATCTCACGCTAACGAGTTTCTCATCCCAAATCATAATATGTATGCTGAAGTCATAGGCAACGGTGGGTACTTTTAGGTGGTGATAGACAAGAGTGAGGACTGATATTTTCGTGGATTTTCTTTGTGTTGGATTTTCGTGACAGAATCTACGCTGAAAAAATAATTTTGGCGATTCTGTTTTTATGAACTTTAAGGCGGTGGAGACATCTTCTTCATTAGCTATTTTTACCCACGACGGAACGGAGTACGGGTATATGCGTTTAGGGTGAGAGACCGTTTGTACATTACTCTATTAAAAAGATTTTATGTTTGTTTGTATGTTAAATTGTTCACAAAAACCAATAATGCAAAAATATTTTTGTTTGTTTGTTTGTTTGTTTGTTTGTGCACATCGATGTTCCCATTTATTTCAAAAACGGCTTGACCGATTTAGATGTGGTTTTCTGTATAATGTTTGGTGTCCAGCGGCAATGGTTCTTAGATAGTTGTTACGAACATCGATCACCAGGGGGCGCCATAAAATACATTTATATTGCAAACGAATGTTCCCATTTATTTCAAAAACGGCTTGACCGATTTAGATGCAGTTTTCTGTATAATGTTTCGTATTCATTGGCGATGGTTCTTAGATAGTTGTTACAAACATCGAGCGCCAGGGGGCGCCATAAAAAAACATTTGCAGTGCAAACAAATGTTCTCAATTATTACAAAAACGACTGAACCGATTTGGATACAATTTTGTATAAAATATTAGTGAGTCATTGGGTTCGTAGATAATTGTTCTTGTGATTGAACAGCAGGGGGCGCCACAATAAACGTCTTTATGACTTGGAAGGGAGGATGACTTCAAACGCTGCTAGAGGAGCTAATGGCTAGTTTGAAGATTAATTTTCATTTGTTAATAATAATATAATTTAAATTACATTAATATATTAATCGAAAAACTATAAAACAAGTGGAAAATTAAAAAAATTTAAAACAGCCACGACTTTTGCAGACTTGTAATTGAAAAAGGATTAAATAATTTTATTGAAACTCCCCGACTAAAGGAAAGTAAGAACTAAGAACCTATCAGTATAATTACAAATCCAAGAAAATCCGTCGGAGCTGCCATTGCTATTTTCGTTTTCAATATCAATTAATGTAATTAGTAAGTATTGATAAGCTGCCGGTATATGAGAAGTATCAAGAAATTGAATTAGTCATCAACTGGTAAACAGCACCATCAACACCGTCATAGGCAAAACACAGCAGCTCCGGCGGATTTTCTTGGATTTGTAATTATACTGATAGGTTCTTAGTTCTTACTTTCCTTTAGTCGGGGAGTTTCAATAAAATTATTTAATCCTTTTTCAATTACAAGTCTGCAAAAGTCGTGGGTGTTTTAAATTTTTTTAATTTTCCACTTGTATCCTATACAGTGAAACTGATTAGTTCCGAACAGGTTCTATAGATTTCGTTCTAAAACCGCTATTTATTCAAACTATGAAGAATTACGTGTGATCATTCAAAAGGGAAAACTTATTTCTAAACGGTTAACTTAAAGCTTAACGATTAATATAACTTTCTAGACATTTCTTAGAAGTTGAAATAAGTGCTTTGCGTTTCTAACTAGCTTGAAAGCACTTCGGTTATTTGATACATGTGCATAATTAAAAGTCATTACGGTGAGTATTTAACCATGATTAACCTAGATCTAGACAGGTATAGGTAAAGATCGTGAATTTAGTAATTACATAATATAGTAAATTACATCAACAGATAGTTGAGATAGATAGTTTTGAATAAGAGAGATTTCACCACTAAAAATTACGACATATTCTAACTAAATTACGACACAAAGCAAACACTAAAAAAAAATAATGTACACAAATCGTGTTTCAAAGATTTGGTATTCGGATCGACAAAAACATCACTTTCTCCCATTACCTGCGGACACCCTTACGAGAATTAAATCGGTCAAGTGCGAGTGGGATTTATGTCCTGAGGATTCCGCTATTTTTCCGCAATACATCACTAAATTATTTATTTTCCAGGTAATCGTCCAGTAAATACTTAAATAGTTCTTGAGAAAAATTCGGCTTTTGAGCTTTTGCGTGTATTTTTGACCATCCTTTAACAGTAACATAAAACGGTACCTCCTTCCCGTTAGTCGGAAAAATGTAGTCAAATCTATGTAAGTGAAAAATACCTGCATGGTATGAATACAATATCGTTTTTTAACCGGCGTAAATTTCGTTTTTAGTTCAAACAGATCTTCTGTAAAAGGACTTTTGAAACTAAATTTGAATTTGCGAACTAATTAGATGACTTTTCTCTTTTTAAATTGACCACTGTAAGAAAAATGTTTAGGAGACCTTACAGTGAGGAACTCTAAAACAGTTAAAAAACTTACATCACAACGACGCCACCTGAGATTTTATACAAAGGGATGTGAATACTTTTTGTAATCATCAATTGTCAGTTAACCCTTTCATTTGGGGCAGGAAGTCTCCGGGGTCCTTTGAGCACCTGCGTAGAAAGTGAATCCGTTTTGTGGGCACAATCAATAGTGTGTAAGCTAATAGTGTTTTTTGATATATTTTTGTCTATTGTCAATAGAATATGAGAATGTTTTGCGCTCGACTTGACTTGAACTGTGTGAAGATGAGAACGATGTTTGTTTGGTTTGTATGAAAATGGGGTTTGTGGGTTTTGTAAGATTCACAAACTAAAGTTTGCACTCGTCTTTCAACGTTGTCATTGACCTACTACTAACTAACTAGTTAGAGTTGGGCACACGTCTTCCTATATGTATAAGATATCGCTGACAAAATATGGAGTCCTCTCTATTAATTAGCGATACAGGTGGTATCAATTAGGACAAAAGGTGTACTTAACATACTTTCGAGGCATATTAAAATAACGCCATCATCATCATCATCATCCGAGACCTGCTCCCATTTATTTGGGGTCGGCCTTCCTTATCCTCCTCTTCCATTCAGCACGATTTTGTGCCAGGTCTTTATTTAATCGAGCATTTTTGAGGTCTTTTTCGACCGTTGTCAGCCAAGTGGCAGGTGGTCTTCCACGCGAGCGTTTCGTCACTGGCAAGTCGAGGGCAAGCTTCACCATATGGTCGTCAGGGCGTCTTTGTATATGGCCATACCACCGCAATCGCCTCTCTGTAACTTTCTCAGCTATCGGGGCAACTTTAAAACTACCTCTGATGTACTCATTTCGGATTTTGTCTAATAGTGTGACACCCGCAGACCATCGCAGCATTCGCATTTCGGTCGTGTGCAATTTATTTAAGTGTTGTTAGTTGGTAGCCCAACATTCTGCTCCATAGAGTACAGCGGGCCTTATGGCTGTCTTGTACAGATGTCCCTTTACTTTAAGGGGCATTTTTATATCGCACATTACGCCTGTAAGTTGTCTCCACTTCATCCATCCAGTTGTGGTTCTGTGAGTAACATCGTTGTCAATTTTGCCATCATTGGTAAGTATTGAGCCGAGATATTTAAATTGCTTCACTGTAGGTATAGCTGTATTCCCTATTGAGATCTGGATATTATCAGGGTTTGTGATGCCATCGAACACGCACGACATTTGTTCTGTTTTACTTCTGCTGATTTTCAGACCGTTCGTTTCGAGTGCCTCTATCCATGAATTGAAGTTCAGCTGCAGCTCTTGTACGCTGTCCGAAATCAGTACAACATCATCTGCATAAAGGATATTCCATGGCAGGGGTTTTTGGCTATGTTGCGTGAGGTAGTTCATTACGGTGTTAAAGAGCAATGGGCTAAGTGTAGAGCCTTGATGAACCCCGACTTTAATTTCAAACGTTTCACCTGTGCCTGCTGGGCAAAGAACTTGTGTTGTGACTGCATTGTACATGTCTTTTATAAAATGTATGTAGCACTCTGGTACTAGTTGCTGCCTAAGTGCTTCCCATATTAGGTCACGGGGGACATGATCGAATGCCTTTTCTAGGTCTATAAAGATCATATATAGGTTGGTCTTATTTGTTTTGGCCTTTTCCAGCATTATCCGAACCGTCTGAATAGCATCCGAGGAACTTCTGTCCGACACAAAGCCGCATTGATTTTGCGTTAGTGTTATAATGTGTTTTAGTCTATTATTAAGTATTCTTTCCCAAATTTTTAAAGTGTGGGACATTAGTTTTATAGCCCTGTAACTACTGCAATCCCTAACATCTCCTTTTCCTTTATAAAATGGTATTAGGAAGCTATTTCGCCAGGAGTTAGGTATAGGGTATCCCTGTATCAGTTTTTGAAATAGTGTGTGCAGCCAAGCTATTCCATGATCTCCCAGGCGCTTCCAAACTTCTGCTGGTATCTCATCTGGCCCTGGAGCTTTGTTATTTTTCATTTGCTGTACTGCTCTTTTAATTTCTTCTGGAGCAATGTCCAGGGGCGGCCCATTTACTGCTTCCGGCTTACTATTTTCGAGATTCCTTGGATGGGATATATTTAGGAGGTGTTGGTAATATTTTGTCCATCTACGTTTAATGTCCTCATGTTTTGTTAATAATGTGCCGTTGTTATTATTTATGTATTTAACTGTTGATATGTCTGTTGTGTTATTATAACGTGATTTTGCTATTTTATGTATATCTAATTCTGATTTGGCTGACTCTAAGTTTTGATAAAATTCTGCGTTACTTTCTGCTATTGATATTGCCACCTGACGCTTCGCTTGCTTTTTAATGTGCTTATAGTTTTCTAGGTCAACGTTATCTTTGGTTAACTGCCATCGTTTGAAAGCTTCCTTTTTTGCTGTTACTGCCTCTTTCACTTCTTTGTTCCACCATTTAGTTTCTTTGTGAGGCCCTTTTTTGTTCCTCGTTCTGCCAAGGTGTTCCTCAGCTTTGTTTATACAGGCTTTTTGGAAGGATTCCCACATTTCGTTTGGTGTCATAGATGTAGTATTCATAGAATTCATGATTTCAGCCAGTTCCGATATGAACAGTTTCCCAGCGGGCTCATTAAGTGATCTCCATTTAATCTTTGGTGTTAGTTTTGTACTCGTCGTGATAGGTTTTGGAAGTCGGTAAACAGACACTAATAGTCGATGCTGAGTTGTGAGAGGTTCACCGGGTATGACCTTGCAGTCCTTATAATTTCCTAGATGTTTGCGTCTCGCGAGGAAGTAATCTATCTGAGTAGCATGCCCCCCACTTTTGTATGTAATTTGGTGACATTCACTTTTCTTAAAAAATGTATTAATGATGGCGAGATCGAAACTGGATGCGAAATTTATGATAGTTTCCCCATCGCTGTTGCGCGCACCATAGCCGAATCCACCGTGCCATCTCTGTGCGTTGGTGTTGTTATTTCCGACGTGACCATTGAGGTCTCCACCCAGATGTATGGTCTCTTCTTGAGGGATACTGAGAATAAGGCCGTGAAGGTCCTCCCAAAATAATTCTTTCTCGCACTCAGTAGCACCTGTTTGTGGTGCATATGCGGATATTATATTGAAGCAAGGTTGGTTCTCGAGGGCTAGCTTAACGGCCATCAGTCTGTCGCTCACTCTATTTATGTTAATAATCCTCCGAGTAAGGTTTTCTGATAATATAATTCCGACGCCATTTTTACCGGTGTTAGTTCCATTATATATAAGCTTAAACCCATTGCCTATTTGTCTTGATTTTGCACCCTTCCACTTGGTCTCTTGCACGCAGCATGCATCTAATTGCCTTCTTTGCAATATGTCACTTAGTTCGGCGCTTCTGCCAGTCATGGAACCTACATTCCAGGTAGCTAATCGCAATGATGTACTCGTGCTGCATCGACCGTCGCTTATGGGGTACGCCCTATAATTCATGTTGCCTCGACCGTCGCTTGGGGGGGACGCCCTAGTATTATTGCTCTTTCTCTTATTTTGCTCTTTCATGGTTTTTGAGGATAAGGAAAATTTGAAATGGCTATTTGATTTTTACGGCCGGTTGCCACCTGACACCAAGACACTAATCCATCTTAGGACTGTGAGCGCCGCCGTTGGACCCCGTGAGGTCTCTTCCGCCGCCTACTCTTTTGCACCACCGTGCCTGGTAGTACAACTCCAACATGACCCCGGCGCCCCAGTACGTAGGGTCGGCTCACTGTTGGGTATGCCCCTTCCGCCTGCTCCGCCGTACCAATGGACTCCATTTCCGCCTTCGCAGCCGTTGAGGTCTTCGCCCGTGACCCTGGGCACGGGTTCCGCGTTATACCCCGCGGGACTGGGTCCCCGCCTGAACTTAGCCACCGACTCCCCCCGGCCTACTGGGGTGAGTGGCGCCCACCCCCGCGACGTGGACGCGCCAGGCAGGAGTTACTCCGGTGGAAGATAGAGAAGGTTAGCTCTACCTCCCCCGAAGCCGGGTTAATGGACTCGTTTTTATGCCCGAGCCCAAAGGCTACGCCTAACGCCAAACAAACAATAATAAAAACTCTTCATTTAATCACGTGACTCCTTGCCTTGATATCAATAAAATTAACGTAAAACAACGTTATATTTAATATTACAACTCATTTGGCACACTCGTAACGATGGCTCATCGAGCATCGTCTACGTGTATCATCGTATTAAAATAATAATTACGTCACCTCATTATGCCACAAACGTAATTATCATATTGATATTTATCATTTAAATAAGCATGTAACGATCACTTAAATAAAACATAAATATTTAAATACATAACTAGTTAAAAAAACTGCATTGTGAAGAAAACTATTAAGGTTCATATAGGACAAAAATTATTATGGTCTGTCCCAGCTTAAAGGTCAGGTTAGATAACATAATCTTTACATATCAGAGACTAGATTGTGTACGACAAACGTATTCATCGTAATCGGAAACAAATTTGGTTCGCTCGGAACTCATTGGTTCGCTGATTTACGTCAGCCAATCGGGGGCAGAATTCGCTAACGACTACGATTACGATTGAATACGTTTTTCTTAGGCAATCAGACCCCAGGTATATAGAAAAACATTCAATATCAATCATTTAATTTAACAGTTAATATTTTCATTTGCACGATTAAATTCACTTCGCTTCACGATCACTCCTGTCAACACAACACAAATATTTCGCCCAGATCACGCCATCGAAGAATCTATTATTATCATTTCACTTTTCTCCACAGCAATTTATTAAACCATATCGCGAGAGAAACGGCAGAAGCTGAAAATTATTGATCGACAAAAAGCGGCAATCAATGTAATGTAATAAGAAATATTCACACGCATATTAAATAGACTACTCGCAAACCCCCGTGTTAGCAACAATAATGGGAATCTATTTTTTATTACAGCCATTGTGAGATTCATCTGAGCACCTGAGAGTATTTCTATGCGGCATTGTGATTTTGTGACTACATGATTTATATTTGCATACCTACGATTCTTTTTTAAATAAATTCTTTAGCTCCTCGAAGGGTTCGATTGAATCGTTACACATTTTTGTGAACGTACGAATAACGATTCCGAGCGGTCCTTCGCACCGTCTGCGATCATTTAAGGGTTACAATTAAAACTTGCAGATGTACTTTGTGGCTTTCACTTGAATAACTAACAACTCGTTAATAACAACTTAAAATAAATAATTTACACTAAGAAATATATTACAATTTTACTTACTTTACTATACTCCGCAATTTTTTCCAAAGCGATGCTAATAATTAAACTACTTGATGATATTAATTCAAAATCTATTCTTGATTTAGGACAAATTAAGAACACCATTTATCATCCCAGGTAGATTTTGACTTACAATAGTAGGTAGCAACTCTTTGTCATGTAAAAAACTAAATCAGTAACCCAATATGCAAAACGGGCTATTGCAATGCAAATTTTAGTTTTTTTGTTGGTTCCAATAAAGGTAACGCGATGTCGTTGGGGTAAGATTTTTGGATCCGATCAATACGGTTATTGATCTTTCGAGTGATTTATTGGCTTATGCAGTTTTCGAATGTTTGCTCCTGCGCTTGAGTTTTGTTATCGGCTAATAATAATTCGATACTTCTCTACCTATAACACTTAGCATGGAAGAGATTTTTAGTTTGGATTCCTGCTCGATCAAAAATTAAGTTAAGTTTTTGTTGTCACAAGGCATGAGTTTCCTGAACCTGTTCGGTGAAGGTTTTTTTTTTAAGGTAAAGGTGAAGGTAAAGTAAAGGTGAAGGTAAACCTCGAAACCTAACAATCTATACATACTTACCCGAAAATGCACCATTATGTTTTTTTAAGTGTGTGAAGCATGTCAACCCACATTTAATATGCATGACAAAATCTCTTCTCACATTTTCGTCTTAGTTTCCGATTACCAAAGGTTGCCTGGAAGATATTTTCTTTATAGTCATCGCGAGCAAACGAGCGGGCGGGTCACCTGATGGTAAGTGATCACCGCCGCCCATGGGCATTTGCAGCACCAGAGGAACTGCAAATCCGTGGAATTAAAATTGCTTACAGTGCATACGATTATTTTAACTGTTTCTGTATATCTTATTCTTAATACAATACAACAATGAATAAAGTCTTTCTTCTTCGCCTTCTCTTCCATTCTAAAACTAGCCATGTAACTCTTTTTACGGACTAGAGTTCCCCTTTTTCCTTTTTAAGACTTTTTACGGCTAATTTTACAGACGTAAAAAAAGTCTTTGATTAGTTGCCTACACTTACAGTCTACAAGACTACATTCTTGGACTACAGTCCAGTTAGTCAGACTACACAAGATTTGTGCCTAAACATTAAGAATTTTTGCTTTAAGTATGTAGTTAAAATTAAATAAACGTGTACAAAGTATTGAAGTTATATTTACTCAACTCACGTTTGAGTTGGCAATTCAAATCATTGTATTTCTAAGCTGTGGGCACAACAGCGAATGGGCGGTCTACAGTTATTAGTTATGCCTTATTGAATGCCAGTCATTCTAATCAGGAAGTCAACAGACTTATGGAGTTGTGTGACTTTGTTTATAAAAAGTGTTTTTTTTATGCAAATAATGTTCTGAAATTCTAAGGTACCTGGCCTGTAAGATTATTATTATGGTCATGGTATGGTATAGTATGGGTAATACTTACCAGGCTGTGTGAAAAAATAAACATTTTGAACGTATTTACGTACGCGTAAGTACCTACTGCAATTACACAGCATAGCATCATAGAATCATGATAGATGATCATGGTAAATTAATATTTTTTTAGTCCGAGCTTTTTAAGAATTTAATTTTTTTTTAATTTGCATGCCAATATGGTGTGATATAGTCAGATGTTATATCTTTGTAAATCCAACTTTCTAAATACCTATACCAGCAAATAAATAAATTGATTGATTAATTAGAAATAAGAAAACTGTGGAAGGTCTTGGCCGCAGCTAGGTTAGTACCACCCTATACCGGAAAAAAAACTAATAGACAAGCGATTTAGCGTTTTGGTGCCATGACATGATGTGTAAGAACTGTTAGAGGTTTCTTACCCCTTCCAAAATAGTACAATATAAGGCTGCATCGTGACCTATTGCAGTCAAGTACTTAGTTGTAGCACCGAATATATAATATTACTGAAATAATATTACGAATGGCGTAGCGGTAGAGAACCTGCCGTCTGCGTCGGAGGTCGTGGGTTCGATTCCACTACTGGTAAATGTTTGTATCATGAGCATAAATGTTTTCCAGTGTGTGGGTGTTTTTCAATATATTAGGTATATTTATGTATATTAGTATACATACTACATGTATATTTATCAGTTATCCATAACACAAGCTATCGCTTACTTGAGAGCTAGATTGCGATTTGTGTAATGTCCTGATAATTATTTATATTTATTTATTTATTTACTAATTGTAGTGCGTAAAAAACCGTAGTGTGGTATAACTGTATAGTTTGTCTTTTCGAGTCCTCTTTATACGTAGGAATTCATTATTTCTTTCGGAAGGTCTGATAATAAAATATAATAATCAACAGCTATCAAGTAAGTAGGTACCTGCCATTTTAGAGTTCAAATCTCTATACCAAATGACAGCAATTATATCGATTTATATAGTTCAAGCAATACCAAAAGCGCAATTCTAATTGAAGATAATCGTTAAATGCCATGAAGTTCATTAAAATTATTGACATTTAACGATTACACGGCGGTTTATGGTTTTGTTTTGTTTTAATAACAAATATAATAAATTGCTGTTACTGCTTATAAACTCTGGTAAAGGCAGCTAAAGGTTAGGGGCTATTATTACTTCGCTGACAGATAGATAGAAGATAAATTTCTTATGGTTGCAGCGTAAAGACTATAAATGCAATAACACAATAACAACAATGTAACAGGCGAAAGTATATTAAAATAAACACTAAATTACTTGCAATACTTACTTAAAATTTATGGTTGTGTATGAAATAATAATTATTCCTTTCATAATAAATAATCATGTACTTTTTGAGTATTCTGTATTATATCTAAATATTGGATACTGATGTTCTTACCTACTCGTAGGTGCCTACACCTACCACCAAAAATTAAAAATTTAATTAAAAAAATGTTTATTTTTACTTTTCTGTATTCAAAAGTTATCGAATATACACATACACATGGACCTCAATTAACAAAAAAAAAAACAAAAAATTGTAAAGAATTGTATATTATTGTAAAAGATTTCAAAACACGTGTACTTACGTAAATTTTACAACGGCCAGCAAAAAATATAATTAGGGATAATTGGGTATAGCATACCCGATAGCCAATTGGCCTGCGATATCGACGAGGGGTCGAGAGGGGACAACAAAGGACGGGGCGGGCACAGTTTTGGGGTAAAACGGGCAAATGTAAGTAATAATGGGGGCCGGTCAACCGGGAAATTACTTTTTTTTGACGAATCGCGAGGGGTATGTTCAGGGCAAAAAGTTACTATAATTTACTATCTACTTTACTTAGTTTTCGGTTTAAAGACATCAGTCACAAAATGACAAAACTCAGTCTGAGAGATACTCTACATTGGTATCAAGGAATATACTACTCTCTAACGAGAGAAGAACACCATCTCCATAGTAAAAAATGCAACCACGCCGTTTACACACTTATACACGCAGCGCCACAGCGGATTGTCAAGAAACTAATTTGAGCGGGATTTTTAAAATCGCACATTGCGGGATTTTTAAATGAATGATTTATGTAGGTATCTCAAGCTTACTGAGGAATCTGTATATACACAGAATACAACTTCTCCAAGTTACCTTACGGGCAGTTTTCGAATAGCTAATAAATTTTATCTTAAGAATAAATTTTACGTTTTCACATTTTTCCTGTATAAAACTTGTTAAAACGTCAAAGTTATTCCATAAGATAAAATATTATTATTGACGTCTAAAAAATTGCCCATAAAACAATATTTATTTGACAAATAATAAACTTGGAGTGGTACTCTATATACATACAGATTCCTCAGTAAGCTATAGTATTTAAATAGGAAATGAGCTTTGAGCTTTATCAAAACAAAACAAAATGTGTATAAATAAAATATATTTTTAATCAAAAACATACAATTTGTATTCAAATAAGTGATTAGTTAAAACAAACTAGCCAAGTGCGAGTTAGACTCGCGTACCGAAGGTTCAGTACCCACAACTAATTCCTTAGTTTATAACAAGATAGATAGATGCCAAACACTTGACTACACAAACACATATAGGTATTATTATAATTAATAAAAACTAGTTACCTGGCAAACGTTTTACTATTAGACCGATATTACACTGTACTATACATAGGATCTTATCTTGCACCACAGATCGTCATTCTATAAATATGATCTACTTGATACTTTATGAATGTATTACACTATAGGGTTCAAGTTGCTCATATCTGAGTGCAATGTTTGAGGTCTGTGGTGCAATGGCCTACTTATGAATTACCTGTTTCCAAACAAAATAAATTACAATTGAAGCTCAAAAGAGTGCAATTATTGCTGCTACTACTGTTACCGTTTCTTACTTTTTTACTTATGAAAAGAAAAAAAGAAGCAAAACCCGGAGTAAAAAAAATATGTTAGGTCTCACGGCGGCTATCAAAAGGGAATCATTTAAACTTACTCAAGGAACTTTGATTTTATGATAAAAACTGTTACAGAACCTTTTTGCGCATGGAAGAATCTACAATATAACTACATTCGTACAAAAACTGCTCTCCTTATCGTCAAACAAGCAACCCGTTCAACAAGCAATAGTTGTCCGTGTTCTCAAATAGGATCCTTTTTTAACAACATGTTGACAAATAGTACCCTAGATATTTGATAATCGAGAATTTGGGCCATTACACTATCATATTATTTCAAGTATATTATGTCATAGATATAGGATGCTGATGATGATGTATAGTATAGTGTGATATCGGCCTTAGGGATATAACAAAAAGTTTATTAGATCCTAGAGAATAGCAATCTCAGACCTACCGAAAAAACACAGCCGTTTCAGAGGAGTTTAACAAACACGAGAAACAAGAAATACATTTTTAAAAATTTCATTTTTCTTTCAAGAGATTTTTTTCTCTCCTATTGCATTTCTCTATTTTCAGTAAGTATTAAGTATCTTTTAATGCATATGCAGAAAGTGCTATTTATTAAATGCTATAGATTTTTTTCAAGAAATACACAAGAAGAACTGAAGAATTAACTTAAGTGATAAAAACAGTCCTGTCGTACCTAAACACTACTAACCTAAAAAAACGTCCTGGTCGCAACTAAACACTAATAACACACGTCCTTTCCCAACTTAATTGACACATAAACAAATTGTGAAAATTTATAGCTGCTATTCATTACAATTAAATGTGGAAAGTTTAGCAAAACACTTGAACACTCGATCAACGCAGTACTTTGTAATTAGGGTAGGTACTTTAATGGCGCTGACGGAATTTTTGACAATATGGCGGTCTATTTTTTTGTAATTTATTTTACGGCCCTGGATACCAGTCCTTTAAGGCATATATGGCGGTCTGAACAACAGTGTGACCAGGTTCTTTCTGAAAACAATTTTAATTTTTAATAATGGTATTGTTTACTAACGCACACATTGATTTTTAAGTATGTGTGCAAGGTCAAAATCTCGTCTATAGAAGTTAACAGACCCTGATTGGTATGATAAAAATAACATTGGTATTAATAAGATCTTGCGTCTACCCACGTATTTTGTTGTAGGTATATTGACATATATAGGTATATTGATGGAAAAAGTTTGTATACCTATGTGTGTGTATGTTTGTTACTCCTTCAAGCCGAAACTACATAGGTAGATAGGTACTAGGAATTAGACCATGGATTGACACAATGGTGCTAATTCTGCTGTATAAAATCTCTAAAATAAAGTAATTTAAAATAGTGCTATTCAAACTGTTCCCTATGGAAAACGACAGCACTATTTTAAATTAGTTTATTTTAGAGATTTTGCACAACAGAATCGACCACAATATGTTACCACCTTACCGGCAAATACATAACGCTAAGCGATTTAGTGTTTCTGCGATACTGTGTAGCAACCGTTCGGCTTTTCAATCTAACCACTTCTAAACTAGTAAAATAAAATCTTCGGCTGCAACGTCTCTTAACATCAGCTGAGATTGCAGTCAAGAACCATTGATAAGAAAACCTCAAGATCCGAACGATTTACGTAAACATTTTTCGTACAAGCAAACAGTAGCGCCAAATTTGTCAAACTCGATTTGTAAAAATAAGTGGCTGCTGAGTGAACTACAGCGTGGGCTTACTGCTTGTGATAAAACAAGCATCTGTGGTACTGATAAACTGGCTACATTTTTCGCGCCATCGGCCCTCTCCAGGGTATACGTCTATTTCAAGAACTAAATTGTGTGTAAAAATATAATGTATTTTTTTTTTCAGAAAAAATCCTTGGCGAAAAACCAACTTTCACTTGGGCTTATACCTAGTTTGGATTTCACTTGGACTTATAGTTTGGATTTAATACTAATAATTAATTCAGTTACATAGTTACATTATTAAACATTGTTTGAACCAATACCTCTTTACCTACTTATAATGCCTAAAAGCACGACTGCCGTGTCGTGGCTAATTTGCGTTTAATAGAGTTGTTAAATCGCGAAAAGATATAAAAGATATGTCAATATTATGGAGAATTATTACCTCAATTCTATGACAAAACGATTTATTTCTATCGCCGTTAACTCATTATGTTGCCTGGGTCTTAATTATTTCAGTCACGTAGGTAATATCTATAAGAAACTAACCTTGTTGCAAGCGATTTGCTTTGTTGCATGATTCGGTGTTCATCTGTGTTTAGAAAATCTAATTTACGCCTTAACTACTATCGACTGAATAAATGCAAAATGGGGTACGTAATAGCTACCAAATTAGATTTTTTCCTATCTAAGGACACTTGGGTTGTACGAGTCTATCGATACCAAACTGTCAAATTTCATCCAGTCGATTGAATACGAAGTTATAAAAAAATTTACAAACATACAAGATACAAAAAAACTATACAATCCATTTTAAATAGCTAAAGCAGGAAGAAAGGACCACTTAGATGTACTTACAGCAGTTGTCAAAATAATTTAGATCGAACTTTACGGGAAATTACAAAAAAAAACTCACATAATTTACTCCGTCACCCCATAATTTTGTAGTGCCGTGTGTGGAAAGGAAAAAATGCCAGATGACTGCCGAATGACCCCCACCCCATAGAATGGTATAGTGTAACCCATAGGTGCCGCCCATCGATTTTTTCGGGGGAAGCATTCAAATATCAACCCCCGTTAGTTTTTGGGACATCTGCCCCTTTCTTATAAGCTTCCGTATCGATTAAATTGAATCGAATAAAATCGTTCAGATCACATCACTATTATATTGGATTCCTTTTTGAAGTATTCCAATAACGCTTATTGGCTTGTCATTCAAGTACCTACCTATAAATTTGGAGTTGATATAATTTTATTTTCTTGGTAATAAATTTATCCGCGGAATAAAATAAAATCATTTCACATAGTATGTCTAGAACGTAGAGGTGTTTTCTAATGGCGTTATTCTTATATGGATTATGTCTTTTCTTAGCTACACATTTAAACGTGCTTTCCATGAAAATTACGAAAATAACCAAAACAATGCAAATGATAGAAGAAATTGGTTTGTACCTAGTAGGATCGTGGCTTCTCATAATATTAACTGCTGCAGATCTAGCCAAATAACATACCTATTTGACTAACGCCTTTCGATAAAAAGATGGAAATGGAATAAAATTCAAATAAAATGTATGAAAATGACTTACGCGCATTCTTCAAATGGAACGAAATAAAAAAAAAATGCACCTATAGCATTTTTTTTTATTTCGTTCCATTTCCATTCCATAATAATATATCAGATCGCAATGTTTTAATATGGCTAAAGCTTCCGTACTGATTTCACTATAATTCTGTAAGAAGACCCATTTAATGTTAAATCTTTAGACCAGACAAATCAACGGTTCCTGTCAAAAAAATATAAATTATTATAGAAAAATTCAGTTTTCCAATAAGACTTTTTTGTTGCAGGATTTTCTTTGGATCTTGAATACAACGCCATCTCTCGGCGCTAGGGTAAGTCGCAAATGTCACAATTTTGATACAAACCTTGCTCCTGCATGTTTTTATCAGTTTCCGAAGGCTAGCGCCATCTTTGTACATTTTCTCAAAACTGGATGACTGGAGGAATTTTCCCCAACGGCCGGTCCTCTGTATAATGTAGGTTTTATAAAAAATAACATTATTTTGTTTTTTTTTTGTATTCTTGAAGTGGTTCTTTAATTTTCAGTATCGTGATGATCCCATAATATTAATACAAATGACATCATTTTTTTGACGTTGTAAATGTAATGCGAAGCGTTCCTAAATGTAGAGACACACCTGCGCAAGTAACGGTCTGCAGAAGAATTATATCAGCGTTATGGGTTTACAAAAATCAGTTGTCATGACGCCCACCAAATAGTATTTTTTTACACACAACATGTTAGTAGGTACTTAACTGCGATCACACCAGACGGTAAGTGACGATGCTGCCGAAGATTTTATCAACAGTAATCTGTGTTATCAACTAACTTGGAAGGAGTAAGTAACTGCTTATAGTAATTTCTATTCAGCATCGCGCCGGAAAGTATAAACGCTTGGAAGTGCGTCTTTGATTGTAGCCTCAAAAGAAAAAGGGATAGAAGTGCGAAGCGGGCGTGCCAAGCGCGCCACAGTCCTGTTTAAATGCACATAAACCATCAAAAACAGACCTCAGTCGGCAGCGGACTGCCTTGCAAATACTAAGTGCAAAAAAACTGTGTAAAATGCCGAGTTGCGCGATAATTACATGCAGAGCAAGAAGCGGGACAGCCAGAGTCACTAATGAAAGGATTTCTTTTCACTGGGAAGTTCATTAAACCTTGATTTTTAATTATTTTAACGAAAACATTTAAAACATTATGTTTTCTTGCAAAAGTGTGAACGGATCACTGCTGATAACCATGGCTGCTGATGTACCTATACGAATCAACAAGTTGAGTACGCAAGCAGCAATGTAATGTGTAGTGCGAACGAACGATCAATCCCCAATGTTACCGGTTTTACGTAATATGAGTAACTTATCGTTAGGGGTTGGTAGCATTTCTATCGAATCGATAAAATTAGTGTATTTGTTTCTGAGTTTATTATTATTTTAATTGTGAGTTTTAATGATAGTACCTACCGTTAACACATGATGTTTTTTTAATAAATTTAAACTATTTTAGCTGTATATTTGAATGATGTTGTTTTTACTTATAGTACCTACCTAAATTAATTCCAGCTTTCCTAAAGATCCTATTATAAAAGAACAGTGGATTGACGTCACCGGCAGAGAAAATTGGATGCCCACTAAAACAAGCACAATATGCTCAAAACACTTTAGAGACACAGACTTCATAAAATAAATCAGAATATAAATACTTAAAGTGTGGTGCAATACCGCAAGAAAAAGTTGTCCGCATACATTTCATTGTATGTATACATTTATTCTTATCAAAATTCATTTAATATGACATTATAATATTGTATCGTAAATGATTAATGTAACGCCTATTGTTGTATAGTATGTATTAGGTATATGTTATTGATTTATTTAAATAAAACTATATATATACATATGGTTTATAGATATTTCTTTTATTTATATATCTTATAAAGAGATAACAATTATAATCATAATTAATATTATGTCTACATATATCTTTCATGTTAAAATTAAATTTGTAAAATCACAGGTTATATGCCTTTTTCAATTATGATTTTTTGAACCATAAACATTTAAGACATAGAATAGGTACAACTCTAATTAACAATACTATACGATTAGGTATAATAAAATATGATCGAATTGCCGTCGACTGCATAAAAAATAAACATCGATAAAAAAATATTGTATTCAAACCCTAGCGTAAAGTGCTATTTTACACGTAACACATCCAAGTGGATGTTGTGTTGGTGTGAGTTAGCTTGGCCAATCGTAGCGCTTTTTTCAGCCTCACGCATACATCGGAACTCTCGTGCGTATTTGTTAGATTAGTAGTAGTGAATTATGGTAGGGATCAACACGGCGACAGCGGTTCCGGTACAAAATTTGCACGAGGCCGCCTCTAACCTAGTTATTATGAGCTCTGTGTAGGGAGGTCATTAGCTACGACTGAAGCCATCCACCAGACGTAGAAATTATAAAATGGCCCATAGCGAGAATCGAACCTGCGACCTCCCACTCGAATCGCCGTAGCGGCCCCACTCCCCAGGGAGGTCAAAATTAAGAAGAATTGGATAGGCATCTAAATACCGAAACTACCGTTGATCCTGTTTAAAGTTTAAAAGAAGAATGACCAAAGTTTTCAAATATTCTAGGAAAATAAAATAGTGTTTTTTTTAAGAACTATTGGCACTAGGAATTTGTTTTTCATATCCGGAGTTGAATTTTGCAGACAAAAAGTTACTTTCTTTTTATTAAAAAGTACTTAGAACTTGTTTATTTGCCTATAAATTTGGAATCTGAATGTTTAAAATATTAATTTTAAAATTAAATGTGGAGACCGTAGTCTATTAAAATAAATGTTTGGATTTGAATTAGCTTGGTATACGGGATTCCATACATCCATTTTAAGTGCAACCTTACCGACAATTTAGCAAACTTTTTTTTTTACTTAATACAAGTTTGTGCTAGCCTGCGATCTCACCTGATGGTAAGTGATGATACAGCCTAAGATGTTATCGTACTAACTTGGAAGCGTAAGTAAATTTACCTCAACGGTTTCTACAAGCATCGCACCGGAATGCTACATCGCTTGACGGTGCGTCTTTGCTGGTAGGGTGGTAACTAGCCACGGCCAAAGCCTCCCACCAGACCAGACCAAAGGCAATTTAGAAATTATAAAATTCCAAAGTAGCCCGTGGCGGGAATCGAACCCGCGACCTCCCACTCGAATCCTGGCCCGAAGACACTGGGCCAGGGAGGTCGTCAACAAACTCCGTACAAAATCACGGGCGTTAACTAGTCAGCTAATAACAATAAACATATCGGTGCAACTACAAGTCCATTTGCACGTATCTCTCGCTTGTGTCAACTGAAATGGATATCTTATCAGAATCAGGGATCAGCGCAGAATTATTAACTGAAATGTATGACAAAGTGTCTCGCAGTCTATTAAACCAATTACAGAAACATTTATATGGCAGTCGATTTGTAAGTCAAAGAACACTAGTTGGCCACTGATATTATAAAATTTATTTTATAAAAAAAAAAAACAGCTGACCCAGAAAACGTTGTTTTGCCGTCAGGGATATAAAAAATAAGATAACGACCTACTTTCAGATCTACCGAATATACACTGAAAATTTCAAAGCTATCAGTCAAGCCGTATCGGAGGAGTTTGGTAACAAAAATTGGCACGAACGATTAGCAAAAATTTTATTTATTAAAGAAAGTCAGTGGTTGTGCGGTAATTGTATAAAATACATTCAAACATTCAAACTAGGGATGTTATGGATATACATATAGGTAATTTCGGATCCGGATATGGATATGGATATTGGGGAAAAAAATTATATCGGTTTCGGTTACGGTTATGGATATTAAATTATTTCGGATCATCCGATAGTTTTGGTTACGGATATAAATTTTTTAAGGAACTGTAAAATGAAATACAAATAAGATTATATTCGACTTTAATTATTGTACCTTGTAGGTTTCGCAATCTGTCATACAATTATTTCTTTCTTACAGCTTCTCATTTTGAAGTGTTATATACTATTAAATAGGGATGTTATGGATATACAATTTCGGATCCGGATATGGATATGGACATTGGTAAAAAATAATATCGGTTTCGGTTACGGATATGGATATTAAATTATTTCGGATATCCGATACTTTCAGTTACGGATATGGATATTCATAACAACACTAATTCAAACTCACAAACTTTCACATTTGTAATACCTATAAGGTGAATTATTCGCTATGATAAAGTTTTTAAAAAAGCCCATGGATTTCTCGTTTCCGTTCCCGCTCCCTTTCCCAACTTTATACCTAAGTATCTAAGGAAGTATGACATGACAGTTTTGAAAAAACCAAGTTTTCCTATAATAACTTTTCTTTGGCTAGAGAATTGCAGCAAGAAACTAGCTCGTTTACGAGTGCCCTATTTAGCTAACATTGACACCAAATCTGTTGAACAAAATTTCTAAACTAAACTGTGTCTAAAGATAGTGCTATCCTTTTCCATGGAGAACATTTTGAAAAGGCTGGTAATATTTTTAGACGGCTTAGTATTTGTGGCGTAATTGAGTGACAAACATCATAAACAAACAAGCATCCACATTATTACAATATTAATAGCTTCTTATAGAATTAGCAACACATTCTAAACGTTCACCCAACTTGCAAATGCCTACAACTAACTGTCAACTAGCTCTTGCACTACAAATTACATATAACAGTTTCACCTACCGACGGATTTATTATGACATTGCTTCAATAGCCGCACTTGCGCTTAATTAAGATTTTAAAGATATTCGCTAACAAGTACCATTTATCCATTTGTAGAAACCAACTAAAGTCGCAGCAGTTAGCTTATTTAGCTATCAGTATGATCTGCGAAATCAAATGTATCTATAAATCTGTCGTTTGTATGACCCGCGCGATTAAATTGCAATTTTACAAATGGCCGGTGTACCATAGACATGTATACAGGACCCGGCGTAACTGAATAGTTCGTAGAAATTTTGACAGATGGCGCTACTTTTTGCTTGCATGAAACCCAAAAAAATATAAAAACAAATGACGCCAGTTCACCGGTGCCAGAAATGCGTGTTTTGTCATCAGTGGTAAGGCCACAATGTAGTTCGCTCAGCAGCCACCTATAGAATTTTGTCAGATGGCGCTACTGTTTACTAGTACGAAAAAGGTTTACGTAAATCGTTCGGATGCCCTTACCCTCAGGTTTCTTATCGGTGGGTGTACTTAACATTTCCATTACACGTGTGTCGTGTAGGTCATTACGTGTATAAGCAAGCGTAGCGTGGCCCCTCAGCTCGTTGGACCGACTTGGCAGGAAGTGGCAGGAAGAGGAAGACTAAGGAAAGGGTGTGGTGGCGCTTGTGAAGGCCTATGTCCAAAAGTGGACGTCCGCAGCCCGAGATGACGTCTGACATCTTGTAACTACTAGCTGACTCGCCCCTGCTTTCCTTGCGGCATCCCTTGGAAATTTTTATAAGTGCTTCCTTATCCCTTATTACTGAAAATGAAAATGAAAATATTTATGACGTCGACGACGACGACGACGACGACGAGGCCTAAATAACAGGCTCTTATGAAAAGTCAAAACTCTACCGCCAGGTTCGGAAAGCAGGTTTGCACCGAGAGGAACTGGCAAGAAACTCGGCACTTGCTCTTTTCAAAAATGTCATTGTTATAATACATTCCAAGAATCTTTGTCGTTAAGAAATTCTTCAATGGTATAGTAACCATGATTAATTAAATGTTTTTTGACAGTGTTTTTAAATGTGTAAAGGTAAGTCCAAAACAGACTTCGGGATCATATTGTAGAAGCGTACGTACACTCAACCCCACAAATCTAGTGTTAGTATCTCGCTGCAAACTCGGTCATAAATCATTCGAATGTTTCGCTGTTGTTGTTCTGCAGAAATGCACAACTCAACAAATAACAACAAAAGCGAAACACTCGAATGATTTATGACCGAGTCTGCAGCGAGATAATAACACTGCTATAAAAGAGGAACTTTTGTGTAAAATTTCAGCTTTCTAAGTTCGGTTGAGCGACGATGTCTGTGAGTAGCATAAATGATTAAGTCAGCAGCTGTAGGCATGTTGCCTTAACTATTCCATTTCTACGATTGCCTTCATGGAACGGAATTTAAAAAAATGTGTGATTATGACATAACAGATCGACGAATTATTCACATGGCATATCTGTTGACAGTGTCATTCTCATGAATTTCTGGAGTTCATCCAGGGTGTTTGAATCCCGGGTAAACAACTCTGAGTTAATTTCTGTGTTTGTTGGTACAAATTACTCTAATTCGCATAAAGCTAATTCTGAAAACTGACTGCGTGAGATGGAATGCGCGAGAGTTTTTCATAACATTCTCAAAGTGTGTGAAGCCTGCCAAACCGTATTTGTACTGTAACCGTATTTGTTGTGTACCCTTTTTCGTTCTGAGAAGAAACTTATACACTGAGCTGTAAAAGTGGCTGAGACGAGATTGTAAAATTAAAGACCATGTAGGAATTAGCTTATTCGATAAGTAGTACCTATAAACACCGCATCTATAAGTGGTACTTACCTATAAAATTTCTTACAAAGCGGCAATAATTGCATGTCAATTAGCCTTTTTCCTCCGTTGAAATAACGAGGCAATAAAAAGGCACACAATGACGTAATCTAGTCAACGTGTAAAACAATGATCCTTGGTCGTAATTCATAGGTTATTAAACAAATTTTCGAGCAAACGGGCAACTTTTAATTGCATATTGTTATAAAAACGTGCTGGGAAATCTGATGAAATCTGCAGGCAGGTGAAAAGTAATAGCAATTACACGCAATTCCATAGAATGTCGCGAACAATAAAATAATACCCGGCTAACCTTTTTGGCAGCATTTTTCAGTATTGGAATCATCGCATAATCAATTGCTTATCATCATGATTTATTTTGCGCAATTGATTAATATCATCATTATCAACTATAATAAAATTCGAAATTTGTCAAGAACTAGTTATTTTTTTAATTTTAATAGAATTTGAATTTATTCCTGGAGAAACGAAACTTTGCCAGTTTTAATTAAACTTTTTAACTTTAATTAAAGAAAACTTAAAAACTGGACCCGTTTAGTCAAAGTCTTACACACAACAGTAGAGTTTTTCCTTTGGCAGATTTACGTGGCTAGAGCTAGAGAATTGCAGCTAGAATCAACTAAACATCTAGCCCGTCTACGACTGCCCTATTAAAGCTAACATAATCAACTTGATATAGCAGCGGTGTTGTCTCGCAAGTCCAGTTTTTAGAATCGGCCGCGGAATTCCACAGAATCCAGTCCAGTCACGGCAAGTGGCTGCGGGTAATGGAAACAATTATTGCAATCTATTGTCTCACGATAACATGATCGGTCTACGGAAGCCTGACGTTGGGCAGCGGTTCCCAAACTTTACACAATTCAATCCTCGATTTGATTTCGCCATCCAATTTATAAATGAGTAACCAAAAACGAATAAACGTAACGAACTCTTAGCATTATTGTATCATCATGTCGGAGTTCGAAACATCTTGTTCCAACAAAAGAATCATGAAACAAGCACCACATTCACCTGATGTGAATTGATGTCCGTCATCCCCCATGTAAGATAGCGCACGTCCCTAGACTTTGCATTGCAATATCAAAAGATATTGCAATGCAAAGTCCATTGCAAGTCAATGCAAGTCCTGACAATTCAACTCTTAAATCTCCAGTAATCACATTGCCTTTTGGTGCTCTTCAAACTAAACAGTAATGCATTACTGCTTTACGTTAGAACAACTGACACTGCGGTGACATTTACCTGGACGGCATGTGCGAGAAGAGTTCTACCATTATTAAAAACCTTATCATGCTTAAGGCATTTAATTGTCACTTGTGAGGAAATCAGCTTTGGTGTAACTACCCAATCTGAACTTGATCAGCGTGTCGAGTTTTATGGCCAAATCTTTCACATGCTGAAATGATTTTGTTACGTAATGAATACATGAATAAGAAGGAATGATGTGTTCCTTCTAGAAAAAGGACGGATAATGACAAATGAACGTAAATGTGAGATGAGTGAAAGTTTTAGATGAATTGTAGTGTCAGTAAGGCATGAAGAGGAATAGTTTGACTACCATTGCCTTGGCTTGGTCATTGGTAGCTAAACACATTGTAGTATGCAATAAGAAAACGCGTCTTGCAAGACAAACGTCACAATGTAATCGACACGTGTATCGACATAAATGCATCGCGACGTGATTAGTTTGTATTCAAGAGTTTGCATTCAAGAATTTCGCAACCAACGGGTTTCACAGGGAGCTGTTTTATGGCCGCATTTTTTAAATCTATTCATCGATGACAAACAACTTATGTTTTTGTTATAGTCTAACTAGCTTTTGCCTGCGACTTCGCCTATGATCCCGCGGAAACTGTGGATTTTCTGGGACAAAAGGTAGCTGATTTACACCAGATATCAGATTTACCAGGTGATAGGAGTTTTACGCGGCGTTCCAGTGACACTGCTGTGTCAGATATTCTGCTGTGGAGCAATAGTACATAGCATCGCACCGGAAGCTACACCGCTTGGGGGTGCGTCTTTTTGAGTTAGTAAACATCCGCAGTCGAAGCCTAGCACGAGACCAGACTTGAGCTAATGTAAAAAATATTATTTGTAAAATATTAATTCCAAACTGACCGAGAATCGAACTCGGTCTAATGAAAAGGAAAATGGAAATCTCTATTTTTTCAAATATCCCTTATAACTTTTTCGAAAAGTCCAAACTTTACCGCCAAGTTAGGAAAGCAGGAAAACTTGTTAAATTAATAAAAACTTATGAGTCGATGCAGACCTGACAATGCACGCTGTATCAGCATTTCATTATTGAATGCTGAGTTAAAATAAATTTTGCAATTCATACACCTTATTACAGAATCAATATTGCTTAGTAATTCCGTTTAACTAACTACCATTTTCTCTTTGGTCCCTTTTGATTCGAAGTCACAGTCATGCTCAACGTTGCCTGGACTGTAGTGCCGCGGAATAGCTTTCATGTCTGGGTCTAGATTGATAATAATTATCAATAGGGCTGCCTACCTCCATTTTTTAAAGAACACACGATAAAAACTACATGTTTTTTGCTTTGTGTAGATTTTACTAGTCTTTTTACTTTTGATAAAGCGTTTTCCACCCATTCTCTTTCTTTTTTTTTCTTACTACCACTTCGTATCTACTAGTATCTTTATACCTAAAGCTTACACGTAACACCTTACCATAACCACCATACCGCTCTCTTACACCGTCTAGTAGGTAATACAGGATATCATTGGTGGAAAAGCAGTTTTAAGAAAACCATTATCTTAATCGTTCAGAAATAGGTATTGGAAAGTAAGCGTAATAAAATTCTAGGCATATACACTATACAGGCGTTGATATTAATTATTCCATTTAAATCATAATGAACCTCATTCGTCTTAAGTGGCACCAACGATCTTTTATAATACTCCGATACTGAGAAATACTTCTAAGCTATCAATCTAGAATCATTAGAATTAACATCTGTAATTGGTCTACGTGGATATCTAACATTTAGAGGAGATATCTTCTTAAAGGACGTAGTCATATTCGTCTTTCGAGATTTTACTTGTCTATTTCTTTTTGTTCAAACACCACTGATCATCAATACCTAAACAAGGTACCAAGATTGATGACACCTGAATACTAATCACTCCAATTTGATTCAAACACAAAGATTGATATAAAATAATAGAATCTTGGAATGGTAGGTATGTTGCCATGGCTATGTAAGACTCGTAAATAATTTGCCTATCACATCCCGCTGCGAGTGAAAAATTTTGACTTGTATTTAAATTTATAGGAATTTGCCTATCAGACAAAATCGCGCTTTAAGAAGTAAGTACTTAATTTATATTTCATAGTGTAAAATAAACAAAAATAAGTACGTGTTTATTGACTATTTTTTTCTGAAGCAAAAATATAAGGGACATTTGAAAAGTTTCACATTTTCTAGACGTCTTTTTGGTTGCGTCACTTAGTCCCTTCTACCTCCAAGATACAGTTTCAATATCTTCTCTAAATAATCATATTCCACGGAAAACGTTGGCACCACAGATTAGTATTTACTAATCTGTGGTTGGCACGCATCTAATCTACTTTACCATTAGACAGGATTTTAGTATTTTACATACACAATTCAAATTTAATATGTACCCTCATAGTCCAAGAGGTGACCATAAGGCCCAAATATAACAAAGTTTTGTTGTCTAAATTAAAATAGACGTGAATTTTCTAATGGACAAAGTATTCTGTGTGGACAAATAAGTAAATACAAACATGAGAAGGTATTATACAAATGATGCGGTTTTCTGGATACTTTTAATTCTTCTTATATTTCATTGTCTTTAGGTAGTTAGATGTACGTGCCAGTGCAATCAAACACTAAGGTATTTAAAAAGTGGCGAAATTAGTAAGTCATCGTAGGAGATGGAGGACGGAACTATTCATTGATCAGCAGGGCTAGACAAAGTAACAGCCATTTGGCGTTAACGCCAGTAGACAAAAATGTATGAACAAACCACGTGACTGTAGAAAAACCACGACCGAATAGAACTAAACACGCTTATTTTGAAAATCGACTACGACAACTTGAACGCTCCCTGGCGTTCTCGCAGACCTTGTAGATAACTTTAGCGTACTTCGCATGACAACAATTGACAGCTGACAGTGAACAACACTAAGCATAAAGTAGATTCTGCTTTCGGCCAATCTCCTTTGTGCCTCCCTCAAGCTACTCGACATTGGCGAAGTGCATTGTGCTGTTTTGGCACTACAGAAAGCCATAGAGCAAGAAAAGAAGAAGAAGAAGATTCTGCTTTCATTTGTTTTCATTCGTCACGTGGTTTGTCCATACATTTTTGTCTACTGGCGTTAACGCCAAATGACTGTTACTTTGTCTAGCCCCGCAGTAGCAATTAATATTGTCGCAATCAGGGTCTAATCAAGTCAAACAATAAAGTCATCAAAATCAGCTTCTCACAGCGTGGTCAGTTTGAGAAAATCGCGGTATGCAATATCATAATATTTCACATTAATTACCTCGAAAGACTTACTTCTTGGAAACCCAAATACCCTTTTTCCGAGTTAGTAAACATGTATCGAGATTGTGACAAATCTTTCTTTAGCCTCTCGGACTATCATAAGCAGTGACTTGAGCCCCGTTTATCTCATCCATCAAGCTGTCAATTCGCGCCCGCCTGCAAGTTGCAACGCAGGCAGATCTGATTCATCTTGGAGGCTGCGTGCATACTGCATGTTTCCTTTGTGCGTTCAACATACTTACAGCATCCTGGCTTAGCTTGAATAGATAAGCAAACAAGACAACTAATATGAACCTGCAAAACATTAGGTATATTTTTATCCTAATCATCTTCAACGCCAAGACTCTTCAACCGAAAGATCCGGCCACCGTAGTCAAACTACCAGGATTTTCCACAGGCGCGGGACATAATATTATAGTTCATAAGTGTGTGCGCAAACACAGGTGCCCTCTGTTTCATAATCCGACACTTTCGGAGAGATCTCTAGCGCAGGCCCAATGGTTTAACGTCCTCTCCGAAGCACGAGGGTGAAACACCGCCAGTTTCCGAACCCCGTGCCTACTAACATTTTCCTGATAGAAACACCCGATACTAAATTTTATCGACCCGAACCGGGAATCGAACCCAGGACCTCGTGATCTAAAGTCGAACTTGTATAACACTACTAGACTAACGAGGCAGTAATAACCATCAGTGCCATAAACTGACACAATGTTGATCACGAAGTTGGCAAATAAGAAATCATAGAGGTCCAAGAGAATTTTTTCCCGCACATTAGCATCCGCACACCATGCAAATTTCTAATTGACACACACTACAAGAAAAAGTTGCCACACTTACGAAGCCGTCGTAAGCTGTATCCTAACCTAACAAGGTTGAGCTCTATCTAGTCGGAGAACGAGCGACGACCTTTTATAAATCTATGTAAGAAATAATTAATCTGTTTGGTCGCTATAACAGAGCCCTATCGCTCCCAGGACGCTTGTAATCGTCATTTGCAAGCTTGGCAACAAATCAGTCGAGTTTCATTTTTGCTGAGTAATCGTTCAACCACGCTGCATTGTGACTGGTTGCAGAACAAGTTCCAGGTGATAAGACGATCTCTGAAATGCTACAGAATAAGTACAAGTAACTACGAGCATAATCTGCAGCCATTTGGTTTTGCAATGCAAAATTTAAGCTTGCCAAATTCTATTATTTTTTTGGAAATTCTAGTAATTTAAATAAAAACTATCACTTTATTAAAATTTCAACAACTTAGGGAAGTTATCTCAAAACGATTATTTAAATAAAATAAAAAGAATATACCCTGGACAGTGCAGACGGCTCGAATAAATGTTGCCAGTTTATCGGTGCAAAAATGCTTGTCTTGTCACCAACAGTAAGGCCACGCTGTAGTTCGCTCAGCAGCCTATAGAATTTTGACAAATGGCTCTACTGTTTCCTTGTACGAAAAATGTTTACGTTAATCGTTCGGGTGTCCATATCCTGAGGTCTGTTATCAGTGCGCGGTATGTATCATTTATATCATTTATTACTATCATTACAGTGTTACTGCCAGCGACCTTACTGTTGCTGACAAGACAAGCATTTTTGGCACGAATAAACTGGCACCATTTTTTCGCATGGTCCGCCCTGTGTAGTGTGCAGGGTACCCAGGGTATGTATGTGCAGGGCAGAAAATACAAAAAATACGTAAGACGCAGTATACATAGACATGTAGTTTACGTATACTGCGTCTTACGTATTTTTTGTATTTTCTTTTTCTTCTTTTTCTTCTACGATAATCATGATAATAATGACTGGTCATCTACTGGCAAAACCGAACCTATCAGCCTGATCAAATAAGGGGACGTGGGTTCAATAACCAGCTATACCCTCTTCTAAGTTATCATCAGGAACGATCAGGCAAGATCGCAGTCAAACGATATGTTGACAACGTTAAAAAAAAACGCAGATTTAGCCCACCAGTCACCTGGCATACGCCACGGATGACGGTAATTTAATCTTCACATTACTCCAATGTTCAGAACTCGAATGACTAACCCTCGCGAATTCCAAAAAACAGATGTTTTAGACGTAACTCATTCGTAACCACAGGTTCAATGACTCCTTTGAATGGGGAGGTTGTCAATTCGTTGTTTTTTTAATGCATTTTGTCAAAATCTGAATGCTGAATCGTTTTCGATGATTCGTTTTATTTGAACAGGTGTACAGCCAGCTTGGTCCCTTGTGAATATGGTAAATATGTGTTGAATATTTCGCAGATGGGGAACTTCAAAATTCAAAATCTCTCGCTGTATACCTACGTATTCAGTATAGATTTTAAGAGCAGCTTCCTTTACTCGTATATCTAAAGGGCTGTGTTGCTTGTATCTAATGGCTCTCGGCGACTGGTTCTACTCATTATGTTGTCAGTCCACTTTGTTAGAGTCCGCCAAAATCGGAATTCCCGGTGCGTTACTGATCCAGATAAGGTAAGGTAATTTGATGAATGTTAATCAAAATACTTGGTATTTTGATTAACATTCATCAAAGTGATTATGCCCTATAATTGATTATTGATAAATTATCTTGAGCTTCTTCTTCTGTGTTCTCTTTCCACTTTATGTGAAGTCAGCTCAGTTACGTCTTCGGCGTCTTCTTCTTTTATTCTCTCCTATCAAAAATCAACGTGCAAATCCACTACTTTACGCGCATAATGTCCTCTTTCACACAATCTTTTCATCTCTTATTTAGTCTTCCTCTACTTCTTCATCACTTTCCATGAGTTAATCCCTTAGAACATCTTTAAATATAATAATAAATTAACCATCGGTAGTATTTCCACGGATAGTAATAAAATAAAACATATTATCAATTTACCCTTACCTACATTTGCCATGCCTTTCTGGACACAATGATACCATCGCGGACATTCCATTTTCAGTAATAGAATCTGTTAAGGTCTCGCGATAAACTAAGCGGCACAAATAGCTTGATTAAAATTGACAGTAAATCTGTTAACATATCCAGTAGCGCAAGAACCCGCTAGTTTGATGATTTCCTCATTCGTGCATGAGAAAAATGAGTGGCGATAGATCAACTTGATGTGGTTATTAACTTTGGCCTGACAGTGTACGGTCTCGAACGTTATACACTTCTTCAATATCATTATAAAGCCTTTCAAACCGTGTTTCTTTTAACATAAAGTGCGTTTTAGTTTGCCGTTTATTATTTTATAAGTTAACACGTTGTGCACTGTAAACAGATTAGTATCGTATTGGATTTCATAGCAATTCTGCGTTTAATTCAGGAATAGCAGAAAGTGATTGTGGAATACCTCAAACTGTGAAATAGCAAAATACTTGTCTTGTTAACTATTACTGGGACAAAGTGACGAATGTTCAACAAACTGGTCTCAAATGAATTGTGATTTATGCATTTGAGATATTTAGAATTATAATAATATCTAATTATTCATTACGTACAAATTAAAGGCTCTGATGGAATACAATTAAAGTTACGGTGGCCATCTCCTTGAGCGAATTGAAATAAATGATACAAAAACAATAACTATTATTGTAGAATCCTCGGTGATAAATAGAGGTCTTTGTTGTTGATACCAATGATAAAAGTGGAATTTGAAGCTGCCAGAAAGCTTTTGAAGAAGCTTTTGCAACAGAAGCTTTCCCTTTGTTCTCGTCTTTGTCATTTTGCAATTTAGGTACCTAATTCCTTAAAAATTATTGCTTAATTTCTTTAGATTTTTTTTACTTCTCATAAATATTTAAGAAGGATATCACTAGACTGGGGATGACTAAAAAAAAAATTACAAACTAGGAAAGGAGTAAGGACAATTTTTTTTTCCTTTGACAGAATAATAAGGTTTCTTTAAATAGGTTTCTTTTATAAATGAGCCGAAAATAAATACTAACTACTTTGGTCGCAAAATATCAATTTATAAAATTTGTAATTACTGAACTGTCGAAACCTACCTTATGATAAATGGAGTAATGAAATTGAATGTTTTCAATACTTAATTGTTAAATCTTAATTTAATTTTTGGTAATAAATCATTAGTATCGTATTTTAGGTACCAAAGGAAATGAAACACAAGGACACCCTACTAACAGAGAATGTAACCCAAACACAGAACCGCTTTCCTGGCCATTACGGTTCCGATAACGATCATTGTCGAAAACAAAATGGAAACAATAACTTAAATCTACCAACGGTTGTTATCGAAAATGATTTTAACGCAACTACTGAAATCAATACCGCTTAGATTTAGAGCTGAAACACATTAAACGAAAGACAAAAAAACTGTAAAAAAATGCATGATCCCCATGATGTTGTTATCGCACTTAGTTGGTACGGGTTAGTGACCTTTGACGTTAGCTACACAGGTTCGCACCGAAACGCTAAATCGCTTGGTGACGTGTCTTTGCATGTACATAAGGTGTTAACTAGCCGCGCCGGAAGCCTCCCACCATTTTCCAGTTGTGGGAATCGAACCCACAACCTCCGACGCACACGGCAGGATCGCTACCGCTACGCCATTCGGTCACCATTTTTGTTATCCACATAAAAATTTATTTAATTTAAAAAAAATACCATTTTTTTAAATTAACCCTCCGTGCACCAGGTGGGGTTTAATAAACCCCAGCCCTGGAAATATCGCAATAACTTTAAAACTGTGAACCCGCCACCGCACGAATTCTCAGTAGCTGGAATTGCGACTTTGCCGCTCCGATTCGCGTCGCCAAATCAGGCCGGCGACCACCGCCAAGCGAGCTACACGCTCTTAAAGTGCATGTGGGCGTCACACACCCCACCTCGTACGGCACGTTGACAAAAAAGTAAGCATTCTATTTGCTGTTTTTTTTGCCTTTATGAGTTTAATTTATGTATGTTCAGCATTTTAAATGGATTTTTATTTATTACAGATTTATAGAAAGAAGTAAATTCATCCGGGAATTGGGTATATCTTTGATAAAAGGCCACCTTAACACCAGAAGGCAAAACCAAAAGCTGCCAAGAGATCTTCGTAACAGAATTGCTAAGTATTTTCCTGACCTACCAGAAAATTTGCCAGAACCTCCGGCCAAAAGGTCCAATACCCAAAGAAGATGTTCAAGTTGCCCCAGGAACAAAGATCGTAAAACTAAATATACTTGTAAAAAATGTTATGTGCCAATATGTATGGAGCACATTGATTTTTTTTGTCAAGACTGTGGTCGCTTGGACGACAATGATCTCAATTAAAATATACCTCCATTGTGTTCAATTTATATTAAATTATAAGGAAATATACTCTAGTTTGTTAATTAAACATGATTCCAATAATTAAACGTGCCATTTAAAATTAGTATATAAGAAAGTAACTGTTATAGTAAGTGAATTACAGAAGTTGTGTTTTTTTGTTCTTTTATAAAAATAAATATTTTATTACACACTTTTTAACCGGTCTTTAACTTAAACCTAATCATTACAGTGTGTTTATAAATACCTAATAATAAAATTCACGAAAAACATAAAAAATTTGTCAATTTTACCATTTTCTTTTTTGGGGTTTGTCACACCCCACCTAGTATGGGACGAGACTTTTAGTCACCTGGTGCACGGAGGGTTAAATAATTTTTTAAATTAATATTTTATTTGATTGTTGTTCAAAAGTTAAAGCTACCAAAACTCGACCCTGTAAGTAAGTCACATCTGCAAAGGATTTAGAAAAGATCAATGTTTGAGGACCCACTTATTTGAATGCATGCAAGTTTTGAGTCGCTCGAAAGTTCTTCAGGAGACTAATATGTCCAGGAGTGGAGCCCGATTGGATGTGTAGCGGTCTTCGAAAGCTGACGATAGATGGCGTAACCAGCGCAATAGCACACGCTGACCGAGCTTCACGAGTGTTCTATAAATAGAAGTTCTGACATCACTAGCTTGGTTCACAAGCGGTCCCCAGGCGTAACACCTGCCTGGAGAGAAATTTCCCTATTGCCACAGAACACTAAATAGTACAAGTACAGAAGGCCCACTCCGCACGATGATTTAAAGAAATAGCGACTCTAGCGCTGACACAAAAAGTGCAATTCAGTTCGCAATAGCGCCTGGCCCCGCCCTCATAACCGACACGCAACAAACGCAATGTTGTGGTCTCTTTCTATCGCCTAACTTTATCTCTTACGAAGTACTAGGGCTGCCGTAGTCAGACGGCGCGTAAAATAGACCGTACAGAACTAGCGCGTGCAACTCGGCTCGCGAGCAGCAACCATCTGAAATATTGAGGTCCGGACCCCTACTTGTAGCCGGGACGGTCACGTGATAAGTGAGACTGGCGTGCTATTGCCTACACTACTAGACCAGGGCCGATAATTTTTAAAACATAAAAAAATAATAGTAGGATGAAACCCATTACAAAATGAGGAGAATATTATTTTGTATAATGTTGAATATTATATTGAGAATGTTGTTTTTTTTTTATTATTTTTAAAGCTATCTACCGTGGTCTATACCGGTAAAGATGAAAAGAAGACGAAGCCTTATCCGAACGTTTGAAATGCACTGTGTGGCTTAAACCTTATGTTGACAAAAATTTATTCTGTCAATTGTTGTTCTAACGAGCCGTCCCAGGAATGCGGTTCGTATAGAACATAAAATTATTTCTTATGACCGGCGGCGGTAAAATTATTTCATAATAATATAATGAAACTTTCAATATTTCCTATAAATTAATGGGCATTTGTTCCAAATATAATGACTGTCGGTACATTCCTGGGATACCATAAACTTTAAATTAACTTGCTGCTAAGGGAAATAATTATTATTGTACTTATGTATTACTATTTGAAATAATAAAATTGTTGATGGAGTTAAGATTGTAAGCATAATTGAGCAAGGATTAAGAGTAGAGAATTAAAGTTTTATTTAAAAAGTATCTTTTGCCTTAACGTTAAATAAAAAGAGATCATATAAATCAAACAATTAAATTAGAATATTTAAAATAATTGATAAAACAAAATAGAATTGTTTAAAAAAAATTCTTTCAAAATCGAAATGCCTGCTAATTCACTCCAATTAGTAAAAAGTTGCTTGAATTCAAAATGGCCGTTTTTATGATGTAACGGCTGATGCAACATCTTGGCTGGCGACTGCATCCCGAAGAACTTGAACAATAAAATAACACATACTCAGTACTCACGTGCCCTTAGCCATATTATGAATCTATAATCGTCATGGAAACCTATCGATAGCTTAAGCCATGTCTATAAAGAACTTTAAAAAATGTGAATGTCATATCATCACGAAGACAGTTCTGTCACTCTCATAAATTTTATTTGTTAAATTCGTAACTTTAGTTGTGGAATGCGAGATCTATATGAAAATGAAAAATCTTTATTTTCACATAGGCCCAATTAATAGGCTCTTATGAAAAGTCAAAACTGTACCGCCGTATAGGTTTCTATAATGGTCGTAAGTAATCGTATGAATAAGGCCACTAAATGCGACACACTGTAATGACAGGTGTACCCAGATACAACACAACTCAAACTAAAATTATAAGGCGCAAGAATTCTTGTGTCTGTATATTTGTTAATCCTTCACACCAAGACTTTGAAGCAATTTGGCTGATTTTTTTATGGAAATAGACTTTACCCTGTTTTAAACAATTGCTAACTAACTCTAAACAATATTATCCATTAGAACTATGTAATTTATGTAAAGATGGGCTTGTAGTAGGTATGTGCAAGTACCTACGTCGAAAAATATGGCTTAAAAGATGGCAAAGAAATGAAACCCAAAAATAAAGACATTGTTTTGTTACTGAAAATAAAAATTAAATTTTATGAACTATTTTTACTATGAAACCTGAGTATCTAAACGACTTGCAATTTTTGTTAAAGAAAATAGATACCATAGGACTTTGCTGTAGAAGAACACTCCCTATTTTGTAGAAATCGTTAGTGCTGTCAGGTTTAGCAAAAAGGCGAAGGCTAGTACGCCTGTACAAAATCTAAAGAAAATTTCGCGCTAACTGTCCCCCTATTGTGATTCAAAGCGCTGCACGCTGCATTCATGCAATATCTTTATTAACAACGAGTGATGCGCGCTGAATTAAAATGAACATGCTTATTGTTCGTGTAATGATTCGAGAAGAAGTGACCAGTTTTGCAGGGGTGTTGATTACTACGGGAATTATGTAAAATTCGTCATATAGCCCCGTTCATATAACGTGTACATGTTATGAATCGTTCTACTGTCTCAATCTCATCCAGTCAATGTTTACTCATTTCTGCAGGACAAATGCTTTCAAATTTCTGGACAAATGGTTACTGCTTTCTGGGCAAATTTCTGACTAACTTTCATGTTTTCATATTGCTTGTATTCAGTGATAACTTCTTTCATGATACATCTGCTGTGAAATCAGTCTGGAGAACTTGCCTTAGAAATGAAAACTACTTACCACCTTAACCCCAACGCGAACTACGTTATGTTGTCACCTGTTGTACTTTTTTTTTTTTTATACTATATAGGCTAGCGCTTGACTGTGATCACACCTGATGGAAAGTGATGATTCAGTCTAAGGTGGAACGCGCTTGCCTAGAAGATGCCTATTCACTCTTGATTTGAAGGCACCCGGGTTGTAAGTGGCAGGAAAGACACTGCCTGGGAGGGTATTCCAGGCCTTTGCAGTGCGTATCAGGAACGAGGAATCAAACCGTTTCGTACGCGTCATTGGTACGTCGACTATGTATGGGTGGAAGCCTTTACGATGCCTTGCCGTTCTATGGTAGAAAGGTGATGGGGGAACCAAATTAAAAAGTTCCTGAGCACACTCTCCGAAATATATTCTATAGAATACCGACAGACAGGCAACCTTACGACGATGTTCAAGGCTTTGGAGTTTTTTGTGGACCAATGTCGGGTTGCCGATGAGTCTTCTAGCACGGCACACTACTGGTAGTTTTATACAAATAAAATATGATATGCCAGGTAGAAGACAAAATGAGAGTTAACCTTCACTATCAGACAGGCTGATGTTATTATTGTTAATGTTATTTTTTTGCATTTTCTCGTCCTCAAGTCACAAGTGTGAGTCTCATCTGAAAAGTAGAAGCCTGTTATAATTTAAACACCCCCCTTAAAAGTGATTGCTTTCTCTCATACCTGAATAAATAAGTATGCTTATTGTTCGTTTAACGTCTAATCCACTTGGCATGGGTGATGGGTTGTCAAGATTTGATTACACTTTGGCATATTGTCAGCCTGTAAAGACGTGGTGATCCTCAGTGGTGATCAAAGTTAAATGACTAAGGTGACTGCAGTTTTGTATGCACGGACATTCGGTTTGATAAACTCGTAATATTTTCTACGTACCTATTTATTTTATCTGAGCTACCTAACATAAGCTCAGGAAAACTAGGTTTATTAGGTAGACGATTTCATATCTGATTGCCGAATTCAACGTGTTTAAATAATAACCATAGCACATGACTTCGCTTGAAGTGGAAGAAATGATACAAATCAGGATTAATCTGAGAATCTGAAAAATTACCTATAGGTACGTCTACTACTGTATTTCACTATCCCCTATATCTTGTCTATTATTCTCTTGTGGCCCATAACCTTTTATGGATTGTGAACATCTTCTTTGGTACCGAAACTCCTTACCGATTCATTTTACAGCTTTTGTTTTGTTTTTAACCGACTTCAAAAAAAAAGGAGGTTCTGTATTCGACCCGTATGTTTGTATGTATGTATGTATGTATGTATGTTTGTCCGCGATTATTTCGCGTTTGACTGAACCGATTTTGATGCGGTTTTCAGGAAAGTGTTTGTTACAGTCTGGAGAAGGTTTTAGTATATTAACCGACTTAAAAAAACAAGAGGTTCTAAGTTTGATAGATATATTTGTATTTAAGTTTGTTCGCGATTATCTCGAGTTCGGCGAAACCGATTTTGATGGTTCTTTTTTTATTAGGTAGGCCATACATCTCCGGTAGCCTCTTTTCGATTTGGTCGAGATCTAATGAATATCTTCGGAGATGGAGAGCGGAATTCCTCAACGAAAAATCGCTTGCGATCGGTATAATTAGTTTACACTTTACAGTGTAGATGTTAACGGACTTCAAAAGAGATTGTGATTCTCAAGTTGACTAAAAAATATGTTTTTAATTGACCGACTTCAAAAAAAAAGGTTCTCTGTTTAACCCCTATATTGGTACTCAGGTTTGTCCGTGATTATCTCGCGTTTGCCTGGACCGATCTATTTGATCTATCGCGAAACAACATTCCTCGTCATTAGGCATACAGCATAATAAATATTATAATAGTAGGTATGTCAAAGTCAGTATTACATAATATGATATGATATGTTTTTAGTGGTAAGTAAAGTTAATTATCACTAAAAAACCTATCACAAAATAAATTGATAAGATAGTATTAATTAGCCCAAAACCTACTTATCACTAAAAAGTATGAAATAAAAATAATAATAAAAAAATCCCATTTAAAACACATGATAATTCTATTTCTTTTTTAAAAAAAAAGGGAACCGCCTTCCAAAAACCAAACCACTGAAAAGCAAAAAAATAATTTTCTAATAAATCTGGGTATAGGTACTTACCTACCTACTTAGTTTTTGAAGTCGGTGCCAAATCAAAATTCGCAATTCATTTTGAGTATGACTAATGGCACCGACTTCAAAAACTAAGTAGGTAGGTAAGTATACCCAGATTTATTAGAAAATTATTTTTTTGCTTTTCAGTGGTTTGGTTTTTTGAAGGCGGTTCCCTTTTTTTTTTAAAAAGAAATAGAATTATCATGTGTTTTAAATGGGATTTTTTTATTATTATTTTTATTGAATCAAATAATCAATTTTAAAATCATCAGAGAATATATTTTATACTTTTACTGAACATTAAAAAATCTGGTTTCTAGTGATAATCATAATAAGTGTATTTCCAACACGACAAAACTACAACACAACAGGCTAAACAGGATTATTCAACATACTTGGAACGCCTCGTTCTACATTATTTAGCCCATATTTATTCGAAGTGCATACGGAAGCAGCGGACAGTGGCCACATAGATATGCAACTACGAGCTGCCTGGATATGGCCACACGCTGCATACCTAATTAACCGTAAAGGCATCACGTTTAATCGCTGGCGATGTCCGTGCTGGGGGTACGATATTATATTCGTGCATAACAGTCCCTCGATACATTTAACGATCGTTTAATAGCCTTAATTCATTTAGGTATGCCGTAAAGATACGTCCATCCAAAAAGCCGAAGAACGCTACCTCTGCTGTAAGGGAGACTACGCTTTCAAGTTTCAGATAGGTACATCAAGTACCTAGGTACTTTTTATTGTTTTTATCTGATTTTTGATGATACGTACGAAGCGGTTCGCTTCATCTGATGCCCACTGCAAAGACCTGGAATACCCTCCCAGGGACTGTCTTTCCCGGCACATACAAATCCAGGTGCGAAGGATCTCCTAGGCAAGCGCGTTCTAGCTGTACGTCAATTTCCATCAGGTTAAAAAAAAAATCAGAGATTACCTAATATCAAAGTATTTACTTTGCTTTTTGGGTGGCCCTCTGCACAGTTTTTCATCATCTTGCTCTATCTTTAACTTTAATCTGCCATTCCACGGTGTATTTTTTCAAGTTTTCCCTTTAGGTATACAGTCTATCCATCTTTTGCGGAATCTGTCCTTGGGTTCATTCACTGTGGTATTCATTTTGTCATAATTTGTACACCACCTACTTGGTATCCTCTCTATATCAAAGTAGGTACTCGTTCTAAGAATTATAAATAAATAATTACAGAGACAAGTTTCAGCCTATTAGTTCGCATATAAATAACTTTACATGCAAATACGCATATAAATAACTGTACATACGAGTACATAACGTTTACATCAGCGGACCAACAATTCCTTACTAAGCTCGAGGGCCATTAAACATAACCCCAAGGCAAAGGACCATAATTCTCTGTAATCGAACCTTGACAAAGATACTAGGCTCTAAATTATGTAGGTGGCTAGGTCTTATGACCATAACTAATTGGAAAACGGATTACTTGCATTTGCTTGATACGCCGCTTGTGTGGGCTGCTGAATTGTTTTACGAAACATGCTTATGTCATGGAATTTTGAATCCTAATTGTGTTATAAATTGAGTTCAAATAGAGGTACGCGATAAAGCACATTAGTGCAGTTAGACTGTGTAAGTCATTAGAACAAATAAGTACAAGTTAATTTAGTGATTGTGCTGCAAGGAATTAGAGTTATAATAGCGTATCTGTATTACGTATTCGAAGCAGGCTCAGTTTTGTATTAATTAGGATAATGGCTAAACCTTAGTTTTGTTCTGTAATGAGGTTATTGTTGTCATTAATATACCACGGCCTTAGGAATATTTTGTAATGTAATCCAGAATTAATCACGTAAAGTTGATTGGCATTATTTAAATCGTTGTCAAGGGAAATAGCTGGACAGCTGAATAAATGTATTTGAATAGGCGCTTTGTGGATTAACTATTAAGTTTAATGACAAGTCTGTTATGGCCTACGCAGAGAAGTCTGGAATTTCCAATAGAGTTTATCTAAATATATAAAAGAAGATACTGACTGACTCATTCATTCATTCATTCACTGACATATCAACGCACAGCCCAAACCGCTGGGTCTAGAGACTTCAAATTTGGCACGCAGGTTCCTTATGAGGTCTAGGGGTGCACTAAGAAAGGATTTTTCAAAATTCCCCCCCTAAAGGGGTGAAACGGGGCTCCAAAGTTCGTATTTTACCAAGCTTCAATACTCCTTCACGCCGCAACTACTGAACCGATTTGGCTCAAATTTTGAATGGAGATAAATTGCATCTTGGGTTAACACTTAAGCTACTTTTCATCCCGGGAAAATCCATGGTTCCCGTGGGATTAGTTAAAAACCGAAATTCACGCGGAAAAAAATCTTCACGCCGGAAGTACAAGACCGATTTAGCTGAAATTTGGAATGGACATAGATGATATCCTGGGTTAATAAAAAGGCTACTTTTCATCCCGGAAAAATCCATGGTTTTTGCGGGAAAACTGAAAAATTGATATTCACGCGTGAAAAATACTACTTTACGCTGCTTTTACTGACCTGATATGACTGAAATTCGGAAAGGAGATAGATTTTATCCTGGATTGATACATAAGCTACTTTTCATCCCGGAAAATTTCATGGTGTATCAAAGAAGATACTGACTCACGCACTCACTGACATATCAACGCACAGCACAAACCCCTGGGTCTAGAGACTTCAAATTTGGCACACAGATTCATTATGAGGTCTAGGGGTGCACTAAGAAAGGATTTTTCAAAATTCCCCCCTTAAGGTGTGAAACGGGGCTCCAAAGTTCGTATTTTACCAAGCTTCGATACTCCTTCACGCCGCAACTACTGAACCGATTTGGCTCAAATTTGGAATGGCGATAAATTGCATCTTGGGTTAACACATAAACTACTTTTCATCCCGGGAAAATCCATGGTTCCCGTGGGATTAGTTGAAAACCGAAATTCACGCGGAAAAAAATCTTCACGCCGCAAGTCAAGACCGGTTTGGCTGAAATTCGGAATGGAGATAGATGATATCCTGGGTTAATAAAAAGACTACTTTTCATTCCGGAAAAATCCATGGTTTTCGCGGGAAAACTGAAAAATTGATATTCACGCGCGAAAAATACTACTTTACGCTGCACTTACTGACCGGATATGACTGAAATTCGGAAAGGAGATAGATTTTATCCTGGATTAATACATAAGCTACTTTTCATCCCGGAAAATTTCATGGTATATCAAAGAAGATACTGACTCACTCACTCACTGACATATCAACGCACAGCACAAAAACCCCGGGGTCTAGAGACTTCAAATTTGGCACACAGATTCATTATGAGGTCTAGGGGTGCACTAAGAAAGAATTTTTCAAAATCCCCCCCCTAAAGGGGTGAAACGGGGCTCCAAAGTTCGTATTTTACCAAGCTTCAATACTCCTTCGCGCCAAAACTACTGAACCGATTTGGCTCAAATTTGGGATTGAGATAAATTGCATGTTGGGTTAACACATAAGCTACTTTTCATCCCGGGAAAATCCATGGTTCCCGTGGGATTAGTTAAAAACCGAAATTCACGCGGAAAAAAATCTTCACGCCGCAAGTACAAGGCCGATTTGGCTGAAATTTGGAATGGTGATAGATGATATCTTGGGTTAATAACAAGGCTACTTTTTATCCCGGAAAAATCCGTGGTTTTCGCGGGAAAACTGAAAAATTGATATTCACGCGCGAAAAATACTACTTTACGCTGCACTTACTGAACTGATATGACTGAAATTCGCTGATTTGGCTGAAAATTAGAGAAGGCTATTTTTTATCCCGGGAAAATCAATGGTTATTTCTGAATATTTGTTTTTCACTATTCCAGCGGGAGAAATACTCATTCACGCTGCAACTATTGAAAACTTTTGGCTGAAAGTTAAAATGCAGATAGATTTCGCTCTAAATTAACACAAAAGTTAGGTACTTTTTATTCCGGAAAAACCGACGGTTCCCGTGAGAATAGGGAAAACTAAAATTTACGCGGGCAAAGCCGCGGGTATCTGCTAGTATAGAATAAATTGGTAAGGAATTGGGATGTTAAATGTATAGAGAAACTTGGATTTTTCCTGGTTCTCCCAGAGATTAAACGAAAAACAAGGAATTTTAGAAATAAAATAATCATATTATATTTTGTCATTAGTTTAGATTCATAACTTTATATTATGTCTCATTATAGGTATAGGACCTATAGTGGGACATAATATAAGGGAGGTGAAAAGTGGGACGACAAGAAAGGAAATCTTTACAGAGTTAGTGTAAAATAGCAGTTACGATTTCTGACAGAAAGTTATGAAAGAATGTATCTATCCTACTATTATAACCAAAACTCCAAACACAATCCAGAAAAAAACATAGCTTGCCCATTTGGAAGGAAATTCCAACGAAGAAACGAAAAATTATTAATTATGCACCTAATAATATTATTAGTATCGTATTTCATCGATTATCCACTGCATCAGAGCTATTTTCTGACTTTTTTTTAAAGCATCATGACTTTGACGTACATAGACCTACGTATCTGATGTATTAAAAAGACTAGAGTCTAAGAGAACAATCATGCGCAAAGAACAAGTAGCGTGGTAGTACAAAGGATAAAACCCAAGAAATAGCAGCAATGCCCATCGACTGCATCATAAAGGAAACTGCCGATCATGTTTTTGAGTCACCGGAGCCGCTTCGACGAATGCGCACATTTTCAATATTAATAAAACCGCATGTCAAACTTAACCGCCGTTAATTTCGATGCACATAGGTACATTCGCCGCACGACTGTAATACTTCGATCACGACGCCTGATTTGCCCCATTATAACACGACAAATTTAATTTTGCGTACGCGTTACTCGAACTTGATGAGTGCGCACAGAATTACAGTCTATATGACAAAGACGTACGTGCTATTTTAACTTGTATATGTTGTTCTGTTGGGTGCAAAATAAGCTTGCGTTTAGTGCATGTACTGTAGATATATTATGGGCATTAATGACATTCCAGTAGGATTGTGTTGACGAGAACCGATCTCCGTCACTTCTCAAGGTTACCTATAGCTCGATTAACATTTAGCTTTATAATTAGACCGGCGTATGAGCGTAAGCGTTGGATGCGATGCCTGTATGGAAATAAATATTTCAATTGTTAGAACTTAGAATACCTAACATTTTAAGGACTCTTTAACAAAATGGTAAAATGGATCCTTCTCCATCCGTCCATCTGTCACACTTGACACATGATTGATACTATCTCTATAAGTGCAGTCCAATCCAAGTGAATTTCAAAAATTAAAAAAAAAAAAAGTTATAAGGATCTGCACATTCTATAAAAAAAATACTTATGTTACCGTGAAAAATGACGAAAAATACCATAAAAAATCTAAAATAAGGGTCATATTTCATAGGTGTGAGCAGTGATTGTCCAGAGTCGTTCAAACATCTGTCAAATTCTTCGATCACAGGCACCTCTGAATTTTTTAGTGACATTACGTTTGTAGCAACTTAAATCATTAGCATAACTGTGAAGAAAAACATTGCGAGTAAACCTGTATGCCTGAGAATTCTCCATTATGTTCTCAGTGGGCTGATTCTGTCTCGTACAGTTTCTTAGTAAGTAACTAAGACAAACAGGGGGCTGATTCTGCATCGTTCAGACGCAGAATCTGAACGATGAATCACTGAGTTTTGTGAACACTAATTTGTAGTTCACCAACGTTCCCAGCAGTGGGCCGTAAAATAGGGTTGAAATAAATCGAACCTAGAACCTCATAGTTTGCAGTTACTGCAGGATCAATAAGGCAAAGCTAGCGTGTACTAAATGCCACTTGGTGTGATGGCGTCCACGTAATGAAGCGCTAATTGCGATTCGCCAACGAGCCGCGGGTCGGCGCCTGCGCATGGTTAGCGCACACTCATTGGGGTCAAATTAATTCAGCCCGGCTCGAAATAACAGCTGCCCGGCTATTATTGTTTTTGTTTACATTGCTGAACCACGTGACTTTCTTGTAAGCTTACCATCCTTTTTTTATACACGTTTGTACTTGAGTGCTATGATGCTGCCGAAGATTTTATCGTAAGAAATTGAAAGGGTTAGTAACCCGTAACGGTTGATACACAGCATCGTATCAGAACGCTAAACACCGTTTGAGGTAGGTACACGCTCGACACACGGGGTGTCTGTCTACAAGGCAGTAAGTAACAGTACAGTGAAAGCCTGAAAACAAACTACATAAATCTGAGCAAAACTAGAAATTATTATAAAATTCAGAGGTCCATAAAATAATTAAGTTTTACAAAGTTGTGTAATTTTTAACAAACATATCCACAGAACCTAACCTCTACATCATGACAAATTAAATAAATAGGTAGTAGTTATTTGCATAAATACAGTTCATTGAGATGATGTTTGCTACCAAATAATTAGTGTATCTAATTCACCGAAATTTGAACTCTATTTCACACACGAATATAGTTTGTTTTACAAGAGTAAAACAAACTATATTCACTATTGTATCACAAATAACAAAGTTGCAAAATAATTGAGTAAAATATAAATAGTTATTATGGTATTGTAGAAATTCAAGTTTCGATTCCAGTTTAACTTCTAAGTCATGCCTATTGTGTGCAAAGGCGAGCATTTAATTTGTACCCTGATTATACCTACCTAGCAGCAATGCCTCCTTAGTCCAGCTTGTAATACTATGGCTTATTTACTACTTTTGAATGAATCCTTGAGAATAATAGATTAAAATACTATTTTTCTCATAAACCTTTTTGAGTGACGATCCACAAAATTATTATACTGTAGTCACCGATTAGAAACCTCAAGATATGATCATCCGAACGATTTACGTAAACCTTTTTCGTACAAGCCAACAGTGGCGCCATCTGTCAAAATTCTTTAGGTGACTTCTGAACTACAGCGTGACCTTACTGTTGGTGGCAAAACAAGCATTTTTGGCACCGATAAACTGGCGACATATTTTCGCGCTGTATTATTTACATATTTACTATAGTCCAAAACATTTAGCGCTGAGCTGCTTTTGAAATCTGCAACCACAAAACATGAATTGGACAACTAATTAAAATTTATAAAATTTCTCATTGCTTAAAATAGGTAGGTAAATTCATTTGGCAGTCGGGGGAGTCTCGATATCAACTTTTCTTTCAGGTCAAAGGATACCACATGACCTAAATATTTGAATTGCGCCACCCTCTTTAACAACACCAAACTATGATCAAAACCGAATCTATCCTAGAAGCATTTGACTATTTCACTAGTGAGTACTCTTAATAAAGTAGGTGTGGGTCGCAAAGTGAACACAGAAGGGGTCATTGTGTGCCCACACATGCGCCCCACGTGGGCACCGGGCACTGATGGGCGCGTGTAACGAGATACACGTTGCGATCTGTTCGGAGTCGTCGGTAATGAGTTGTGTCAAACTGTTGATCGCGCTGATATCTGCGCAGGAGCGGCGCGGCGTGCGTGCGCGCAAGCTGATCGTGACTTCCGGTGGAAGCTGGGATGGGAGAACATATTTATTAAATACGTACAATCTATATGTAGGTATTTTGGAATGAAAGCTCCTTTTCGGACGGTACAATAGGGTTAGTAAAGTTTCGAGTCAACTCCACACAATACAAACGAACCGAATTCCTCCATACATTTACAGCCAGCGCCAGCTATGGACCAAAACCTGTACTAAGTACTAACCCTACTGGGATACCCCGACTCAAAAAAGTCCATGAAAGACCCATCATTATTATATTCACAACTCTCGTAAATCGTTTATTGTATACATAAAGTCTACGCAGATACGAGCATGCCATCTGCTATATGATTTGGCACTAGAAATTCCTTAGCGCGAGCTAACTCGACACAGCGCCATCTATCGAGCCGTGGTTGAAATTTCGTTCCAACCCAGTGTTTCACGACACTGACGCATTCTTTTTTTCCATAGAAATACTTCATGAACCGACTACAAATTTGTGCTTGTAATCTTCTTAATATATATAAATCTCGTGTCACAATGTTTGTCCGCGATGGACTCCTAAACTACTGAACCGATTTAGTTCAAACTTCGTGAATATCTGTCATTTGGTCCAACTTAAAAGATAGAATAGTTTTTATCCCACGTGGACGAAGTCGTGGGCATCAGCTAGTTGTTCACTAAAATACAATTGTCTCAACACACTGTATCCCACAGCTGGGCACGAATCTTCTCTCAGACAAGCAGTGATAACGTACCTACCAGGCCAGACCTTTGCTCATCAGATCTGGAGGTCAGGGTTCGAATACCAGGCACGACCCTTTGACTGCTCAAAGTCATACTAATATTATACTATATTCGGTGGTTATACAGTGCGTATGAGGAAACTATAAGGTTTCATCCATTCTGTTCAAATCAACTATAACTTTTTCTTCACTCTTTTCTCTTCTTTTTTATGTATTTTTATTTCTTCACTCCTTCTCTATATTAAACAATAAGCTACATTGAAATACAATGGGTGTTCTGTAGGTATGTAGATATCTTATTTCCTTAACTCACGAGCACAACAAATCTTTCGGTTACCAAACCCCGCCCACTCTAGAAATAGTTCCACGTTCCCTTTGTCTTTGAATCTATGACATTAACTGGAGATAGGCGACGAGATTTGTGGAATAAACAGATAATGAGCCGTAGGCATAATTTTATTAAACCTCGTTGGTCCAGTGGTGAATATAATCTGCTGAAGAACACAAAGTCTTGAGTTTTTTTCTATCAGAATTTGATCTTTCACAGTTTTCTATCAGAAAATTCTTAGCATCAGAACGGAGTTTGGAAATTGGCCGTGTTTCATCCCTGTGCCTCAGAGAGCACGTTAGGCCGTTGGTCCTGCGCCTAGGATATAATCCCAGTCGTGGTTGAGCGCCCCATCGGATTATGAGAGTGAGGAAATAGAGCTTGCACTAATTGTTTTTGCGTATTTGGACATTTCAATAATATCTCCCACGTAGATAAGAAATTAAGAAAGACGTTGGGGACCCAAAGTGCTGGAATGGCGACCCCCGCACGGGAAAACGCAGTGTTGGCAGACCTCCGACCAGGTGGAGTGACGACATTAAAAGAGTCGCGGGAAGGCGCTGGATACAAATGGCGCAGGACCGTGCGGGCTGGAAAGCATTGCAGGAGACCTTTGTCCAGCAGTGGACGTCCGTCGGCTGAAACAAACGAACGAACGAGATAAGAAATTGTTTGCTGTGACTGAATCAACCGGTGATAACTTTATAACTTGGAACTGACAGACACACAGACTAGGTAGACGGTTATATGACAACAAAGTGATCCTAATTCCTATAAGTGTAGGTACTTCTTCTCATTTGATGTATGGAACTCGCTTTTTTTTCTCGTCGACGACTTGAATAATCCCTGCAGCCCTCTTCCTTCTTACCTTATTCCCAAAACTTTGCAAAAAATGTAAAGATCAAAACTATGGAAATTAGCACCGACTAATCTGCAGGGTATGAATTGCGAGAAGATTTTTTCAACCCCTATATTTTCTATTTTTTCCTACCTTTTACTAACTAGCGTTTATCATCATTTGCCATATTTTAGGTACCTAGGTATACATTACAAACATGGCCATTTTAAACTCTAAAGACCGTGACGGCCGCTTGCTTCTTATTGGTGGATTTTTTGAATTAGCAATTAAAATTAACTTTTCGCATGGCCGAATGATCTACAGATTATGAACACCTACACAAAGTACTTTCTGAGTGAATTAGGGCGGAAGATTTACAACTGAAATGCCAAATACTACCTAGTACCTTTAAGTACCTAAGTAAGTACTTACTTAGATTAAAAACTAGCAAGCGTCTGGGGCCTTTTCCCCTAGGTTTTTGATTTTCGAAACTAACCTTTAGGTACCAAATTGACGACCGAATGGTGGCAGCGGTAATGGTCCCGTCCTCTGTATCATAGGTCGTGGGTTCGATTGCCATTTGCCACTACTGGAAAATGTTTGTGTTATGAGCTCAATTAATATTTTCCAGTTAATACATTTTTTTTTATTTGTGTCGGTAGGTAATAAAAAATTCCAAAAACGCTCAGCTTTTACTAATTACTAATTAGGTAAAGCTTCGTTTTTCTGTTATAATATTCTCCCGCAATGCTGTATGTCGCCTGTAAGTACCTACCTAAGAGGGAGGAGGACAAAAATAAAATCGGTCTACGGCCTTAATGGACCAATAACACGAGAACACGTTATTAAATCTGCTTAGCAAACTCATTCCTGGATGTTAGTCACGTTTAAAGTAAACAATTTTTCTTCCTTAGCGAACCTTACATGGGTCTCTACAACATCGTTGCTCATGGGCCCCCGCTGGTGCGGCGAGCAAATAAAATGCTAATTCTGAGCTAAATCCCTTTGATTAAATTGTTTATAGACATGAAACCTTCCTTCTTCCCTCGGCCGACGGGCCAGTTCATTTAATTGACTCGTTTGAATGGTTTAATTTATAAGCGGCACGCACTAAGGGAGGCCAGGCTTCAAAATGCAATAGCCGGACTCGTCTCGACCGCTGAAGCTTCGTAAAGTTTCCGCTTGGGACGCTGGCTGTAGATGTATGGAGAAATACATTTTGTTTATTCGAAGCTAGCAGATTCGAAATCTGTAGGTACAAGAGACATGTATCCTGGACAAAGCGGATGGGCACGGCGCGAAAAAATGTCGTCAGTTTATCGGTAACAAAATAGTCCTGTGTTGTTAAAATTTATATTGACAGGAGACGACCGAGCAAAGCCATTTTGTTGGTAACCCTACACACTATCTCTTTTAGAATAAAAAAATGCTGTCAAAGAAATGGTTCATTTCCATAACCTGGCGCTTTAGTTTCAAAACGTGGCGCCATTAATGTAGCGCGGCGCTAGCTAGAACTAACCCAAAAACCAACCCCTTTCACTCAGTGCTGCCAACCGTTACAACACAAGAATGTTGTCTGGAAACAAACCCCTTTCTCTAATAAGTTCTGCTACCCAACACTAGATGGCGATCGACATGGCGTCCCGAAGCATTCGATGATTACATCCATGTGTGCGTGACGAAGTGAGATGGCAATAGAAATATAAAAAAGGAGTAAAATAGACAGCAATATGCGTATACAAAGGCGTGGTTACGTGCATGCAAAAAGCATTTTTTATCGCAAAAATGGCCGGAACTTTACACATTACGCTTGTAAATCATAAAGTCGTAACTGCATTTCGCATGTTTAGTGTTGCATTTTATGATAAGGAGATAAGGTTGAAATTTAAGTTGTATTTTTTATAAGTTAATGTTTAGTCACTGAAGAAGTGCAAAATAATTGGCGTCACCAGCGTCGCGGCGTCTCTAGAGAGAGAAAGTATTACCCATCTAGTACTACGCTAGAGCGGTGCTCGCGAGCGACCGTTATGCGGAGGGGGACGGTGAATTAGCGAATGAATGCGATAGAAAGAGATGTCGCGAAAAAAATGCACGAAAAAATTGCTATTTTCGCGGAAGGTGCGCGGCGTTTGAGTATTGCAGTAACATGGGCGCGGTTTAAAAAACGTCAGAGGCGCTTGCGCCCTCTGCAAAAACTCAGTGCGAAAGTAAAGGGGGCTGGGGGAAAGAGACGCTGTTAGTAGCGAATGTGCCGGGATGCAGTGCCGCGGCATGCCGCGAGAAGCCGCCACTGCGCGGCATAAACAATACTGCTAATTACTGCAACTAATAAACGAAATGGCGAATACCTGAAGTGTGCCCGCAAAACTAACTCCCGCGAGATTGTTCGACGAGTGAGCGGTTTCCGAGTTTCGATTTCAAAATGAGTGTTTTTGGCGTGTTCCAAAATTAGAAATGTGTATATTTTTGTAGATAAAATAGGTATTATTGCAGTGGAAGAAACATTTTTTGTGCGGAAGCGGAAGGTAAATTTTAGATTTGTAATCCAAAATGAAGAATGAGCAAAAGATAAAACACGATAAGAAATAAAAAACCCTAAAACCTTAAAATGAAATTTTCCCGCTCAAATGAAGACTTATTTTTTTTGTCCTGTTTAACCACTGAATGTCAATGAGAATCTTATTGGAAAAGAATATGAAGTTAAAATTGTAGTAGGTAGGTAGGTACCTACAAAGATACATTGGTAAACGAAATTTATTTTCATTTTTTTTAATTTGTAGGTATGGTAAATACTTACCTACCTAAAACAATAATAAAGTAGGTAAATCAACTAGAGTATTATACCTACATAATATTTATAACATTTTTCTAAGAAAAAAAGTAAAAAAGAAAGAAAAAATATAAAGGCCTTTAGGCCCGCGGCTTAGGCAGATAAAGATGTCGTTGGTGGATACTGGATAGAGTCAGAATAAGAACCAAAATACTTATTAACAGATTTTTTTTACTCTAAAGTAAAATTAGCACGCTAATATCAAAACAACATTTGGGGCATTTAAGTACTAAACTCAGTAGGTACCTATCTACATTTTATCCCTCGACCTGTTTTTAATTTAGTTTCGAAATTAAAGGCTAATCACTCACTGAGTTACAAACTGATATAAGTACAAAGTTATCTTCTTCTAATAATGACTTTTTTTTATAATTTAGAATTAATGAAAAGAACAATTCCTGTAGGTAGGTGCTCATCACCACAACAAAACAATGTAAACGCATTTAAAAAAAGAATTTGAAACAAGATCTTGTTGATCTCTTAAATTTATTTTTAGTGACATAACATTTTGAGAATCACGTAGGAATGTCAACGCATTTGGTAAAGTCTATCAAATGCGATAAACTTGATAGTGAATGTCAGGTGAGATAGATAAGAATTGCCTTATCATTTTTTATTTATTGAAATAACATAATTCTCGAAACTTGTGATTCTTTATTTAGGAATAATGTATGTATTTTGTAATTTTACTTTTAAAACGACACACTTAAATTGATTGGTTCTTTCATATAAGGCGAAATCCATAAGATTTCACCTTAAATGAAATCAATTTAGTAGGTAGGTACCTACTTAATAGGTGATTAGATCGATTAATGAGAAAAGTTGTTTGTCACACAACAAGAATAGTGAATATACCATATAATCATTTAAGTACCTGCCTAAATTATTGTTAAAATATATACTTTATTAGGTCGGTATACTAAATTTACGAAAAAAGTTTAATTACAACTTTATACCTAATCTGGGGACACGGTAGTGTCCAAGACGAGCCAAGCGAAGCGCGAGGACATTACCTACCTTTTCTCGAAATGTTTGGATAAAGTAAATAAAAAAGTAACTCTTTTTATTTTTTCCTATTTGACTAAACAATTTCAAAGATGGAAGAAAAAAGTGAAATGGGTAGTATTAATCGTCAAAATATTATATGCAATAGGTGTGAAATATTGATTTAAGAGATGTGCTCTTAAATAAATATTTCACAGGAATTTATGCGTTTTATTAATTCGTAGTATTAATGTTCTAGGATTATCATTTTAGTATTAATTACTTGGAAGAAAATATACCCACCTTTTTTTTTTTTTTTTTTTTTTTGTTACCCACCTACGTGCCTACATATTAAAGACATTGGATTTAATAAATATACCTAAACCAATTTCCATTAATGGTTTAGATCGATGATAATATAAATATTAACAAAATGATGATACATAAACAAATTAGCCTGAATTAGACTTAACGTGTCTTGAATTTTGAGACGTAGAAACTAATGTTGCATGTAAACGACTTTTAAAATGTTTTTTCCGCTATTAATGACAGAAGTATCTTATTGATAGGAGCTAATGGTATTGGTAATTAACTATTACGTAATATTGCAAGCATACTGTTTTTAAAACCAAGCCTTATACTTATATTGTAACGTATTATAGAATTAAATTCATCTCTGAGCTTTTATCAATTTATCTTAATACGAAAACTAATTTGGTTCATCTCGAAGGAGCTAACCTTTATGTACCTAAGTAGGAATTACCTATTAAGATTTTTTACTTATGACGATTTAATTTAAAGGATTGTATTCTTTCAAAATTTAGAGCTCTCTATTAGAAGCCTACCTAAGTACCTATATCATTTTTTCTGCTGAACGTGATGGGGAAAATTTTGTTTCTGCATATAATTGTTGTATAATTTAACTATTAAAATAGTCACGGATATAAATTTTGGTTAGGTTAGGTTAGCAGATAGTAAATTTTGGTCTTTTAGGTAGGTATATATAGATACGTAGTTAGAATTACCAATTGGGTTAAATGATGCATCAAATGTGACGATGATAAGAAAAAATATATATTTTTGTAATAATAAAAAAAATATTTTACAAAAACTTTTACGATATTTAAGTTAAAATCAAAACGCCTCAGTCAGGTTAATCAACTTTCTAAGAACGCCGTCAATGTGGTAGAGGAACACGTAATTAAATTTATGACAGAGAAATCTGGAACCTGTACAAATAAATCAATGGCCAACAAATTAGCTCCACTCGCCCCAGCTGTGGTTCACCGCGATATCTGCCACGATTTATGTGCCATTTGAACCATACTTAATAACATAAAAAAATCGTGACTCTAAAACTAGAACTGAGAACGTTACAGAATACAAAACTTAGTTTTGTATTCTCTAACGTTAGTATAAAGACCAGAAAGAGTGAGATCATTACTGGTGGTAAAAAATTTAAAACCTAGGCTTTCGTATTTTTTCCCTGCACTCTATAAATCTTCCGAAAAGTTAAATAAGGAATGAGTTTACCATGGAAATGCAGTCATTATTTTTTTGTTTTCAATCTAAGGTATTTGCAATATTACTTATATAAAATCATGTTTCATGAAGATCAATTTTAGAAAAAAAGTAAATGTAAAGTTAAGGTCCTGTGTTGGATAGACTAGGTTGGTAAAAGGTACTTAAAATAAATTTTGAAAAAAAAACGTAGAACGATATTTGCCCAGATTTAGATTTTTACGTATTTCAATAAAACGGTGATGTACAATGTAGGGAGGCACATGTCTGGTGGGTTTCCTTAAATAATATAGAAAAAGAACAATCATCTAACATGAATTTTCCTGAACCTACAAATGTGTAAAGTGAGATATTTTACTCATATTATGTAAATGGATCTAAATTAACGGCACGATTTAACATGAATTTTTGTGAATCTAAAGACGTGGAGAGTGATATTGCGTAAAGGGATCTAAATTCACGCAAACTAATTTTACGGAAAAAGTCACAACAATACATATAAAAGTGTCCTCTGACGACACTCGTGGCGTATTCGAATTTTAAATCCTCTAACGTGGGTGGGTGCTGCGACTAAGCCTCCGTCATATTTTACTCATCACAACATGTATTTAAAAACACACCACAGCAGAGGTCTTTACACTCGATTCCTCAATAACGCCGAGGCCATTCGCCTGTCATACACACATCTGTGAATTTTAAATGCGCCCGTTTTTATACTTGATCATTCTTTATATGACTTTACGTGACCATGTATGATCGCTCAACTGCATCCTTTCAAAGAGTTCGATATGAATGCGCTGTATTTATAGCTATCCTTTGCGTGTTATTTCTAAAGCTCAATTCTAATTTCCTTCACTAGCTCTGAGCACAAGTTTGAACGAAAGACCATCGTATCCCCCTCCGACACTCGATCTGTCCAAAGCTAGTTCGTTATACAAAACGCTCGCTGACTTTATCGGTTGTGTAATGTAAGCTTGTACGTCGAGTTAACCTGTGCCGCGTTCAGTGGACCGCGAACGTGTATCAATGATAGAGTTTCAGTAAGTCGCATGCTCATCAACGCGGCACGTCGGTTCGAGTATCAAATTTAAAATTCAAAAGTAGATGACAGGGCCGGGCGTCGTTTATTAAAATTTCAAGACACGGCACTTCTCATCTACGCGTACTTACAGAGTCCGACGCACCGCACTATCGCGGAGCGTCGAGCGTTCTACACACATGCGTTACGCCGTACGCGGCTCAACTACCGACGGTGCTGCGTCCCTTGCTCGCGCGCGGGGAAATTCGGGTTCTCGCTCTGCCGACGTGCCGATGTCGGTCGTGGTCCGCTCGTCACGTCCCTCGAGTTCGTATACCTAACGCATAGAAGCTAGATTGGCGTGTCGCGTATTCAAAATAGGAGCGTTAGTAATGGATGAGAGCCGTATTGGGGGTGTATGTGTGCGTGCGTGGCAGCGACCCTCCCCCGCGCCGCCCCCGCCCGGCGACGCCAACGGAGCGAGTGGCGCGCGTTTACACAATCCGTTGGCTTGGCGCGGCCGACGCTCGCGCCGCGGTGGCCGGTGCGCCTTCTCGGTGCGACAATCGACGCGCGAACACGTTCCATCAATTGTTTTTGACGTGATAACGTCTTATAAATCGATAGAGCCGGTTGCACGAACGAAAAAACATGACTCATCCGGCGTTACCTCGCTCATGCGGCGTTACCGGCGTTACCTCGCGAGCGCGGATCGAGTGACAAAAAAGACGTTGTCACGTTCAACTATCGTCAGTAAACCGACTTTACAGGCAACCAATTTTTTTTTATTTACTGGAAACTCATGCGACAACGCGCTCCTCGCCACTTCAATTCGAATAGGAATTCTCACAATATTTCTAAACCTAATAAGACTTCATCGTGGATACTAGATGACAGTGAAGCCGGAAATGTGACGATTAGAGGATGCGATGAAATAGTAAAGTCAATAAATACCGTCATTACATCAAAGAAATACTAAAATATTTTGACTCTACATAAGTAAATAAAACCATTTTTTAATTAAACTGTGAAAACCGAAAAAAGGAAGTGACTATCAGTGCTACAGTGTAGAAAAAATGGCATGTATAAGTGCCATGAAAATTATAAATGAAGTAAAATAAAAAATGATAACTGAAGACAGAGAAGTCGAAAAATTTAAAGATGCGTCGCCTTAACGTGGTGAGTCAACTTTTCATGATTTTGAAGTGCATGGTGGAAATTATTAATTAAATAAAAGAAAAAAAAACCAAGTGCTTGTCCCTTTATAAATAGATAAACGACAAACATATGAATTAAAAATAATGCAACTTACAAAAAATTGTAGTGTTAAAATATGTTGAAGAGAAAAAATATTGCCAGATAAACATTGTGCTCACAGTAAATTGTTATCAACCCACTTAGCAACAGTAATTTTGCTGATAAAAACAGCCACATACTTTTATCTTGTTGCTACGAATATTTAAGCCCAAGCCCTTATCTGGCGCAAATATACTGAAATGTTACAACTGTGTTTATGTGGTGCGTAATATCTTATACCACGTGGTATTATAAGTTTGGTATCATACCCTCCCATCTTTTTTACTTGAGTAAACTCATGTATAAAAAAATAATTGTCATCAATCACAAAATAAATGAACAATTTAATAATTTCTTCTTTATAAACTCAAATTCTAGACACGCACACTCCACTAGACTAATCACTAATCATCGTTTTCCATCGGGAGTCTTATTATTTCTTATTTATTTATTTTTATTCACAAGATTTAGGTACCAAAATTTCTAACTTAGTAACTTAAAAAGACAAAACCAAAACACCAAGTATTATTTACTTTCTTTAACTTTTGGCAAACTTTTGGAGTGATAATGGTCAAGCATAACCTATTTAAAAAAATAAAAAAACTATAATTATAAAAATTTATGTGGTAAGCCTCATTTAGTCAATCCTAGCACAAGTTATACGGGTGTATAGAATGAAAAATTTTCATGTCAAATTGTTTGAATTTTATATCTAAGTGTTAGTTATTGACTAAATAAAAAAATGTTTCATTAACCTAGCAAAAATGCATTAAACAAAAAAGTGAAAAATACAACGTTTTCAATCAAAATGTGCAGTATCATAGTAGGTACATTTATTCAGTTTTCAATTATAATATTATGCCATGCTACTTTATCACTCTTTATATTGTCAGTCTGCTTTATTTCCGTCATGAGATAGATAGGTATGTCACTTCTTATCAATTAAATAATGTGGAGATTTTTTGTCACGTGATAACACTATCAATGGCAATGTGAATTCTATTAAATTCAATATGTACGACGTATTTATTTATCACTTGTTAGTGCCAAAAGTTTTAATGTAAAAAATAAAAATAATATATAAAAATTAACGTTAAAATATAAAAAAATAGTTTTGACTTCAGTTGCTCTAGGAATATTATTTTACCTATGACATTAAGTAAACTTTATATTAAAATTTAAATCACGGCAACTTCAGAATATAAAGATAAATCCAAAAAAAAAAAATACTATATTATTTAAGTTATTACAAAATTGTCACAAAATGTCAAAAGTGCTTGTTTTGGGGTGTATAGTTATAGAGCCCAATGAAAAGTTCGGAAATTATACGATCGAAAACAATAACTTGTTAGGTTCTTCAATCTATGATTAACAGTCATCAACATTATGTTAGAATTGTCTGTTATGCCACAGAATATTTAATAGTTCCTTAAAACTTGGCAGATAATTGTTGTATGGACTCGGGTATGATATTATGTTAGTAGGAAGTAACTAGTAGCAACTAGTAGGTAATCAAATTCGGCCTATATTTATTGAAACAAAAAAATACGGAATTTAATTTTGAACGACATATATTTACCTACTATTGACTTGCAAACGTTCATCCAAATTAAATAAACTAAAGTTTGCAGATTTTTGCGGAAACGTTTTATGAGCATCGTTAACGTTTTATTATTATTCATTTTTTAACATTTTTGATTTTGCCATTTACGTTGTTATCTTCTGAAATGGTAAAAATTTCAACATGAAATTAAAAAAAATTGAAAATTCAACTTTAACCAAAACATGCTGCCTGAGTTGTGAGAGAGTGTTATTCAGTTTCCACAAAATATTAGAGGTTTCGAAATTCCCGGTTTTCAAATTTCTAACCCCCTAAACAAAAGTCACAGGTTAGAAACTGAGAACCAATTACGTACAGTACCAACGATTATATTGATATTACCTATAAAGGCAAAAGTTTATGTGTAAGTGTGTAAGTTTGTTACTCCAGCACCCCTCAACTATCGAACCGATTTGGCAGAAGTAGATGGAGATACATTAGGTAGGTACCTGGATTAAGACTTAAGTATTGAATTCACGCGGGCATCCGAAAGTATGACATAATTGAACGTAATTTTTACTTAGGTCGTTTGAATACTTGAGCCCTAAAGTACCATTATAGGCTTTAGTATTTGTTATCAATTATAACTTCCTAAGAACGAGATCCATCGAGTATGGACACATGAAAACGTGGACAAACGAGACATCGTAGTTTTTTTTTTGATAAACAGAAACCATAAAAAAAAGATTATGATATTATAATTAAGTGTAGGTTTACCTACTTATTATAATTATTAATTGCTTATTGCTATAGGCATACTGTCTAACAGTAAAGTTTCTAAAGACACTCTAGAAACAACAAAATTACTCAGCAAGATTCGCGGCAAGATATAGCCCGTTTGTGAGCAACTCAAGTTACATTTCACGAAACTACATGCAATCATCCACACCGCCCACTCAAGTGTTTTCATCTACCAATAATTCGGCTAAAAGATAAATAGCGGCTATTATAAGACTGTAATTATAATTATTAATAATTGCTATAACCATACTGTTTAACATTAAGGTTTCTAAACTCATTCTACAAACAACAAAATTACTCAGCAAGGTTCTCGGCAAGATAGTATAGCTCGTTTACGAGCAACTCAAGTTACATTTCACGAAACGGCATGCAATCATCCACACCGCCCACTCAAGTGTTTTCATCCACGAATAATTCGGCCAAAAGATAAATAGCGGCTATTATAAGCCTGTAATTATAATTGTTATTTATAGCTTAAAGCATACTGTCTAACAGTAAAGTTTCTAAAGTCACTCTAGAAACAACAAGATTACTCAGCAAGATTCTCGGCAAGATATAGCCCGTTTGTGAGCAACTCAAGTTACATTTCACGAAACTACATGCAATCATCCACACCACCCACTCAAGTATTTTCATCCACCAATAATTCGGCTAAAAGATAAATAGCGGCTATTATAAGACTGTAAATTCGGAATTATTAATTTGCTTTGGTTGTGCAGGGTTGGCAAGTTTAATTGATGAGAAAAACAAAATATTTTACATAGTGACGAATGATCAATGGTACCTACATTTTTTATTTTTAAATCTAATAATATCAAATTTTCTTATTTAACTAAAATCCTCTGAAACGATTTAACTGATTTTATCATATTTTTCTTCTATATATTAAAAATAATTGGAAATTATTTTTCATACCCATATAAATTTATAACGTTTGCCAGCTCAGCTAGTTTTATTATAAAATAAAGTCCTTATTAATATCCTTGTTCAAAAATAAAAATAAACCGCTACCGCCACATGGACCTCTTTTTCACTGTTTATTACTTTTTTGTTACCTATAGCTACAATATTTTCTCGTAGAACTCTTCATTGGGTATTATTGAGAAGGATAAAACCATCGAACTCGCGACACTGTACACTTAACGTAATCGACACCTCTGATTAAGATGAAAAAAAGTCACACGTAAGGAAAAAAAAATCTTTTCACTGCTCATTATTGTTTTGTTACCTAAATCACAGGCTATACCTACAATAATTCTTGAAATAACAAAAGGACCTAGTCATATACTGGTTTGTACCTAGGCAAGTAAGGACGTGTAGAGTTAGAGCTTTGGCTATATAAATGTGATCTTATATATATCGACAGCACGAGTCATACCGAATATACTCGTAGGTATTGGTACCATTTTACATATTTTTTTTTTTGTTGCAGTTTCATGCAGAAAAAAAACAATTCCAAATTTCCAAATTTCAGCCAAATCGGTTTAGCCTTTGTGGCGTGAAGGAGTTACAAAGATTCGAACATACCATTACCATCTATAGCAAATTAATAAAATATTTAGGATCATGTTTTTATTTTTCACAGTATAGCTGGCAACCTTAGTTGAGCTATCTTTTATGTTTATTTGCCCTTTGGTTTTATCGGGAATTCGATGTTCGGCCTCTTAAAGTTTTCGCCTCGGGAGGTTCAACTTTTTTGCTTTTATTTTTTTAATTTGTCCGCTGATCAAATATGCAACCTTTATTACTAAATCCTCCTTTTTATTTGTATCGGCATCTTGAATCATCCCTTTTTGGTGAGATTCGGTATTTATTTTTATTAAGAAAATGTCTTTGGCTGTTTATAGAATTAGTCAGATATGCATATAAACTTACTTACCTACATATGATAAGTACATAGTATTATTGGCATCGAATTTATATGGGAAACGTCGTTTATTGCTCACTTTATGAAAAATATTATTTTTACATCCTACTCTCAGGCCTACCCAAAAAGAAATAAATACACTTAAAAAAATCATATAATCGATCAAGCCATTACGGAAAAGTCTTCTAAACTAGTTCTACAAACACTTTGACACGAGAACTTAATATAAGTACCTAATTAGAAGAAAAAGTAGAGATATAGGTAAAAAGGTAAAACTTAAGTTACACAATATTAAAAAGATTTTTTTTTGATCAAAACATGAAAAAAAAATTCTGTATGAACTTAGGGAACTGATAAAACTTTTTTAAATATTTTGATCAAAAATATCCTTCATTCATTTGTATTTTGTATGTTATAATAAGTGCAAGAGGAAAACAAAAGTACCTACTAGTGTTTTCAAAGAATCTACCTTCTTCCAAAAAGTCTACCTTTTAAGCCATTCCACCCTTGATGATTAAAAAATACTCAAGTATTTTATTAATTTAGCTATCCGTACCTACTTGTAATTGCTCGAACACTCTCAGGCAGGCATTTTACATGTATAAAGATATAAATCAGCCATTCGTTGGTTGTTATTAATAACACCAGCGCGCCTCGGGCGACAAGAGCGATCGTTAGTCCCAGGGAACGGCCCAGGTTCAATTCCCGAGCACTAATTATTATTTATGGGCACCTTTTACCGTTCGCTCGCGGCGGTAGGAAGTGCGCGAGCGTAAAGAGTTCGGTAGACATGTTGAGGGTAATCAATTTCATATCTAATTTTTTTAAGGGCAATCTTTGGGCATTTTTTGAGGTGGAAAAAAAAACTTGCGTCGCTGTAACCATAACCGACACCAGCTCTGGTTGAGATTGGTAAAGACAATTGAACTCGAGACTTTGTTACCATAACCGACACTTCTGTTTACGATAGGCAAAGACCATTGAACTCTCGACTCAGTTACCATAACCGACACCTCTGTTTACGATGGGTAAAGACCATTGAACTCGTTGTTACTACAGTAACCGACACCTCGGGTTAAACAACATTTTACTGATCGCAATATCTCGCTGCCTGCGCTGCAATAAATAGGGCAATAAGACGGCGTCTGTTGCACGGCAGACCTGACGTATAGTAAAGTCCGTAAGAGCGACAGAGAGAGCAACAGGCGGTCTGTTTCCCCGTTTTATTGCACGTGCAGCGAGTTATTGCAATCAGTGGATTAGCAGAAGGTAGACATTACTTGTCCTCTATCGAATAGAACTGATGACATTGTATCGAGTCATTTACCCGCGTTGTTAATGTTCGACCATCGATTTATTTTAGTTGTCGCCCGGAATATCTAACTAGCATTCTCAAATGCATTCCGAGCAACAGTGTTGTTGCAGTGGTTTTTGACGACCTCCCTGCCGCAGTGGCGGCGCGCTCGGATTCGAGTGGGAGGTCGCGGGTTCGATTCCCGCCACGGGCCACTTTGGAATTTTATAATTTCTAATTTGGTTCAGGTCTGGTCTTGTGGGAGGCTTCGGCCGTGGCTAGTTACCACCCTACCAGCAAAGACGCACCGCCAAGCGATTTATCGTTCCGGTGCGATGCTGTGTAGAAACCGTTGGGGGGTAAATTTACTTACCCTTCCAAGTTAGTACGACAACATCTTAGACTGCATCATCACTTACCATCAGGTGAGATCGCAGTCAAGTACCTACTAACTTGTATAGAATAAAAAAAAAATATACAGGATCATATAAAAATACCAAATCGCTCTCGGCCTGTATAGTTGTTTACAAAGGCCGAATGTCAGTTTACAGGGGGACGGAGCAGCCGCGTTCGCATTGATTTACTTAATTTCGGGGAAATTATTACTTTACACGATTGTTAGAAGGCCTAAAAATAAAACTCTCGATCAAAGTTATTGTAATTTTTATGTACTTTTTTTTGGGTGCAAGAAGTCATTAAAAAGCTAGACATTTTTGAAAGTATGACAAAATTAGATGCTTTTTGGGATTTTTTTTCTGAAACAGGGTTTGAGAAAATTCATTTTCTTGTTAAGTTAAGTGTTCATTAAACCCTTATTTTCCGTTGCATATTTTGTCTTTAAAATTCGATGATCAGTTATTTAAACAATTTGACTTAAACGTCATAAAAAAAGAGCCAGTTTGCCATCTCTCTACTTAACAACTTTTGTTCTACGACTTTTCAAAATTCAGTATAGGTACAAACTCCTCCAAAACGGCTCGACCCCTTATGAAGTTTTTGTCTACATTCGCGCGGTAAGTCTAAGAATAGGTCATAATCTATTTTTCATACACTAAGTGGCAAAACAACGTTCGCACGGTCAGCTAGTAGGTACATAATATTCTGTTTAGTGTGTTTGTTTGTTGATTTGTCCTTGAACCATGTAGCAATTAAGCTAACTATTAAGTAGTTATTTAGTAGTGATTTATATGGTTATTTTTAAAGACCTAGCGGATGATATACTAGGTATTAGGTACACTAGCTGTTTACCATGATTTAATATAATAATGTGTAACTATAGCGTGAAGAGCTATAGTAGTGTTATTATCTCGCTGCAAACTCTGCCATAAATCATTCGAGTGTTTCGCTTTTGTTGTTCACTGCAATACAAAAGCAGCAGTAAAGCTCAGCAGTGCAATACAAAAGCGAAACACTCGGATGATTTATGACCGAGTCTGCAGCGAGATAATAACACTACTATAGCTCATGTATGCTAGAGCCGAGGCGAGGCAAGTGGTGGTGGGTGCGAGTGAGAGGTATTAATTCTCACTCGAACTCGCCTCGCCTCGCCTTGCAAAAGATTATACCTAACTCTATTTCTTAATAAATAATACTTAATATCTTTTGCACAAAACGAAAAACTTTTGGTTACATAATGGACGAAAACATATAAGTAGCAAGATGTTGACAAAAAATTAGTCCAAGCCACAAACATTTGATCAAACCCGCTAAATATTAGTACAAACATGTTTGTTACTACGGCCGATGAGTCAGGCGGTCACGGCCCGGAATAGAACGGATAACGAACGTAAATACGTATGTATCACTATGAATATTAATTTGATTGACACCAATTGCTATGGAGTAGGGTCGCTATAAAACACGTAGGTAATTACATTATATTAATTTCATCGGGCTTATGGAGTTAGGTACATACGTCACTTATATTAATTTTATTATATTTTGAAATGTCATAGATATTCAGTATTTATTTATATAACTTTACACACACATACAGTAAATACAAAAAGAGTAACACAATATGAATAACGGAACACAGTGAGCGCAAAGGCAGCCTTATTGCTTAGAACCATCGCCAATGAATACCAAACATTAAACAGAAAACTGCATCTAAATCGGTCAAGCCGTTTTTTGAAATAAATGGGAACATTCGTTTGCAATATAGTTAAATGTTTTTTATGGCGCCCCCTGGTGAACGATATTCGTAACAACTATCTAAGAACCACTGCAAATAAATACCAAAATTATACAGAAAACTGCATGCAGTCTAGCCGTTTTTGAAATAAATGGGAATATTGATGTGCACAAACGAACGAACAAACACACAAACAAACAAATATTTTTGCATTATTGGTTTTTGTGCACAATTTAACATACAAACAAACATAAAATCTCATCAATAAAGTAATGTACAAACAGTCTCTCACCCTAAACGCATATACCCGTATTCCGTTCCGTCGTGGGTAAAAAATAGTAAGTATCAGTCTTTTGATGAAGAGACTGATAACAAGATTAGTAATTATTATTAGTAAAATAATTTATTACGTAGTTTTTACTAAATTAATAATAATTATTGTTACCATTGCAAACTTCATTACAGTACAGTAACAATTGGTGTTTAAACTGAGGTCACAGCCGCAGTCGTGGCATGTCATTTTAATACAGACAATGAGAATTTCACAGGAAACAACTCGTAAATTTCAAATTCAACGAATGCAAAATGACGGGTTAATAAAAATAGTAATTATTGTGCTCGGTGTTGTTATCTACTCCGCGACACATAAAACGCGAGTGGGGTTATTAAACGTTATTCATACCTATTTACTAATATATTATACGTATAGTTGACGGTATTTTTTGTAGATACGTTTTGACTAAAAGAAAATTAAAAGCCGGATGAAGCCGCGTGGATTTTGTTTCTCATAGTAGGTAGTAGGTAAAGCTATACTCTAGAAATCCCGCAGAAGTCTTAAATTTTTCCCTGATGAAAAGTAGGCAAAAACCATAGACTGTATAATCCAAGCACACATACGTAATATAATGTTAACCCTATCAGTGCAGACTAGGTATTATTAAAAATGTTAACAATTTAATTTTAGTTTTTTTTTTTGGCCGGCTAATGTCTGGAAATGTAGACTTCCCGAAGAGGCCTGCTGCTATACCAGCTACCACCGTCTTTGCGGTGACAAAATCTAGCGTCTCTTCTACGGTCATTGCGGCTATTAGGAACTAAATAACTACTTATTTGATCCTAAAAATAGGTTGTCAATCTTATAGTAGCTACTAGTTCTACCATTTATTTGTATTAAATTCATTGTTGACAATTCGATATCACCGCGGCGACACATAAATATCGCCAGTGATGTTTATTATTTAATAAAACACGAGTGCAAGTAATTAAGTGAAATTGAACTTTTGATAACCCTTCACTTGGTTTGGATGCTATGCTCAGATATCTACTTTAATAATATAATTTTATAGCTTTACGTACTTGGTAATAAAGTTATCAAAACCAATGATTCTAATTTTAGTTCTTATTTTTTTTCTGGAAATTAACATAATAATCTATTTTGTACGGACAAGTTATGTAGGGGTTTAATATTAAATCTTACAAAGATCCAATCAAGATAATCTCATTCGTTGGTAGTTAAAGTTGTCATAATAGGTACTAAAATGCTGGGAAATATTGACAGTACTTTTTAACTTAGGTAAGTACTTTTTTTTTACTCTATACAAGTTAGTACTTGACTGCGATCTCGCCTTATGGTAAGTGATGGCTTAGGCTGCACTAAGATGTTATCGTACTAACTTGGAAGGGTAAGTAAATTTACCCCAACGGTTGCTACAAGCATTGCACTGGAACGCTAAATCGCTTGGCGGTGCGCACAGATTAGTAAAAGAGCAAGATCTGCCAAGGAGGTGTGGTCCGTGCGAACTTATATAGTGTAAAATACACCTCCTAACCGTTTTTGTCTTTAGTGGAGTGTCGGCCAACGATCGCTTCACTGCTCTCGATTTTTATAAAAATGCCGTGTTGTTCAGTGGTGCTTTGCAAAAAATCAAGCAAAAAAGTGAATAATACTAAAGATGGTATCTCATTTCACTCGTAAGTACATGTATTTTGTTGTAATTTTCCATAAAAATCAATAAAACATTATTTAGCAGTATCAAAATATGTAAAGTGACAACTTTGTATCACATTATAAAGAAAAACCATTGCTTGCTTACTATAAATCAATCAATGAACCGGCCGGTCTTACGATGCAATGGTTGAGTGTGCTTTACCGATTTTCACTTGCACGTTTCGTGGTGTGTTTCGTGGTAAGGCCGCTGTGGGCTTGCGTAAACTAGAGATGGGCGATGTTTTCGATATTTTTAACGATTTATTTTGTGTGATACGTATTTTACGCACCTATCTATATCGATTTGTTCAAGATTTCTAAACCGTTTTGAAAATATTTTATTAATGGTTCTGAGTGCAACTCCTCAATCCTGAACAGCAGAGTACAGAACTCCTTAACCAATGAAATTCAAGAACTTTTGATAATGAATTAATATTTTAAATATCAAGCTACGACTTCATACTTAAACCCAAGTCCAAACTCTTCAATCCTGATGCTGCACTCTTAAGCTGTGGGAATTGAGGAACTGTTGAAAAGTTTTTGAAAGACACTGTAAAAATTATGTAAAAATTGAAGTATTATTAATACTCACCCGACTTCAACCAGTGTGTAGAAATAGATATTATTTTTTACTTTGTGGTTTTATTCTTTATTTCTTTTCTTTTTTCTTTCGTAAGAACCTTCTCCTGACAATAAGAAACACAACACAAAAATATTTATTGAAATCGGTCCAGCCGTTCACGCGTGATGTCGTGACTAAGGGATTTTGGGATTGATTTTTATACATAAAAAATAGAGAATTTAGAGATATTGTGAAAACACGAATATTAAAAAATTGAAGAATCGATAACTTTAAATTTTAGTCACTCACTAAAATTAATGGCTTTTCGATGGCTTTCATTGGCGTTTCACCACGGTTGATATTTGTTTGTGTGCATCTGCACGGTGTTCTAAATTGAGTGCTGTTTTATAAACAACAAAGACTATATTTGTTCTTACCACTTTGCACTGATCTATCGGTGTGCGTGGTGTGTAAGAGACTTCACATCTATTGCTGCATGTGTATTTGTAGTAAGTGGTGGGGAAAACTGGCGACAGCAGGTTTCAATACAATTTGATTCATAGGGCCAATCTCGCTCTTTTACTAATCTGTGGCGGTGCGTCTTTGCTGGAAGTGTGGTGGCCACAGGCAAAGCCTCCCACCAGACCAGACCTGAGCCAATTTAGAAATTATACACTATATATATATATGTATACTGAACTAGGTTAGGATATTTTGACGACCTCCCGGTCGTCAAAATATCCTAACCTAGTTCAGTATACAGAAAATTTCTTTAACAATGCCGTTTTAAAAAAATATTATTACGCAGACTCTAGGATGACTTGTTAAAATATTAAAATTGTAAAGAATTTCATAGCGTGCTTACACGTAAGATAAACTCGTAGATGTCAAATTTTCGTAAGTTGATCATTGTCGGTCGCCTTTTGTGTACAACGACTCAATGTTGGCTGTCAAAACATACGCGTCGTAAAGTAACAAGCAATTCATTACTGTCTCGGCAACAATAAAAAGGGAATAGAAAACTTAACCCACAGGATAAAAAACACAAAGGTTACTACTAAGTGTTTGGTAAATTTATTATTGACAAGAAACTTGTAGGTACCAGAAAAAAGTTGTAGTATTGTATACACGCCCTTCATATTTTTTCGAGAGCTACTCTTACTTACTTAAAAGTTAAAATGCCGTGTTCTTAATTCAAACCTTTAGTGTCTTTTTTTAAATAACTTTTTAATAGAATAGAAAGTTTTTTTTACCAATGTCTTTTATTAATTGTTAAATCGTAACTTTCTTAACGCCTTTTGTTAATGTCTTTTGTTCTGTGAGCATTTGAGGGTTTGAGAAATTCAATTAATTATTATTGAGGAAGTGTTTTTAATTTATTGCTTTCATTAATCACTTGATACTATCGATTTAAAAAAATATATAAGACGGATGTTACTAAATATTTCTATTCATAACGGATTCTAAATTCCGTTATTTTTTTACTAATTTTAGTAATTTACTAATATCACTGTAAGTATCGTCTTTATATAGGTACTATACTTACAATAACGTAGATAGGTATCTAATGCCCAATTGCACGAAACAAATTCAAAAATTTAAGTGGTACTTAAACTAATTTAATCGTAATCAATGTAAAAAAATGTATGAAATTTTGACATTTCTCGCGATTAAATTAGTTTAAGTAGCACTTATATTTTTAAATTTATTTCGTGCAACTCGGGGTAAGTGTTTAAACACCCAGGATGGATCGGTCTGTTTAAGAAATAAAGAAAGAAGAAAGAAAACATGTTAATTAAGAATTGAAGGATTTGAAAAATTATTTTTGTTTTGTTGAATAGTCTATTTACCGAGTAAGGTATTTAGATATAGCATCACGTTATGACCTAGAAGCGGAGCATCAATGGAAAATGTTGCAAATACAGGAAAAACTGACACTTTTGGAGAACATCTTTCGTGCGCTAAGTACTTACGTACCTACTTGTTCAATGTTACGGTGACAAATCATGTAAGTATGATGGAATTTATCTCCTTTGAAAGTTCTAAAAAAAAGTTCGTGACACCACATCTATAATTCTATACCTATTGTATTTTATGGTAGGTAGATACTTAATTAAATTTTGGTCTTAAATAATAGATACATTATTTGCAAAGGTGTCTTTAGTCTTTATTGACATGATGGTTCCCTCGGGATATGTAAAAACCGAAATTCGTGCGGGCGAAGCCGCGTGCAACATCTAGTACGTAACATGTTTATCCAGTCAAAGGGGTATAAAATTGTTGCAACTAAAGCCAACATCTGAAGCCGTATAAAATCGCCCCGTAATCCAATCTCGTTTTCGCCATACCTACTAACAATGCAACATTGTCTTGGAAATTAAAATATCATGTTGCTCGAATTGCGTCCGGTACGGAACGCAATACCGATTGGCGGCTGCGGCAGTGCGTAGGCCTAAGCTGACGTAAACATTGATATTTATAATTCCCTAGCAAAACTGGGACTCGAGGACATAAAGTATCAGCTTAAAGGCTGGACAAAGCAAAGGCGTAAAGTATGACAGTCGAATGGCTGAAAAGATATTCCACTTTTGAGATATACCTAATAGTTTCTACCAATTTCTTATTTCATTATCATAATATAGCTGCATGTTTTATATTGCAGCAAAATATTGCAAAATGATAATTTTAAAATATTTTAATTATATTTAATGTTTTTTTTCATATGAATATTTCTCACTTAGGGTTATGGTTTACGTCCTATTCTGAGAACTACTGAATATACTGAAATATTAAAAAAAAATCATAAAATCGGTCTAGCGGTTTCGGAGCAGTTTTGCTATACAAACACTGTGACACGAGAATTTATTAAATATCTATATTAGGTAGGTAGGTCTGTTTTATATTGCCATAAAGCAATAGTAAGTACAATGAATCATCATTAAGAAAAATATAATTTATATCTTGCGTGGTGGACGGTGGTTATAGCTATTTTCGTCTTCTATGATTAAAAATATTAAAGTGTTTATGGTATTTGGACGCTATGGCTTATGATAGGCTGAGACTGAGTGAGATAAATTTTAACTATCCTTATTTCTGAATTTCTAAACGGCTATCTCAAAATCAGAAGTTGATCTTTAAGCAAAGTACCTATTATTAAAATAATAATATTACAATAATAATAATTTTTATTTAAAGTTTCTATACTTTAGCCATCATAATTTATATAGGTAGCATGCCTCTTAGTTACAAATAATAAAGTACCTGGTAGGTAATTAGTTAAAAAAGTCAAGCAGTGCGTTTCAAGAGCAAGTATAAAACCACGTCAAAATTATTAGTTACCAAGTTAAGTTAATGGATTTTTCTACGGTGTGAGTAACAAGTCAATTCATCAAGTCAAGCAACTACACCTTACTCGTAATCAGTAGCTCAGTAATTTGTCATGTTAAAGTTAACTACACAGTTTTAATGCTTTCGTTGACCCTCCTGAGGTTAATGTTTTCTTTTAATCAGTTGAACAGTTACGTACCTAGTTGTACATATACCTATCATGCAAGGTATAGGACTTAGATAGATCTAACCATACACATTTCGCCCGTTGGACAAGCTCCAATCGTGTGCCAAATTTTTGGCGAGATCACGAAAAATCCGTATTGTGTGGAACATTTCAAGTCGTATAGACAACAAATACTTTCGTGGGGGAAAATGTTATATTGATTGTCAGATTTGATGAGCTTTCTTTAGGTAGGTAAATATAAAAAATTAACAAATTAAAGTTTTACTGAGGTTGTAATTAATACGGAAAATATACTCATGATTGTATCTGAAAATAAGTTATAAATAAGCATAAGATTATTTGACTTAGGTCTGACTATAAATTAGGAAATACTCGTGATACCAATTAATGTGTCCAAGTGCTCGCAACAATACAAACAAATGTTGGCTATAAAATTTTGATAAAACAATCTTATCTGCTCACTCTTAATATCGAACGTAGATTTAACCCTTCGAACGCTGATGCAAATTTCATGCATAAATCCATAATGTATGGCCCGTCGACATTTAGATATCTGCAAATGATAAGTGGTTAGACTAAGATGGATAGCGATATGAGATTCGTTGGCACCTTTGCGTGATAAAAATTTAAATAAGCAATCTGCTCCGGGCTATTTATTTCAGGCTGAATGTATTAAGCCCTTTGCGACGTTTTGTGATTGTGAATATAGAAGTCATTTATCTTAGTAGTGATTAGTAATCAGACATCCCACTAAAACCTCCTCCCTTAAAGTTAATCTTAGGCAGTGGAAGTTGTAGGTACATATCGAATATTCAAATGTACTTAAATCACAATTATTTTTCCCCAAAAATTTTGCAGCAACCCTTCATTAGGGTAAAGCATTCCTAAAAAATATGCAGACAAATAGCGATTTATAATTTTACTGTCCACTTAAGTGCCATGTTACCAAATTATATTAAAAATACTGTTGTACTACTAACATGCGAAATAAAACTATTTTTTTGTCATCATAGTATTAAATACCCACAGATATCGATAAATACCTAATAAGTAAAGGTAGCTAGTAGGTACATAACTTATTTAAAATACTTTTATTTTTGTTACAGGTTAAACAATAGTGTGTTCTGGATGCCTTTTACACATAAGTGGATCATGAGGAGTATTTAATGTAAGCATACCTAACAATAATATTTTATGTATTTTAAATATTAGCCGGTTTATAACTCAACTAGATCCAATTCTTACTTATTCTTTATTTATGAAGGTTTAACCGTATTGATAACTTTATAAAACAACAAAAAACATTTTTTTTTTTAGTACTCTTACTCTCTGGTGGCCACAACTATAGCCTTCTTTGTAGGTACCCTGAGTTCGCTTCCAAAGACAAAAGTAGTAAAGGCGCTTTATTGAAAATTATTTTTATCAATACCTACTACCATCTAGACGATTGTGTAAGAAAAACGTATAAACCCTACGTAATCGTAAGCAAATACTGACACCTGATTGGCTGGAAAAATGTTAACAACAGACGCTGTACGTTTTTCTTGCGCAATTTGACCCCGAGTTCTCGCTCTTTTAGGTGTAGCTATACCTTACAAATAAATTTTGCTGTTAAAATGTATTTTAAATGTCCATAGATATGTGTGTATTGTGTAACATGATTATTGATTACCTAAAGATGTTGTAGATATACGATCGGTTACCTCTTAGGTCATCCGTGACAAAAAATAAATAATCAAATTACTTGGAACACAATCTATGATTAGGTTTTGATAAAGTGATTGATCGCCGGGATAAACTGTAAAGTGAAAGTCAATCCGATTCGATAAGATAATCTGATTAACATCTCCTTGACCTTTAGTATAACCTTTTCGCACGATATAAATTAGGTTTTAAGTCTACCGTCTATGTTTACCTACGTAGAATTAAGGTTCTCAATTCTTATAAATCCCACAGGAATCGTAACTCAACCTGGCCTTTGATATTATTGCTGCTGCATAATTAAGTGATAGACAAAAGATCAAACTAAATTTTTTATTATCTGGAACAGATTCTGTTCCAGCATTACAATAGTATCTCAAACTAAATGAAATTGCTTTTTCAACTAAGTTAGGTGCAAAGATCTTAAAAGACAGCCTAAATGTAATGTTTCACCCATTATACTAATTTCTTTGTCCAACACAGCCGGTCGAATACACCCTAAGGCCCTAACCCTTCATCGCCATACGGTGTCTTCAATGCCGACTTTCACATCCTTCCTGTTTAAAATGTATTCATAACGCGACAAAAAACCTAATGCGTATCATTTGACGGTTTTTAGACAATGGGCCGGTGTCTATTGTAGGGTTAAAAGGATTTTTTTCGAGTTCGAAATTGGGTCGGAAGATGCAACCGATACTTTCGTAAGGGTCTCCGAGCTTTTAACTTACTTTCTCTTTTTTGCTCGTTTCATGGATATTGAGGGGATCATAAGAGTTCAAAGTTCAGGCATACGCTTATGATTATAGTTGTTTCCTTGTACCTACCCCTAAACTTTTTGATTAATATCAGTAATAATTCAACAACAAATTGGTATTTATTATATTCCTATAATCCTATAATACCTACCTAATGAATAAAGTGCTACCTATGCCTGTCAAAGGTTTAGTAATTTGCTTAGATGCTTTAACAATTTTAGCATTTGTAATATCTACCTACCTAGAACAAAAACTATACCAAATGATAATAATAATTATGCAAAGTTCCATATAAAGTGAGAATTATACCGCCTTAAAATATAAATGTACCTAGTCTGGTTACGGATTTAGAAACATAGAGTGAACATTTGAAACGTATTCATTTCAAATTCCTTAACCTATTAGTTATAACGATCTCGGTGTTATTCAACGGCGAAACGGCCACGAAGAGTCATTAGCCATATAAGGGATAGATAAGCGGATTTTAAATAACTACGAAACCGCAAGATTGCTCAACCACGCTCGTTACTCAAGCTACGTTCACTTTCAAAGAGACTTCTTACTAACCACCATCACAGTGCACCATTGTTACGCAGTCCCTTATCTCTGAACACAATAACACGCTACCGTGCAAGAATCCGAGATACTCTGAATGAAGCATCCCATTGTAAACATTATAAATATTATGCTAATGCGATAAAAGGAAATTTTTGACTCCGGATCGAAAAGACCAGGTGTCGCGTTGAAAGGGTTGTGTGAGATTCAAATGTCTTTCGACCCTATTTTGAATGTGATCATTTATTAAGATTTGGATGTATTGTTTAGTTTCTTATTCCCATAGTTGTGCGCGCACGGTAAATAATTTATGTGGGAACAAAGCTAGTGATATATTTTTTTAATATTGTAATGCGTTCACGGACTATGGATTAGAATGGAGCCTCAGTCAGTCGTAAATTTGTAATTTCTATGGTGATTTTACTGTTTTGTAAAGGAACGAGTTATTGCATACTTTCCTGAATTTCTTACGCGTTCTTTTCTTAATGAATTATTGACTTTCTTTACTTTACTAACAATAATTCTACGCAAGTTTAACGTTGCCATAACGTTAATGGTTTATGTAATTGTATTAAAACATTCTTCTCTGTATTTTTAGAATTTAATTGCAAAATCGAGTCATTTTTACTGAAAAATAAATGCGGTCAGCCCACAAAGTGTCTGTCAATTTCATGTCACAATTAAAGACACCCATTCACCGTAATATAGCCACTATAAAGTAAAACAAGTCATTAGTATTATTGAGGACATCTGTCAAGAAATATATTTCTTTATAAAGAACACTAACAGAAACGTTCAAGTGTTCCAATTCGGTAATTGGCGTTATTTTCCGTACATCGTATTGCCTGGACCTAATTGCGTAATTATTGCCGGAAAAAAATAAGCTTGCAACAGCGGTAACTACAATTTTCTACCTCTGTAGTTTCGCTCCGGGCCGTGTATCTGGAATACTTACGCGCTGTCATTATTTAAATAAAAAAGTTTGAATCCAATTCGAAAATTTCGTTATTCTGCAATAACTAAGTAGGTCACATATAAATTTTCTTTTCAGGATCAATTACTTACGACTATTAATTCCTATCTGACGTACCTAATATAAATCATAATAATAAAATCTGACATACCTAGTATGATTTTTTTTCTAACATATAAATTTCTCTCGCTTTTCTTTGTTACCAAACTCCTCCGAAAAGGCTTGACCGATCGTTATAAAATTTTCAGTGTATATTCTCTGAGTCTGGGAGCAGGTTGTTACCTATCTATTTTTTATGACCCTAAGTGGGAAACATTATTATATGGCAAAGCAACGTTTGCCGGGTCAGCTAGTTTTCATATAAAAAATTAAAAAAAGCCATTGGCAATTTTTTGTAATTATTATTGACCAAGAAGATCTAATATATCTACTGCTATTGTAGGTAGATATTGCTTTTCGTAACAGGTTATATAGTATATAAACAAGTCGATATTTTAAATAAGTACAAGACTGTAAGTACAATATGTTTTCTCTACACACGATCAGCATGTGGGCTGCCACCTCGCTGCCACGCAACTCTACAAAAAACACAAGTCACTACAAACAGTACACTTTGTTTACAATATACGCATATTATTATACTATACATTCGACTTCGATGCGTTGTAACTTGTATTTCCTACACGTGAACATGCACAAAAAATAATAATTATTACACGCGTTAAAAACACGCGTGTTCACTGCCAAGACTTTTGACGTTGATGTTTTATGATATTTCACGAGATACGGAATACCTCAGTAGTTTTATTCCTCTCTTTTTAGGGTTCTGTACACAAAAGGTAACAACGGGAACCTATTACTAAGACTTCGCCGTCCGCCGTCCGTCCGTCTTTCTGTTAGTAGTTAGAAATATTTACAGAATGTATTTCTGTTGCCGTTATAACAAAAAATGCTAAAAAATAGAATAGAAAAATATTTAAGGGGGCTCCCGTACAACAAACGTGATTTTTTGCTCGATATTGACAAACGACAACATAGCTTAAAATATTCAGAGAAGACTTTAACAATAAAGTTAAAAAATAAAAAAAATATTTAAGGAGCTCCCAGAGTACTATACAATAAACATAATTTTTTGCTCGTTTTTGAATTTACTGTAATGACTCGGTGTTTTTTTTTTTGTAGTTTTTTTGTATTGGTCTTGATACTAAGGAACCCTCAGTGCACGAGACCGACTCGCACTTCACCAATTATATTATCTTTAGTCATAGAGCTCTTACTTGGGTTTACAAACTAATACCTCAGTAGCTTTATTCTTCTGTTTTCTTTAGTCATTGAGCTTTTAACTACTTGTCTTTACAAACATATACTTCTACTTCGAATATGGTGATTAATTATGACTATGCCTAACTTTTTAAAATTAAATCAAACGTATTATTGTCAGGTGTGTATTAAACTTGCAGTATAGTATGCAGAGTTTTTTTTTTGTAATTTTATTGTGCTATAGAAAAAATAATTATACATACATTTAACATTCTTTATAAGTGTCGCGGCAAACATGATCACGCATGTGTTAAAGATTAACTCATCCGGCTTGTTGTAAATTATTTCGACATCGCTCCATCTGCTAATTCAATACATATTACATACCTAAGCATCTAACAAACGTAGATAAATAATAATATAGGTACTAATAAAGAGTAGTAATGTGCTATAAATCTTCTCTAATATCGAAAATTCTCGTGCCAATTTTTGTTACCAAACTCCTCCGAAACGGCTCAAACGATTGTTATGTTCGGTAGGTCTGAAAGCAGGCTTTAATATATATATAGCTGCTCGTGCTGATTCACTGACTGACTCATTGATCACCTCTCCTGAACAATTTTGTATGAAAATTTTTTTTTTCAATCACCATTTCGTATAAAAGGAAAAAATTCATTCGGAGGAAAAATACGGAGAGAGCAGATGAGTGAGGATTTTGAAGACGGGTGAAGAGCACGGCCAGGGTATCGGAGATAGGTGGGGAGTGCTCGACCAAATGTCATTTGAAACGTCATCCAATTGACAGTGAGCTGAAAAAAATTTCAAAATGGCGGATTCAAAATGGCCGCCATTCGAATTTCGTCGATATCTCGGAAAGTATAAAAGATGGAAGAACGGTTTCTCGACAAGAAGTAATCAGGACACGAAGGTCTATTGGATGGAAGGGAAAAAAATTCAAAATGGCGGATTTTATTTTTTTCATAGAAAATGAAAGGGAAATTTTAAAGGGATTTTTTTATAGGCGGGAAGACAGCACGCGGGCCACATGTGGCCCGCGCCCCCACGCAACCTACTAGTTTTTTTATATGTCTCATGGCAAGAAACGGTTATCGGGTCAGTTATTTAATATGTGAAATCAAGAAAAGCCAATTTCAATAATTCCAAAAGCATGTTTATTGCTTCACTCTATTTTATTTCCAAATAGTTAAAATTTACGAACAAATTAATTATATTTTCATTTATTATATTTAAATTCAATATTAATAGGAAAAAAAGCAAAACAACAAACAATCATACCCACACTTCCAGTAACTTCGAATTCAAGAATCTAATTTTGAATTATCTAACAAACTTTCTTTTTCCAAATCGATAGATAGCATTAGAATTAGGAACGTCCGTGGCAATTAGAGGGCTATAATTTAAATTCTAGTAACTACACTTTCACGTACGATAATACTATGAAAGACGTACGAGTATAGTGAAGTAGGTACCTATACGTACACAGATGGCAGGCGACCACAGCTGTTTCTTCATTATTCTTATGCAAAACAACCGTTGTGTTACTAAACATTTGTAGTAATGAGCGTAGCTGCTTGGTGTTATTTCTACCCATCGGCAGCGTAGGGTTGTTTCTGGAATCAGTTTTGTAATACATTACATTTTGTAATACAATACGTTTGTCTGGTGGCAGGCTTTGGCCGTGGCTAGTTACCACCTTACTAGCAAAGACCACCGCCAAGCGATTTAGCGTTCCGGTGCGATGCTTGTAGAAACCGTTGGGTAAATTTACTTACCCTTCCAAGTTAGTACAATTACATCTTAGGCTGCATCCATCACATTGTCAACCAGTTGATATCGCAGTCAAGTACTAACTTGTATAGGGTGAAATGCCCAGTGTCCGGCCTTTTAACGTATCTGCTAGCTTAGTTTACTCATAACTAAGCTCTACAGAGGAATCAGTGTAGAAGTTTTTTTCCATAAGTCGTGAATATACTCAAAAATACATTTAAAATTTATTTGAAATATATAAGCTGATATTTTTTCTGCAAAAAATGTTTTTTATAAATAGTATGTTTTCTCCACTGTCCGGCCGCCCGAATCTAGTGCCCGACCACTACACTTCTAGTCTCCGGCCGCTTAAATGAAACTGGCGGCCGATCACTAGCTACTGACACCAATGAAATGTCCAGTGAACGGCCTATAGGCCTTCGGTATATTAGGATAAGAGTTATCTTTGAATGTTGCTAAATTTATTACTGAGATTATGATAATATATAGTTCTGTTCTATGACTTTACTCAAACTTTTTATGATTTAAGCAATTATGGAATTAAAAATAAAAATACAAAATTTTTATAATGTCTTTAAAGATTTATTTAAATGTAAATCGGTGTATTTTTCAATTTAAACTAAAAGTGCTCTCATTAAAGAATCATTTATAAAATACAACATAACATAAGCAAACAATAGAGTTGACACATTTTGGTTTCAAAACAAAATAAAAGAATTGAATAAAAAAAGGATTTTGATTATTTTCCCAAATTGCTTGCGAAACTGAATAATCAAATCAACTCACGTGTCATTTAAGCAATTTGGGCAGAGATCAGGATTGGTACTACAAGTATCATGCAACCACTTATGACATCTTACACATTGTAACCATTCCACGTTAGGCCCTTCTTTATTATAATAACTTTTTCCACAGATTGCACAATAATCATCAAGATCATCAGAGTCCTGGCAATTCTTTTTAGAAGTAGTTTTCGTTTTACTCTTTATTGTAGCCATTTTAGTTTTAGTATTTTGTTGGTTTCTTCCTCTTAAATTTCCTTTCAGTGTTTTATTTTGGCATTGAACCTTTGTCTGTTTACTCATTTTCTCTTTTTGTTTATTTTCTTTAGCTTCCATTCGAAGTAGTTTTCTTTTAGTGACAGCTTCTTCTTTTTCTTTTTTTTCTCTTTCTTTTACTTCAAAGTGTTTTCTCCAGGCTTCAGATGAAATTGCGTTTGGGATTATTGCTCTTTTCTTCTTTTGAATGCTTGTCTTAGTACTATTTGAATCTGGTTTTGGAAACATTAAATGTTTGACAAATGGATCATCAGATTGGATGACACTAAGAGGTTCAGGTTTTTTTGATTCTGTGCTATTTTCACGTGTAATACGTGTTTCTGAGCAATCAGCTAGTTCTATTTGGTCTTCAGTATGACCGATTATACAATTTGATGTGAAACGATAATTGCTTTCCTCGGTACGGGGTTGAATGTCTACAGCCATACGTGTTTCTGAGCAATCAGCTAGTTCTATTTGGTCTTCAGTATGACCGATTATACAATTTGATATGAAACGATAATTGCTTTCCTCGGTACGGGGTTGAATGTCTACAGCCAACTCTGTGTAATTAATCAATTGAATTTCTGGATTTATTAAAATATTTGATTCTATCATCGATTCTGAAGCGCCGAGATCAAGTGGTATAACAGAAATATCGTCTAAAGAAATATACGAGCCAACGTTAGGAGTATCAAGGACGTTCTTGTCTGATGTGGATTTGGGTGTAGACTTTTGTGAACCTTTTTCTTTGGGTGTGGATTTGGGTGTGGACTTTTGTGAACCGTTTTCTTTGGGTGTGGATTTGGGTGTAGGTTTTTGTGAACTTTTTCTTCTGGGAGTAGATTTTCGCTGTCCAGTTTTTGATTTCATATTGTTTAATTCCTTTAAAATTAAATTTGTGTCTATTCCATGTTTTGAATCAAGATTAGCTGCCTGTATTACTTTGATTGCAATATCTATGTCTGCACATGTTACCCCAGTAGATGAACGTCGGTTTCCGAGCTTAGCATTATCTTTAACACACTTGGTGTAGTCTACAGCTTCTTCGTTCAATGGAAACAAACCACATTTCTTAAATCCATTTTTTATCTGTGTCGGCATATCAAAGGCATTAAGAGCTTTTTCAAATAAGGGACAAAAGTTCGTCTTTGTTACAGCGCTGTTCCATGGATCATTGGATTCAGATTGGAATTCCCGGACAGTATTCCTCCAACCTTGCTTCAATGGCCTAAACACACTCACGTCTGCAGGTTGAAGCATGTGTGTCGTTCGTGGGGGCAGAGTATATAGAATAATTCCGTTACTTTCACAGAACTCGCTCAAAGGTAGAGTCATATGAGATTTATGACCATCTATGAGTAAAAGCACAGGTTTTTTAATCTTCTCTACAATAAGCCAGTTATTAAAGTCATTACTGATATATTCAAAAAAGATATCTCCACGCATCCAGCCACTTTCAGATCGGCCTAGCACCCATTGTTTTGGCATGCTTTGTACTACTGCACGAGGAGGTCGTACATATGGAAAGATGACAAGAGGTGGACAAATCTTTCCGCTGGCAGTAAATATTACCAAAACTGTAATATTTTCTTTTTCCTTGCTCGTTTTAACTTCATAAACATTTTTATATCCCTTTGGAGCTAAAACTTTCCCAGTTTTAGGACATAAGGAAAAGCCAGACTCATCACCGTTTAAAATTCTGTCTGCATCATCCAAAACGTCAGAGGCATTAATTTCTGATAAATATTCACGAAGATTTTTGAACCAATTTCTGATTGTAGCTTCAGTTACTAAAGCTCTATCTTTGCTAATATTTTCCGGAACTCTCAATGAAATTTCTGGGTGTCTCTTTAAAAATGACATCAGCCACTTTTGTCCAGGTATGCCGTCTTTAAAAGGATTTTTTTGACCAGATTCTTTTACTATATTTTGAACAGTTTTAATTAATGTTTTTTTGTTCAAAGGAAATCCTCGTTTTGCCATTTCTATTATATATTTTGATATTTTTTTTTCCCCTTCAAGTCCGAGAACTGGTTCAGGCCCCATTCTTCTCGGTCCATCCGTAACGCGACAATGCAATCGATCTTGAATAGTAGAGCGTGGAATGCCATATTTACTACTGACAGAACGAATACTTGCGCCCCCTTCTCGAATGTCCGATATGGCTTTTCGCAGCGTCTCGACGCTGTAACTTGGTTTTTTGGGTTTGCGGCTACGCACACCTTTGGATTTTGCAGGTTCAGCCATAACACCAATGACCATTCTAGAACAATGTTATGATTATGTTAGTCTCATAGCTTTTAAATCTAAATATATTTTTTACAAAAAAATTGAGCCTACGATAGACGCAACAAAAAATGGGAAAAAATAAATAATTCTTTTTCGTCTTAATAACTAAGCTCCTAAACTAGCCGACTCAAAGTTAGTTAGGTATAATTGTTTAGGAGCATAGTTATAAAAATTACAAGACATAAAACGGTTTATTTTATTTCTTCCTTTATAGTCGTTTCTATCGTCGGCGTTAATTCAGTTTTTTTATTGAAAGTTACCATTTTTATTTAATTATAGTGGGTAATTTTACTTAGAGGCATAAAATTAAAAAAATTAATTATATAAAAATATAGAAAACGGATAACGAATGTATCTAACGTAACCAAGAAACCTCGTTCTGGAAATTTAAACAGACAGACTGGTTTTACACATTTTTAAATATAGATATTGGCCGGAGACCAGTACTATAGCTAGTAATCCGGCCGCTTACTCTCGTTAAGGGCCGGCTTACTACTCAGTACTACCAGTAATGCGGCCACCATATTTTCATAGGAGATCTGTAACCTATGATATTTATACACATAATTTTGGCGGCCGAATACTGGACATGAGATTAACACGACATTAAGATATACGTTATCAATAAAATTAAACTTCACAGTGTGTTCATATTCAATAAAATAGAATAAATCAGTTAAATCCTCAAAGCCAGTGCCCGGCCGGGGTAGGCCGACTACTGGAAGAAGCCGTTTATTGCTCCAGTACACCGGCCTCTGATTTTTTAATATAACGATGCAATTTAGCGCATATTTTACTTTAAAACCAAGTAAATAGACATATATTTGTGTCATACAACGCAAATCTATTTTATATAATGATTAATAGAACTAGAACTCACCATATAAAATCACTTCTGCACTAATTTTTATTTAATGAAACGTGGCTGTCAACGCACGTGCTCTCACCTGGGCTTTCAAATGCGAACTAAAACCCGTCTAGTTACTTACACTACATATCTTTGTGTCTTAGTTGTGAGTAATTGAAAATAGTTCTTAAAAATAGCAGATTAAAAGTCAAAATAGCAAGAGCATTCCTATTTTATTTAAAAATGATGTCGTGTGGACGTTCACTGGCGGGGGCCGGCACACTGGACTGCCTACCCTACCTAGAGTAAAAAAAAACATCCACAAGGCACATGGTTTTTATAAATCACTAGATGACCGGAGTACTGGTATCACCTACTATATTTGTGTAAAATGTAGTCAGATACAAAAAATAGGATAAAATAAGTATTATATGGGGTTCACATACAAAAAACGTGATATTTTGCTCGATATTGATAACGGCATTCTGGTAGACGCTTGAAATAAAAAATAAATAATTAAATTAAAAAAACATTTTAAAGGGGGGCTCCCATGCAACAACAGTGTTTTGTTGCTGGTTTTTTGAATTTGGTGGGCAGATGTGTTTTGGTTGAAATTGTTCTTGATAATTAGGGATCCTCAGTGTGCGAGCCCGATTCCTACATGACCAATTATTTATTTCTTAAAGACAAAAGACAACAAATATTTTATAGCTGAGTACCTATGTACTGAAACATTAAATTGTCTTATGTAGTATTTTTCCTTATTTATAATCAATGTATACTAACTGTTTAATCCTGAACGTTTCCTGAACTTCTACAAATATTAAAAGAGCAAAATAGGCCAAATCGGTCCTGGCGTTCTGGAGGTATAACCAGACAAAACAACAGCAATTCATTTAAGGTTAATGTATGACGGAAAATCCTGGAAAAGAAGAGTAAATTAAATAAGTACCTTTTTAAATAAATTCTCGAAAGGCGTGAAGTAAACTTAGATGTTAGTAAACAAGAGCGTAGCAAATAACAGGAAAAAAAATATCCTAATAATGATGTCCAAATCAGGTAAGAGCGCACAAACAAGTTATAACTAAAAAACAAACGAAAAACTTGAACATCTTCGAAAGATTATTATGTACGTGACGTAATAGCAAGTCGTTAAACACTTAACAGCACTTGGGTGAACCAGTTTACGATCCCATAAATTTGTTTATGGACGTTCGTCATTTTTTTAAAGAAAATTTAAGGAAGTGCCTTTGTTTCTTTTTTTTCATACACATCTCGCTTTGCATTGCACTATCTTTGTTTCATAGTTTTAGTCCCTCTAACATTTAAGTGTATTTCTATTTTCATAAGAATAGACACTACAAAAATAATTTTTCGTTTAAGGCCGTAGAAGGTTTTTTATTTTTTACCTCCTCGCTTTTACATTACGACAGGCAGCATGGCGGCAGATAGAAAAACGACGTTTTTTACCTAATTACTAAAAACCTAAGGCTTAGTTGTCAATTTTTTTTTCTGGGCGCTTAAGGAATTTATTAAATACATAATTGTAGTTCCCTATATAATTAAGATTTTGGAGCAACGTTTGGGAAATCGAGAAAATTTCTTCCAGTCGTGTTTCTTCTTCTAAGCAAATTTAGATTACCTAGAATACCTTTAGGTATGATGTTTAAATTTGAAAGTATAATTGCTTATTATCTTGATAGTTTTTAACCAGCAAGTCGCGATTCGACCAGCAGTCTTCCGAATTCAAAAGTAAGCAGTAAAATAATACGGTAATAGCAATGACATGTTCACATTTTTATAAACTTGTGTAGTTGTGTTGTGTAGTTTTAGTTTAATACAAACCGCCTATTTTATCCTCATTAAACGCGTCATGAAGATGTTAACTGTTTGGTAAAACAAGAAGTTAAAGCTGCTTTAATTATTAGGCACACATGTCTCCACATTAAACGCCCCCTAATTTATTTGCTTCCTCAATAAAAGTTTATAGGTGTCAATTAAACACAATGTGCGGGCCACACGCGGTGTCAACGGCTCTTATATGTATGGGAAAACTTGAAATTTGAATAAAATTAGTATATTGATACCCAATCTGTTCGTCTGGCACCGATATTATATTTGCATCAATATTGAATAGTTGTGTCTTTAAAATAAATTATGAGGAAACAAAAAAAACTAGATAGGTAACGTCCGTCAGTCGGGTGGCATTCAAATTTTTTAATAGCGATAGTGATATTTTATATTTATTTTTATTTATACTATCACTATAAATATAACATAATGCACCAAAAACAGCAGAGGTAAAATGTACTTTTGTGTTTTTTTCGACATACCTACCTACTCCTTTATTTAAGAGTTAAAAAATTAATTGATAAGGTACCTCGTATCGAGTTCCTATCATTAAAACTAAAAACTTTTCTTCTACGACTTTTTGTTTAGTGAAATATCAAATTTAATCAAAATTATTTCTTAATTCCATTTTTTCTTCATACTGTATTTTGTATTGAAAAACAGGTTAAAATAAATGTATCAGTTAGGCATCACATGTTGCTATTTGATTTCAAAGTGTAATGCCAGTTACGGAAGTAACATGATTATTATTTTTAGGGTTCCGTACCTCAAAAAACGGAACCCTTATAGGATCACTTTGTTTTTGTATGAAAATACGGTACTTTGAAAAGTCGTAGAACAAAAGTTGTTAGTTTTAACTACTACTAAACGACTACGAACTAAAAGGTTGAGAGCTTTTTGGTATTTTTCATTTAACCCTTTATATAATTTTCTCCATAACATAAAGATGTAATAGCCATGCGATCTCCAACATCTGCGATGCAATCGCAATAATACATGGGTTTCATCATGATATAAAAAAAAAAAACAATAAAAAAAAATATGAATTATATTAATTCATATTTTTTTGTATTGTTTTTTTGATTGATCATAGATGTAATGTACCTACTTACTTAATAATAATAGCTTTATTTCTTTCCTTACAATAGTTACCTACCTACTTACTTACTGGCCATTAAATAAATTATTAGTATTATTTTCATAATAACAGCAAAATGTTGTGATTCTATTAATATAAGCATTGCAATGCGTGACAAACTGCATCAATTTTTTCTTGCAAATACTGCGCCGCGGTTTCTATCTAATCCGCGCAATTATATCCAGATAATTGCCGCTGAAGAATTTATATACGAGCCACGCAGTCCTTATATGACGCGTAGTATTAGGGTTCTGTACCGAGAGGGTAAAAAACGGAACCCTATTACTAAGACTTCGCCGTCCGACTGTCACCAGGCTGTATCTCTAGAACCGTGATAGTTAGACATTAGAAATTTTCACATATGATGTATTTCTGTTGCTGCTATAACAACAAATACTAAAAAATAAAAAAGAATAAATATTTAATTGGGCTTCCATGCAACAAACGTGATTTTTTTTACTTGTTTTTGCACGATATTGATAACGGCAACAGGTAGACGCTTAAAATGTTCACATAATATTTAGTTATACCTACATTTACTTTAAAAGTAAATAGTTACTTAAATTAAAATAAATAAATTTAAGGGGCTCCCATACAACAAACGTGATTTTTCGCTCGTTTTTGAATTTGGGTGGGCAGGGGTGTTTTGTTTACTTTAATACTGTTGAGAATGGGTTTTGACAGTGCGGAACCCTCAGTGGACAAACCTGACTTACACTTAACCAATTATTCTTTATGGTACGTATTTCGATATTAACATAATTAGTTAATAACCTTAGCAGTTATTACTGAAACGCGGATAGTTATACTTATTCACTTTTCACGTATGAAGCTTAGGGCAAAATCTATCGCCATTACGCATGCAAATAAAATATCTACCAGCGACATCGTACTAGATAGCTCCTGCATTCGATCATGCAAACCAAACAAGGCAACTTAATTAGGACAGGCGGGTTGCGTTTGCGCACCGAATGGAAAAAATAAAAGAGGAAACCCAACTACCTGAAGAGTGCTTAGTTATCAAGTAAAACCATTAGGAACTTTAGCAGTTATTACATCGGAAACGCAGGTTATTATATTTGATCACAATTCACGCGTGAAGCTTACTTAGGGCAAAATCTATCGCCATTACGCATGCAAATAAAATATCTACCAGCGGCATCGTATTAGATAGCTCCTGCATTCGATCATTCAAACCAAACAAGGCAACTTAATTAGCGCAGGCGGGTTGCGTTTGCGCACCGAATGGAAAAAATAAAAGAGGAAATCCAAGATGGCGTCGCATTTATCAGCGAGGGAGCGATTAGTCCACGTCGGCTTCATTCGCCGACACGCCCGCGCTTGATGGATCGAACGGGGTGGCGTGACTACCAGCGCGTATTTATTTATTTCCACACAATTGCAAATGGCATTATGACTTAATTCACTCACATGCGGATCGCTCTGGTACGCTATTGGCCTTCTCCTTTATTTTCGTTATTGGTATTGAACGGAATTCGAAACTTTCGCATGAAAAGAAAAGTGACCAAGGGTGGTATCAAGTTTTCTCATGAACTGAAATAAAAATATTCTAGGAAAATAAAAAAGTGTTTTTAAGAACCATTGGCACTAGGAATTAGTTTATCATTCTTACTTTATTTTCCTTGCACATTTCCGGTTACACATATTTTATAGAGAGGTAACAACTTGTTTATTTGCCTATAACTTTGGAATCCGGATTGTAGGAGTTAATGTGGAGACCGAAGTCTATAAAAAATAAAGTTTGGATTTGAATCAGCTTGGTATACATTCCCTATCCTATGGCCCGTCTAAAAATGTTCTACCTACCCTTTTTGCAACGATATCTGTGGAAAATGCCAATGGATAACTATAGTCTTCAGATTTTTTTCCTACCGTAACGTTGTGTAGGTAAGAGAAGTCTTTGAAACACTGTTTGGAAATGCGCGAATTTATGATGAAATCCATTGTCTTACGATCAGCATTCAGCAAACTAAAATCTATCACCAACTAGTACGGTCGGCTCAGATTCGTGAGATCCAAATCTCATAAAATTATTAAGCGTGTGTGTAAGTTGTAGTGCTGTCGGCTTTCCAAAAGCGGGTTTCGCGAGTATTTTTCACGATACGACGATAAAACCTGTATACAAATGGGACGCGTGCAAGACCGTTCAGTGTATCAGGTGGCGGCATCACTTTGTATCTTTTAACGTGTGTGGGGCAGGCATTTTGGGGAACTTTTTTAATTTAGGTAACAGAATTATTAAAAAATATACTAAATTAAAAATGATACAGAATACTCATTGTAAATTAATATTTTATAATAATTGACTAAGAACTTGTTCTGTCCAATTTTATTCAATACTAGATTAAATTAACGAACCATCTGAATGATCGGTAGCCATTAGATTAAAAATTCCTACTCTTGGTACAAGCTTAGGTCTGATATTCCCATAGTATCTTCCTTTATGGGCTGAAAACTGAAAACATAGATGATTCTTGCCTGTCATATGGATGAAAACATATATGATTCTTGAATGTTCATTGCCTGAAAATGACGAAGAATCGACGTGCTCGGAGAGTTAGAATGTATGTAGAAGGATTTGTGTACTTTTACTGACCAACTAATGTCCATACCAGCATTTTAATGAATAAATCCTATATTATACCTTTAAACGAGCAATTCTTGTATATATATATATGTATATATATATATATATATATATATATATTTCTATATAATCTGAATCTCGGAAACGGCTCGAACGATTTTCATGAAATTTAGTATACAGGGGGTTTTGAGGGCGATAAATCGATCTAGCTAGGATTCACTTTTAGAAAATGTCGAATTTACCAAAAAAAAAATATGAACCCTGCTGCCATCTATTGGCAACCGAGCAAAGCTCGGTCACCCAGATATTGACATTTATTAGAAGAAAACAAAGTATAGTCCCGTACTTCTCAACGTCAACTCATAAAGTGCCGACCAAAGAGAGAGAGATAGGATAAAGCTATAAGAAGTGTATAACAAATAACCAATACTACTATAACCTCAACTGGTGACAGAAGGGCTGGCTCATTTTTTGCGCAACGTATCAGCCTAGCTGTTCAACGCGGAAATGCAGCCAGTATTCTTGCCACCATTCCACGCGGGTGACGCGGGCAAGACTTGTATAGTAATTAGAATAAGCTAGTGATAAGTTTTATTGTAAATAAAAAAAATCCAAATAAAAAAAAATTGATTAAAAAAAACCAATACTATGTACCTATACTAAACTCGATCTGAGTGCCTAAATAGGTATTCAATCTAACTGAGTTAAACCATTCTATCCGAACGATATTTACGAAAGATTGTTTTGGTGTACGCAAAGAAAGTTTGCCACCAAATAGCCTAGCTAATACAGTCGAGTCATGCACCGAGAGAAGTGTGCACTCATGTATTTCAATACGATATTAACAGAGTTCGGTTATAGCGGAAGCCATCAACAAACTGGTGTCGTACCTACGCAATACATTATTGCTCTGCGTCTTGTGGATCAGAAATTAATTCACAATGCAACACTTCGAGAGCGTTAGCCCGTTACACCACATACTCAGAGAAGCGAAGCGAGCTGAAGCTAACAATTATTATTGAAAAAACCAGCTAACAGGTGCCTTCTTCGCTCGGTTTTAAAACTTCTCTCTTATCCCTTGTCAACATAATAAAGGGAACGTCGTGCAAAATTTCGACTTTCTACATTAAAGTTATTTGGCTAAACTGATACTCATGTATTTCAATACGATAATGACAGAGTTCGGTTATAGTGGAAGCCATCAACAAACTGGTGTCGTACCTACGCAATACATTATTGCTCTGCGTCTTGTGGATCAGAAATTAATTCACAATGCAACACTTCGAGAGCGTTAGCCCGTTACACCACATATTCAGAGAAGCGAAGCGAGCTGAAGCTAACAATTATTATTGAAAAAACCAGCTAACTGGTGGCTTCTTCGCTCGCTTTTAAAACTTCTGTCTTATCCCTTGTCAACATAATAAAGGGAACGTCGCGTCGTGCAAAATTTCGAATTTCTACATTTAAGTTTTTTGGCTAAACTGAGTGGATGAAATAGTCACAGATTTTCTTTTCATTTGTACATACCTACAGACTGCTGGCGATTGATAAGATAGGGTCCTCCTATAAAAAAATATACTCTCTTTTTTTGCTAAGCGTTATGCTAATAAATTGGTGCACGCTTTGTCCAACTTGCCAAATCTTTAGTTATGACTCTTATCATAGTATGAACCATATTGGCTCTAAAGTTTGCGTTCACTTTATCACAAATTTCTTGGGTTGCGCAGTTTTTTGAGTAACTGGCTTATTAGTATGGTCTCTATCATTTAGAGACCATACTAACAACCAAACAAAATAAATAAACGAAAAATATTTGGACATCACATAGTGTTCGAACTTTACTCTTTTATAACAAACTATTTTCTCGTCAGTGTAGCCTTTTATAGACACCAAGCTATATCCTTCGCTTTATGTTGTTACACCAACACTGTGACACTTTAGCGTTGAGATTTTCAGTTTACTCGTTTAATATCTACTCGTATTTAGCGATTTTTTCGTCAAGTTGATAAAGAGAATGTGTTTTTCGTGCGTGGAATGATCATAGTATGTCATTCCTTGAATGTTAATCGCCATTTAGCTCCTCGCGTCATTGGTGGAATACCAGCTTTATTATAATGACGGTTCTTCGATAAATCGCGCCACCAGGAAAAACCGGCTATACTGCAATAAACAAATAACTCGTCCAGTATATTATAGTTAATATAATACGTATAATGTTTAGTTATAATCTCGAAAACAACAAGAACCTTCAAATGAAAAAATAAAATAAATTATAACTACTTAGCCATACATATAAATATCTATATTTTTTCACTAAATGGTAATATTTCTTTTAAAAATCATCTTTGTTTGACATTCTTTACGAATTTTTTACTTTTCTAAAGTTCGAAATAGTTTTGTCCAAATAAGCAAGTACGAAACTTGACATTGAATTTTGAGCACATAAAACAAAAATTAAAACAATCGTATGCCATTAAAGTAGGTAGGTAAACTGGACAGCTGCGGCTTCACTAAACTTTATTCGTAAAAAAATTCAAAACGTCAAAAAGTCATACGAGGACTTTTAGAACAATTGCAAACCACAAAAAAAAAAGAATTCAAATATTCATTTGAATATTTGCGGAGTAACGTTGGCATATTATATTATCGGTTCACTTGTTCCAATGTCGTTCAAAAACCCAAAATCGATTAAAATCCGTTCCATACATACGAGCATCAGAGGGGTTAAGTACAGGTTTTTGCACAACTTTCGAGTTGACTCGTATCGCACAAACGAATCGAATTCCTCCATACATTTACAGCCAGCGTTATATATTGACAACTGCATGTCAGCGACTGTCCATAGATAGCGCTGGCTGTAAATGTATGGAGGAATTCGATTCGATTGTGCGATGCGAGTCGACTCGAAATTCGTACGAAAACCGGTACTAACCCTCAGATCTCGGGCTGTCGGAAATAAAAGTTTGGTTCATAAATTCAATAGCACCCCGACCCAACCTGTCGCAACCGCGGGGACATTTGGTGAGCGTTCAAATTTATTCTTTACCCTTTTTTGTTCCACATTTTAACGTAAAAAAATGTAAATTATACGATCCTTTCAAATCGTGGAAGATACGAGTGCCGTGAAGTTTGGGGCACACTCAACCTCCCGTGATAGTGCAATGATTTCAAAGTTTTATTTGATAATAATTGTTACAATTTTAGTACTTATTAGGAATCTGTCAAAATGTTTATTCGTTAGATAAAGTTTATCTGGTAATTGTGATCTACAAATTTTTCTGCAAGTTAAAATTGTATATCATACTAGCTGACCCGCCAAACGTTGTTTTGCCGTTAGGAATATAAAAAATAGCTTACAATCTAGTTCTACTAACCTACCGAATATACACAGAAAATTACATAACAATCGGTCGAGTCGTTTAGGAGGAGTTTGGCCGCGCTAATTGCCAAACAATTGCATGAGAATTTTATGTATTAAAGAGATATTATAATGATAATTGAAATAAAATCAAGCTAAGTTGATCAATATTAATTGCCAGAGTACCATAGAGGGCTATGTTTTCTTTAATAAATATTGTAATAAGTATGCATGATAAAAATTATTTGTGGAGTAACTGAAAGATTTTTACAGTGTCTATGGCTCATACCTACATAATATAACAGTTGGACTCATAACGTTTTTTGAGAAGTTGGGTACATATAGAGTTTAGTAAGTAAAATGAGCTGTTTACACTAAAGGCAAATTATCATGCAAAAATGCACAAAATTGTCGGTGTAGGTAATGCATTAGTCTAGAACATAAATATACCTAGATATTTCTAGATTTTTTGTTGTTCAAAATCTAGCTACTACCTGATCAGAAACTACTGCTAAACTAAACCATTTACTAATAAATATCGTGCAAAAAAACACGGCTGCACTCAAAAAGGATACGTAAAAGCTCAGTGTCGCGCCAACCTTTCTCGTATCTGGTCTGACGGGACCACTCCTCTTGAGGTTAAGTGCAGGTATCCTTTTTTACCGCTCTCAAAAATAGGTTATAACCTATTTCTTTTCCTTTTCGAATTGGGGAGAGGATGAATGTTAATTTGATCGCATGCGGCTAAGAAGGGTTATGATAATAAAGAAAGCTATTCCTTTTTTAAAGTTGTGTTATTCGATATTAATGTTCGGGGATTGGTTAAAATTAGATTAGGAGTCATATGGTGGGTTTACTTTCTTTTGACTTTTTGTGAAACGTAATTAATATAATATTGAGCGAGTGAATCGATTTTTGATTAGCCTTTTGAGACGCTCTTTCAACTAGAATTTGAAGCCTAACTTCTATAGATATTTCAATCCACGATGACGCGCCCCACTCTGTCAAACTCCATACGAATTATAATGAAACATAAGCGATTTTCGTGGATTGAAATATTTATATTTGTTACGCTGTTTGTCCACTACAACCGACAACCTATAATTCACACCGATCATAAGTTGTCGGAAATTATGTCGGCAGGTGATTGTCCGTTGTAACTTGTACCAATATCGGGGGATGTTATGTGTAGTGAAAGCAAAACGAATGAAAATCGGACGATTTGTGGACACATTCCGGTGCGATTTTTACTAAGTATAAGCAAACCAGAGTGATACAAATTATCGGTCAGATCTAGTGATGACATCACCGACACAAACAAATAATTGGTGACCGTTAATATCCTTGTTAATATCGGTTGTCGGTGACGGACATTATGTGGACTTATGGTGTAGACAGACGACTATTTAAATAAATAAAAGGAGTAAGAAACACCCCAATATACAAACATAATATTACTTAATACGATTTTGTAAATTCCTATTTATTATTTTAATTTATATTTTCAGTAAATCTCATTTCTATTGCAACATAACCAGCAATGACACGTGGTCGTTGCCGTTATTTTTTAATCAATAAACAGACTGTGATACGCTTTAATGTTATAAACGCACCCATCCCACGGTTTAGTTTTTTAACTGTTGCTTTTTTAACACAAAAAAAGTTAAAAGTGTTTTTTGCCTAGACTGGTCCTACGGGAACAGGTGTTGGGGGATGATGTTATGCGATACAGAAAAAATAACATTTTATTATATTTACTTAGTTCATGCAAATGTATTTAATTTTTAAATTAAAATAAATATAATATTATCAATAATCACACGCAGTACCTAATAATCACCATTAGGTAACCCAAATGAAAAATACGATTACCCAATTTTTTCAGCCTACTGTAGGTCTGCATTGTTCTCAAAAAAAAAGTTAAAGCTTAGTCATTTATTGATGTATGGGTCTTAGTCTTATATTTAACTGATTTCGACGAGATTCAAATTCCTAAATCATAGCTGTAATATATTGTGAATTATTATATTGAATAGGTACCTATCTCTAACTATTATTCTCGTAACATCATTTAGCTGTTTAAGTTATTATTTTCAGTTTATTTTTCGAACAGGACTTCGTAGGTATTACCAATGTCTTACCTCTATGATTACCTGTTGATTATATAAGAGTACATCTCAAAACTTATAGCGTGTTGTCTAAGAGGCCGTTTGACTAGTTTAAAAGATCCACAAATCTTAGTCATAAGTTGGTCGACAGAATACGCCATTTAATCCAGTCGCTGATCAACTAATTTGAACTATCCTTTTGATTGTATAATAGAATGTACTACAGGTAGTAGTACAGGAAAAAAACAACAAAGAAAGATATCCATTGCATAGCATCGTCCACATATCACAACGTATCAGGTAGGTAGTTTCTGTGAAACATCGCTCAATCCGGCGCGAGATTACGGAAAAACAACGTCAAATAATTACGGCATAAGAAACAGATTTCTATGAAATTGCCGGATAGCAAATAGCTGGCGAATAAAGCTGATAACACATCCAACTTGTTGCAGCAGCGGAGACGCATTTTGCTGAGCCGCATTTTTTTTTCAATTGCAAGAAACCTTTTCTGAACCTAGAACCAAAACTCATAATGATAATATGTTTCGATACAATCATAGAGATAATGTAATGGACTTACTTTTTTGCAATCTCATCTGTTAATTGACGACACAGCTAAAGATATTATCGTACTAATTTGGGAAGAGCTAGATTAAGGTATGAAAACGCTTATCTCACAAAATATTTGACCCTACTTGTAGTAACCGACTGAACATAAAACTTTCTACCAGACTAGACTGTAGGTACTAAAATTGGAACTTATGTAATGCTATTTTTCCTATTAAAAATATTTTCTCGGAAGCCCCTTTCACATTTGTAATTTATCAGCATTTGACCTGTTTTTAGGGTTCCGTAGCCGAATGGCAAAAAACGGAACCCTTATAAATTCGTCATGTCTGTCTGTCCGTCTGTCCGTCTGTCCGTCCGTATGTCACAGCCACTTTTTTCCGAAACTATAAGAGCTATACTGTTGAAACTTGGTAAGTAGATGTATTCTTTTCACACAAAATTTAAAAAAAAGTAATAAATTTTGGGGGTGCCCCATACTTAGAACTGAAACTCAAAAAATTTTTTTTCATCAAACCCATATGTGTGGGGTATCTATGGATAGGTCTTCAAAAATGATACTAGTTCTAATATCATTTTTTTCTAAAATGAATAGCTTGCGCGAGAGACACTTTCAAAGTGGTAAAATGTGTGTCCCCCCCCCTGTAACTTCTAAAATAAGAGTATGATAAAACTAAAAAAAATATATGATGTATATTACCATGCAAACTTCCACCGAAAATTGGTTTGAACGAGATCTAATAAGTAGTTTTTTGATATTTACAATAAAACCTCTAAAAACAAAGTTAGTTTTGCGGTTCGATAAGAAAAGTGGTTTTTATGGTTTTATTCCTCCGGTTGAAGTACGGAACCCTCAGTGCGCGAGTCCGACTCGCACTTGACAGGTTATTTATAACTTATAAGCATAACAACATAACATTACTCGTGATATAGCACGTGTGCGCGCACGTTAGATGTGTGAAATATCGATAGATGTGCGTTCACCTTAAAAAATCGTGTATAGTGCAACTATAATTTAAAAGAGATCAGTCGCAGAATTACTGTGCGAAGCGGTCAGCAGTGTGACAAAAACTAATCAAATTGGTTGTCATTGCTATGCTTTGCTATGGAATGGGTTGTCAAGATGATGTTTTTGTAAAGGAAATTGGAACAATTGGGTGTAGATATAATTTGCAAAAAGTATTGATTGCATTTTTTTAAGAAACACTTACGTAAAAATTCTGTATTAGGCACTAATAAAAACCTGAAGATATGGGCATCCGAACGTAAACCTTTGTCAAATCAAATTTGATCGCAGTCAAGTAAGTACGTTAAATATGTTTTCATTAATAAAACTTTATTCTTGACTTAAATTTTAGTTAAGTAATACTAGAAACCGGTTTCTTCGTCGCAAAATTGTGAATCAAGTCTTGGGGTTATATTTAAGCGTCTTGATGTATTTAATTAAATTAGGAATATAAAATATTTTCGAAGTCACCATAGGTAAAATATAAAGTCTTTATAAGAATACAGTTTTACACTAAAGCCATTTTTTCTAGGAAATACGTTCTAGGTATTATCTAGGAACGTGGATAATATAGATAAACTAGGTAACTACTTATGTAATTACGATGAAGGTACTTCCATAGAGCCCAGTAAATTTAGAACTAATTATTTTTAAAGTTACTCCCCTATTAGTTTATCTTGTGCTATTCCGAGCTATTAACGCTGAGCTATAACTGCATATTTGCGATAAAAAACCCAATTAGGAAAATTCCTAATTTTTCCATTGGCAACATTAGTAGGTAATCGTCCTCCTGGCTTTAAATTGATGACAATTCAAAATTATCATCATCATAACAGCGTTAATGCGTAAGAAAAACATATTTAAGTAGGTACCGTAATTTTGATACTTAGTAATAAATTCTATCCCTTATTTATTTAAACCGAAAATTGACCCCTAATTTATTAAATTTATGGCCTTAAAGAATATAATTTATCTCTTTATTATTTTTAAAAACTTGGACCTATTTACAAAAATAAAAATAAAGTAAACTAAAACAAAAACTTACGCTAAAGACTCATCGAAGCCGAGGCAGCGTGGCATAGTACCCAAAATGCTGGCAGCGTTACCTTTTTGAATTTTGGCCAATGTAGCTGCCAGCTCTTCGATTCCCGCTAGACTCGATTACCCTTTTCGATATTTCAGCAAAAAGAGAACGAGCCTCCGGGCCCCACGGCCCCAGGGTTAATTTTTTAATTTTAATTTATTTTAAATTTAATTGAAAACGCTGTTCATATATTTTTAGCCAAATTGCAGCTCTACCCATATTATGTTTACTCATGCATTTTTGACGTGACAACGTCTTATAAATCGATAGAGCCGGTTGCACGCACGAAAAAACATAAAAACAAACATCCGGCGTTACCTCGCTCATGCGGCGTTACCGGCGTTACCTCGCGAGCGCGGAACGAGCGACAAAGAAGACGTTGACACGTTCAACTATCGTCAGTAAACCGACTTTACAGGCAACCAATTTTTGACGTGACAACGTCTTATAATTCAATAGAGCCGGTTGCACGCACGAAAAAACATGACTCATCCGGCGTTACCTCGCTCATGCGGCGTTACCGGCGTTACCTCGCGAGCGCGGAACGAGCGACAAAGAAGACGTTGTCACGTTCAACTATCGTCAGTAAACCGACTTTACAGACAACCAATTTTTTTTTAAGATCTATGAATACGTGGAGGTCACGTGACCAATTTAGCGATCGTTTTCGTAGATTTTAATTTTTTCAGCGTATCGCAAAATGCCATATATAATAGAGGTGCTAACACTAAAATCTCAGGCTCACTCGCATCGCTAGAACTGATCCAGAGAGGTCGTCAAAAAGTCAATTGCGAATTGCGATCCTTTTTTTTTATTTTTTTTATTTATCATTAGGATAGCCAACAGTTGATACATTACATTTCATACAATAGATATTACAATTCACAAAATTTCATGGTAAATGCTCAACCTATTATAGGCCATCACAACATGCGCTTTAGTTATCATAATACATTCTATTATTGTTATATAATGAAATAATTATTTAAAACAGAATACAAAATTAAAAATATTATAAAATGATTCAATACTCTAAAAATATTATTTTAAAATTAAAATTAATCATAATTCTAGATAGGATGTCGATTTATATATTACAAATTTGTCAAATTCAGATGTCAATGTTGTTTTATTTCAATTCAAATGTCTACCGGCAAATAAATCTAATATTTAATATTTTTACACTTGGTTATTGGTAGGTACCTAATATATCTGATGAGGAGATATTATTATCATTATTCATCGAGCGGTATTATTACAAATATTAGGTAGAGGACACAGAGTAACAAAGGCACAGGTCATGCAGGGCACCTCGGCCGTTGTACGCCCGTAAAAAATAACGCAATTCATTGCACTATACAAAAACGTTGTTAATATGACTCATTAGGTATGTTATATAGGTGGGTACCTATACTTTTGTAATTCCAAAGGTTTTTACATCAAGCAAATTCGTTCCGCTGCAGTCAGTTACCTGAATTGCAAACACAAAAAAGTTTGGACCATACAAAGGTAAAAAAATATATATATAAGATTTACGCCTCGTTAAAAATAATAATACCTTATAAATGCATTAAAAGTTAACCCGACTACACTGAATATACATAGAGCTCTTTTACGTACCTATAACAATATCATTAATGTTGAAATAAATTGAGTACTGTAGGTAACAAATTAGAATTTTTCGATTAGAAGAAAATTGACATCTAAGTACTCGAAAAATGCAAATGCTTACTTGTTACTTCGTATTTTCTTTTCGGATTAGTTTATTTTGCACTACTTACTTCACTATTTTTATCCTAGTTTACAATAAAGTAACAAACACACAAACATGGACACACATATATACAAACTTTTGCCTTAATGATTTTAGGGTGATATCAATTATCACTGAGTGTTGATATAGTCAGCAGCTGTAGTGATTAGCTGATATAATTATTATGTTTTGCCACGAATTGAATGTGACTCTGCGCGGCCATTCACTCCATATCATTGCCATCTAAGGCCCGGACCACACAACCTTAGGCGTATGTCTAAAGCGTGCTCAGCCTAAATGTAGCCTTAGTAGTTAGTAGAGCACTGTCGTTATTAAAGTGAAACTTTTCTTGCATCGTCCCAAGCCTGTCAATGTCGCATTACAGCCGGACTGGGGCTAGCTGTCATTTTATAAGTCTGTGGCTGTCAATTGTCATGTCAGTTGCTTTGTAATTTTATAGCGCCATCTCTAAAATTTATGTGGTACTTGAACGTTACTTTTTGTCTTACAAATTGTTACTGTCACAACTAATACACAGCAGCGTGGTCTTCTCCATCGGGAGTGATATCTCTCCGAGGGTACAGGCGTAAAGGTAAACCTCCCTACCCGGGCGATATGACACAGAGGGAGCCTTTACTGTCACAACTAATAAACTGTTGGATCAAGAGATGGCGCTGTTAAAACTACGTACGTGATTTCATGAAACCATATTTCCTGTTTTTCATAGTATAATAAATGACGTCCTAATAATAAGCTAGGAAACGGAAATGAACGTCAAACGATTATTTCAGCGCATTCGATAGGAAACGTAAAATAACGAATATAGTATAAATAAATACGAAACTAAACTAAAACGAACGATACTAAACTAAAACACGTAAAACACAAACTAAAATACGAAACTAAATTAAATAAATACGAAAATAGTAACAACGTAGAATATCTCCGGTGGAAAAGCACACTAAAATGAGATCGTGATTGGCACCTTTTCACAAATTGCTCACGGATATTGTAGCATTCTCGATCTTAGTGTGTGTGACCCTGTTTCCCGTTTATGCGTGTGACGAAATGAAATTCGTAACGAATTCGTAAGTAGGTGTATTAATGATTAAATCATAGTTGCATCATTATAATACGATTGTGTTCACGATATTTTGTTTCGTGGATTTTTTTCAATCATTAATCAGAATCACACGACATTTAATAATTATGTTACTTGATTATTACATATGCAAGTCATATGTAATAATTGAGAAGGTAATTCCTTTTAGTTATAATAGATAGAACAGTTATAATAGATAGATAGAACTTTAAGTTTTCCGAATTTGTAGGGACCAAGTTTTTAGCGGAAGAACGCAGGTTCAATTCCCGCCACGGGCCACTTTGAAATTTTCTAAATTGGCTTAAGTCTGGTCTACTGGAAGTCCTCGGCCGCGGGTTGTCCTACCACCAAAGACGCACGGTCAAGTGATTTAGTAGTGTTAGTACAGGTTTTTGAATTTCCGAATTCAGTTACAGATGGCGCTGGCTGTAAGTGTATGGAGGAATTCGGTTCGTTTGAGCGAAGCGAGTCGAAATTTGTACTAAAACCTTTACTAACCCTACTGGCGCGTAACTATGTAGAAACCATTAGGGGTAACTTACATACCCCTTCCAAGTTAGTAGGATGAAATTTTCGGTTACACTTTCACTTTGATGTACATTTCTGCGCGGAGATAATATACGTGTTTTGTTTTTTTTTTAACCTTTATTGTAATGGAGAAGTAAATTTAGAATGCTCTCAAGTCTCTTCCCTCTTTGAGTCGCGATTTCTTGGATCATTAGGGAAGCAATTCTAGTCAAGCGTAGCGGAATGCAAAAAGTGATTATTCACGATATTATCAATGGCGTGATAGAATCATCACGTCATCTTTTAAGATCTATTTCGCTCTGTCGCGCCCGTCCCGCTTCAGTGGAACCACACCTTTATTTTTCTTTACGATGCTCTTTTCACTTTACAGGTCAAAGTATTATTAATAAATGTGTCCGTTTGTGTTAATCGTGTATATTATATTACTACTATATCTGTAGATAGTACTCGCTGCCCACGATTCAATACAATGGGGAAACAGAACGACGTCTGTAAAAAAGCCTTTTCCACAAAATGTTGGGAAAACTATGATTTTTCTACACAATTTTTAATACGGTACCTACGTGATAGTTTTATGTTATTAGGTAAAATACATTATACAGGGGGCCAATTAAACATATTTTTTTATTAAAGTTTTGAGTTCGGTTAGTTTTCTTTCGTGCACTAAGTAACCTACATACGAGCGTCTCGCATGATATTTCTGATCGCCACAAAAACGAAGACAACAATGCAACAAACATTTGGACTAGGTTAAAGCGGCCTTTGTTGAGTGTTGACCGAGGCAAGGTCGTTTAGGCACTAATACAAAAACTTATAATAATACCTATCTATATCTACCTACCGTATCTTATGGTTATGTTATTTGTTCTTATACCGCAAACGGTTCGATCTTTTGTCTATTTTTTATCACTCGTAGAGTTAACTCCGAATGTTTTTATTTGAATACCTAATGAATATTCACTTGGAATGAGATATTAAGATGATATTTATATTTTAGTCAATGCATTAGGTTTTTCGATTTTTTCGTTTATAGATCACAACTTAGGTACCTACTTACAATGTTAACGGATTATATAGTTTTCAAGAAGTTAAGATTTTTTCAATAACTATCAATAACTGCAACATCTGAAAGTGACGAAACAGAAAACGCACTTGCGTTGCAGTTGGTTCTTGTTCCCTACAGAGTATCACTATTAAAGAGATAAAAGTTTATTTGGTTTGGTTTGGTTTGGTTTGGGATGATTATACCTAGGGGATAATTTTTGTTTTTTTGAACTATGCAGTTATTAAAAACTGGCGCAGTAAGCAGTTAGTGCTCCTGGCCATATTATGCGTCGGAGATAATGGGTTCGAGTCCTACAACTAGAAAATTTTAGTGTAAATGTTTTGGAGTGTCTTAGGGGTTTGTTCTTTAGCATAAAAGAATCTCTTAGGAACTTTTATACTGAAAAACTAACGATATTTATATGGGACGCGAAAGTACAGCTTTATATGTATACTTTGATAAAAATTATGATGACGCATCATCAAAGTTATTTCAGTGTAGGTAAAATATTTATGCCAAGACTCATTATGGATTCTTTTGTTTCAGGATTACTGCACTGCACGGAGGTCGTTGACTCGAACTTCAGTGAGTTACGAAAAAGTTTGTTTTTATACAAAGGTCAACATACCTACTGATGACGCGAACTAACCATAAATACCTATCAGCTTATATTGTCTTCGTAAGAAAACAGATGACAAACCTTATATGTATAATGTATGTAATAATAACCAGTTAAGTAAGTGAGAGTTGGTTTCGCAACATAGGGTTCCGTCCACTAAAAACTCAAATCTATACTTAATTAATAATATACTCCTTTGAGAATTCGTGTTTGTTGTTATAGCGGTAATAGCTACGTATACTAACTGGAACTGGTATCACGTTTGCGCTTTAAATAGTTAGGTACATAGAGATTATAATTTGCTTACGACAGGCTTAAGAGGTACATTATATAAGTACCAACCTTGAAGTAGAGAGCTAGAGAGTAGAGACCCATGTACTTATTAAGATTAAATAACTGACTCGTCGTTGCTTCTCCCAGGTTATCCCGTGGGAGTTTAAAAAATCCTCCCTTATCCCTTGCCTATATCATAAAAGGAACCTCTGTGCCAAAATTTCAACTTTCTAGGCCCTTTCCACTTCCAGCAGGGCTAGAGGATGCGCGCGTAGGTATAGATTATTTCGTCTACTCTTGTCAATCTCTATAGATAGATAGACAGAAAAAAGAGATGACAAAATTATCTCACATGCTGGACAAACAGGGCAATGATGTGAATGAGTAACCGGATAAATGGATGTGAAGTGTCAGGAACGTAAACTTAAAGCGACCGTGGCAGGCCAGTCTCACTTATCACGTGACCGTCCCGGCTACAAGTAGGGGTCCGGACCTCAATATTTCAGATGGTTGCCGCTCGCGGGCCGAGTTGCACGCGCTAGTTCTGTACGGTCTATTTTACGCGCCGTCGGCTACGGCAGCCCTAGTACGTCGTAAGAGATAAAGTTAGGCGATAGAAATAGACCACAACATTGCGTTTGTTGCGTGTCGATTTTGAGGGCGGGGCCAGGCCCTATTTCGAAATGAATTGCACTTTTTTTGTCAGCGCTAGAGTCGCTATTTCTTTAAATCATGGTGCCGAGTGGACCTTCTGTACCTATTTAGTGTTCCGTGAACGTGGTGGGCAGTTTACAGGGCGCTCAGAAGCGAGTCTACAAAGTACACACGACATGTAAAACTATCTATATCACTGTCAGGCCATGGAAAGCTACGTGTCATTCAATCAGCGTGTACACTAATTATCTATTTTCACGTAACACGGCCCCGCACAATGCACAAAGGGCATTGTGTACGCCACAATAGACTGACTCACGGCGGAGACAATGCGTAGGGCCGCAAGTCGCAACCCGGAGCTGTCTTTGGCAGCCCAACCAGTCGAGCCTGCCTGAATGATCTATTGGGAATGGTAATAACTAGGAGTGTCGGTCGATTTAATAAGGCTAATTTTCACTGCGGAATATTGACGTGCGGTTGTAATCCTAAACATCACCATGAAGTCCACTATTAAAGATTCAGTATGAAGATGTGACGTTCGTAGATACAATCCGTAGCTGCCTTTGGCAGCCCAACTAGTCGAGCTTGCCTGAATGATCTATTGGGATTGGTAATAACTAGGAGTGTCGGTCGATTTAATAAAGCTAATTTTCACTGCGGAATATTGTCGTGCGGTTGTAATTATTGTAAACATCACCATGAAATCCACTATTAAAGATTCAGTATGAAGATGTGACGTTTGTAGATACAATCCGTAGCTATCTTTGGCAGCCCAACTAGTCGAGCTTGCCTTAATGATCTATTGGGATTGGTAATAACTAGGACTGTCGGTCGATTTAATAAGGCTAATTTTCACTGCGGAATATTGTCGTGCGGTTGTAATTGTAAACATCACCATGAAGTCCACTATTAAAGATTCAGTATGAAGATGTGACGTTCGTAGATAAAAGCCGTAGCTGTCTTTGGCAGCCCAACTAGTCGAGCCTGCCTGAATGATCTATTGGGAATGGTAATAACTAGGAGTGTCGGTCGATTTAATAAGGCTAATTTTCACTGCGGAATATTGACGTGCGGTTGTAATCCTAAACATCACCATGAAGTCCACTATTAAAGATTCAGTATGAAGATGTGACGTTCGTAGATACAATCCGTAGCTGCCTTTGGCAGCCCAACTAGTCGAGCTTGCCTGAATGATCTATTGGGATTGGTAGTAACTAGGACTGTCGGTCGATTTAATAAGGCTAATTTTCACTGCGGAATATTGTCGTGCGGTTGTAATTGTAAACATCACCATGAAGTCCACTATTAAAGATTCAGTATGAAGATGTGACGTTCGTAGATAAAAGCCGTAGCTGTCTTTGGCAGCCCAACTAGTCGAGCCTGCCTGAATGATCTATTGGGATTGGTATAATAACTAGGAGTGTCAGTTTACGCATAAGGCTTATTTTCACTGCGGAATATTACGCGCGGTTGTAAACATCATGAAGTCCATCCATAACTTGATAGGTATTCCACGTTTATTTTGATGAAAACAGATAGTCAGATAGACGTATAGGTAGGTACGTAAGATTAAAATCGCACCATAACATGTTCCATTTTACTATTTTGGTACGGAACCCTAAAAAAGTAAGGCTTATTCTATTTATTTAACATAATAATATTTGAGCATTTAGCAAACCTACGTAGGTATGTAACTACATAATTTATAACTTATAAAAAAATCGTCGCGTTTGTAAGCTCTGTAAAAAAAGTATTTATCGGTAAAATCTTGAGATAAATTATAATATAACACATAAGAGTTTAAATCTAAGTACAAGTATGCCTCAGTAGAAAAACAATGAAAAATATCATTCAAAAAAGTAGTTACTTATATCTCTTTATAAACGCACAAAACTAACACTGCAAATAAGTACCTACTCAACTACGCAAAAATACTATTTTAACTGTACTATCTACAATAAAATATTTACACGATCTACACAAATACACTTATAGCAGTGCCTGTGTGTTTTTCAATTTTACGAATGACTGGCCTTTTTTTCCGGATACACAGAAATCCAAAAACCTTTTTTTTATGCAACTAACCTGCAGTAACCGCTATTGATCGAATGCGCTTAAGTTTTTGTAAACGGAACGCAATATCGGACGGCACGCGTCCTAGGGGATCTCCCTCAAACATAGGTACGCTTTGCCGTACAATGGGTGTAAAATAAAAACCGAAAGGGTCCCGAATATAATGGATATGCGAAAACTCAATTGCTCTCCTAACTATAAAATGCAGTGAGTGCAACCCCCTTGCTCGGTCATCGCAATTTGGCCCCTGTGTGTGCACGGTACGAATTATATTTTATCTGTGCCGTACTATTTGAATTTGGAAGACCCTTCTAAACGATCGTGCAAACTTGTAGGCGAGAAAAGTGCTCGTTCGTTCTGAAATGTCAAAACAAATTAGCGGTACGCTTAGTCGGAATCCTTTTTCGTATTACTTTTGAAAGTGCAGCATTTTTATGTGTCTGGGACACAATTTTAAACTACAAACACTGACTTTTTAAAACCAATCTTCAGATCTTGTGTTTCAGTCAGAATGACACGCAGATATTACATGCATCTGCGGATTACCGTAGTGTGCAAGCACTCAAACAATGCAGACTATTTTTGACGTGACAACGTCTTATAAATCGATAGAGCCGGTTGCACGCACGAAAAAACATGACTCATCCGGCGTTACCGGCGTTACCTCGCTCATGCGGCGTTACCGGCGTTACCTCGCGAGCGCGGAACGAGCGACAAAGAAGACGTTGTCACGTTCAACTATCGTCAGTAAACCGACTTTACAGGCAACCAATTTTTTTTCCCCCAATATTTTATCTGCATTGAAGAAAAACCAATTTACTATGTAGGTAGGTGCATTGTTCCATACGTTGCCAAGTAAATTTTTGGCAATCCGCCTAGCGTAAAGGTATTATGATAAAATTATAGGAGACGATGCTAGACTCATTGAAGTAATTAATCTCTTTTAATTTGTAAATAGAAAGGAAGGGTCTTAATTAACTTCTTTTTTCAGAAACTGCTGGCAATGGATATTGTACTTAGCACGCTTTTGCAGTAAAACCAAATTATTAATGTAACAAAAAAATCTTTCCAAATAAACTTAACCCTTTTCAGCGATCCGGTACTTACGACCCTCTGTGCTTATTATAACTGACCTTCAGTGCAATTAGAGAAGCAGTAGGATAGTTACGTTATTTCACTAAACTTATGTTATTTCAAATAAAATAACCTTATATTATATGAATACCTAATTTTGTTATTTAACTATAATAGACAATTCATTTAACCAATAATCCATTCCTGAATTCAGATCAGAACTAACAATCAAAACTATCGGTAGACTGTAGCTTCTGTGAATTATGACGATAATATGAACAAACTCATTTTGAGGAATATTGAATTTCGATTACTGATTAGGTATCATTTTAGTGTCTAAAACTTGTCTTATAATGTTGACAACTACATTAGGCAGGAACTAGGAACAGTAAATGGTTGTCTGAACGAAATTGATATTGCAAACTACGCAAAGGTCTCCTAAAATACAGACAAACAAATTACGGGTAATCTTTTTAACGACGTTCAGCCCAACAGAACGACACACTGGCGCACCCATTACAAACTATTCAGTATATTACTTGATGTGTGCTTTGTGTAGGTCTAGTTTGTACTGTTTTGGTATAATTCATGAGTAGAGCAACACCTATAGCTGAAAAGTTTTTGACGTGACAACGTCTTATAAATCGATAGAGCCGGTTGCACGCACGAAAAAACATGACTCATCCGGCGTTACCTCGCTCATGCGGCGTTACCGGCGTTACCTCGCGAGCGCGGAACGAGTGACAAAGAAGACGTTGTCACGTTCAACTATCGTCAGTAAACCGACTTTACAGGCAACCAATTTTTTTATTTGGCATAGGCCGTTTATGACAAACTTGTTTGATGAAATTGGAAAGCGATGATTAGGTCAGGTTTGAGTATGTATTTTAAAGTAATTGATAGTTCCTGAAAAAAATATGGATAATATATATGGATATTACAAATAGCATTTTAGAGATATTCTCGGCCACAGCTCTTCTGTGGGAGAATATCTCTAAACCTGTTGTTCTGTTGGTCTGTCCATAAATTATTGGCGTTTTATTAAACGTAATAAAAAGATAGCATTAAACCATAAAAACCACTATTGTATTACATTACACAACAGGCAAAATCAACTAAATTCGAATAACGAAATTGCTTATAACTAATTCAAATATCCAATGATGAGTAGAGTGGGTGGCGACGTGTCCTGATGGGGTAAAAATTACCCCCGAGGGTAATGCGTGGGGTTCTACCCTATATGGCTCATACGTTTCTTTGACCTTGCTAGGGCATAATAGGTGTTAAATTGATGTTATTACGGGTCAGTTTCATTCGTGAGTGCGTCGAGAGGTACCTACTGCAGAGGTCGATGTGTGGTACGTGTTTATGTATGTAGGAGGGTATGATAATGGTGTATTTCCGATGGCGGCGAATCCCTACGTATGGTACTTATGGTACTGCGACCACTCGAATCGAGAAATTCGTTGGTACAGTGCAAAGAACTCAGTAACTGAAACTTTGATAATTTTTGAGTAATTGATTGAAATGTATTTAGTCAGTTATGGTTGTTATGTTGGTCACTGTATTGTATTTGACGACGAAATAATTTATAAGATATTTTTATTGTATACGAAATATTAACTAGCTCTATGAGTCATTTAGATTCTTGTAAAAATGTTCCTTCATATTCTTCTTCTTTTTTATCTTGATTGTTAGTTAACTTGTAATCTGTGAAAAAAGTGTAGTAAGTAGTTTTTTTATCCCTCAGATACGTTGTTTTTGTTGTAATCAAAACGAGAATAAGTATATATTTGGCTGAAAAACACCCCAAAAAAGAGGAAATTACACAAACTTTTGACAACCTCACTGGCGTTTATTCTGTATTCTGAGCTGGCACAGTTAGTGAGCTCAGATTTGAGCGGAAGGTCCTGGATCCAATTCCCGGCACTGGCCTTGGAATTTCGGAATAGAACAAGTAAAGCCATTGCTTAAAGAGCCATTGCAATGACGTCTGGCCATTATTACCTACTACAACTATTCTAAATTTCATGTCGATATCTTTAGGGAATAGTTACTGAAATAAAGGTTCGTGACCCACAGACAGACGAACAACAAAGTGACGGAAATAAGAGTTCCGTTTTTTTTATGAGGTGCGGAACCCAAAAAACATCCTCACAATAACGTACTAAGTGCTTTTACGTCTTTATTACCGATATAAACTTAGCACATTAAGTGCTATACGGCCATCAGTGCAGTTATTATATTCCACACCTCCCTAAATAACCCGAAATGAACGTTTGCACTCAGAGACCCATCAGAGCGGCCGGTGCGTTTAGTCGGCGCGGCCAATACGCCCATAACTCAAAACAAAATGACGAGCTAAACAACTCGAGAACAGCAACTTCACACATAATTACCCAGACATTTAGTGCCCTCTTTTACTTTAGGGTTCCTTGGGGAAATTATGGGGTTTTATACTGCAACTACACGGGCCCGGATTTAGCAAATTAAACTATAAGTCTTATTATTTGCACGTTATAAACCAAAATGAAGACTTAAAACAAAATGGCGACCTACGAATAAAATAAAGAGCGATTTAATTACTTAAGTCCTAGATTAGAGTAGGTACCAGGAAATACAATATTTGTTCAAAAAGTTTTTTCTGGACCACTTCAGCCTTAGCCAACAATTTGGTTTCTACGATTGCTTTTGGTACTCTTCAAGTACGAAATTAAAAAAAGTAATAATATGAGAATGAAAGTTGTCATCGATAAGCCCTTTAATCAATTTGTCGATTGGATGTTATTTCAAAGCAATTATAGAAAAGTTAACTTGGTTCACACTACATTAGAACTTAGAACTTAAAATCTCTCTGCTTAAAGCACTCTTGTCCATTTCTGTTTAACGACACCGGTTTCGATCAAAGGTAGTCCAACAAGTCTTCGATATCACAACTTATGCAAATATATTCACCTCTCTCTCTGCTTACAAGTAAATAAATTAATTAACATATTGTAAAGTTTTATGTCCTTATTGGCTGCACTTGTATCATGTGTGCACGAAAACAACCCAACACTTTCTTCTTTATTTATTACACGACTGACCAATAAAAGGAGTGTAATGTTTTTAGGGTTCATGTATGTATGTAAGTGAGTTTCTTTATTCCACCATAGCTTCTGAACGACTGAAGAGATTTGGACTTATGGGGTATCATTAGAATCCTTACTTTATCCCGAGTTACATAGGATATATTTTTTTGAAAAAAAAAACGTTTTACCACCGGGCAGTCATGTTTTTATATTTTGACGTGATAACGTTTAATAAATTGATGAACACCAGCAACGCACATGAAAAATAGTAACGTTCCACGTAACGTTCCACCTGAGCCTGTGCGTGCAAGCGACAGCGCGCAACAAGCGATAAAGAGGCACGATAAAACAAACGATAGAGAGGCCAATTATGACGTTATCACATAAATCTATCGTCCGTAAACCGACTTTACAGACAACCAATTTTTTTTTAATTTTATTTACTCGTGTGTTTACTGTAATAAAATGAGAAGCTTACGTTAGGACTTTCACATAATATTGATATTGTAGGGCCATTACGGTGGGCGCATGCAATAAAACTTTATGCCTTTATTATTTATATCAAGCTTTCTCTAAGCAGGTGTATCCACGCGAAGTCTGAGTGCCAATAAAAACTAGTAGGCAGTTAACAGCGGAACCCACATCTGCCCGTATATTCTTTGCCCCAATATCCTTTTTAATTGTCCTCGTAAAATTTGAATATGGAACGAACGGGAAATGTCGCCGCCATAAACGCTCCCCTTTTTGGCGAGGCGACTTTAAGGACGAGCATCCAGGAACAAGCGTAACATTGAGATGGATAATAACTATCACATCGCATTATAACTCTCTCCAGTTTTGAAGTGATAACGTTCAATAAATTGATGAACACCAGCAACGCACATGAATAATAGTAACGTTCCGCGTAACGTTCCACCTAAGCCTGTGCGTGCAAGCGAGAGCGCGTAACAAGCGATAGAGAGGCCAATTATGACGTTGTCACGTAAACCTATCGTCCGTAAACCGACTTTACAGACAACCAATTTTTTTTGAGAAGTCAGTGATTCTTTTTCTCTTGTTTGGAGCTCATCACTTACTTGTTCTCTTTGATTAATGTATGTTTACCTACTCATTTATTTTTGTATCTTGTATAGTTATTTGAAACAAATAAAAGAAAAAGTTTATTTTCCAGCAAAACATCAATTGCTATTTCTACGACATCCTTTATAGTAAATTCAAAATGACGTGGCTGTTGTCCGTGATTTAGTCCATCCCGCCTGTATTTTCTTTTCCCGTGGACTTTTAAAAAAAATCTTTCATTTTATATATACCTACCTAGTCCTATGTGCAGCCATCCTGAAGCGACGTGCGTTCATTCGGCAATTCATTATTCGTATACTAAATCATGCTGATTGTTGAATGTCGTCGTTTAAATATGTATATTATTATTTTGTAAACGGACAAATAATAATATGGTATGTGTCAAGTATGAATGTTGCTCCTCATTTTAACAGACTACAACGGTATGGCATTTTATTAAAAGTATCTTATACAGGGAGGCGAATAAATGGTCCGTGCTGCAAGAAAATCATATATGATTTATAAGCACCACTTTTAAAGTTAAAGACCAGAGTAAATTTTTGTATGGCGTACTTACTTATATTCTTATTAGTTAAATTAATGCAAGTGACGAGACAACCCTGTGTTACTTAAAGTTAGTTTCAGTTAGGGTTGCCACTTATCAAAAATGACAAAATCTATCATGAGGATGCTACAGGAAAGTGAACAAAAAAAACTGTAATAAAATAATAGCAGAAGTAACAATATTATCGTATCTACTCTTCACCAAGAGTGAAATAACAACTGTTACTTGGGGAATGTAGAAAAAAGGAAATTAGGTGGTTATATTATCTAAATATTTGGAATAGGCGTAGCTTAATAATAGAAACATGTATTTACATTACAATTAATTTAATTACCGACTCTCTTTTACAATTATTTACTAGCGCAATAGCCCGCACAATAACTGCATGTAAGCCATTTAAACTAACAAACATTCAAATTATGAGTTGGTATATTTTTTTTTTGGTTTTTGACGTAAACTTATTAAACTGGAGGTTAAACACAATGGTGTTATACTCAAACTCAAAACTCAAACTCAAAATATCTTTATTTCACACAGCCTAACGTACAGGCTCTTGTAAAACGTCAATATATTTGTCGCATAATATTATGTATGGTAATATATTTATATTGTTGTAAAATAATATATTATTGTAAAATAAATACTTTAATTAATTTTTGCTGTCGTCGTATCTACTAAGGGTAGAGACGTCTTGCGTCTTGGACTACATCTTGAAGTTGACAGCCCTACGGTATTTGGTCCTGAATTGCGTGATGCGTCCACACTATCAGAGCTCTAAGTTCAGTGGTGTTGTATGTACGCAGCTCGCTTCAAACGCGTATTTATGCGTCAAGAATAGATACCGGCCATACTGTCGACGTGCACGCAATGTTAGGGTGCGACCACACTATTACGTTACGCCATAGGAAACCATGTGCGGAAAACTATTATTTTCAGAGTTATCAAGTTCGGCCACAACCTACGGCCTTTACTTATCGGCTCATATATAGATTTCCAATTAATTAGGTTGAAATCTACACAGAGAACTTGCTATGGTCACATTTTTGTTTTCAAAATGAATTTTTTCGCCGCGAAAATCTCGGCCCAGCGCGCAACGCCATCTATCGAGCGGTGGGTGAACTTTTGTTCCAACCGAGTAGTTCCTCACGTATTTTTTTCTTATCAACTTATTTAAATTTGTTTTGCAATAACTATATACCTACGCAAGAAATGTATGCGCGTTAAATAGCGATATGCAAGCGTGCCCTTAGGCCCTTTCCACACTATCACGGATTCCGATCTACCGACGCGACGTCATAACAAGATACCGCGAGTAATTAACGGTTTTCGAAAGAATAAAGAATATCGTTATCAGGTCGAAGTTTCGTAGCTCTCTACAAAAAGCGGTTTAAAATTAAATAAATAATCGGCCAAGTGCGAGTCAAACTCGCGCACGCAGGGTTCCGTACCATCTAAATATATAAAAGAAGATACTGACTGACTCACTGACATATCAACGCACAGCTCAAATCGCTGGGTCTAGAGACTTCAAATTTGGCACACAGGTTCCTTATGAGGTCTAGGGGTACACTAAGAAAGGATTTTTCAAAATTCCCCCTCTAAAGGGGTGAAACGGGGCTCCAAAGTTCGTACTTTACCAAGCTTCAATACTCCTTCACGTCACAACTACTGAACCGATTTGGCTCAAATTTGGAATGGAGATAAATTGCATCTTGGGTTAACACATAAGCTACTTTTCATCCCGGGAAAATCCATGGTTCCCGTGGGTTTAGTTAAAAACCGAAATTCACGCGGAAAAAAATCTTCACGCCGCAAGTACAAGACCGATTTGGCTGAAATTTGGAATGGAGATAGATGATATCCTGGATTAGTAAAAAGGCTACTTTTTATCCCGGAAAAATCTATGGTTTTCGCAGGAAAACTGAAAAATTGATATTCACGCGCGAAAAATACTACTTAACGCTGCACTTACTGAACTGATATGACTGAAATTCGGAAAGGAGATAGATTTTATCCTGGATTAATACATAGGCTACTTTTCATACCGGAAAATTTCATGGTATATCAAAGAAGATACTGACTCACTCACTCACTGATATATCAACGCACAGCCCAAACCGCTGGGTCTAGAGACTTCAAATTTGGCACACAGGTTTCTTATGAGGTCTAGGGGTGCACTAAGAAAGGATTTTTCAAAATGCCCCCCCTAAAGGGGTGAAACGGGGCTCCAAAGTTCGTATTTTTCAATACTCCTTCACGCCGCAACTACTAAACCGATTTGGCTCAAATTTGGAATGGAGATAAATTGCATCTTGGGTTAACACATAAGCTACTTTTCATCCCGGGAAAATCCATGGTTCCCGTGGGTTTAGTTAAAAACCGAAATTCACGCGGAAAAAAATCTTCACGCCGCAAGTACAAGACCGATTTAGCTGAAATTTGGAATGGAGATAGATGATATCCTGGATTAGTAAAAAGGCTACTTTTTATCCCGGAAAAATCTATGGTTTTCGCAGGAAAACTGAAAAATTGATATTCTCGCGCGAAAAATACTACTTAACACTGCACTTACTGAACTGATATGACTGAAATTCGGAAAGGAGATAGATTTTATCCTGGATTAATACATAGGCTACTTTTCATACCGGAAAATTTCATGGTATATCAAAGAAGATACTGACTCACTCACTCACTGATATATCAACGCACAGCCCAAACCGCTGGGTCTAGAGACTTCAAATTTGGCACACAGGTTCCTTATGAGGTCTAGGGGTGCACTAAGAAAGGATTTTTCAAAATTCCCCCCCTAAAGGGGTGAAACGGGGCTCCAAAGTTCGTATTTTTCAATACTCCTTCACGCCGCAACTACTAAACCGATTTGGCTCAAATTTGGAATGGAGATAAATCGCATCTTAGGTTAACACATAAGCTACTTTTCATCCCGGGAAAATCCATGGTTCCCGTGGGATTAGTTAAAAACCGATATTCACGCGGAAAAAAATCTTCACGCCGCAAGTACAACACGGATTTGGCTGAAATTTGGAATGGAGATAGATGATATCCTGGGTTAATAAAAAGGCTACTTTTTATCCCGAAAAATTCATGGTTTTCGCGAGAAACCTGAAAAATTGATATTCACGCGCGAAAAATACTACTTTACGCTGCACTTACTGAACTGATATGACTGAAATTCGGAAAGCAGATAGATTTTATCCTGGAATAATACATAGGCTACTTGTCATCCCGGAAAATTTCATGGTTTCCATGATAATAGTGATAGATAATATCCTGGATTAATACTAAGGCTACTTTTTATTCCGGAAAAATCCATGGTACCTTCGGGAACAGTGAAAAACAGATATCCACGTGGGAAAAATATTCCTTCACACCGTTGCTGAACTGATTTGGCTGAAAATTAGAAAAGAGAAGGCTATTTTTTATCCCGGGAAAATCAATGGTTATTTCTCCCGCGTGAATATTTGTTTTACACTGGTCCAGCGGGAGAAATACTCATTCACGCTGTAACTATTGAAAATTTTTGGCTGAAAGTTAAAATGGAGATAGATTTCGCTCTAAATTAACACAAAGGTTACTTTTTATTCCGGAAAAATCGTTGGTTCCCCTGAGAATAGGGAAAACTAAAATTTACGCGGGCGAAGCCGCGGGTATCTGCTAGTTTTCTATAAAAGCGGCGAAAAAATTACATTTGTTACATGGGAGCTCCCCTTAAATATTTGTTTTATTTTAATTTTATTATAAGTTTTTAAACTAAATAGTATGATTTTACTAAATATTCTGTGAATATTTCAAGCGTCTACCTGTTGCTACTATCAATTTTCAGTGAAAAATAGCAAAAAAATCACGTTTGTTGTATGGGAGTTGGGAGCACTATTTAATAATAATTTAATTCTATTTTTTTTAGTATTAATTGTAACAACGGCAACAGAAATACATCATCTGTAAACATTTCAACTGTCTAACACGGTTCAAGTGATACAGACGGCGAAGTATAGGGCATTTTGGCAGTTTGGTAAGGAACCCTGAAAATACCAGAAAGTTAAATTTTAATGAGCGGTGTGTCCATTTATTTACGAAGACGTCTGTAATGATTGAGTTAATAATTGTAAAAGCGAGTTTTAAAGCGATAAGATGACGACCGCGGTGGTCAGTATTTTTAATTAATATTTAGTCGAATTGTTGTCGTTTTAAGTTAATTCCACTTTTCCACATATTACGTATTTCTTTTCTGGATTCGTTCTTTAATATTTTTATATTTTTTGTTTGGAGTACCTGAATATTATTGTAGGCGATAACCTTGTTGCTTGTATGCTTTTATAAAAAGCTGGTCGTTTTAATTTTGCAGTAATTTCAACATGATAACTTTACCCTTTTCTCAGGAAAGGATCCCTTTTGGTGGCGGACATGAGGACAACAAGTTGATCCTTTGAAGGATAGTTTTTTAATTTGACGTAAATTCCTTAAAAATCAAAAAATGCTAATATAACGATTCGGCTAATATTGATCAAAGTATTTAATAAATATAAATTTAGTCTTAATTATGGAATTCAAAATCAAATTCACTTCGGTATTCGTGATATTATATTTTTTAACAGAATAGTGTTATGAAGGAACGCGAACGTTTATTTTGGAAATTTTCTTTGGACTTGTAATTACTTAATCATAACCACCGATAAGAAACCTCAGGATATGGGCATCCGAACGATTTGCATAAACCTTTTTCGTACTAATAAACAGTAGCACCTTCTGTCAAAATGCTATAGGTGGCTGCTGAGCGAACTACAGCGTGGTCTGTTGGTGGCAAAACAAGCATTATGGCACCGATAAACTGGTGACATTATTTCGCGCCGTCCGCCTTATCCAGGGTACATGTCTATTGTCATAACTCATAAATTTTAGAGGGTTATGAATTTAAGATCACTCTTAAAACATATTTATAATTACATTTTGTCGTCGCTCTGTTGGTTTCGACAAACATTTGTAATTTTTATGTGAGCCTCGTTCGTATTGCTTATCGTATGTTAAGCATACCAAATTTTTCTTCGATTTCCATGTTCGTTTCTTATACCGTATACGATTACTGTTGCCATGGGTCTCTCTTTTTTGGGATGTCCCGATTTTTGAAGTTCTTATAAAACTGCTCTGGAATATGAGTAGGTATAAAACATAAATATACACAATAATTATTATGTTTAACATAATACGAAATTGACACTTTATGCTGATATAATAATTTAATTTAATTTGCTGATATAGTAATTTAATTTGAGTATAATTAAAATTTTATTTTATGTAAATGAATGTGAATATATTATTCCCAGTTTTTATTATTATCAGTTATTATATTGCACGATCTTATTTGGTCCTTGTCAGTGGCACCGCCCTCGAATTTCGGTTTTTCATAAATCCTGATTCCCGTAAGAACCCTGTATTTCTGTTTTTAAGCCAAATCGGCTCAGTAGTTTTAAGGTAAATGGCTAACAAATATACACCCCACACAAACATACAAACTTTTGGCTGTGTAATCTTAGGAGTAAATACATAATAAATTGCGTTTAAATATTTAAAATAAAATAAATAATCACATTATAGATGAATAACTATAAAAACAGTAACTTATACCTAATCTTATGAATTACTAGCAGACGCCCGAGGTTCCGCCCGCGTGAATTTCGGTCTTTCACAATTCCCATGGAAACCATAGATTTTCCGGGATAAAAAGTAGCTTATGTTTTAATCCAGGTTATTATCTAATCTATTCCAAATTTCAGCCAAATCGGTTCAGTAGTTGCGTCGCGAAGGAGTAACAAACATACACACACTCTTAAACACACAAACTTTCGCCTTTATAATATTAGCGTGATGTTTAGAAAATGAGTCCCGACTTTCCGAAAGTGTCCCGATTTTTCCGGCGCGCAGCTGGCGGCTGTACGCAATGCCGTGCGTACCCGCACTTAATATAGCCGTTGCGTGGCCGTTCAATTGAGCCGTTCATACATATTTAGCCAGCATTAGCCTCGGGAAATTGGATTTATGACTACGTAACTTTCACACAAACATTCCTTTTCTTAACGACGACGCAGCGCAGAACAATTGTGACGTGTTTATTTGTTTCAATTCGCCGCTATTTTAGTGTTAATTGTGTAGGAAGGTGTTTTAAGTCGTAAGTTCATTAGGCAATCAGTGTTGCCAAGCTCATTCTTTTCAGTAAAGATAAAAGATCACTACACAATATTCGGTTACTATTAAAACCGAAAGAAGCTGGTGAAATTTAGTAATGGAGGGGTTACAACACTAAAATTAAAAAAAGACTGACAACGTAACTGGTTTTAAAAACACGTTATGTTATAAATTAGTATGTTATTGTTTCTTCAGTCTCATTCAAAGTGACATTCTATGGTCTATCTCAAACGCCAAAAGGGACCTATTATATTTTTACAACTATAGTGTTAATTGTGCAAGAAGGTGTTTTAAGGCGAAAGTTCATTAGGTAGGTGTTAGTTCATCTAACACTTAATTAGCAAGGTTTACACTTGCAAGTGTCAACGGATGGGTTGAGTATATTTTGTTTTCTTTGATTCGGAGTGAATCTTTTTCTCGTTTATTCTGGTTTTCTGAAATTCTTCCTTTTTAAAATAGTCCAAAGATGGTTATGATTTACAATTTGACCCGGTACGCGGCTTTGTCAGCTAAGTAGTATTTTATCTAAAAAAAAAATGTAAAAAAAAATTACGTAGGTATATCTCTAAAAATGGTTTTGTCATTATCATTTCGAGATTAAGAGAACCTAGGACCTGGGCCCTTACTCTGTATCTCAGTGATAATCACTGTTGTCTATGGTTCGCTATACATTGCTGCTTTATTAAGTGCGTAATATTTTGTGGAAAACCTTCAATGGATAAAAAATAAATGTCATTGAAGGCCACTGAGTGATCATCACTGAGATACAGAATAAGGACTCTGTTTGTTGGATGCAACAGAGTGAATTAAAATCTAAACTATCAATTATGTTTACATATTTTAGACACATTATTTACCAATAATATGTGTTATTTATTTTGCGGTTACGTTTCTTATTTGAGACCTATCTCCTTAGCAGAATTATCTTTTATTACCCCATTACCTCCTTACTTATGTATGTACCTACTCTGTAGCTCTCACAAAAAATACGTAGAAAACAATAAACAAACGTAAAAAGATCCGTTCTCGGGCTATTTATCCGCATCCCTTTCGCGCCCTCCATCTGCAAGGGGGGTGAAGGTAAGCCCGAGATTTGCGAACTAATTTCAACTGCAAATCCCCAAAATGAGCGGGATTTAGGAACACGAGTCGGCTGTCTGCGCGCACCTTTATGATTATATTTATTTATAAAACTGGTAGTGACATTGCAACACGACTCGGTGGTTTGGTTGGAGTAATAAAATTACGCTCTGAATTTTCTTAATTTTACTTGACTTGAATTTTTTTATTTACTATTTTGTTTTGAATAATATAATTTGGAAAAAGTTCGCAAAAAGCAAGTGTGTGTGTGTGTGTGAGAGTGTTTGTGTGTGTGTGTGTGTACTTTAACGCACGCAACAGTTACTATACAGTATCGCACCGGAACGCGAAATAGCTTGACGGCCCGTCTTTGCTGGCAGAGTTGTTACACGGTCGCCGCTTTCCACTAGACAAAAAATTACTTGGTGCTCTAGTTTTTGTAGCTATCATATACGACTTGATGTCGTTAGTCCACCAACTCATCAGTCTAAATTCAAAAATCCAAAAAGTATTTATGTCTTTTTTACGACACTACTAAGGTGTAAAAAACACAATAATAAAAAAGATCATAAAACCTTAAAATGACGGACTGATTCATTCTCGGATTGTGACATAAAACACGACACGTGTCTGTGTTTTATGACGTGATAGCGACTATCACACACGTTACTATCAGATAAGGTTATACAGGGTGCTGTTTTTATTTAAGTTGACACTTACATGTATATGATATTCTTGGCGACTTGAGTCATAATCCTTGCTAAATTTGTTAGGTAATAGGTACCCGGCTGAGATTGCTGTAGCCTCTTCTTAATTTAAAAACTGCCACATTAATATCATAATACCTTATCTTCTATAACTATTTGGCATTCATAATTTCGTGACTGTGTTTTATGACGTGATAGCGACTATCATATCACACACGTTACTATCAGATAAGGTTATACAGGTTGATGTTTTTATTTGAGTTGGCACTTTTATGTAATATACTTATGATACTTTTGGCGATTTGAGTCATAATTAAATTTAGCCAATTTGTTAAACCGGCTGAGTTTGAGGTACACTCTTCTTAGTTTAAAGACTGTCACATAATTTACCATAACATAGCTATATTTGCCATTCATAAAGTCGTACTTTTAAAAATCAAATTAAAAATTTTGAAGTTGCAATAAAAGCTCTGAGTTAAAGAAGATGACTAAACGTGAAATGCTTTGAAGCCTGCCAATCCACATGTAACCACCGTGTGTTAAAGCGAAACTCCAACAACCTCTAACAGGAATCAAACTTGAGATCTCCCGGTTAATCGACAACTAGAGGATGTATATCGGTCACGTGTATATCGCAAGTTATAAAATATTATCAGATAGCGTTATCTATTGCGAAAATGGGTATTAGGCAGTAAATATCGGTTTTAAAGCAAACAGGCGCACTGATTTTGTAATGTCGTTTCTCTTCTATAACATGTAATTACATTGTGAAATGTGTATTTCATACGTATTTTTCCTGTACCCGGGCCTTTTCCCAACTTTCTTGAAGCACAAGCTGTCTACATCCTAAGGAGACTGTCCATTTTGAGCGTACTCTTGTACATAATGCCATGAAAAGCAAAAAACCCAGATTTATTTTTTTAATAAATTGATAATACTACTAAAATAACTTGTAAAACTAAAATATCATTTGATGTATTTTTGTACTTACATACAACTTACAAGATATATACTTCAAACCATATAGAGCAATCAATAGACACGGTTTATTTAAAATATCATTATTACGTAGATTTTTTTATTTTGGCAAAACACAGTAATTTACAAGAATATACTCGTATATAAGTTTACATAAACTGTTTACGGTATATAGACTAAAACATTGTGATTTTTCGGCAATTTTAGTCTATTTACCTTAAATTATTATTGCAGATGCGTCAAGATGAGGAAAATAACTAATTATTTCCTCTGAAATAAGGAAAAGTTCGTGGATTTGATTGGGTAGTGAAAATTGCTTATTGTTTAATTTAATTTAATTTAGTCAATATTACAGGACAAGGTCCATACTCCGTACACAATTGGACCAGCTCCTTTCGGCCAAATCTGTTAAAAGCAGTTGTGATGTGATTGAGTAACCAAACATACAAACTTTAAAACTTTTACATACTTATCTATTTTTAGCCTTTAAGAAGTGTGATGAATAACCAAGCCAAAACTGAAACTTCTCTTTACACTCATGGGGCTAAAATTTTTTCTCTTAGCATTTTATAAAACTTGCCTCATATCTATAGTAATCAATCAGTAGGTAAGATAGATAATTTACACGCAGGCAAAATCTCGATAAACGCCTTGTTTTGAATGGCATGTCACCGAGCGCGACCCTCATTTTTAATTTCGACCAGAAGTAACATGTTTACGAAGATTATAATTAAATATCTGGAATCAAGATACGCCGCCCGTTGTTAAGCTAATTACAGTCGAGCCGGGGCGCGGACGCGTCAGTTGGTTGCTAAGTTCCGCCTCATTAAAACGCTGCTTTAAATACTCGCCTCGGCTCGCCCGCGCCTTGCCGGCCACCCGGCACTGTACATTGTGTGCTTTGTGCTAAATTGAACTTTTAACAATGACTTTTCTTCATTTTCAACTGACTCTAAAAGAGCAGGAGGTTATCAATTTAACTGTATTTTTTTCTTATGTTTGTTACCTTAGACGTTACGTGTTACATTTCGACGGGTGAACCGATTTTGATGATTTTTTATGTTAGGTGTTTCCGCGAGCTCCCATTTCAATTTGGTCCATCTTGCTTGCATCCGTCGGAGGAGTTTGGTAACAAAAAATTTCACGAGAATTTTTATAGGTATTAGACTAGCTGACCCGGCAAACGTTGTTTTGACATTAGGGATGTAAAAAAAATAGCTTACGACCTGCTCTCAGACCTACCGAATATACACAGAAAATTTCATAACAATCGGTCGAGCCGTTTAAGAGGAGTTTGGTAACAAAAACTCACACGAGAATTTCATATATGTATTAAAAAAAGAAGATCTACTCATTTAGAAAAAATATTTTAGTCGATAAAGAACACTTATTTAAATCGCTCTTAGAAATAAAACATTTCCATAGCTTCGTTTACAATCGAAGTTAGTCGTTACTCGTTAGCACGTGAAAATAATTATTAATGAAGCACGTACCTACTTCTCTTGCTATTCGAAGAAGTGATAAACCGTCTCACGTGATTCTCAATAGTTGTCGAATAGCCTATTGTGAGCCATCGAAAGTGCTTCGAATGTCCATTTCACATTTACTTAACGTTGCTTAACATACCATGTTTATGTATGTGATAATCTAAGACACACGACTTACGTTTTCACGTTTAGTTATATTTTTTATCTATGTATTTAAATGTAAATATTCAAATCCATGTATCGAACCATATTTAAATCCGAAATCTGAACATTTTAAATGAGTGCATTTATTTCAATCGTTTTATTTGAAGATTTCTGTAATAATGTTAAATTTCTAGACTAAAAAATCTATGGTTAAAATATATTTTTAGAAATTCTGACATTTATATTGTCTAGTTGTTTATGAAGACATTGGGAAGTTTTTCTATCTAGCAATTTACCTATTACATATTACATGTAGGTCATTCTCTAAGAACTCAATATGTGCATCATCAGTATTAAGTATTTACTTATTATTATCCACGCGTAAGTACTTGTAAGTTTACTGAATTAGCATAGCCATGAGAATTCACTTCCTGAATCTTTCTCAAGAAGCTATAACCAAGCTGGATATAACTTAACATTCGCTACTGTGTTGCCCTTTAATTTTTCGAATTTCTTATGCAAATCGGTCCAGTGGCTTCCCACGAGGCGTTTAGAAAAATTTGCATGGCCAAAGGGGTTAGAACCTATCGCCGCCGCTTCTAGGATAAAATATGCAAATGTCGGATACCTACGGAAATTAATGACGAGGGCATCGGCAGCTGTTTCATTCAAATGGTAATGTTGTTTTTCAAACGTAATGTCAAGGTAATAGCGTTGGTAGCGAATGTGTCATAACTTTAGTTGGAGCTTGGATTGGATTCGCGTAGTTACAGATTTCAGATAGGAAGAGAGAAGGTAATTTTGATCTACTAATACTGGCGAACACCCGTGGCTTCTCTCACATGACCTCCTATTTTCCCCTAAAATTTACGAAAAATCTACCCGCTAAGAAAAAATAATTTGGGGTTAAAGATTTTTGAAAATTCATCCCCTAAAATTAAAAAAAAAATCCTTAGCGGATAAATTTTTCGTAGCTGTCGTACAGATAGCCAAACAGCCCGATGAAGTGTTGTTTATGGATCAATGAGTCAGTCTAATCAGGATAATCAGGAGAAGATGACTGACTAGACCATGCCACACTTTGCCCTAAAAGTATACGTCAGCGACGCGAAGTGAAGTGAGTTCTGTTTCCATAACCCAATAGGTATTTTTTTTCAGTACGTTAAAAAATGACAATGTCTTCAGGAGCATAAAAACGTGATGGTCTTCAAGTGAACACAGAAGAAGAAGAATAACATTTGAATCAAGACAGAAGAAAAAACAAGATGAAGTGTTGTCGTCGTCCTGGTGATTTCCACTAGCGAGGTATAGAGTTCCTACGTAAATCTTGCCTGTAGGAACTTCATACCGTGCTCTTGGTCTTGCCAATCTTCTACAATGTAAAATGTCGGCCGGAGAGAAAAGAAGTATAAAAGAAGAAACAGAAGAAAAATTGTTTTTTATCAATGATATATTTATTGTTGTTTTATTGTGTTTTCTATAATTATGTTAATTTTATTTGTTGGATAAGTTGATTTATTGATGTTTTTCTTGTAATAATATTGTTGTACCTATATTTTAAAATATTGAAGTACATAGGTATATATTTATGGTCTACCTATTTATTATTACTTTATTTACCGGCTTATAGGTCTAATAATTAAAGTAACGAAATATATATATTACCCGCTTTGATTGTGTAGAAGTTTTAGACGGAAAATAAATAAAATAAAGCTATAGGTATAAAATATTCACTTGTTTAGGCGAGGTACAATAAAGTAAAGTATCGTACATAATGTATGTCTACGATTTACTTCAACACTTATGGTATGTATTTATAAGTGCGTGATATTATATAAAACATGACAAAACTATTACTCACCGACGGAAACCACTGATTACGTTAGTTTATTCAATCATTAATTATTTACTTATTTTATTTTGCATGAGTACTAAATTGCATCTTGTGTTATGTTATTCATAATGCGGTTGAATTCGTAATGAGTTTTACATTGCACTTCTTGGCTGATAAGCTTGGCTGATAAGAATTCGTGGTTTTCAACCTAAGTTACGTACTTTAATTACACAATATTCATCACACTTCACACTTCACACTAATATTATCACACTATCACACTTCACACTATAATATTATAAAGGCGAAAGTTTGTGTGTAAGTGTGTATGTTTGTTACTCCTTCACGCCGCAACTACTGAACCGATTTGGCTGAAATTTGGAACATAGATAGCTTATAACTCGGATTAAAACATAGGCTACTTTTTGTCCCGGGAAAATCCATAGTTCCCATGGGATATTTAAAAAACCTTAATTTTCAACAGTAATCTATAGCTACAGCTATAGGTAGATAACTTTGACAATCTGTCCTGAAAGTAGGTGTAAAGGTTATTGAAAAGGAAATTCAATTTTTTCTCAAGATTAGTAAAAAATCGAATTTAACGCGGGCGGAGCCGCTGGCAAAAGCTAGTAAATTATAAAAATGAGCCTGGGTACATGCACACAAGTGTGACAAATCTGGCTTGTGTTGTATTTAATAATAAATACTATAGTCGTAGACAACATAATTGTCCAAATACTTGCCGAAAACGAGCCTTACCCACATAAAAATTGAGAAATATAGGAAAAGTATTTTGACGTTTATAGTTACTTTGTATAGTTAATTCTTATGGCCCCGCTTAAAAATCCTCCCTGTATATTAGAAATTTTTCAAGTGCGAGTCAGCCTCGCGTACTGAGGATTTCGTACTATCAAGACCTCAGCTCTCCAAGACTCAGTAATAACTCAATAATATTAAAGTAAACTAAACGCCCCTGCCCAAATTCAAAAACGAGCAAAAAATCACGTTTGTTGTATTGGAGCCTTATTCTATGTTTGGTATGGTAGGTATTCGTTGTTATAGCGGCAACAGAAATACATCATCTGTGAAAATTTCAAGACTGTAGCTATCACGGTTCAAGAGATACAGCCTGGTGACCGACGGACGGAAGGACGGACAGACGGATGGACAGCGAAGTCTTAATAATAGGGTCCCGTTTTAATCCTTTGGCTACGGAACCCTCAAAACGCCCAAATAGGCTGTCACGCCCGTCGCAACAAAGTTCGTAACAATGGCAGGTAAGTAGGTACTTGAAGTGCACGGTACATTTCGAATTAAAATGTACAGTGTGTCGGTGGAGACAAGTTAATGTGTTGCCTCGATAGAAATCACTGCTTACTGCCACAACAATCACCTACCGAGTGAACTTAAATCAACGTCAACTTTGTTGCAAGTACAATTCCGTTGGTAACTTGTAACACACATTAATTACTTCAGGCATTCGAAAGGACTCTAATTTATATAGGTAATCTTCAAAATTATCAACTACAGAATGAACAATATTGCTAGACATAGACCTACTGAAAAGATGCTACAAGAGACTACGTCGACTATCGAGTTTATCAAATCAATGTTACTTTTGTTAAAAATATCTAGGTACCATTTCGGTGGTAGCTGTACACATGAAGTGGCTTTGAAATTCGAATTAAAATGTACAATGTGTCGGTGGAGACAAGTTAATGTGTTGCCTCGATAGAAATCACTGCTTACTGCCACAACAATCACCTACCGAGTGAACTTAAATCAACGTCAACTTTGTTGCAAGTACAATTCCGTTGGTAACTTGTAACACACATTAATTACTTCAGGCATTCGAAAGGACTCTAATTTATATAGGTAATTTTCAAAATTATCAACTACAGAATGAACAATATTGCTAGACATAGACCTACTGAAAAGATGCTACAAGAGACTAGGTCGACTATATCTAATTTATCAAATCAATGTTATTTTTGTTAAAAATAGCTAGGTACCATTCCGGTGGTAGCTGTACACATGAAGTGGTCTAACTTATAAACAATCTTCGAAATTCGAATTAAAATGTACAATGTGTTGGTGGAGACAAGTTAATGTGTTCCCTCGATAGAAATCCGTCGCCTGTCGGGTGAACTTAAATCAACGTCAACTTTGTTACAGGTACAATTCCGTTGGTAACTTGTAACACACATATATTTCATAAGGCATTCTGAAGAGCAATAATTTATGTATTAGACAGAGGGGCGGGACGATTCACGTAACGTTTTCACACCCTGAGTGATGTAAACCAAGAAATAAAATAGAAAATTAACACTGACAGTTAACTTTAAGTTTACTGAAAGTTAACTTAACTTTTATTGGTTTAGACTACTTCGAGTGTAAAATTGAATTTATTTCAACACAGGTAATATCTGCAATCCTTCAAGCTTATCACTATGTTATTACAACGTTTTCAATTTTAATTTATTTGCTTGAATGTATACCCGTTTCCCCCTTCATGTTTATCTTCTCAGAAGATGAATTGTCACGGTTAAACACAGGCCTTCTGGAAGTTGCTGCAAATTACCACAGTGGAGGGACATAAATCGCCCATCGAGTGAGCTTAAATCAATGTCATCTTTGTTACAGACGCAAATCTTGTGTGTACACACATTAATTCAATCAGGTATACTGAAGGGGTGTAATTTATAGCCATTAGGTAATAATTATCATCACTGTCCCAGGGTTGCAAGGTCGCCAAACCAGGCAGGACAGGGCCAGTCAACAAGTCAGTTTGGAAGAACATTTGGGTAAAAAAGTTCGGGCACCCTATTTTATGAGGATTTTTCCAGTATTAATAGGTTGGACAAAAAAAATTGTATGTAAAATCAAGCTCTTTTACAAGCATTCTTTTAGTTTCATTTGTCCCCATGTTTATTTATTTGTTCGTTTTTTCTGTAATTAAATCTTGCGAGTTAAATTTGACCCACTTCCCGGTTACTGATTGAGCTGAAATTTTGCATGCATGTGTAAATCGTATGACAATGCAAAATGGTAATTTATGATATGGAGCTGACCTGGGGGCTGATTGTGTAACTTTTTACGATGAAATGGTATTCCTTGACCATCAAAGTAAAATATTCCTTAAGTGTATCAGTTTAAAGTCACAAATTCATTACAACCGATTTCAACATGGAGCGTTATGGAGCGTATCGTACATACCTAAACGTATAAGAACGCATACACAAAATTGAGCTCTAATTCAATGTTGTTATGGTTTATTTTACTTTGATGCCGACGGCCATCAAATGAATACCATTTCATCGTCAAAAGTTACACAATCAGGGGGCTGATGGTGGAACCGGATCATAGGAACTCAATACTAATACGGACTAAATGTATGAAATCTTGTTTTTGTAAATGTTTTTGAATGATTATGTTAAAAATATTATTTCCGGCTTTATCCTACGCCTGGCAACGCTAGTCCTAGGTGATAAGTCAAGGTACCTATACATATACTGAACATAGACGCTTCAAACTATCACGGACGAAAAACAGCATACTCAAACTATTAGGGCTATTGTTGTATACTGACTTAGCGGAACGCGAATAGGTGTTTTCAAAAATGATACCTATACCCGTATAGAGAGAGTTGCAAGTCCAGAGCTAGACCTACATTTTATTCTTGAAATATGGCTTTGGGTTAACGTTTGAACCCGTTTACCAAAATATGTGACAATTCTGGTGTCATTAGATTCCAGATAGATAAGTACACCTTAATCTAAGCTCGTACGTATTATTTTTTTAGTATTTTAGTTTATTTAAATTTAAAAAAATACTTGGCAAAAAAGGCAAAAATGTGGATATTTAGACTCAAATAACTTTTAATAAAAGCAATATTTCTTAAAAAGTAAAACTTACAAGCATAGTAGGTACTTAGTACATAGTATCTGCAACATTTTCAAAAATTATTAAAGTCAGCCTACATTTACGGGTAGGAAAACGTTATAGCTTTTTATATGAAAGCTTACAGGTACATATACAATTATCCTCTTAAATTGCCAAAACCAACGCTAACACCAACTTTGTTTATCTCCGAAGATATTCATTTTTTTATTAAATAGACCACGGACCAGCTAGACCCGTTCAAAATTTTTATTTTTTGGAACTATTATTACAATAAGAGTAAACTACATAAATAAAGAATTACATTTATAGAGAAATACATATAAGAGTAAATAAAGAATTACATATAGTATAGACTACACAAAAATAAAATTAAAATCATACAAAGAAATATACTCACAGTAGGCCTTGTCAACAAGATCTCCCAGCGTGCTATGGAGAAGGCTATGCTGGCTCTGAGGGACAGAATCCGTACCGAGGACATCCTATGGAGAATCAGTGTAACCAACATAGCCCAACGGATAAGCAAGCTGAAGTCGCAGTGGGCGGGTCATATCTTACATTGGGGCAGGCGTGTTCCGGAATGGAGACCGCGTATACCGGTAAAGGCAGCGTAGGACGACCTCCTGCTTACTGGACCGACGACCTGAAAAAGGTCGCTGGTAGCGGGTGGATGAGAAAGGCGGAGGACCGTGAATGGTAGTGTGCTCTCAGAAAGGACTATGTCCAGCAGTGGACTTCGAAAGCTGATTAAGTACCTAATAACTAATTGAATGTTTTTTTTTATTGAAGATGAAGCGCTTGACGACAATCATGGCTGATGGAAAGCAATGATGAGGTTTAGATTGGACCGCGTTTGCCTAGAAAATGCCTATTCACTTTTCTCTTGAAGGCACCCAGATTGTACCTACATGGCTGGAAACACGGAGGCTGGAACGGCGTTCCACACCTTAGCGGTTCGTATCAGAAACGTGGAAGAAAACTCGTTTCGTGCGAGTTTGTTGGACGTCAAACACATAAGGATGCCATCTGCTCTCGGCGTCTTGCAGTATATAATGTTAGTTAAACATTTTGCCCTCATATTAGATCTTTTTATATTTCACAGTTGGGCACACCGGTCTCCAGACAGATGAAAGAGGTTTGACCGTAGCCCGCCACGCTATGCAAGTGCGGGTTGACAGGCTTCGCACACCTTTAAGTGCTTAACTCACTGTCATGCAAGTTTCCACAAACACTGACGAGAGGCAGACAAAGGTCTGATTTCTGAACCATTGGGTCTATACCACTGCTTTTAATTACAATTTGCATTGCCTAGTAATTATTATGATTCTCATTTTATGTACGATTCAAATTAAACTCCATTGCTTTAAAATTAAAACCACAAAAGTATTTATCATTGTTGTTGGACGTTAGTTAGGTATAAATTAAAACAATCAGGGTTTTACCCATCGTCATAATTAAATTGTCCTTATAGTGCTTCGACTGGGTGAATTGTGTTTATTAATTGAAATACTGTGCATCAGATATAAAAAAATAATTACAGTTATTAATTTCCTTCAAAGAAAATATAAAGAATTTATTTTAACATTTTTAAATAAGTTTTGACGTGACAACGTCTTATAAATTGATAGAGCCGGCTGCACGCACAAAAAAACATGACTCATCCGGCGTTACCGGCGTTACCTCGCTCGCGTTACCTCGCTCTGAGGCGTTCCATGTAAGGCTTGAAGTGCAAGCAAGAGTTGTCACGTTCAACTATCGTCAGTAAACCGACTTTACAGACAACCAATTTTTTTAGTTTGGAGTCGTCATCGTTAAAAATAAAAATAATATAAAAGTCGTAATTTTTTCCACGTGTGATTCTGGTCAAGCAAGATTATTAATATAAAATTAACATAAACTGAGATTTTGTTCTGAGAAAGTTCTCTTTCGTCTTGAATTAAATTTATAGATGTAGTATCAGATATCTTGTACTAACTTAAGTATAAATAATAATGTAATAAAATATAAAATGGAAAATTCTTTCCAAAAAACCAACTTCAAATGCCACTACAAAGAATGAAATAATTTTTAATGTACACCAATTCGAAGTCGGGCAATGTTTTGTTCAATCATTAATAGTCCTTCTTATTATAAAACTTGATGTGCAAAGAAACGACAAAATTATCGACAATACAAAGGACTATTAGTGAATGAACGAAATATTGCCCGACTTCGAATTGGTGTACATTAAAAATTATTTCATTCTTTGTAGTGGCATTTGAAGTTGGTTTTTTGGAAAGAATTTTCCATTTTATTTTATACTTTTTAGTTGAAAACAACTAATGCGAAAGGCATTGGAAAAAATGCCCACATCGCTTGAAGTATGCTTCTAAAATCTGAAGAGTTCCCTCAATTTCTCCAAGATCCCATCATCAGATCCTGACTTGATGAATACAGTCATTACTTGATGACTGCAAGGAAATGCAATAGTAACTATAAAAAATACCTAAATCGCTTCAAGTATACTAGCAAAATTTGAAGAGTTCCCTCGATTTTACCAAGATCCCATCATCAGATCCCGACTTGATGACCATAAGACTACCTGGAAAAAATTACTCTTTCAAACTATACCCAAATCACTTCAAGTGTGCTTATAAAATTTGAAGAGTTCCCTCGATTTCTCCAGGATTCCATCATCAGATCCTAATTTGATGACTATGGGACCATCTGTAAACTATACCCTTTCAAACAAAAAAAGAATTTTCGAAATCGGTCCACGCATCTTCGAGTAATCGGGGAACATACATAAAAAAAAAAAAAAATAAAAAAAAAAAAAAAGATTCCGACGAATTGAGAACCTCCTCCTTTTTTTGAAGTCGGTTAAAAATCATTAAATTCAGGCAACTACCCACAGAATTAATATTAAATTTATTTAAAGCTAAAATAAATTTTGGTAGAATTTGGAATTCCTATTGGAATTCCAAATTCTACCAGACGCAGAAATATTGGGACCCTGAGTTTGGGCTGCAAAGTTTTTGACACGATCCGAGTCAGAATTCAGAAGTTTCGTAATAATTTGCGCGATTTAATTATATTAATGATTAGAGGTCACATTTAGATAAAATTATCAGCTATTTAAATATAAATTACTTTTCACATAAATTCAGCAATTGCATGTATATTTGAAAATATTTATCGACAAACGCAAGATTTAAAAGACTACTCACGCATTATTTTACTATATAAATATCCCTTAAAATTCATAAAGTTTTGTGCGCAAGCAAACTGTACCTTTCCATACCTTTATGCATCAACCAGTAACCATTCAGGAGGTGTCTACCTATTATGACGTGTTCTGTGAGGTCTCTCATGTGGAATGGAGTGTGCCATCAAAAGTAAGGCATAATGAAGACTTTTAATTTATTGGTCATATCTATACGTAGGTACTAAATTCGAAATGAACCAAATGCACCCATAAGGAACCTGAAGATATGGCCATCAGAACATTTTACGGAAACTTTTTTCATACAAGAAAAAAGATTTCGACGAATTGAGAACCTCCTCCTTTTTTTTGAAGTCGGTTAAAAATAGTAATATCGTCTGTCATAAATTTCTCACTAATACGCCTCATTAAGGCGGAAACCGTCGCCATGGAAACGTTTGTGCAGACTATTAACAAGATGTGTGATCTGTGGCGGGGACTGCCGTCTATAGACAATACTGCTGTCGGATTATTGCTCCACTGTCGGTGTCAATAAACATTTTTGGCACCGGTAAACTGGTGACACTTTTTTTCGCGACCCGCAGCGTCCAGGGTATTTATAGGTCTGTTACCTAATGTAATAAAATAGTCCGAAGTTGAAATGACTAGTAATTACTCCAAAGCTAAACCTAAACTTATGATGTGGTTACTCAAGCATATCGCCATTATATTCCAAGTTAGTTTTAAGTATTAAGTGGCAGACACTTAAACCGCCACCTGAACTATGAAACATTATTATGACTCTTGTACAAACAAGCCCGTTTCTTGTGGTTTTCTGATTGTATGTTTGTTCGCCTCGAAGTATTGTTGCGGTGGAAGAAAATTTTTCAAATTATGTTTTACGAGCGAGCAGTGTTGTTTTTACATGATTGAAATTACTTACTGCAGTAATATTAGGACCTCTTATTTTTAGTAGACAGTTTTATGTAAAGGTTGGCTAAATAAGTATATTTTGCAAACCATAGCAAATGTCAAAGACAAATATTAACTTAACCGCTTATATACACATACCTATAGTCAAAGATAAACGCGTTAGTCAAAGATTAGACGCTTACTATTATTAATTATTATACTTAAGTTAACTTTGGCAATCAACTTGGGATGAACTGACTGAAATCAATGTTTTCATTCTTCCACATATGCTTCAATTGAGCACTCATGCAATGTCAGACTGTACTCGCACTGTCGGAAAGCTGTTTTGCACTAGACTAACTTTAGATTTGAGAAATGGTGAATGCACGTGACGTTACATCATCTGCTTCGAACGAACGACAAAATTCTGATGATCGAATCGCTATGTTAAGAGCGTAAGACAAAGAATCTCCGGAAAATGACATTTGCTTCGAACTAACAACAAATTTTGATGAGCAAAGTCGCTATGTCAAGAGTGTAAGACAAAGAAGTTCCCTAAAATATCATCTGCTTCGAACGAACGACAAATTCTGATGATCGAATCGCTAAATCAAGAGCGTAAGACAAAGAAGTTCCCGAAAATGTCATCTGCTTCGAACGAAACACAAATTCTGATGAGCGAAGTCGCTATGTCAAGAGCGTAAGGCAGAGAAGTTCCCTAAAATGTCATCTGCTTCGAACGAACGACAAAGTCTGATGATCGAATCGCTATGTCAAGAGCGTAAGACAAAGAAGTTCCCTAAAATGTCATCTTCTTCGAACGAACGACAAATGCTGATGATCGAATTGCTAAGTCAAGAACGTAAGACAAAGGAGTTTCCTAAAATGTCATCTGGTTCGAAAGAACAACAAATTCTGATGATAGAATCGCTATGTCAAGAGCGTAAGACAAAGAAGTTCCCGAAAATGTCATCTGCTTCGAACGAATGACAAATGCTGATGATCGAATTCGCTATGTCAAGAGAGTAAGACGAAGAAATTCTCTAAAATCTACGAGAATTGCGTTACAGCTCCTTCTGAGAAAACTGTCTACAAGCGAATATTCCAAAGAAGATGTTAAGCCTAGCCAACGTAGACACAGGTTCGCGCATGAACGCGTAGAAATTCTACGATAATTGATAAGAAATTTACGATTGAAATCGAGACGCTTAGACGTTTTTTTCTCATCGTTAAGATATTGAGGCTTGAGAATCTCGAGATACGCAGCTCGTTTTAATTGTCCGTATGTTTTATTCATTAAAAAAAGAACACATTCCAATAAATGAATTTAATTTGACGTCTCACTCACTAATAGATTTATATGCACAGGGAGGCAGTTTGCATATATTTGTTTCCGAAATAGCTGCACGTAGGCGTTACGTTTCACGATTAGCATACAGATGGCAGTGTGGGCTCAATTCTTGCTTTTTAGAAAGTTGTAATAATATTTATTATGACAGTCCTAATGCCGACTGGTCTATGATTTATTGAAATGGCTCCTTGGCTATAACTAGGTCTGGGTAGCTCGTGAACGAAAGATTAAATTGAAGACTATATCACGGAGGAACTATGTTGTGAAACTTCGCTTCTAAGAGTGATGCATTATAATGAAGACTTGTGAGTTGTGCCTTTATGTTTAATTAATTTAATTATTTGTTTTATATTTTACCAGATGATTGACTGATTAGATGTTTTTTAATCTAGATTAACCGATAAGAAACCTCAGAATATGGACATCCGGATGATTTACAAGTAAACAGTAGCGCCATCTCAAAATTCTGTAGGTGGCTGCTGAGCGAACTACAGCGTGAACTTACTGTTGGTGGCAAAACAAGCATTTTTGGCACCAACCGATAAATTGGCGATTTTTTGCGCTGTCCGCCCTGTCCAGGCATGACGTCTATATCTAGATTACTATTATTTTTGCACTGTAAATAAAAAAAATATTCAGTCTTAGTAATGTTTTTTGTGAACCATTTAAGTCAGTTTAGAACCCTAGTCGTTTACAGACAACAAGTGCACATTATCTCTATACCTACCACGCAAATGAAGGTCAGTATAGCGAAGGAGATGAAGTAACTATTATATAGTAACAACTATACTCTTTCCATTCGTTTATTTTCTCTTTGACACATGAAACAGATATATATCTGTTTCATATAACTATAGTTTCATGTGTCAAAGAGAAAATAAACGAATGGAATGAGTATGTTATAGCATAACAGTTCTCGTATAATATTTGTGGTTCTGAAATCTTGGCAATAATGTTTTATACCTAGTTAAATGCATTCTGAATTAATGCTATTGAATGTAGTTTCTATAACTTCTATTATGAGCTTATTTTGCTACCTAAATTGTTGTGCCATTTTTTTTAAGATTAAGTACTTATTTCATTCAAAATATCTACGGTTTACGATGTTTATACGTTGACAATTTATCACAATAACATTACCTACTATGATATCGGCTACTATGATATCGGAGACTTCAATTGGATTTTGTACTGTCGAAGTATTAATTTTTATTAATTATATTATTTTTCTTCAAATAATTAGTTAGTTGGCTTCACCTGCGAAAAAACGTGACAACTCTCGCTTGCACTTCAAGCCTTACATGGAACGCCTCAGAGCGAGGTAACGCGAGCGAGGTAACGCCGGTAACGCCGAATGAGTCATGTTTTTTTGTGCGTCCAGCCGGCTCTATCGATTTATAAGACGTTGTCACGTCAAAATCATGTGAAAAAGTCTTAAAGTAGGAAGGTAACTACCAATTATTAAGAAACATTCTACGTCTACTAATAGAGAAGCAAATGCTATGTACTTAGTAGCAAGCAACTGTGTAATTAGTATGTAGTTAAAATCAGCATGAGATAATCATTAAAATAAACATACAAGTGACCATAATATTCACAATTATTGTTGTTTTAATGATATACCTATGGAATACTAAAGCCGAAGACTCCAAAACTGGTAGGGTTCAACGTTCTTTACTCATTAGTTTTGATCACATGGTCACGATGCCAGAATGTCGTAACGGGCTACGTCCCGATGAAAGAAAGTGAGCTCTACTTTCACGGGATAAAGTTCAGAGTCGAGCGGAGTCGGTGGCTAGAGATTTTTTTCATTTTACGGTCGCACAACTGGTTCTATACTTTAAGACGGTCGAAATGGTAAAATTCCTTAGTTGGGCAGCCATAGATTAGAAAAATTTTCTAAGCTATAAGTTTGAGATGTTTATAGGCAACGCTCGGGGGCCGGTTTCGGGGCTATTAAGTACCGATAATTTTCGGTTGAATGTTGAAAAGGAATGTATGGAAGCATTCGACGGTTAATCTCGGTGTTTTAAAATATTGGTCCGGCGATCGACTCGACTAGCCAATAAAGAATGTAGCCACGAAAGGTCTCAGGTCTCCACAGCTTTACATCACTTTGGAGTTGTAAATGGGGAGGCGTTTAGTGTAATATTCAATATATCTGCTTAGTGGTAGTAATAAGTTACATATAAGAGGCTTATAGAAAGTATATCACACGTGAACTCAGGTTCATGATACCTGCTTATGATAATTTATGCTGTTGTCATGGACACTAATCAATGATTTTTATGGTTTTCTAAGGAATTTAATGGTGACTAATCGTAAAATTTAATCGGTTTTAAAATCTTGCCTAGGTACATATTATATTAGTAGATATTCCTAGGTAGGGACAACTGGTCTGATTGATTTTGTGAAACAAAATTATGAACCGCCGAAAACAACAACAACATAAACTTAACAGTACTTATATCTTATTTATTTCTAGAGCCTAATCCTTGAGCTAAACAGATGAAAAACTGGGTTTGAACAATATAAAAAGAAATTTCAAAATTTGACTTCTATACGACTTCTACAGGACTAATGAGGTTTTGTTAAAATTTTTGAATATTCGTTTCACCTTTCATAAGGCAAGTATCTATTATATTATAGGTATGAATATGTGTAGACACGTAATTATAATGTATGTTTGACCATACATTTTTCAGAAACTACCGAACTGCAACATTAATATATTTCAACTACGTAATAACAGTGTAATTTATTGATTTTTTTTTAATTTCTTCTGTAATTTTCAACTTTTCCACTTTTGGTTGATCACTTGTAATTATATGTAGTCAATATCTACGTGTCGTATATCTCGGGTTTTCTACGTATATCAATGAACCAAAACTCGATTGTTTTGCGTCCCCGGAATATTTTATTTTCAAATCTATTCAATGCAAATCGCAGATCTTCCAACTTGGGACATTCTCTCACGGAAAAATTCCTGACTTGCACCGCACATACTAATGTAAGTGAACGATATGATCGGTTAGATTGATACTTGTTTTTACCTTTAACTTTACTCTTATGTTTAGAATTACAGGACTGTGACTTATGAACTTGGTTAATACCCTCACTGCATAAAGACATCTTCGAACAGTGCGTGCTGCTTGTGGTGACTTAATGTAGTCTGAGGTGATTACATACGCATTCGAGACATGATCATTTACTACAGGCCTCAAATGAAGACCTCAGTCTTTCAGTGGGCGATGGGGAGAGCTATGCTTGAAGTATCTCTACGTGATGAAATCAGAAATGAATCTCCTTATTAGACGAACCAGATTCACGGACATAGTGCAACGTGTCGCGAAGTTGAAGTGGCGTTGGGCAGGTCACATAGCTCGTAGAACCTACGTCCGTTGGGACCTAAAGTGCTGACATGGCGACTCCGTACGGGAAAGCGTACTGTTGGCAGATCTCCGACTAGATGAACTGACGACAATAAGAGGTTCGCAGCAACTCTCTAGTGGTGCAGCACCATATCGGATTCCTTCGACCACCAGTAAGTCCATCGGCTAAAACGAAGACTTATTCAGAACTCATGTCTCAAGATGATGAGCTTAGTAGGTATAGATATTTCAATCCACGATGACGAGCCCTGTCTGAACTCTGTCAAATTTCATACTAATCGAATGAAACGTAAGCGATTTTGACAGAGTGGGGCGTGTCGTCGTGGATTGAAATATCTATACTTAAATGTGTCACATCACATGGTATTGCAATGTAAAGTCCTGAAATTCAATGTCATGTAGCTGACATGAGCAGGAGTAACACTTAACATCATGTGAACGTCTTGCTCGTCTTATTTTTTACCGTATTAAAAAAGTCCTTTGCATATAATAATCGTACAAATAAAACAGCCAATACTGTATAAGTCTTTATTATCTGTGTAGCAATTAGTTTCAATTCGCGAATTGCTCAAATTCACACTTCACCGAATAAGGCTCTTCAGGGTCAATAGACGTTAACACGTAATAATTATTTCACGATCGTTGTAGAGGTAGGACACAATGGGAGCGATATAGCGGAGGCGGTTACCTGTTAAAAGAAAATATCAATTAAAACCATAATCATATTAAAACCAGTAATGTATCACAGATAGCATATAGAGTTTAAAACTGGCATGCTGTTCCAATATGGCTTGACGGGTTTAGTAACCATGCAGATCTAGGATAAAGGGATATCAACAAAATCAATGGTATGTTAGAAAAAGACAGTAGGTGGGTATAGAAAAAGAAAATAAAAATGTTAATAGAAATTGGATTTTCGTGTTAAGAATAACCTTTCGCTTACATTGAAAAATTCATGAGATAGGAGATAACTTATGTAAAGAGAATTAAAATACCCACTCAACAGTCACCACATACAAAGGCGATGACTCCATGTGAACTGAGATCTCTTCCAGATAAGCGGCATCATTCATCCAAAACATGATTTTCCGTATTTAAGAACAAATCTGTAACAATACAAAAGTTTTGTTCATTGTTAATGTTTTTCTAAAAAAAACTGTTTATAATAGAATCGTAACTTTCTTATTACAACCATTAAAAAAAATTAAATCTTATTGAAAGAATAGATGAGTGGTCCTAAACTTTATAATTTATTCTACGAAACCAAAACCCACAAATAAAAATCTACTAAGTACCTACTTGGTTTCTGGTATGATAAAAGATAGGTTTAGCAACGATACGGTAGATAAACAATCAGTTACTGTCACAAGTAAGCACGACAGATATTGGTCTTACAAGACAAGAATACGACAGTTATTATATCCTTCCAGATATTGGCTATCTTAAATAGATGACACTTGGCCTAATTGCATTGGACGTTTTGAGTCTAACATAGACAAATGAAAATAGGCTTACATTTACATAATTTATTATATCTACACTGAGACAATAATAAATTATTTTAGATACTCGTTTATCATCATCTGCCTATAATGTGTCTATAATGTTTATTTATTAAACTTCTATAAGTATATCGTTTATCCCATAATAATATGTCGATTTTTATCGAGGTAGGTATTGCGCGCACACTGCAAAAAGGTAACGTTTCTAAAACCATCTATCGGAAGGGCAGAACATCTATTACCTAATGGTCGTTACCCATTTCACGAAATGCTTCTAATGTTCGAATGCTAGCAGCTTCAGAAGGACCCTTTTAAAATGAGTTAGCTAAAAGTGTTATCAAAATAATGTGAGTTTGATTGATTAATTTTGTCAAATACCATGATCATGCTAGGATGTAGATACCTAGTGTACATTCTTACTTGACTTTCAAACTATTCGACAAGAGGCAGAAGGATATTGAGATGGAACAGAGACCGATTGCTTGTCTTGTTTCCTGCAGCATGCCGGAATCATGTCACAGCTTGGTTGATGCACACATCCCGGTATAGCGTTCCCAGCAATCCAATCACCACATATAGCTTGGGCCAGGCATTTAGGTATCATCAAGCAGGGTGGACGGTGTCGACATCCAATCTTCGCTTTGGGCTTCACTTGTGTTGTAGCGTTCTCTTTTGCGGTTAGTAAAATATACTTTCGCGTACATAAATGCAGTTCAGGACACTTAGGTTGATGGTTACACGCATTCTCTTGTATATTCTTTTGTTCTAAGAGGCATTCTGGGACCTTCGGACACATCGGTACATGGACACACGACGTTTGTAAGGTGGGGTTGTATCTTGGTTTGTAACACCCACGTACTACTTCACAGGGAGGGTTGTGATCACAGACGCTCTGAACGATCTTTTCCGTCCGAAATTCTGGGAGCATTTCCTGCAAATCAACATAATATGGAGGATGATATTGAATTGCCTGATCGTTACTTTTCTGTTTCGAACGTTTCATTTTCTGACACATTTGAGCGAAACTGGACTTTTTAGTTTGTGTCACGGGATAAAAGTACGTGCCTTCCCCTGAAGATGCTTTAGGTGGTGGCAAATTGAGACAGCCGTTTATCAAAACGCAAGGTGGATTGTGAATACACAGTATTTGAGCCTGATACTTATCAGCAAGTGTTTTTGTTAAAACGTCGTGTTGATCTTCAACAGGTATTCTTAAATCTTGCGATCCTGTGATCCTGTGATCCTGCGAATTAATTGACTTCTGCTCTTTAGGACATTCGCAGTCATTTTTGACATTTTTCTTTTTAGGCATGGCTTCAATCGTTGGTTCACTCGAATATTTATTACACGTTGGGCAACATTGATGTGGTTCGTGTTTCTCAAGGAATTGTTTCGAACTTTTCTGTTGTGGTTTGAGATTTTTATTTGTGCTGGTATTGGAAGGAGCAGATTTTAAAAACTTACAACTATCTTTGTTACAGATATTGATGCAGGTGTCATTCGCTTCGTCTTTTGTAACTTCAGCCTTATGAATTTGATATTTTATTTTCTTCAACAGAAAGTCCCAGAATTCGGATGAATTCGAGGGTAATTTGTTATGCACCATAGATTCACTGGAAGAAATTTTTGTTTGACAAGATGAAGTAATGTAAATTTGACCTGGTGTGTTAACATTCATTTTTGAAGGGAATTGCTGATTTTGATGTTTACTTATACCAGAGTTAGTATATTCTCTTTTCATTCGTTTCTCTAATCTTTGCATAATAAATTTCATTAGTTTTTTATGTTTGTAAAGGTTTATATCTTCTTGCTCAGAGCCTGAGGACAAGCTGTATTCATAACTACCATCTGATTTTTTCCTATTTAAACCAGTCTGTGATAATTTTACACATTCGCAATCGTTTATCACTCTTCGAAATGGAAATCCCTTAAAGTTCTTCGTAATAGCATAAACGGGTTGAATTAAGTTATCTTCGCGTAATTTATTGAATTTCTTTGTACGAATGTGCTCACAGTATGCGCAATATGCATTATCACAGTAATAACTTTCCTTTTTACTTTGAGTTTTACAATTTCTTCTGCAGTTTTCATTTGAACGTCTCAATAAGTTAGACAGACAAGGTCCGATTTTATTTCTCACTGATAACGATAACTTAGAGCTACATTTTTTTTCAAAACAGGAAGTTTGTTCTCTGTTTTTACTACCACTTCTTAATTCAGCTATATCAGTGTAATTTGATACACATTCAACGTTTTTATCTCTGCACGAAATCTGTCTTTTTGGATTTACATTCTTATTCTGTGTATTTCGATCGTATTGCGTATTAACATTGTATTGTTGAAGATCGTTAAGAAAACGTCGTGTTGTCATAATTGGCTTTACTTTGTTATTTTTTATCTCATTAAAAGATTTGTGACTGCCATCTTTAACCGGAACATTAGAAGGGGTCTCAAAGTCTGAACTGTCCGAATGCCTCTCGACATAGCATGGGCTACTTTTTGTCAAGAATTCCTCAATGCACATTTTATGCATCTTGGTAGCTATTTGAACGCCACTGTCTTTACCTAAAGTAACACGTCCATTTGCAGTTTCATGTTTATTGTATTGTTTTGAATAACGATTTTGTAGTTATTTTTTACATCTTGAATTTTAATGTATTTATATTACTTCTACTGTCATGTCATACTTGTCTAATTATCTTTTTAATGCTAACGCTGATCATAAATTCACTTACATCTTTGACAGATTTTGTAGAATATTGAATATCATCAAAAAGAATGCGCTTAAAAATAAAATTCTCACACTCACGTTATCAGGATTAAAATTAATAATTTTTAACTTGTGGATTAAGAAACGAAAGCCATAGTAAAAATGGCATATACTTAGTGATATAAATTAATCAAATCTCAAACTTCCCGAAACCCACACCAGTACGGAGTACCTACCGGTATTTTGATAAAAATCAAATTTCACGTGGGAAGAGCCTCGGCCAAAACTAGTGTTTATACAAAACCTTTACCGTACTACGGCTTTACCATAGATATAAAACCATTACTAAGCATAAAAACATTACAGAAAAGCTACGTACCTGGGAGTATGCCATTTGGTTATTATCAACGAGATATAAGTAGATCGTCTAATCTAAAAATGACCGCCTCTCCACGTGTTTACGTTCACACGTTGTAAGAAAAATATAGTAGAGGGGCGTTCATTTTTAAATGAGACGATATCTACCTATGGCAACCATTACTCGGCCAGCGTAGAGGGCCATAGGAAAACTGCGGCAGGCATAAATTAATTATAATGAAGTAATTGAAGCCATATTTCCATAGAATTCTATATGTATTGTTTCTAGTAAGAATAGCCCGGGACCGTTAGCGACTTCACGGGGTGGTTTAAAACAAAGCGCTAGGGGTCCGCGGGTATTATTATAGAAATTAAACGCTGAATTAATATGCAGAGGTGATACGTCATGCTGGAAACGTTGCGCTTTCAAATGGAGGGGGATAGTTGTTGGACTACATGTCTTTGATACTTGGAGCTTGGCTAGCGTTATAGATATTTCAGTCCACGAAGTCGCGTCCCACTCTGTCAAAATCGATTATTATTTTTCATTCGATTTGCATGGAGTTTGACAGAGTGGGGCGCATCATCGTGGATCGAAATATCTATACACCTTATGGCTTAAGGCGAAAATAATCATCGAGTCTGCCCGCGAAATTCAAAATGTTTGTGATTTTTTTCAATTTGTACGCTAATTGGATATAATAGGCTTTTGGCAGTCAAATTGCGGGAATGGCAGTATCTGCATGTTCATTTCAAAATCTTTGCTTAAAAATGTCCATTCTAAGATATTAGTCTGAGTATCGAGTCTGAAATGAGTAACTCGCAACTCTCGGACTAATTTTTTTGACTGGACATTTATATAAACGTGAAAATGACATTTCCAAAATTTTAATGCCATATAGCCTATTGCATCTAATTAGCTTAAATTTTTCGAAAAAGTACAAAAATAATTTCGTGCGCACACATGCATTTTTGTTTTGTTAAAAATAATACAAAATATGGTAATAACTTCTTTTTGCAAAATCACTTTAAAAAACTATTAAAATCAATCCACATCGAATATCATACAATTATCCAGATTACTTACCTATTACATATTACGATGGATGTTATACGTTGAATTAATTAAAATTATGAACTTTAGGGCACTTAGGTATACCAATGACTTCTTAAATTTCAGACCCTTAACTATTAAAGTTATTTCAGCTTGTAGGCTTATTTCCTTTAAAACTTAAAACATTAATTTCATGTAGTGTGTACAAAACATAACTTTGATGATACATATCATCTCTCTAAAACTATCTATATATTTGAGGCATATCAGCATAATATGCGTTGACGCCAAACTCAAAACCTACCGGTCACAGTATAAAACTAAGCAACGCGTCACACTAAAATAATAGGAACGGATGAAAAAAAACCCAAGGTGAATGCCGAAGCACGTTTGCGTTTTAGAAATAATGAATCGGCCGAAAGGGTTCATATTAATGTAATAGGGGTGCAACCCTCCGTAATCATAGGTGATCTGACGGCCGGTATGTCCTTTTTTATCCTATAAATTAAACGCGGGATGGCTATTACGGACTACGGAGCTAGTTTTTGTCGGATTTGTCGGATGTTCCTTTTGTTTTTGTGCTTCGTTCGACTTTGCCGGTCTGTTGTTGAGACATGATATGCATTCAGTGACGTACTGCAGGACATGCTATAGGGACGTGTAAAGATTAAGAATTAAGGGAAATTCAATTACATGTAAATAAATAGTAATAGGTACTAAGTATAGGTATAGGCAGCCGATAGGTAGGTGGTACATACTGGGTATGTAAGGCTTACTTGAAGACGATATCTGTGACTGAATTGAGTGTTTAACGATATCTTAGAAGTTAGAACACTTAAATAGGTTTCTAACTACAGTTATCCGAGTGCTGGACTGGGCTGGGATTCACCCGATTTTATCCTCTGACAGTAGAGAATGACTGCCGTAACATAGCCAAAGGGATAAGGAAGAAATTTATCCCTGTTTGACGTTCACGTTTTTGACATTTGTAGGTTTTGGATGTTTAAACCTTAATTCATAATTGTTACTATTGCAGGTGAACTGCAGTCCTGCTAGCACGGGCTATTGGGGACTAATTTCTCCCCGGGGAAAGGACAAAATTTTATCCCCTTCTACTGGGGATAAAATTGTAATTCCCCTGGCTGGTATGGTATGGCTTTTGAGATTATTAGACCAAAATATCTGACGATTTTCGCCCGACCCAGGAATTAAATCCACGTCAAAATGAAGTCAAATCTTGATCAACTTGATGATTGAGCATAATGTAATTGTAATCGGCAGCAAGTTTTCTGTCCGCTGATTGGCTGATCACATTTTATCAATCAATCAGAATATTTGCTGTCGATTATGTCGATACGTTATACTTTACATAATAATCAGTTGGACGAGATATATATTTTACTTTATGTATTTAATAACTTAAAATTTACAATATGTTTGTTAAGGTGCCCTTCCAAGTCAGGCGCGCAATAACTAGAATCTGGTAAAAATTCTGGACAAGCTCGAATTCTAATTGCCTTATGAACCTTAACGCTTTAGCATTAAAGGCGAGAATACCTTGTAACATTATGAACAAACATTAAGGAAGAGTTAAACGACATAATACGCGTTCCAGTGCACATGTGCCCAAACTTGTTATTAAAAGCGGGCCAGATTTTACACAATTGATGTTTTTGTTTGGATACCCCGCAACGTTACGCGTTGTCCTCGAAAACAAACTTTTGTGCTCGTTTGATGTTATAAGATGGTGAACGTTCTAGACGTCATTTTATTCCATCTAGGTATTCGTAGACAGGAGAATGACAGTAGTTATCGATTAATCACGTGACGTGATTGGATATGTCATTCCTATACAATCATGTAAATGTAATAGGTTAGTCATATTATGGCTAAAGTTGCAGCGTGCATATATTAATATTTATTTTTATTGCCATATTTATTTCATTTGACGTTTATTTTCGAATATTATATTCGACGTTGACAGAAGTGGTAAATATGAGTGTTTGATTTTCTTAAAACTGCCAATTGCCATTACCTATAACCAAAAGGGAAAACCATTACCTACACAACACTCATTTTAAAGTATCGAAATAGAGTGAATTTTCTAACATACAAATTAAAAACTCGTTGGAGTTGTGATTTGGCATAGTGCAAGTGGAGTGCAGAAATCCGAAAATAATGGTTGTAATAAAAACCATATTAAATAAATTTACAGTTAAAAGAGTTTTATAAAAAAATTCAATAATATTATCTACTAAGATTGCATTTCTGTGCGTAGCAGTTAAAAATATTATGTCCTATTATAATAATATGATAATCTTAACAAACTAAAGTACACAGTTTTAAAAATGCGTTTTACGTATTGTGTATAGATTTCACATACATATTTAGATATTATATTTATTATTTTTTCAGTTTTTTTTAATGTAATTAAATAAAAATAAACGTCAAATGAAATAAATATGGAAATAAAAATAAATGTTAATGAACAAACAGGCAGGTGGCAGTTAAACAGACTTTTAAAGGTTAAAAGTAGAAATCTAATAGCAAATAATCATAAACAAAATTATGTAATTCGGTATTTTTATTTGGATTTAGTATCCTTGAATAACCACTTAATATTCGGTACACCTGATATAAAAACACCTTTCGTATTACATATACATTCTTGTCATACATTTGGTGGTTTATAGTCTTTTGTAGGCGTTGTTAAAAAAATCACAAAACTAACTAAGTACCTATACCTACATAAATATACTTGCTTAACTTATACATATGTAGGGAAAGATCTTAAAAAAAAAGGATATACATATATAAAAAATATTAAATTAAAAAAATTGTCATATATACTTAAATCGAAATTTCTGGTTAAAACGTTAACTATTCGAAAGATATTTTTTTCGTGATATATGCATGACTGATATGAGTAGTTTTTTTTTTTAAAGTTCTCGTAAAAACCTGAACTGAGCTACAATATTTACTGGTATATGGTTATAAAACTCCTCATTTTGAGAGGAAACCTTTGTCGAGTAGGTAATGGGTGTGATAAAAGTGACAAACTCCTCATGGCAAAACAACGTTTGCCCAGTTAGCTAGTTTTGATATAAATATAAGTAGGTACTCATTATATTAAAGTGTCGGAAGGTAATTTGCGGTAAAAACACAAAACATCCATTTAGCAAATTCAATAAATAATTTACAACGCCGTAAAGAACAATTCGAAATTCAAACGGCGGGACGTCAATCGCGGATTTAATTTGATTGGCCGAGCTCCCCCGGGATGAGACGAGGATGCCCGAAATAGGGGAAATCAGGGAAAATAAAACTTTTATTGCATCACACGTGTTTTCGGCCCAGCGTAAGTTGGCCTGCCTCGCCTCTCTCTGGACGTGTATTTGTGTGGATTTAGGAGAATCCGCGGTTCCAGCGATGCTGGTTGTTGTTGTAGGGGCCGTATGGTAACCAATCATGAGTCGATGTCGCATTGATTGGCATGGGGCGATTTGGCAATGCGCTTTGCATGGGGTGGGTATATTTTTCGGCGCGGGATGCGGATTGTGGGTGGGTCTCTAAAGTAGGTAACGATTGATTTTATTGTGCGGCTTTTAGACCGATTGCCGTTGCAGCATGAAAATAAACAAGGCGAAAAAGTTGTAGAATGGTAGATCGAAATACATAAGCGAGGTAGGTATAGATTAGCAAGAAAACTTGCAGAAGTTGACTTTTACAAGCTATCCCTTCTTTGTTTAGTAGCTTGCGTGGCTGTTTACATTGCTTTCAGAAGTCACCCTCTGCAAGTTTTCTTGCTAATCTAAACCTCGCCTTAAAATATTCGATACTAAAACTTGCGAACAAAATATCTGAACTACTTTTTTTAGTAATTACCTAACGGTTTTATTTATAAATACTAATTTAACGTATTGCGCGTGATGTGATGATACGCCTGCCTCTGAAAAAAAGAAACAAATTTTTTTGGGAGCAACAGACGCATTGCATTCGAGGACTAAGCATTGCACTGTCATACTATTGATTGCACTGCGATGAGCTCGTAAGTTGAGTCTCGTGACAGCAGCAGTCATATATGGTAGAATAACTGACAATATTGTGGTACCTTAATACACCTGGCTATGCAAGAAGAGGCCTAAAGATTTGCACTAAATTAACGGGACTTAACTACATACATGATCTTCTTGGACGTGATACGTTGAAGACCTTAAACTTATTTAGCACATATTAACAGTTACTTCACTTGACTACCGACCCTAAGGGATGTTGGTGTCCGATACAAGACTTTTCCATTCGTAAATAAAACAGACGTGTCAATTATTTCGCTTGAAGATTAAGATAATCTCTACTTTAAATCGATATAAAGGAACTAGTTCACGAGTTTAAATATCTTAAAAAACTTGTTTATTAGGGCACTCATGGACGGTAGCAGATTTTCTAAGCTTTGTTTGTTCTTAGGTTAAGATGAACTTAAACGTCTTAAAGCCTGCAAGGTGTTTATTAGATTACAAACTGCCAAGAATTAAATAAAATTTGAAATTCGAATTCGATCCTTGCGTTTTGCCCTACTTTGGCGTTTCCATACAATGAAATAGTCGTCTATATCCAATCGTCGTTCGACAACGGACAAAAAACGGCTAATCCATAATCACAGATAAATAAAATCTGTAATGGTCGGTACTCGGTGGTATCGAACCGATTTTTTGTTGGTGCGATTTTCTTGCAGTAGAAAATGATCGTTTTCATTTCGATAGCACAATAGACGTATACACAAGACCCGGCGGACCGCCCGGAAAAATGTCGCCAGTTAACTGGTGTCAAAAATGTTTGTTTTGACACCTACAGCGACCTTTGTAAGCTGACCGCAGTATTGTCTATGGGCCGCGGTCCATGCTACATATCACTATACTTGTTATTAGTCCGCATGCGACTGTTTTCACTAGACGATTACCGCCATGTTGCGCCGTTTTAGCGGAAATTTTGACATATTTCGCTACTTTTTTTCTAAATTGACGTGAAATGTTCCGATGGGCTCGTCTTCGGGTTCATATCGGTGGCTAGCACTAAACCTAATGTCTGATATTGGTAGGTATACAGTGGACAAATTTCTGCAGACAACCCTGTACCGATAACTGATAAATTACCGAAACGTAGGTAATCGGTTGTTTGTTGAAGACGGACAAAGGTCTATCGGATCTCCAAATTGTGTGCCCGCCACTTCACGTGAAATTTCGAAAATTCGAATACCCCGGATCAACGAATCCGAATTACTGATAAGCTCAAGTGAAAATTATCCAATTCAAGCATAATCTTTCTCCATCACCCGGTTAGTAAATATTCTTTTACATCTTGGGTTCATAGTTAGCAACCCATTTTGGCGTTATAGTCGAGATCCTAACTGCCACTCCAAATGAATTTTTTCTCATGCGAATATCTAAGTTTATTCGATTGAACCGCTGATTTGAATACCGCTACCGTTTGGGGAATGCCCTTATATTTGGGGACATTTGCATAGCTCTACGTGGGAAAGATCTGTCCACGGTATACCACAGTACATTTTATTGTTATAGCCGTTCGCGTACCTCTCAACTGGTTTAATATATTCATTTATTCCTAACGCAAATCGTCTACGCATGTACATACGCATGATAGAATGTTGCGCAAGGTTTTTTTAGAAGTCATCTATAGCTCTCTCCCATATAAGTATAGTTGTTAAGATATGTTAATAACACTGATAGAACGGTTAGTGATTTCAGTGTTATATTCTAGTTGAATAAGATTTACATACAATTATTTTTAATGGAAGTACCGTGACCGATTTTTTATAGGAACCTGATCTATCTGAGAATTTTCCATATTATTTTTATTCTCCATGCACAATGCACACATTGGCCTGTATCTGCACTCTTGGAAGATTTTTTTTGATTGTGTAGATATGAAAGTGTGAAATTTTTTTTTTTCATGGAGGACTATTGTAATTTTTAACACCTCCACTAAGATGAAACGCGACTTTTTTATATTAATTCCCACTAAGCTAGCGGTCGATAGAATTTGTGCCGTAGAAGCAGTATTTCAATATAATACCGCAATAAAATTTAATACTATATTGTGTGCTACGCCTACAGAAAGGTTTCTATAAGTTTCGAAATCTTGAATTTATGACATCTCTCAATTTATGGTTCCGACAAAACCAAGCGAGTTGTGAAACTAACGGACGTAGAAAATCTCTCTTTGTATTAAATAACAATTAAATCAAATATGTCTACAGAAAGAAAATTAGTTATACCTATTTTAATCACTGTAATAAATAACAGTGATATAGGTATACTATGAAATTATTCGGAGTTAAGAAACCTCAGGATCTGGGCATCCGAACAAACAAACAGTTGCGCCATGTGTCTATAGGTGGCTGCTGAGCGAACTACAGCATGGCCTTACTATTGGTGACAAAACAAGCATTTTTGGCACCGAAAAACTGGTGACATTGTTTTGTGCCATTCGCCCTGTTTAGGGTATATTTCTATTGAGATATTCCAAAAAAAATCGCACCACAAGATGGCCCAACTCTGCCAAAGGCTTTCCATTGTATCTTTTTTCCCATGCTCTCAAACGGACTTTGCCTTGGATACATTTTACGTGAATTCGTTGCGACTCCTTTTCCATCCCACGTCTGGACTAAACCTATTTGCAGAATGAGAGGGGCTTGGCCTTAGATCACCGTTCACCACGCCTGGGCAAGTGTGGGTTTGCGGGCTTCGCACAACTTTAAGGAAATTAAGTTATCATTAGGTAGGCTCTGAGGAATAAAGACCAAAAGGCCTTCAACTTTATGTAAATTATATTAAGGTTATGCAAACACACATAGCTCTAAAAAATCTGAGGCTCGAAACTTTGATTCCCCGACCCATATTTGTTACCAAACTTTTATCCGAATTCGGCACGACCGAATGTTTGGTAGGTCTGAGTGTAGGTCGTAAGCTATATTTTTGTATCCCTAATGGGAAAATAACGTTTGCTGGGTCAATTAGTTAGCTAAAAAATACGTCCTGTGTGATCGTTAGTAGTGGATGGCTTTCACCGATCGGAAAACAATCCTTGAATTATCAGTTATCTGATCAAATAATAATGCCTTTGCGGTCTACATATTTTGAGCTAAGCCTATTTGCGTGCACATATGCGGTTTTAATATAGTGCAACAACAATTATTTTGATAAGTTAAGCATTAATTAACTGCAAAAAATCCACCAGTGCTCGTTAGCAAGTCGCAATGTTTTTAGGCTTTTTATTATTTAATTACACCGCAAATACACTTAAATAACGCCATTGTTATCTTAAGAACGCTTACTATGTAAAATTGTATACCTTTTTTAAGCATTATAGATGCTTATCAACAATAATAATTATTGTAAGCGAATACTTAGGTGCAATTTTATCATATTGTTATTTTTCTTAGGAAGTGTTAAAAAATAATTATGCATATTTGCAAAGTAGGTACCTAAGTATATTTTTTGCTAGGTTATTTTCCATTTTTAAATTTATTACAAAGTACCACTATAGTAGTAAGAAGCTAACTGATGTTGGAAGGGTGTCATAATATAAACAAATATAATGAAAAATCTTTATTTCTACAACTAACCACCTCATTACAAGTCAATTAATTATGGTCTATTATTTATATGGTCATCAATTCTTCACCATGCATTTCATTAATTGTTTACCATGCTATAAGAGAATATATACTCGTACTAATAACCATGCTTTCTGGTAGGTATATGTGGTAGAAGTCGCCTTCTCGGATAGGGAAACATGGAGAAAATTGGGGGAGGCCTACCCATTTTCTACATGGTTCCCCATCCCTTGCTACAGTCATCCAGTTTTTCCACAATTGAAGATGAAAATGCCTCCTTTTTTGTGTTCGTTTCTTCCTTTTTCTGAATCCATTCTGTGTGTCACAAAATAAGTGAACGTAAGTCTTATAAGCAAATCTAATAGGTAGATAAACAGGCCTATAGAATGCCCCAGCGGTCTCCTGGAGGGTTTAGTCAACACTATGTAACACAATGCAGCCCATTGAAGTGGAGAAGCTCTCGAATTTTTCCCATTTTTTTACATTTTTCGTTGATACTCCGCTCTTTTTGATCATAGCGTGATGAGCATTGTTTAACAGCTACCGAATAATAAAATCCGCATTCGTACCCTTTACCAGGAGTAGCCGTTATAACCTTAAAGCCCTCGAGAGTTACCGACCCAAAAAACATATCTGCCAAATGCAAATTAAGTTTTTTGCAAGAAAACATAGCTCCACGTTTTTTACTCAACTCAAATACTTTATGAAATAATAACAAAACAATATCACAGCTTTACCGGCAGATGTTCTTGAAACAAAAGTGAATGGAGACTTTTTTCGAACAAAATTTTAATGACAATTATTTTTTAAGATTACAAAAAATTTGACCCCATGCATAGTTTTTTCCTAGTGGACTTGCGAGCGCCTAGAAAAAAATCTCGGGATCGAATTAACAGTTGAATATGCAAATAAGGCCGGAGAATTCGTGCACGAAATATGGTATTGAAATCTGTGGGGTGCCGGGGTAGGTACTCTTAATCGGAATCGATTTATGTAGGTTTAAAATACATTTTTTGAACTCCAGATATGCAATAATCCACATTCGAAATATGAAATTTGATTAAATAAACGCAACAACTTTAAAATATATTTGTTAAACTATTTATTTTTAAGAAGTCTTGATTGAAGAGACGGTTGTAAGATGAATAAGATACATGTCGATCTCGATTAGTGAATCACAATTGAACCGCATCGTCAACAAAGGGTTGGCTTTGAGATTTCAACTGATATGCAGTTTGGATTTTTTGTCTCAATCCCAAACAAATCCTAGTCCTACCTAATGAAAAAAAATCAGGGTATTTTTAATCCACTAAATAATTTTTAACCGACTTCCAAAGACAAAAGAAGGAGAACTCCTGCTCTCAACTTCTATTTTCAACCTCTAAGTATTTGATTGTGATGAATGTTTATAATGATGCCAATTGTCTTCATTGATCTGAGTGCCAAGCGGTTTTAAGTTGATTTTTAAGTGACGTAGTAGTAGTTTATGTAACGGTTACATAATGGGGGGTATTAAAATACGAGTGTGAGTTTAAAAAACGAGCCGCAGGCGAGTTTTTTAATAGTATCACACGAGTGTTTTAATACCTAATTATGTAGAGTTTCATACACTACTTTATCTACGCTCATATTATTATCATAAATCCAAATCATAAAATCTTGCTAACTTTTGTCGTAAATCATTGCAACTACTAAGATGTCAGGTGGAGTGAAATTTTCTTTAGTAGGTTTCACTACTAGACATTTTTCAGCGCAAAGTTTTGACTAAGTAACAAAAAAAATTAGTTGTCTGTAAAGTCGGTTTACGGACGATAGATTTACGAGATAACGTCATAATCGTAATCGTTATCGTAATCGTTATCGTAATCGTAATCATAATCATAATCACAGGCCCAGGTGGAACGTTACGCGGAACGTTAGACATTGTGTTGTTGTCTATGGTCAATCATGGCCCATCTATACTCTCGGCAATGACTACCAACTATATGTTGTCTGTGGATTCCCTTAAAAAAATATTACATAAAAAATATTACCTACCCCAGATAATAATTTTAACCGTTAACCCTTGTATTGCCGATAGCGGTACTGTAATCAATTCCTTCAAAACCCCAGATACAAATACAGGAGTCCTGAGCCGTGTATCGTTATGGATATTATACAACTTTCTTTAAATATTTCCATAGTAGAGCGATGTTATTATGAATAACTTTTTAATAATTATAGAAGTCTGTGAATAAAGTAGGTAATTATTTGACACATTTCGATTTTATAATTCGAACTTTAAGCAATGAGCGTAGATAAAATAAATAATGTCTATGTATGGAACTTCAAGCTGTCAGATTTATTCTTCTTTCAGCATTTTTGACGTGACAACGTCTTATAAATCGATCGAGCCGGCTGCACGCATAAAAAAACATGAATCATCCGGCGTTACCTCGCTCTGAGGCGTTCTATGTAAGGCTTGAAGTGCAAGCGAGAGTTGTCACGTTCAACTATCGTCAGTAAACCGACTTCACAGGCAACCAATTTTTTCAAAGAACTCTTGAAATCGGCTCCTAAATTCTAGTATTTCTAAAATTTCCAATAAGAGTTTTATTTTGCTGAAATTATTAGTAATTCGAAACGATTTTCGCTATATCGCGGGAGATTATTAACCACCGTTAGGTCAGGTATATTATTATAATAGTTAGGTGGTAATTTTAAACGTCTTTCGGCCAAGCGTTTGAGATTCCGCAAAAAGTAACGGCACAAGGAAAATGTCTCAAATGCCGTCACTGACTCATGTAGGATTTCTCGGGCTATTTAATTAGATTAAACGGTGCCGCGGGTGTGTTCCAATTGGTATTTTGAGATTTTTTCGTAGGAAAAAGATATCTTATTCAATGATTTAGCATTCGCGGGACAGATTAATTTGTTTTGTTACTATGCGCTACTTGAAAAGTATCTGCATGGTTCAATATGCAGGAACACCGCCGCGACGAAACACCACACATAATTCTTCCAACACTTTCTTTCCTCTCAAATCCACCTTAGCCATCGAACCTACGATTTCTCTTTCTTCTTCTTGTCTTTCCCTTATCCCGTTGTTTGGGGGTCGGGTCTCCTCACTTTTTTGCTCCAAGTCGTGCGATCTTTGTTCAGGAAATTGGGCTAGCTTGACGTCTCTGTGTATATTCGACCACCAGGTTGAAGGCGACGACCCCTTTCTCTTTTCTGTTCAGGTAGGTTTAGCGCGATTTTTACTACGTGGTCTTTGCTGCGCCTCATTACATGTCCATACCATCTGAGGCGGTTTTCGGTGATTTTCTCGGTAATTGGTGCTACTTTAAAACTTCCTCGTATGTATCGAATTTTATCTAGCCGAGTCACACTTCCTGACTACCTCAGCATCTTCATCTCGTTGACATCCATCTTTTGTTCATGCGCCTTTTAACTGTCCAACACTCGGAGCCGTGCTGGATGCACTGCAGTCTTGTTAACTCTGCCCTTGGTTTTTTTATACTATTTTTTTTATGGGCATACGGGGATTACACAGTACTCCCGTTAGCGACTGCCTTTTCTGTCACCCTACGCTTTCTCTGTGGGCCACGTCTTTGTCTACGTTAGCATCCTTTGTTAGGATCGAGCCTAGGCTCTGAAACTGTAGGAATAGGTGTTCATCCAATGAAGATCGTTTCGAGCGTTGTGTCTTCACTGAAGGGGCATTTAAAATACTCTGTTTTGCTTCTGCTTACTCGGAGTCCGTAGTTTTCTAAGAATTCTTTTTGTCTTTATTTATTGTATCTTAGCTCCAAGTGGAAACTAGCAGTGAGTACAGCAGTTGGAATCCACATTCGCGGTAAAATTGCTATGAATCATTACCTCATTGTGATGATTGCGACTGTCTTCAACTACCAACAGTTTCTCGCAACTCTGACTCTTTGTTACTGGGATTTTACGTTACTTCACAAGAGAGTTGCGGTAATTCATGTGGTTTAGTATAATAGGATGGTTCGTTAGTTAGCGTGTTGTACTTTGGATCGCCTGCGTTCAGTGGTCGGTTGAGCTAAATGTTTATAGGTATTGGATTGGTTGGAAATATAGAGGTAGGATGTAAGTAATGACCATTAATAATGTTTCTTTATTAAAGGTAAAACACCCAATTGTACAATAAGTTGCAAATAAATAATCATAGACACTAAATACAGTCTTACGGGTAGGTACACTAATAAAAAGAATCTACAATTAAATACTTAAAACTTAACTAGTAAATATACTTACACCTAACTGAAATGGTCAAAAGACTCATTTCAGATGTCAAGGATACGGGTTGGAACTACTTTCTATTTTTGGCCTGATGAACAGACAGCCAATAGTCAAAGATCTGACTGGGCATCCCCTCGCACACGACCCTAAGTATAGCATTGTTAGAACTGCGAAGCCTTTCCCAAAAGGACGCTATGCGAGCTCTAACAATGCCATAGAAATCGGCCACCCTCGACTCGGCAAACATGGTGGAAGCACTGCAATAGCGTGGCAGGCCCATGAGGGCGCGGAAGGCGTTATTGTACTGCACACGTATTGCAGTGTATGATTTTCTCAGAAAGTTAGTCCATAGCTGGCACGTATAAAAGCATTGGCAGTAGGCATTAAAAAGAGTAATTTTAACTTCCTTACTGCACTTGCTGAATCTACGCGCCATTGGCAAAAGGGTTTACTCCAAGATATTTAAATAAAAATATATTTTCGTTTGGATAAAATTAATTGAATCTCAAAATGTATCCTGATTTTACTATGTGGAGCTGCCGAAGAAATTTTGTAAGAAACAATTTTGGCCGTAATCGTTTTCAGCAACATATTCTGTCCCTTGATTGGTTGAAAAAATATAAACACATTTAGCGTTCGGATTTTTTTGCAGGTTACGATTAAGGGCCGGTTTTTTGAGACATTTAAGTTACCAATTTTAACCATTGACTTAACTATGTCTCAAAAAAACGGCTCTAAGACTACGTTTTTCTTAAACTGCAGTAAACCAAACTCCTTAACGATTAATAATTGAGTAGCACATCTCATCAGTTGCATATGTGAGATGAGTAGTGCATCTCACATATGCACTATGTGATATGTCTTACGTTCACATATTATGCACTATGTGATATGTCTAACGGATTATTAGGAAATTATTTGCCTGATGATCTTCCTACAAGCTTAGTAAACGCCGAATGGAAAACACTTAGGTATTCGCACATAATTTTAAGATTTATTTCTTCTTTTTTTTCCCGAATGAACTTGTTTTTCTCCTCTCTCCTTCCTCCCACATCCAACGTATGGGATGTTACATCTCAATAACCCTGAAAATTTTGGCCCAGTAATAATATAAGCCCGCATGGTTGCCGGGCCGGCAGCGACGCGCACTGGCGGTCCTTTGTTTCACTTTTTTAACAAGCGATCTCAAAAACAATAGCTTAATTGTTATCGGCGCCCCGCGAAGTGTTCTCTTCCATTCTTTTATGTAAATTCTCGAACCGATTCACTATTTGAACCGTGATGCATGCGGGCGGCTTGCACGTGTGCACTGGCCTTATTATTTTCCGCGCCACACTGGGGCACGTTTTTAGGTCGAGTTATTAATTAATAAAGGGCCAAAAACAAAGGAAACGCGCGATGGTTGTTGACAACACATGGATCATACCAGTATGTCTGTGCCTGCGTCCCAGTTCTCAGAATGACGGATTTCTCCACTAAACTCATAGACGTAGTTTGATGATACTAATCGTGAAGCAGGACAGATTAATTTGTTTTGCTATAATCCGCTACTTGAAAAGATTATGTATGGTACAATATCCTCAGGAGATGTTGCCTTCACAATGCGAAATCGTAGAGTCAACATCTCCTGAGGATGTCCGTACGAAACGTGCGTCGAAGAAAGTGTTTGAAAATAGTGTGTGGTGTTTCATGTGGGCAGTGTTTCTGCATATTGTACCATACAGATTATAGCAAAGAAAATTAATCTGTTCTGCTAATTATGGATTTCCGCAAAATAACACCTGCTGCCATTAAATACTAATCGTGAATCCTTATGAGATACATTTTAACTGTTAAGAGGATGATTACTGATTTTAGTTTTGTCCTTCCCACTCTTACGAAAACGTAGTCCTTTCTTTTCGTAACATAACCAGCCCAGTTCCATTTGTTTCTCGTGGTCATCGTAATTCGTACTCCATCTTCAGGTTGAAGTTTTTGCTTTACCTATATCTTGTTTCGAATAAGTGTTTATCAATCAAACGTAAGTACCGTACCATTCTTCAGTATTTCTCTGTGCGATTGCAATAATTCTAAGTGCAGCTTTCTTTGGCAATGCCCAAAATGACCCATTGGTTAGTATTTGCTATATTGCTGTGTTGAACAAATTTCTTTTCCTTTCAATCTTAATCTAATTTTTTGGCTTTTAAAAGAACATTTTAATAATTAATTTATCATCATCATCTAGTGCCATCTTCAAATCGAAGTTTGGCGGTCAACATTCGAAAAGCCTCTGTATATCTTTTGCCGCCTCTTTCAATTGTGGGTAGCTTAGACCTGTACACCCTCTTAATATTATGGTATCCAACCATTTTAATTAATTAATTTAACAAACCGATAAACAATGTCGGATGCTGTTATCTTTCTTATTAGATTCAATTAAAGGCAGAGTTGAAGTATACGAAAATAAATTCCTTCCGTCTCACATTTACCTCGAGAGGTGTATAGAAAAAAATGTCGCACTCCTCATTATAACGAAGTGATAAAATTCGAAATATATTAAATACTTACTGTACGAGCGCAATAAAAACGCCGTTAGATCTATTTCTATTTCGGTAAAAGTATATAAAAGTTTTACTGTCGCCGGGATTTTAAACACTATCGTCACCAGATTGGCTGTAAAGCTGTGACCGCTTTAATGGAAGCTGCAATAAAATACTGATTTCATGTTTGATATTTGAAAGGTAAAAAATTAAAAGGGGCTCTTTTATTGGTGAGAAACCTACCGTGACCACTAACCGTAACCATGTGCGAGTAAATAATAATTAATCTGTATGTATATTGTATATGTGATGAAAACGCTCACATTGGCTATTATAGAAGGTATTAAAGTAAGGTAGGTAAGGCTAAATACAGCGTTTGTGTATCTTTTTGCCTGCCTTGTTTTTTATTTCAATGAGCATTTTCGGCCTTTGAGCGTAACTTAAAACTTACTGATATTATGTCAACTTCTGGACGGATCGAGATTGGCATATATTATGCGATTTATTTATAATAATTTGTTTCTTGCGCTATATTGTTACGTGACTCTAAGGCTTCACTCAATAATGTCTATGCTCTAGTCAAAATATGGCGTAGGGTCAGAATGACCAAAGTAAGATGGAAAGCATTGTTTAGGTCTAGGGTGGAGCGCGCTTGTCTAGATAATGCCTATCTTCTATTGAAGAATTCTATCACACTATTTCAAATCGGAGAGTAGTAAAAGCTAATTTATAATTTTATAACGTAAGAGAACCGTGCAATGGCCTCACTCAGTCTGCACTCTGCAGTGTCCTTCTATTGCTATATCTGTCTCATGTGTCAACAGTAAAGTAAATGTTCCGACGGCGTGTAACAATTTAAATGCACTTAAGCGAACTAATAAATTGAGGCAGTAAAAGTCGAAGGCTCGTCGTAAACTGGCACTCATATTGCCCTAATGAAGACGCATTTAGGTACGTGGGGATGTATTACTTTGAATAAAATGATGGCAATATGACTTATGATCTGTTTCATCGACAATCACAATAGGACACATCTTACGTCGACAGTATTCACTTAAAGATTACAACTGTCACCTAAGGGCCCTAGGTAGCCAAGGGCCATCTGTCCCTTAAAGTATAGGGGTTGCCGGTGAAAAATAGCATTTTTCTAATAAGAATTTAGTTTATGGTTATCTCTTGTTTGTAACATTTACGTAATATACCATTAGCCTTTAATAAAAAAATCAGCAATTGTGGAATGTCATACTCTAGCATCAGTGAGATCGTTTCAAAATTAGCGAATCTGCCCGACACTAGCAAAAAAATCTGTAAATATCTGCCAGCTCGATTTCTGAACTGTAAAAGTATTAGAACAGTTACTACTATACAAGCAGTGATAGCCTATTGGTTGACGTCGGAAAATCGCCGTTCCATCGACACAAGACAGAAGTTGCCAGCTTAGTAAGTAAAAATTCAAGTAAATAGACGTAAAATCATGACTCTTTTCATTTTAATTCACAGATAAAAAAGATTGCGTTGAAATCTGCTATATTCTGCCACTTTTTAAATGTCAGCTTATTCTCCCAGAGTTAAAATTCAGAAGTCTAATCTGCCCAAATAGCAGAAATCTGCCACAAACGGTCACACTGTCTATCATCCTGTTCTGCAGAAAGCATTTTTACACTAAGAAGAACTGGCAAGACACTCTTCTTTATAATGTTATTAGTGTAATGTATTTCTATGTAGCGTCCACATAGCACATTGGTCTAACCCGCCGTATAAATAGCGGTGAAACCAGTCAAGTGCAGAAGGAATTTTTATTAGTTTGTCAAACTCTGTTGAGAAAGCCTACACAGCTTTTATTATCATATTTAAATTAATTACTATGTCGAAAAAAACGTTATAAATAGCTATAAAATAGTTACGTCCCTGAAACAGTCGGCATGTGTTTGGGTGGCAGGTCGCGGGTTCGAATCCCGCCCTTCGGAATTTTATATTTTCTTTTTTTGTCTATCGCAAAACTATCGCCAGATACGTGACTAAGGGACTGGCTGGCTAGTATTGCATTTATGAGTATTTTTTACAGTAAGCATCAGCAGTAGAATGTATAGATACATTGTGTCTAACTTTTGCAAGTATGACCCAATTTGATACTTATTTATCGCATATGGATCACTTATTGCTAGCAGATAGGTGCACTTAAACCATACGTTCCATTAATCATGGTGTGTAATAACAACACGTACAAAGTGAATTAATTTATTTTACATACGACTCATACGAATAGGTAGGTAACTATAGCATATTAGATATATTTTATGCAAAATGTAACTTTTACACACTGAACTTTATTTTGCTATTTCATCGATCTACAAAAATTTAAAGATCCTTTGAAGGACTGTACTTATGAAGTTTTGAGGATATTAAGTTGGAATTAATTTACTGTTGGGAACAATAGATTCATTGTTTGCAATTTTCAATCCAAAACTAGTACGGTCATTGAGTAGTGTGAGTACCTACGCGTGAGAGCACGCTAAAATTATGATAATAGTTTCAAAATACTTATGAGACCATGCTTATAAGATTATCGCTATGTGGATGGTGTTGGATTTTTATGTAAGGCAATATTGTCCTGGAGACGGAAGGTTTTAAGGAAGGACCTCATTTTGAAGCCGTGACTATATTTAGCTTCTAAAGCTTCTTCTATCTTGTGCCCTGAAGTGTTGCTGATGGGCATTTTTTTAAAAGAAACGTTATTAAAAGTCAGATATCATAAAAATATTATTCTGTTTGGAATTTATTTTGGTTATTAGAACTGCTCTATAAGACGTAACGGAGCTAATAAAAGTATCTCAAAACTATACGTATGTCGTATATAGGTACGTAGGTACGATGAATAATGGCTTATGTTTCTGATGAAATAAATAGCTCAGTCGTAAGTGTGCATGAACACTACTGGTTAGTACCAACTCATACACAGTGCATCGTCTGTTTAATTCACTGTAAACGTTACGTTATCCGGAGAGCCATAAAACAGCGTCTCTAATTTATTTTAACGACCTGTAGAGTGTCCATTCCACGCTTATGGCCCTCGTGCTTGCCTCCTGACCTCTTATTTATTTGAATAAAGATGCAATCAAACCGCTTGCGTTTATTGGCTTATTGACGTGGTTAATGAGTTTTCATAGTTCATATAGAGTTCCTTTCAATATCATTTGACGTGATGAATCTAGTATCTGATTGTGTAACGCACTCTGTCATATCAGATAGTTACAGTAGGTTCAAAAATACATACATAGCTTAACGGTAGATGCAAGTAACCGCATTTTAACGTAAGCAGATTAAAATATTTCCATATAAGACTGGCAGAGTGCATGGAGAGGACTTTGTTAGCGAATTCTATAATTATGCACTTTTGACCCTGACCGTACCTATCGTTAATTAATCTAAGTATCGTGACCGATAGATAGACCGTGGCTATTAGACCTTTGCTAAACATGCTGCTTAGCTAAAAAGAATACCTAATTATGCCTAGAAATTTTGCTTGAAGTCTGTAAGTTTGATAGCATATGCATTGAAAAACCTAATAGTAGTGAAACATGGATATCTCATGCAAGAAGGTGAAAAGAAGACTATAGGCGTTCTCGTGATGTGGTGCTCAGTGCTGGAGAATTCTGAGAATGAATGACATTTTTGACACCAGTAAACTGGCGACATTTTGCCACGCGGTCCGCCGGGTCCTGGGTATATGTCTATTGTCCCGTATGATGGGCACTGGAAACAGATCAGAGAATAAGTTTAAAATGTCTTCTCTTTTCTGTGGCAGTGGCCAGTTGGGCACCCGTAGCTAAGTAGTAGAACACCCAGCCGCGATAGCTGCGGGACGCGGGTTTATATCCGCCCGGACAAGACAATTTTGATTGTTATTAAAAAAATTATAGGAATAAAATTCTAAGTGTTTAATAAACTATACTTGACAAAAATATGATTATGAAAGAGAAGAAGTGATGCAGCGCCTTTACTATCTATTATAACAGCGGAATATATTCCGTTATTATAGTTTCTAGATATGCATAATAAAATTATTTTATCCTAACTGGCTATTTGTTTATCATTTGCGCACTTATTGGAAGTTGAAAGAGATTTTAAGGTTAAGCGTGAGGTCACACTAAACTTTACATAATGTGATTCTTAAAGTGAATACTGATTTAATTTAAATATATTCTGATAAAGATTACTGTGTCGATATTATATTGAATTTATTGGATCGTATTAACAGAAAATAATAGTTTACAGTGTAGAAAAAGCGAGCCACTAGGTTAACATTGGTTGAAATTATGAAAAGATTTTATATAGGCAAGAAGTTCATTTTCGGACAACATTTTTACCGATGATTTGGTTTTGGCGCATGCATCGCCCAATTTTCATACATGGAATGGTAATGACCTTTGAATGCTGAGCGGCGAAGGATTCTAGGTTTAGAATCCCGAGCGTAGCGAAGCATTTCAAAGACCCGTCCGAGGCCCAAAAAAGTGCGGGCGTACATAACACAAAATTTCGTAGATATTATATGTCATGTTTGAATTTGGAAATGCTTTTCTGCCCTAAGAAATACTGAAAATACGCTCCCGCCCTGGAGACAAATGAAAGTGCTTTCCCGGCCTACATAGTAGCATTTCCCACCCGCATTTTGGGCACTAAAGATCTCTTTCCAAGCGGGTGAGATGAAAATGTTTTTTTTTCCATCCATTTTCTTTCGTCTTGCCCCCTGTACACTACACACACACCCCCTGTACACACACTTTAGTGAAACACTATTGAAACACCGTTTCAATAGTGTTTCACTAAACCATAGTGAATTGCTATAGTAGTGTTATTATCTCGCTGCAGACTCGGTCATAAATCATTCGAGTGTTTCGCTTTTATGCACAACTTAACAAAGAACAACAAAATCGAAACACTCGAATGATTTATGACCGAGTCTGCAGCGAGATAATAACACTACTAGGATAGCTGGAGTATTACTCGACTTTTTGTAGGTAGGTATAATCAAAGATTTAAATCGCTAGATGAGCCCTAAGCCTACATTGCGCACATCACAAAACTTCCACAAACATACTGAGTGAGTGATCTCAGCATGCTGTAGTTGCACATGTGACAGAGAGAGTGACGGACGTTGTCTACAAATTATTTGCTAGTTTTTTTCGCCGTAAAGTAACATCAAAATGCCTTCGTGTGCATTTAGAAAGTGTAGTAACAATACAAGAAATATACATAAAGCTAGGTCGTAAGTACATAATATATCATATGAAAAAAAAATGATATTTGGTTTTGATTTTTAACAAAATTCTTGTGAAAAATGACGATTGTGTGACAGATTGTCGCTGTGTGTGTAAGATGACAACGTGTCGCACGAGTTTCTCACACAAGACAAAAACGTGGATGTTTTTGGAGGCTTAGGGCTCCTCTACGATTTTAATCTTTGGGTAGCTTTGGGTATAATACAAACGCGTGGTTTCTGTCTGTCATCGGTCGTGACGTGTCGTACCATTACGCCGGGTCGTGAGCCGCCGACAGGGTCGATACAATCGGGACCATTGACGAATGATCGTGCCATTGCCGCCAATCGCCATTGATACGTGCCGCCGGGCTTTCGGAGCGATCTAATGTTTAATGGCTTTGTAGTTTGTACCAGTGGTTGTACGCTTTTATTAGTGGTGAAATAACGTGGGTAAGATTTTGTATCGAGATTTGCAGCCTTGTAAACAGCATTGATTGGGTATTAAGTTACAAGCAATAATACAATCTAAATACTCTCGTAAAATTTTTTGTCTTAATCTCAAGAGTTATATTTACGGCTGACTTATGGGGTACGGGTCTTTCACACTTCGAACACCTGATTCACACACACACCATCAGGGGTTCTGACTTCCCTGGCGCAGTGGCGCGAGCTCGTATTTGAGTGGTAGGTCGCGGGATCGATTCCCGCCAGGGGTCTCTTTAGGATTTTATAATTTCTAAATTAGCTCAGGTCTGGTCTGGTGGGAGAAATCGACCATCCTACCAGCAACTCACTGCCAAGAAATTTAGCATTCCAACGCGATGCTGTGTAGATACCGTTAACTTCACTGAATTTATTTTTGTCCTTCTCACTCTTAAGAATACGTTGGTGGGTGCGACATGCAGCGTTGCGGAAGAAAATAACACAAAAACGACGTTTTACCTAATTAATAAAAAAACTAAGTCAGTTATCAAAAGTCCGTTCTGATCGTTTTTGAATATTGTTATTACCGATACATTAAAACAAAAATTACAATTGTAATACATCTTTTGTATTTTCCGATAAAAAAGACGATTTTTGGGAGAATGTTTTAACGAAAAATTTCTTCTTCACAGCGATTTTAAATTTAAGACCTAAAATACATGGTGAAAGTATGTACTTAATTTACTTTGTAGTTTTTAAACTGCAGGTCACTAAAAATTGCTTAAATAGGCCGTCTACGCCGTTAAGGGGTAATTAATAGGTATACCCTTACGTACTACAAAATTATATTTTTTCGAGTCGAAATACTCTACGTGGACAGAAAAGACCAATTATCCTGCCAACATTCGTTAAACTTGAAATATTCTGAATAATATCGTAATATCGTCGTGTCGTATTCCGGTAATATGTTTATGTCGGTAAAATATGTACACTAAATGTCTGTCCATTTAGTGTATATTTTCGAAACCAAAAAACACCGATCGATGGTACTTATGCTGCCATGAATCGTTAAATTCAAAATTTTCAAAATACCGCCTGTCACCAAGTATTATGTTGACGGAGAAATAAAACTTGATTGCGGTGAAATGGAGTCTGGATATCGTGACTTGTGGGCATCCTTGACAGACGCTGATGTTCTTATAAGTTGGTAATTATAATAAGTAACCGAAAATGGCCGGAAAAAAAACTAAACGATTGCATACTGTATACCATGCAATGAATGCTTTCAAATGAATGGTGGGTCGGCAATTTTTTTATACACTACACGCTGGTAGTTCCTTGACTGCGATCTCACCTGATTGTAAGTGAGGATGCAGCCGTAGATGCAGGTTTCTACACAGCTTCGCGCTGGATTGCTAAATCACTTGGCGGTGCATCTTTGCTGGTAGTAAGGTAACTAGCCACGGCGAAGCCTCCTACCGGACCATAGCTGAGCCAAATTTGAAATTATAAAATTTTTAAGTGGCGGGAATCGAACCAGCGACTTCCTACTTGAATTACAGCGCGCGCCACTGCCCCTGGGAGGTCGCCACCATTCTGTGAAAATATTAAGTTTCTAACTATCTCAGTTCAAGAGATACAGCCTGGTGACAGACAGACGGACGGACGGACGTCCAGTAAATTCTTAGTAATAGGGTTCCGTCTTATGGGTATGGACCCTAAGAATACATAATATCATAAAAAAACCGTAAAATAAAAATAATCTGTTTCCGCCCGGGATCGAACCGGGGACCTTGTGCGTGTGAAGCACACGTGATAACCGCTACACTACGGAAACTTAATATCCATTGTCAAAATAGCATATTAGGTTCTACGTAAATATTCACGTTATCAGTAAAACCTCAGATAAGATAAAGATAAGATAAGATAAATTTTATTGGTAATCAAACAATGTGGGTAACATAAATAACATTTTGAAGCCTTAACGTCTAAATATAGCTAATAAACATAATAGAATTACAACAAAATATTATTGTGCACCTGTTTTCCGAACTAGTTAAAACTGTGTCTCGGAAAACAGGGCTTCCAACTCGGAGACAAGCAATACAAGAAAAGGCGCGTGCGTGTAGGCTTAATTTAGCAAAAAAATGTGACTGTGTGTGTGTGTGTGTGTGTGTGTGTGTGTGTGTGTGTGTGTGTGTGTGTGTGTGTGTGTGTGTGTGTGTGTGTGTGTGTGTGTGTGTGTGTGTGTGTGTGTGTGTGTGTGTGTGTGTGTGTGTGTGTGTGTGTGTGTGTGTGTGTGTGTGTGTGTGTGTGTGTGTGTGTGTGTGTGTGTGTGTGTGTGTGTGTGTGTAATGTAAGTAATCAGGATTAGACTAGAATCTCCAAAAGTCCTTCAGAAGCCAAGTAAGTTTGTTTAAGAAGCCAGTTCCTAAGGGTAACTTTATATTTATGATGATTTAAAGAGTGGAGTGAAAGAATTTTATGTAACTTAATATAGAGATAAGGTCCAAGGAAGACAAAAAACCTACGACTAAAGGCTGTATTTAGTTTTGTATAGCTAGCAAGCTGAGGTCTACGACTGGTGCAATCACGAGTGAAAATCGTCAGAGAGTGTTGTTTAAGAGCAGTAGTCAAAATAAATAATTGCCGTACAGTTAGGACCTCACAATACTCGTAAAGCATATTTGTAGGATACAATCGGGGTTTAAAACAGCACACCTTCAGAACAGATCTTTGTGCGCGTTCAATTTGAATAAGATGGGTCTTCGCTGCACCTCCCCACACGTTTATACAATAGTTAATGATAGATTGGCATAGTGCTAGGTAGACCATTCTCAAGATTTCAGGTTCAGCTGAATGTCGAAGTTGTTTGAATATATAGATAAGTTTCCGTACTCTAATTGATAGATGTTCAATGTACAATTTAAAAGTTAAATTACAATCAATCACTATGCCAAGATATTTTATAAAAGAGACATTTTCAATATATACTAGATTACTGTCAGGTGTGTGGCTGTACTGAGATTGCGAGGCAACCAGCTTAGGTAAAGAGTTACTAGGTGGAAGTGAAGAATTACGTATGGAAAAATTTATACATTTAGTTTTAGATATATTTAATGTTAATAGATTCTTCTTAAGCCATGCTCTAACAGTGTCAAAGCCTTTTTGGGCAAGTTGATACGTATCAGACCAGGTGTTAGAACAAAAGACCAAAACTGTATCGTCAGCATAGGAGAATATTTTACCTTGATCAAGATGCATGTTACACAAATCATTCACATAGACCAGAAATAAGCTCGGGCCAAGAATACTGCCTTGAGGCACCCCATGAGTGATTGGTAATTCTGAGCTTATGTAGGAATCTATCTTTACTAATTGGGTTCTATTTGTCAGGTAGCTCTGAAAGAGTGCAAGCTGGTTACCTCGAATTCCAAGAGACTGAAGCTTAGAAATTAAAATAGGTACGGAGACCGTGTCGAATGCCTTGGCCAGATCTAGAAATAAACCAACACACTTTTGTCCTTTATCAAGATTACGCACTATGTGGTCAACGAGGCTATGGACAGCATCCGCAGTAGACCGTTTCTTACGAAAACCAAATTGGTTAATTGATAAAAGGTTACATGACTCTAGATAGGAAACAAGCCTGAAATTAATGATTTTCTCTAGAATTTTAGACATCGCTGGCAAGATCGAGATAGGCCTATAATTTTCGACACGGTCTCTGTCGCCAGACTTATAAATGGAATGCAAAAGCGCTTTTTTAAACAGGTCAGGAAAAATACCTTTTTTAATACTGAGATTGCAAATATATGTGAGTGGAGGAACAATGACACTTTTATACTTTTTTAATAATCTAGACGAAATACCATCCCAACCGGCTGCACTGTCATATTTAAGAGAGTCGATCAAGCGCTCAACTTCTGAGTCATCAGTCTCTAGCAAAACAAAAGATTCCCTGTGAGACATGGGTAATGGAGGAGTTAGAGGATTTATACTTATTCTATCGGCAAGTTGTCTTCCTATATTGGCAAAGTAGGAATTGATTTCATTTATGCAGACTTGTTTATTACTATTTGTGAGCAAAAGATCTCGCGCAGAGGACTGAGTTTTTGATATATTCGTTACGGACTGAACAACATTCCACAATAATTTAGGATTTTTACCAGCTTTAATAAATTCTTTTTTCTCAAAATCTCTTTTAACTTTACGTAGTAAGTTTGAGCAGTAATTACGATACCTTTTGTACGAAACCTGAAGTATTTCATTTAAAGGATCCTTTTTGAGCTTAAGATGTAACTTATCTCTATGGCGTATGCATTTCAGTAGTCCTGGTGTTATCCAGGGTTTGACAGGCCTACGTCTACGAGATAGGGGTACTTTAATGGTGTTTACTGATAAGGCATGTAAAATAGGGTCAATTAAATTTTTGGTTGCAGTGTTGGGGTCAAGGGTTGAGTAAACAGATTCAAAATTTATGTTAAGAATGTCATTAGTAAGCTGAGCTTCATTGGTTTTAGTGGTAAAGATTTTATTTTGTTGACAATAATTTATCTTAGACATAGATACCAGCACTGCATAGTGATCTGTAAGCGTGGATTCTAAAACCAAGATTTTCGGTGATACTACAGTCTTTAAGTTTGCATGGTCAAGACATGTGGCGCCATGAGTTGGCATTACATGCCCCGGGAAGAGACCATGGTGAGCAAGAAGATCTAAATAGTCAAGTGAGTGGTTGGCTTGATTGTTGTTGGCATTATCGATGTTTATATCCCCAACCAAAACTATGTTATTAGATTAAGATTTGTAATCCGAGAGGACTCGATCCATCGACTGAATAAACTTTGATGGATCATTAAATGCGTAGGGCCTGTAAATAGAAATAATCACAAGATCGGAGCCAACAGTAGTTACTAGACAATTTGCATCGGCAACTACGGGCTCAATGGTTTTGGCATTGGAAAGGTTATCTTTAATATATACAACTAAACCATCATTTTGATTAAAATTACGACTCGTTTGGTGATAGTAGTAGCCGTTCAAAGTGGGGATAACGGGATTACAGGAAAGCCAGCATTCCGATAAAACAATAATATCGCAAGTTGTTTGAATTCTTTCAAGTAAAGTCAGAAGTCCACTAAAGTTAGCTTTCAGACTACGAATATTTTGTGTTAAAATTGAAAGATAACTTCAAACACAGAGTAAAACCGTATTTGTAACAAACTCCTCTGAAACAGCTTGACCGATTTTTATGATTTTTTGAGTTGCGTATGTAACTCATTAGGTCTGCGAATAGGACGTAAACTATTTTCATATATAACATAATATGGCAAGACAACGTTTGCCGGGTCAGCTAGTATAAAATAAAATGAAATTCTGCAATATTATTGGTGATGAGCGAACAGTGAATCAGATAAAGATTATATCAGATACTTACAGTACGCGCGGCGAAAGTTTGGCTTTGACCGTTATTGCGCAGAAATCAGAAATTGGGTATCAACCAATCAAAATTTGGGTACCCATGCGCAGTAATCCCCTCCACCCGAAGGTCAAAGCCAAACTCTCGCCGCTATGGTGTTAATAAACATAGATGATTGTGAAATGACATCATTGAATTCGATTGATGGTGTCTACAGACTTGACGCGGTAAATTATGTCATCTATAAAATGCCACATGTCAAAGTCAAGTTGTCACATTATAAATGACAGCACGCTTCAGTGTACAAATGCCAGCGGACTCTTATTTCTGAATAGTACAACACTTCGATTAAATAAATAAATAAATAAATAAATAAGCCTTTTTATTATCCTCATCTACATTACATTATTATTTTCATATTAAAACTAGTCTTATAATTATAAATATAAATTGCATGTAATAACTGTTTTTAATTATTCTTATTAGATAACATTAAAATTAATATTAGTAATATGTTGTATTTCTAGTCAAATAAGTAATTATAAATATAAATTGCATGTATTAACTGTTTATAATAATTATTTTTATAACATTAAAATTAATATTAATACTATGTTGTATTTCTAGTCAAACAATATCTTACTGCGTTTTAAGTATGTTAACACGCATTTTGTTGTGAAGATGAGAAACCCTCTCGGGTGAAGGCCTCCTCCAAAACTGACCAGGTTTACCTTGTGTTTGCTGACTCCTTCCAATTTTCTCCAGCAATCAATTTGATATCATCTGCCCATCTTGAGTTTGGTCTACCGCGCCTCCTTTTACCTTGGGGTCCAGCCCACATGGTGATTTTTTTGGTCCATCGGTTGTCCTGAAGTCTTACTACATGTCCAGCCCATTTCCATTTCAATGAAAGAGCGTGTTTTAGGAAATCTATCATATTTGTTTCTGCTCTTATATTTGAAGCTTTTATTTTTTGAATTTTCCTGATATTTAAGAGACTCCGTTCCATAGCTCTTTGGCACACTTTTATTTTATTTTTTATATCTTTGGTAAAAATCCATGTTTGTGCGCCGTATGTAAGGCATGGAAGTACACAAGAATCCATAGCTATTTTCTTTAGGTTGATTGGCAGTCGACTTTTAAAAACTTCTTTTAGTGACCAGTATCTATTCCAGGCCATAGTTATTCGTCTATCTATCTCTTCTGCATTACAATTTGGTTTAAACGAGATTTGTTTCCCCAGATATATATATCTCTCCACATACTCTAAGGTGTTGTTTTCTACATAAATGGGGTATGGCTGGGCGTTTGTCATAAGTTTTGTTTTTTCTTCATTCATTTCCAATCCAAACTTTAAGCTTGCTAGTTGTAAAGTTGATATCATGTATTGCATGTCTTTACTATTTTCAGCAAATAGAACCAGGTCATCTGCGAATCTTAAGTGTGTTAGTGAGCATCCTTTTACTTTGATGCCTAAATTTTTCCAATGTAAGGTTTTAAATATTGATTCCAATACTGCTATAAATAATTTCGGAGAAAGAGGGTCACCTTGTTTTACGCCTCTTTTTATTTCGAATGGGGGTCCTATTGTTTCTAATTTAACTCTGCTTCTACTTCTATTATAAATGTCCTTGATTATATTTATATAATTATAATTAACGTCACAGTCTTTGAGGGCGTCCCATATGCAGTTGTGGAAAATTGTATCGAATGCCTTTTTGTAGTCGATAAATGCTACATATAGGACAGCTCTTTTTTCCTTGTATTTTTCAATTATTTGTTCTACTGTTTGTATATGGTCCATTGTAGAAAATCCTTTGCGGAAACCAGCTTGTTCTATTGGCTGCTTAGAGTCAATTTGATTACTAATTTTCCCTAGCAGGCAGGAAGAAAAAAGTTTGTACAGACAGCACATCAAACTTATTGGGCGGTAATTTTGCACATTTTTGGGGTCACCTTTTTTGTATAGTAGAGTAATATGTGATTCCACCCATTGTTGAGGAACTGTCTCTTTAGATTTTATTAAGTTGAATAAGTTATGAAGTGGGCTTACTAAGAGATCCGCTGCGTATTTTATGGCTTCATTTGGTATGCCGTCTGGGCCAGTACTTTTTTCATCCTTCAGGCGTTTGATTGCATTCAATATTTCTAGTTCGTTCCAGTCCTCGCTTGTAGATTGGTCAGCATTTTTTGTGTTGTATCCTGATTGAGACATACGTCCGTTTTTACTGTCATAGAGATCTTTATAGAATTTTGATGCTGTCTCTAGAATATCTTTTCTATTGGTAGATGTGGTTTGTTTATTCTGCAAGCTCGGTATCCAAGTCTTGTACATCGTAAGTTCTCTTTTTGCTCGCTTCATACCGCGTTTCTCTAGAAGTGATTTTTCGATGGCAGAATATCTGAAGTTTTTATAGTCTTGTTTTATGCTCTTATTTATTTTCCTGTAAATTGCTGACAATTCTTTTCTTACATCTGGTGTTCTGGGTTGTTCATTTTGGAGTTCCAGACGTTTGTTTATCAGACTTTTTGTCTCTACCGACATAATGTTTCTGCGGGTTACATTGTTAGTTCTTTTTGATGTTTTTAAGCCATTTTTTATGTAGTTCTCCAATTTATCGTAGTAGTTCTGTACAGTATCTTCATTTTCAAGCTCTACTTCTATGCTATGTTCATTTAAATATTTCCTATATGCCTCTCTTTCATCAGAATCTTTTAGCACTTTACTGCCGCATGAAAAGCCAGTTCTACTTATTTTACAGGAATCGAGTGAGATTGTTGCTCTTACAAGTCTATGGTCTGTTGGATATGGCACTTTGTTCAGAATCTCAACATTATGTACCATTCTAGGATTGTTTGATAGAATAAAGTCGATTTCATTCTTTGTTCTCCCATCAGGGGATTGCCAAGTCCATCTAGAATTTGATCTCATTTTGAAAAAAGAATTCATTATAGATAAATTATTTTCCTGTGCATAGTTAATGAGAGTTTCACCTCTTTTATTCCTTATGCCTTGACCGTAACTGCCCATTATGCGCCGTTCTAGGGTTTTTGGGACCCCAATCTTTGAGTTAAAGTCTCCCATAATAATACATTTTTTCCCAGCTTCTTTATATGCTGTTTTAAGAGTATTATAGAAAGTATCCACTTCTAGATCGTCTGCATCTGTGGTTGGCGCATATGCTTGTATGAGAGCTATTGGAGTACTATTAATTTGTAATTGAAGCATTGCCACTCTGTCTGAATAGCCTTGAAAACTACGTATATGCTGTTTATGTTTCTTATTTATTAAAAAACCTACCCCATATTGTCCCTGTTTTTCCCCTGAATAGCACAGTATATGATCATCGTACTCTTCTATGTTGCAGCCTTGTCTCCTAGTTTCTGAGAGGCCTAGTACATCAAATTTTATTTGTTCCAAAGCATTAATAAGTTCTAGTAATTTTTCTGTAGTTGCAAGGGTTCTAACATTGAAAGTACCTACAAATAGGTTATTTTTCTTTTTTTGTTGTTTTGGAGGGTTTTGGTCTATCTTCTCTCCCTCGGTGACCAGCCGTGGTGGGAGAGGGTTCCCATCTTCTGATTGCTATTTAATATCGTTTTGTTTAGTTTTTAAGAATTCGTGGAGGGACACTTTATTCTTTTTGGTGGCTGACACTGCCCCAAAGTTCTTATTTTTATCTTGGTTGGGTGGTGAGCGAGAGTGGTTCCTTTTCCTGTTCATGCTGGTGTTCTCTTGTGTGTTGTTTTTTCTTGATGGGCTCAAAATTATCAGCTTATCGTATTTAATTATTGCTTTGTTACCTTTTTGCTTTTCATGCTCTAACTCCTTCTGCAAAAGCTTTCTTTTCTCGATCACCTTTAGCGGATAGTCTTGTTTGATGTAATAGTCTGTTTTTTGTAAGTTGTTCTTATTTTTCATGATGTCTATTTTTTTGCCTAGAGTAGCTAGAGTTACAACGACTGGTCGTACTTTTCCTTCACTCCACTTCCCTTTCCGAGACAGACTTTCTATCTCATTTCTCTCACATGTTACATTCATGGTTTCATTTATTATTTCCAAAATATTTTTTTCTAGTGCAGCATAGTTTTTTTCTTTTTCTTGTATTCCAAAAAATACTATGTTCCTTTTCCTAGCTTCTTTCTCTAATGCATCTAGTCTTTTCTCTTGTATTTCTATTTGGGCTTGTGATTTTGTATAGTCATCTTCCAATTTTTGAAACTTTTGATTAATATTTTCTGATAACTGTTTAATTTCCTTTTTCTGTTCATCTATGTCCATTTGGATTTTCATAAGCATAATCTTTAATTCATCCATTTTCCTCAAGTTATATTATCTCAAAAGAATGTTGAATTATTCGTATCTTTTTTTAGTAATTATTGTTTGATATTAGTATAAATATTTTAATTTATTTTGCCTAGAAAAGGAGGGCTTCTCATAATCACTTCCAGTGTTTAAAGGGCAAGATATTGTTATACTCTAAGTCACTAATATAATGTTTAATGTCGACAGCAGTTATTCAAAAAAGTCTTCTCTCAGTTTTTATCTCATTGATATGAATTTGTCTAGTACCTATGTAAAAAGTAGTATACAATGAAAAACAATCAGACTTAAAATGACTTCGTTACAATTAAAAATATTAATTAAAATTCCTGTATTTAATTATATTATTTATAAATATTTATTTTAATCATTGGATAAAAACAAAAAGTTCAGTAACAAGTCAAAGATTCTGTAAGCAATGTGTTAAAAAAATTATGTTCTTATTGCTTCACTTCGTCAATGTTTGTAATTCATAACACAGTAAGTCGTTGGCGCAGAATGTTACAAAGTAAGTCTGTTTCTTTTTTATAGTATGTTGGTATAACACCTTAGGACCCAAAGCAATCTACCTTCATAACAACTTACAATTAAAATTATTTCATATTATGTTGCCTAGTAAGTAAAAAAAAATATCATATAAATAATAATATATAAATCAATTGTTTACACCCTTAAGTTAGCTAACTCATACAGTATTTTAATTGAGGAATTTATAATGTTAATACAATATTCAAAATTAAATAAGTAATTCAATTTGCATTTAAGTTAGTTTACCTCATAAACTACTAAAATGAGCTTCAGTGTGATAATTTATGCATTAGAAATTAGAGTATATTGGGTACAGAATACAATTAAAATAAATTCAAAAGGTATCTAATTAATAAATTCTTAAAAGTTTTCCTTAATGTCAATTAAATTGTATAACTTTATAATGTCAATTCATCCTCATCACTGTAACCACAAATCAAATTTAATTAAAGTCATATAAATTAACTAATTGAATTTTCTCAGTATAATTCAGTCAAACACATTAACAAACAACCCACACTCAGTAATATTAAGTACTTACACTATTTGTTATACAGTATCTATAATTTGCATGCATGTAATTTATACACTTACATATGTTATAGTTAGGCTAATTAATTTCGCTTTTTTTTTTGGTCCTTTTAGTTTTACTAGTCTTTGTCAGAACAAGGTCGACCCTAAGTTAAGCCTTATAGTAGGTATGATTTTTTGACTAATATGGTAGGTATTTACGGGCTGAATTTTCTAAGAGTTAAATTTGCAAGTTATTTACAACACTTCGATTACTTACACATAAATTTTACATGAAATTATTTATCTTTTATTTCCTATTTAATGAGATTCATAGATTGTGCTAATTTCTCTACAATTCTAATAAGAATTAAAAATTGAAATATGATAGTCTAAGCTAAAGCCGTATACAAATAAATAATTATTTAAATAAATTAACAATCCGAAATGAAGCGTCCAAACTTCAAAAACAACGTTAATAATTTATGATACTTACAGAATTCAAAAAGTGTCGAAAGTAGAAGAATCCGTGCACATGACCAATTTAGAGATCATTTTTCATACATTTTTAGGGTTCCATACCAAAATGGTAAAAATGGAACCTATGGTGAGATTTTCTCCGTCCGTCCGTCCGTCTGTCAAACTCCATTATTTCGGTAACTATTAAAGCTATCGATTTGAAGTTTGGAATAGTTTTAGGTACTTAATAGTGACCCAACGTCATTGCAATCATAAAAATTTGAAAATCGTTTTTATTTCTTTTTAAAAGGGGTGTTTTAACCGGGGCGTTGAAATTTCTAAATGAAATAACAATATTGAGTGGGGTATCATAATGAAAGGCGTTACTTGTATATTTTTAAACAGATTTTTATTTATTTTTATACTTGATGGTTTTTCATTTATTGGGCAAGTTATCAAAAAATATACCGTCCCCCCCCCTTATCTCCGAAGTTTATTGTTCAAAAATCTGAAATAATTATGGCCAATAGAAATAAACGTATATTTTACAGGAAATATAAAATCAAAGCTCTTACCAGAATACTTTTTTGATAATAACAATAGAACCTACCCATGTGCAAAGTATAAGTACTCGTAAATTCATGAACAAATTTATAGTATGGCACCCTCGGTGCATGAGTCCGACTCGCACTTGGCCGTTTTTCTATTTTCGTTCCATTTCTATCTTTTTAGCGTATCGCAAATGCTATATGGCTAGAGCTAGAGGTGTTGGTATGCATTAGATAATCCTGTTTAATCAATAACCATTTTGAATACAATTGTCAATACAAATGTAGGTAAGTAGAATACCTATTCGCGTTGACTCATTCGCGTTAGTCATAGAGAATTCAATGCCCGACCTTTCGGTGTTTAACCTTCAGGTCTGAAACAAACAAAAATAGAAAAAAAATGTTTATTCAAATCGTATGTATAAAGGTCCATTTTTTGTGAGCATTGTCGAACAATTTGTCAATTGGTATCATAGCTGGTAGTGATGTTTTCAGATATCTCTACTGTTATAGCTAGGCGTTCTTTAAAGTATTGCTAACTTTAACCCTCGGTTTCGCCTTCGTCATTCAAGGAAAGGACAAATACTACCTACGTTTATGGACTATACTATATGGTATATCTGTAAAGTATGTCGCGATCGAACCGAGAGAGTATTAATTTTAAGAAGTATTAGTAAGTACTAGTAGGTATAGCTACGTAAAATCTAGGATTTAAATATAACAAAGGTGTCAAAAAATGGGAGGTCAAGTGTCAACACTTTCTTCTATCTTTAAAAAGTATTTTTATTTTTATGAAACGATGTGAAATTAGCTCGTTTCAATATATTCTAAATAAAAAATAGTCAATAAAATTGTTGTTTTATATCCATCCAATTTGTTTTTAAAATCCTGTCAAGTTGGTGTGGAATTCACGCAGTAAGGATTCCGTAGCGCTAAATATTAAATCTTTATTCTTACATTTCACACACATTTTTTCATGTTAGTTAAAACTTTCAGATTTGTTCCTTTACTTCTAAACCATCTTGCTTTACGCCATATTTATTGAATGATGAATCTAAAAACACAAGAATTACCCACTTATTAGAATTAGTTTACGACCCATAAATAGCTGCATAAAAGGCTACAGACAGACCGCCTGATAATTAAAATAACAGTAGGGTATTGTTTTCCTATTTGAGGTATTTCGCAATGCTGGCTGGCTGGCTCATTTTTTACGCAACGAATCAGCCAAGCTGTACATTCTTAACACTATTCATGAACGCAAGATTTGTATGGTAATTGGAAAAAGTTAGCGAAAAATTTTATAGTAACATTTTCAATAAAAAAAAATAAGCCACGGAACCCTTAAAACGAGTTTCTATAACTCGTGCTTCCTATTAAAATTAGTTTCTTTGCTTACATTCGATTTTGATAAATTCCTCCTGATTTATCGGCCATCAAAAAGCGATAAAACCACCGAATACCAGGAAACAATAGTACGCACGGAGCTATAAAGTTATTTTGGAGCGCACAACGCATCAGTATGGGCATACGAATTGGTTTTTAAACGGGTTCTCTCTTATCAAGCTTAGACTTCACTTTATAATAGACAAAATAGAACTAACATACATCATACACTGAATTTATATGTCTTCTGGTGGATGCGACATGCAGCGTTGCGGAAGAATATAACAAAAAAGACGACGTTTTATCTAATAACTAAAATACAAAGTCAGTTATCAAAAATCCGTTCCTGAGCGTTTTAGGATATCTTTATTACCGACACATTAAAACAAAAATTACAATTGCATCCATTGTAGTTTCCGATAAAAATAAGAAAAATAGTGATTTGACGACTAAATGGCGTGGTGGTAGCGAACCTGCCGTCTGCGTCGGAGGTAGTGGGTTCGATTCCCACTACTGGTAATGGTTTGTTTGATGAGCATAAATTTTTTCCAGTGTCTGAGTGTTTTTCAATAAATTATATTTATGTTTATTAGTATGTATGTACATTTATCAGTTATCTAGTATCCATAACACAAGCTATCGCTTACTTTGGAGCTAGATTGCGATCTGTGTAATGTTCTATTTATATACTTAATTTAATATTTAATAATATTTAATTTTGAAGCAACTTTTGGGACTAACGAGAAAATTTTATCAAATTGTGTTCATGCTTCAGAGTGAATAAGCCTTCCGCGCCGAAAAGCTAAGCCGATTCGTTGCGCAAAAACAAAAGAAATTTGCGAAAGACTTTCGCAAACTTCTTGAAAATGATTTAGTATTTGAAGCTAAAAAAACAACAATTTCTCAGCTAACTTAATCTTTAGCAAAAATCGTATTTTGTGAAGGCACGGAAGTTACAAAAAAGCTCAGAACATGTTGCTCGGATGGATGGCCACAAAACTTATTCCAGCCATTTGAACTTTAATGAAAAATTTATATGGCCACAAAAAAACACTTTTCACTTACATAGGTGCTGGCTGGTAGTTTTAAGAATAAGTAATTTTAATTCTAAGGAATTCATGAGCCGTAACGAAAGGTTGTATCGAATGACGGCGTTATAAACATGGATAACGTAACAAAGAAACTTCTCACATCCGTATTACTTTACATCCTCATATTTACTCCTTTGCTAAAGAAAAAGCTTGATTTAGTAGAATAAAGAATACAAGATATTTTTATATTTTTGTTTGAAACTATCCTAAGCAAGTAACAACTATCGCATAAATTATTACCGAGTTAGCTATTTATAGTATATTACGGTGTTTTGCCATATAAATTATTTCTTTCTTATGGATATGTAATGCGTATTACTAAAAGTCCTATTTTGAGACCTACTGAACATACACAAAAAATCGATAGGTAACTTTTCCTGTAAAATTAAAAAAAAAAACTGTAATGTAATAAAATATCAATTGGAGTTAAAGATTACGTACCTACAAAACAACAAAAAGAACATTTTACAAGAAATTACAGATTTACGTTCAACGGCGATGAATTTATTTATTTATATCTCTCCTAGCTTTTGCCCGCGGCTTCGCCCGCGTGAATTTCGGGCTGTTACAAATACCGTGGGAGCCAACGATTTTCTGGGATAAAAAGTAGCATACGGGATAGACAAACAGTCAACTACTACAACAACTAAAAGAAACATCGGCTTAGTTGTTTTACTGCTCTTCCCGCTTCCGTCCTTAATCAATATAGGTTCAACTACGGGGCTCAATGTATCTACCCATTTTCACATTTACAGCATTACTATCCCATATCACATTGCTCATCTAAAACATAAAAATATTCATAACGAATTTTTGATAAATGGCTTAGTTTTTTAGTAATGAGGTAAAACGTCGTTTTACTGATATATTCTTCCGCAACGCTGCATACCAACCTATTCTTACCTAAGCTAACCTGGAGTTCTTGCAATTTCAGCAGCTGTGTACCCATTTTCACATTTATCGTATTACTTTCCCATATCCCTTGTCAACTAAAACAAAAATTTTCAGTAGCAAAACAGTTACTAGTTTAAAACCTATGTTATATGGGTACCCGTTTTCACAAATATAATATTTTTAACCTGTATCTCATTGAATCTAAACTCATCTATCTCAACTAAAACAAAAAAACTTATAGTGAATAAATGGTAAGTCAGAATTTATATAGGTATTTAATATTACAGTTACAATATTACTAACCCAAAATCCAATTGCTCAACTTAAACACACAATGTAAATAGAGACCTATTTAGGTACCCATTTTCACATTTATAGCATTATAATCCCATATCCCATTTTTCAACTAAAACACACATTGTTAATAGTGAAAAAGTTGTAAGTTTAGGGTCTGTATTGGTACCCGTTTTCTCAGTTATAATGTTATTAACCCATAACCCATTGCTAAACACACATTGTTAAAAGCGTACAGTGCTAAGTTCAGAACCTATATGGTGCCCATTATCACAGCTGTAGTGATCAGTGTAAAAAGTAGTAGTATCAGATCTGTAGTATCATTAGCTTTTGCCCACCGCCCGGCCTATGTCAAATTCGCTTTTTAACAAATCCTGAGGGAAACATAAATTTCCCGTTCCCATTCAATATTACAACCTTATACCTACTTTCAAAGATGTTTGCTTTAGCTACGTACCTATAGATGTAGCTATAGATTGCTGTAAAAATTTCCCACGGGAACTATGGAATTTCCCGGAATAAAAAGTAGCCTATGTTTTAATCCGGGTTATAAGCTATCTATGTTCCAAATTTCAGCCAAATCGGTTCAGTAGTAGCGGCGGGAAAGCGGAACAAACATACAAACAAAGTTACTTTCCCATTTATAATATTAGTAAGGATAAGGATTCTTTACTTTAAACATGGTGCTCCAAATTACAAAACAAAGAACAATATTTTATAGAAAGTTAATTGAACCAACCGGGCCGGCATTTGGATAGTCACGTTGAATGCGTGCTTATATAAACTTTAAACTCCAAAACACAAAACTACGCATGTTTTTTAATCTTTTGTTAAAAAAATACGGTCAGTAACTTTATTTGTTAGCAGTCAATTTTTGTAATTAAATCTATTAGAAACGACGTAGATGGTATCGGGATAAACAGGTAGTGTAAGAGACGGTGGATACTTTCATAGATAAATATAACACATTTTGTCAGTCAATTTTGAGCAACCATTCATCCAGGAGTTCCGACTTCAGTAGCCATCGCCCTGTAGCTCTAGCCACCAAGTTACATTGGCAGTTGGCCAATTCTGTTGTACAAAATCTCTAAATTTATAAAAAAATAAAAAATAGTTCTGTGCTTTTCGACATGCTCTCCTTGGAAAAAGACTATTTTAAGACGCGTTAAATTAGTTTAGTTTAGAGATTTTGTACAATAGAATTTTCACCAGTATCTGTTTTATTTCTAAGGTTGCCGTGGGATCGAAATTTCAAAAGTGTATGAGAATAACAGTTTTAATCGATTTATCACGTGATCAATTAATTGTTAGAGTATTTCTTTATTTGGTATGCGTTTGTGACATTCTTCTTAAACTCCCTGATACAAGCTTGTACAGACTCTGCAGTGAGGAGTAGGAAACTATTTTACACAATATACTGTGCAATTGCCCAGCCTTGCTACATACGCGTAGCTGGCTGATTGGAAAGTAGGTACATTCTCCGCCCAGGAGAGGTCAAATATACCCCTGCAAAGGACGTGCTGCTCTTCCTAGCGCCAACTGGCGTTGGAGGGAAGATCTAGGTAGCGGCGAGCACAATAGATTGAAGACGGTCAAACTGCTAATGGGAGCAGAGAAGCCGCGTCATCAAGAAGATAGTGACAATTTTCTGCAGATTGGATTCACCATTTTAGATTTAATGTCGTAGGTTAACTCTTAATAGCCCGATGAACAATTTTGAAGCCGGCCATTTATCAGCGCCCATATTTCAGCACCAGAAAAGAGGAAAGGAGGGACCCATTTGTTGAAGACACTCAAGTTCAGTTGAAGTTTGTTGAAGACTTCAGACACTGAAGTTTCGACGAGGAGATGACTTGATTTAGTTTACCGAAGGTTGCCCGGCTGTTGTATCCGTCCCCAGGGAAATCTTGCGGTGGTCTCTCAGCTCATTAAACTGCCCATAAAAACCCCAACAATGCACCATAACAATCACCAAATTTACGTAACGTAAAATTGACGCAGCACAATCGCCACGCCTCATGAATCCTAGAGCACAAAGAGATTTCGGCCATTAAAACGTAATGGCCTCATTGTATGCAACCTTAACTCGAAAACTATTCGGAATTAGGTCTAGTGGTATTTACAATGCGTGTTTAGTTTCTGATGGTTTTATTTATTTTGTGGAAGTGCAAGCCAGTGAATAGATGGTGTTTTGATTTTAGTGATAAACCCACGCCTATTAATGTTTGCAGCTATCGAAATTGGTTCCAACTAAAAAGATTCAAACCTTTTATTTACTTCATGACCGAACCAATTTGACCTAGTGCAGCCAATTTTACACAGAAATTCCACATCACCACAGAATACAATCATAATTATTATTCACAGTCGCTTTCCAGCATCAAGCGCAAGTTTTGACCATAAATATAAAAAAAAAATAGATTTTGTCCGCGGTTACGCCTTCCAACATTCCCTACACTCAGAAGAATTTACGTCCTATAACAGTTAAACTAAAGTTAATAAAACTATCTCAGAATTCGTTTGCTTTATTTTGCGTAATCAATATAGGTTCAACTACGGGGCTCAATGTATCTACCCATTTTCACATTTACAGCATTACTATCCCATATCACATTGCTCATCTAAAACATAAAAATATTCATAACGAATTTTTGATAAATGGCTTAGTTTTTTAGTAATGAGGTAAAACGTCGTTTTACTGATATATTCTTCCGCAACGCTGCATACCAACCTATTCTTACCTAAGCTAACCTGGAGTTCTTGCAATTTCAGCAGCTGTGTACCCATTTTCACATTTATCGTATTACTTTCCCATATCCCTTGTCAACTAAAACAAAAATTTTCAGTAGCAAAACAGTTACTAGTTTAAAACCTATGTTATATGGGTACCCGTTTTCACAAATATAATATTTTTAACCTGTATCTCATTGAATCTAAACTCATCTATCTCAACTAAAACAAAAAAACTTATAGTGAATCAATGGTAAGTCAGAATTTATATAGGTATTTAATATTACAGTTACAATATTACTAACCCAAAATCCAATTGCTCAACTTAAACACACAATGTAAATAGAGACCTATTTAGGTACCCATTTTCACATTTATAGCATTATAATCCCATATCCCATTTTTCAACTAAAACACACATTGTTAATAGTGAAAAAGTTGTAAGTTTAGGGTCTGTATTGGTACCCGTTTTCTCAGTTATAATGTTATTAACCCATAACCCATTGCTAAACACACATTGTTAAAAGCGTACAGTGCTAAGTTCAGAACCTATATGGTGCCCATTATCACAGCTGTAGTGATCAGTGTAAAAAGTAGTAGTATCAGATCTGTAGTATCATTAGCTTTTGCCCACCGCCCGGCCTATGTCAAATTCGCTTTTTAACAAATCCTGAGGGAAACATAAATTTCCCGTTCCCATTCAATATTACAACCTTATACCTACTTTCAAAGATGTTTGCTTTAGCTACGTACCTATAGATGTAGCTATAGATTGCTGTAAAAATTTCCCACGGGAACTATGGAATTTCCCGGAATAAAAAGTAGCCTATGTTTTAATCCGGGTTATAAGCTATCTATGTTCCAAATTTCAGCCAAATCGGTTCAGTAGTAGCGGCGGGAAAGCGGAACAAACATACAAACAAAGTTACTTTCCCATTTATAATATTAGTAAGGATAAGGATTCTTTACTTTAAACATGGTGCTCCAAATTACAAAACAAAGAACAATATTTTATAGAAAGTTAATTGAACCAACCGGGCCGGCATTTGGATAGTCACGTTGAATGCGTGCTTATATAAACTTTAAACTCCAAAACACAAAACTACGCATGTTTTTTAATCTTTTGTTAAAAAAATACGGTCAGTAACTTTATTTGTTAGCAGTCAATTTTTGTAATTAAATCTATTAGAAACGACGTAGATGGTATCGGGATAAACAGGTAGTGTAAGAGACGGTGGATACTTTCATAGATAAATATAACACATTTTGTCAGTCAATTTTGAGCAACCATTCATCCAGGAGTTCCGACTTCAGTAGCCATCGCCCTGTAGCTCTAGCCACCAAGTTACATTGGCAGTTGGCCAATTCTGTTGTACAAAATCTCTAAATTTATAAAAAAATAAAAAATAGTTCTGTGCTTTTCGACATGCTCTCCTTGGAAAAAGACTATTTTAAGACGCGTTAAATTAGTTTAGTTTAGAGATTTTGTACAATAGAATTTTCACCAGTATCTGTTTTATTTCTAAGGTTGCCGTGGGATCGAAATTTCAAAAGTGTATGAGAATAACAGTTTTAATCGATTTATCACGTGATCAATTAATTGTTAGAGTATTTCTTTATTTGGTATGCGTTTGTGACATTCTTCTTAAACTCCCTGATACAAGCTTGTACAGACTCTGCAGTGAGGAGTAGGAAACTATTTTACACAATATACTGTGCAATTGCCCAGCCTTGCTACATACGCGTAGCTGGCTGATTGGAAAGTAGGTACATTCTCCGCCCAGGAGAGGTCAAATATACCCCTGCAAAGGACGTGCTGCTCTTCCTAGCGCCAACTGGCGTTGGAGGGAAGATCTAGGTAGCGGCGAGCACAATAGATTGAAGACGGTCAAACTGCTAATGGGAGCAGAGAAGCCGCGTCATCAAGAAGATAGTGACAATTTTCTGCAGATTGGATTCACCATTTTAGATTTAATGTCGTAGGTTAACTCTTAATAGCCCGATGAACAATTTTGAAGCCGGCCATTTATCAGCGCCCATATTTCAGCACCAGAAAAGAGGAAAGGAGGGACCCATTTGTTGAAGACACTCAAGTTCAGTTGAAGTTTGTTGAAGACTTCAGACACTGAAGTTTCGACGAGGAGATGACTTGATTTAGTTTACCGAAGGTTGCCCGGCTGTTGTATCCGTCCCCAGGGAAATCTTGCGGTGGTCTCTCAGCTCATTAAACTACCCATAAAAACCCCAACAATGCACCATAACAATCACCAAATTTACGTAACGTAAAATTGACGCAGCACAATCGCCACGCCTCATGAATCCTAGAGCACAAAGAGATTTCGGCCATTAAAACGTAATGGCCTCATTGTATGCAACCTTAACTCGAAAACTATTCGGAATTAGGTCTAGTGGTATTTACAATGCGTGTTTAGTTTCTGATGGTTTTATTTATTTTGTGGAAGTGCAAGCCAGTGAATAGATGGTGTTTTGATTTTAGTGATAAACCCACGCCTATTAATGTTTGCAGCTATCGAAATTGGTTCCAACTAAAAAGATTCAAACCTTTTATTTACTTCATGACCGAACCAATTTGACCTAGTGCAGCCAATTTTACACAGAAATTCCACATCACCACAGAATACAATCATAATTATTATTCACAGTCGCTTTCCAGCATCAAGCGCAAGTTTTGACCATAAATATAAAAAAAAATAGATTTTGTCCGCGGTTACGCCTTCCAACATTCCCTACACTCAGAAGAATTTACGTCCTATAACAGTTAAACTAAAGTTAATAAAACTATCTCAGAATTCGTTTGCTTTCGCCGGGATTAATCTTATCAAAACCTGTCATACAAAAAAAATACTTCAATCTTTTGCCTTTTTGCTTCTTATTAAAAATATTTAGGTACAAACATACAAACACACTTTCGCGTTTTGTATAGTATACCCTACAAGTAGGTATAGATGCGGTGCTTCCCGTATCCGTATAGGATAGAATTAGACGAAATTAGCCATCGCCCTGCCGCATCCTTGTTTGCGCTGCGCTGTTGCTAAGCTGCAGAGTGGACGAATGCTGGAGATAAATCTACATAAAATAAATATTAAAAAAGCCAAATTCATTAACGCAAAAAGCAAACCCCAAAAACACTTAAATTTCACGAAAAATCTCCTCTAATATAGACAAGGTAAAAGGTTTTTTGACAATCCCGGCTGACCTGCCTCATTGACTCGATTGCTGACGTACTGGTTAAGGTACTTTTCTCCACAACGGGGTAACAAGTAGGTATTGTAATTAAAAAAAACTTATAAAGTAATGTACAAACAATGCACATTATAATATATTAAAATCTAACGATACCTTTACTTTCAAAATCCAACCAGTCCTTTACGAGGTAATAAAAAGTTTACAAACATACAAACAAACCAACATCTGCACAAGATCCGCATGAGAAACATACTCTTTCTTTGCAGTCAGGTAGAAAAGGTTATTTAAACACATTTATGTGGTAAGTTTGCATATACTGGGCATCAGCGTTGCATTGCGACATTAAATTCAGGAAATGACTCTATCGCGGGTCGCTGCCTCTACTCTGCTACACCACAGATATATAGATAACGAAATGATTTATGATACCCCTAAATATTGCCCGTGACTTCGTCCGCTTGGATGAGTTTTGGAACAAAGTTTATTGTGAATTTTTTGCTTGACGAAAATCCCGAACGAAGAAAATCTACGAAAATCTAAAATGAAAATTTCGCTTACTAGCTAACGCAGAACAAGCACGCATGTAATCACGTATAGAGATTTTGGTAATGAACTTGTTAGCGCAAGCTAACTGAAAACAGCGCCATCTATCGAGCGATGGGTGATATCTCACATGAAAATTGAATGGAGTCTTGTTTTCAAGTTTTGTCTGCAAAGAAAATTCGACTCAATAAATTAATTATCATTTATTTATATTTGTTCCTGTATCCTTAATACTTCTCAGAACTACGTTTTAGGAATCGAAGAAACCCCAGCACATGGGCATCCGAACGATTTGCCTTTTTCGTACATCTGTCAAAATTCTTATAGGTGGCTGCTGAGCGAACTACAGCGTGGCCTTATTGGTGACAAAACAAGCATTTTTGGCACCGATAAACTGGCGAGATTTTTTTGCCACGTTCGCCCTGTCCAGGGTAAATGTCTATCGCCTTAGGTCTAGTCTCTTCCACATAATCTATAAGTACAAACAGGACACAATGCATACAGTAGGCCCAGTAGCAACTTGGCGTACGTTGGAAATATTTACGCATTAGCATCTCCCGATACTGTTGGGTTAGATTTTTCATTCGATTCCGATAATCATTGATCAAATATCCACAGTACATATTGACGGTCCAATCATTCACGTTGAGTTGTAAGAATCTGGTTTTTGAACACGGGGAAGAAAACGTTGGTAGGTATCTATTCATTACCAATTCAAGTCAACGTTGGTACGTCTGGAATGATAGGATGTTATGCTTCCGTCTTTGCACGACATAATATCATAAATTTATGTAATGAACTTTTATAGTTTTTTATTTTATTATTTAACTATTTATTTTTTAAGTGAATACATAATTAGTTTTTCTGTGAATATTTAAAGCATCACCCCGAGTTGCATGAAATAAACTAAGAAATTTAAGTGCTACATACTTAAACTAATTTAATCGCAAGAAATGTCTAAATTTCATACATTTTTAGTACCACATAAATTTTTGAGTATGGTCAACTCGACATAAGTACCTACCTGTTGTCGTTAACAATATCGAGCAATAACAACCAAAAAATAACGTTTTTAGTATTTTTCGCGGCAACAGATATACCTACATCATCTGAGAAAATCTCAAGTGTCTTAGTGTCATAGTTCAAGAGAGCTTGATGACAGACGGACGTACAGCAAAGTCTTAGTAATAGGGTCCCGTTTTACCCTTTAGATACGGAACCCTGAAAAAAGAAATTTCTCTAATCGCATGTAGGTACTCAGGCAAGAAATCAACACTGTGAATTACACATATCTAATGAGTGGAAACCTTTTACAAAACTCATTCGTTTTGTATCAGATCTGATAATCATCTGATAGTGGAACCGGTTACGTTATAATTGCGTTCTTAATAAACAATTAAGTGGACCGCCTACTGCCGGTCGCGGGTTCGACTCCCGGCGAAATGGAATGGTTCCACAATCCACAGCGCCGGATGTGCGGTGGGCGGCGCACCGGGCATTGTCATTCAAAAGCTCGGGCTTCGATAGAGACACCATGTTTAATGTAAAATTAAATATAAATTTCCTAAAAAAAAATGAAATTTATTTCTCACGAGTGTAGTCTAAGCCACACAACATACAGCATGAATAGCAATTATATATAAAAAACTCGCGTAAAAATGTAAGTTTTCAAAGTTATCACACTGTTTATGTAATACACGCCCAATTGTATATAATTTTTTGTAACTCCTTCACGTCTAAGGTAACTTAACACACACGTAACTATTAAACCAATTTTTCTAGAATTTTGAATTGAGATTGTTTACCTAGATACAATAAATTAAAACAATAAATGATGTAGATTTTAGACCAACATCAGCAAGGCCAAATCGTACTGAATCTAAAAAAATCTCTCCTTTCAAACTACATTAACTAAAAATTACTGTTATAGTTGTACTATTTAGTGTTCTGTGGTTATAGTTGCAACCATTTTTTAGTACCTATGCCTTGTTAGGTCAGAGATGTTAAGCCTGGCTTTATATAACTGACCTAGCAAGACAAATTTTCGTCCACTGTGGATAAGTAAGTTGATGACGCAATTTGTAACTGTAAAAATAATAAACCCATTTATTTAACAGCAACCATTCGTTTTTTCCACAAGTGCCGGCGATTAAGTGTGAACTCATTTATCTCAAATAACTAAGCACAAAAAATGGTCGCTCATTTCAATTGAACGACTCTCAACGCATGTGTTGACTAATTATTGTCGTTAATTGTTGATACACAATTTGTTAACAAATAACATTACGTATTTTTCGAGTATATAGCTACAGTTAATACTTGATAGTAATCTGTGTCATTTACAAATGACAATCTATGTTATACGCCAGAACTTGATCTTTTAACAAGAAATAATTACAAAATATTAGACTAAGTTCTTTTACCGGTTTTATTGGTTAATAGGACCGAATTATGTAGTTTCATGGCTAAATATAAACTCACTTCTCTGATCTATGGCTAATAGTGTTTTTAGAGATTTCACCCGCTTGATAATTGGTTTTGAAGCAATTCTTGGATTTCTTGGCGGACAGATAATTTGGCAAAAAAGAGTAGAAAAAATGGAAGCGCCACTAGTTGACTGTAAGTAAATCAAGTACGTAATTTGGACAATTTAAGTCAAAAATTATGATAAACAAAAAAGTATATTCGGTTTCAATAAGTTTTTGACAAGCTATACGTGTTATCTTCTCTTAGGACATAAAAGATCTCCAATGCCGCGAAAGACCTAAAATATACCAAAGCGAGCCAAAGGGCTTATGATAAATAAACTTTATATTATAACTAAAACCAAAACTCATGGTCAATATACTCCCGAACAAAACGTATTGTCTTCTGTGATGGCATTAACAAAATTATCATTTACCAGCTTCCATTATAGTACCCGCTTATTACGAACGCAGCACCGGGCGGCGGCCTAGGGCTCTGCCCTTTCCGTTCACATTTGTTTGGCAACTTAGTCCAATAATAATATCAATTTCCTTTTTATCCGGCTTAACCCAGAATCTTTAATCAAAAGTATCCATTTCAGAAGAATTAAACCGAGAATTTATTAAGTAGGTGTGAAAAACTCATGTCAATGCGCAGTCTTAGTAATAGGGTCCCGTTTCCTACCCTTTGGGTACCCTTAAAAACATGTGGATGATGATTCCAGTACCGCCACATATTTTACCTTCTGAACCGGCCCTACGATGTAACACCTAAAAGTGGAAACAAAATGCTTATTTTTTTCAAAAAAAAGAAATGAATAATATTTTAAAAATACTGATTTATAAGGCACTGACAATCAGGTTTGTAGGTTTACTTAGTGTTTATCCATAATGCTTAAGTTTGTTGCGAAAAAAGCACACAGAAGCGTTCATGTCCATGCATAAATTTTGCATAACTAAGAATTAAGTAAGTACTTAGCTTAGATAAACAGTGCTTACACACATTAGCTTTCGCAGTTTTTTTTTAAATATAACTTTCCCAGCATTATCACTATGCACACATGGGTGAAGAGTCGCTGGCAAACAGAATAACTGTTCACTTGATGTCATTCCTTAAGTCTCACAGTTTATTGTGTTTGGTCAAACATGCGCCCACGCGGGGCGAACTATGTTTTTTCTCGTGATATCAGGTTTCGTGTACTCATATTAATAGAGTTAGTACCGGTCATATTATTAAGTAGACAGATAAAAAAGTATGTTAAGTAGTAGGTATTCGTACATTCCAGTTAAAAGTGCATTTATTCATACTAAACACCTAAGAAAAATATTTTATCATCTGTCATTTCGACTGGATACGGATATCCTGTCAGAATGGGAGAAGTTTGGCCATGTGTGTGAAGACCACCAACCTTCACTTAAAGTGAAGGTTGGTGGTCTTCACACACCTTTCACAAATCAGATTTTTCCACGCTTATATATTCTTTAAATGTATAAAATGTATAGTTATAAAGCAAAGCGAATTTTATTTAGTTGCCCTAATATTATTGAAAGGGCAAAAATACTACTCGTAAGACCGATTTACGCAGGCGAGTCCTAACTTTAACATAGCCTTAGCATTTTTCATAATAAGATCTTAGAACCCCCATTATTGTATTAAAAGTAGTATTAATTGTAGCTTTATGAGCCTCAAAGTCGCGCTTAAAATTCGTCCAACTTGCTTGCTCCCCTCTTCATAGTTTAAAGCTGACGAGACACAAAGTAGGCTTTTTCTTAAGGTTACTCTTGTAATCGAAAGTTTTAAAATCAATATTTTATACTAGCAGTGGTCCTCGTCCCGTCCGTCCCGTCCGTCGTTACTCTCTAATCTCCATCTTCTAATGTTTAAGGGGATTTATTGGATTTATTTTTGTCTTTCTCACTCATACGGATACTTTGCTAGGTGCAACATGCAGCGTCGCGGAAGAATATAACAGAAAAACGACCTTTTACGTAATTACTCAAAAACTAAGCCAGTTATCAAAAATCGGTTTCTAAGTGTTTTTGGATATTGTATACATTAAAACAAAAATTACAATAACATCTATTGTAGTTTCCGATGAAAAACAGGAAAACTGAGATTTTCGAGTAACTTTTGGGAGAACTTTCCATCGAGAAAATTGTATCTAATCGTGTTTCTGCTTCTAAGCGATTTTAGATTAAAGACCCAAAATACATGACGTTTGAATTTGAAAGTCTCTATAGTTTTTACGTAAAACTTCATTCAAAATCACTTAAATACGGCTTGTACGCCGTTTAATACGTTATCTGTTTAAAAGTACCTACACACGTTCAAAAACCAAACGCTGAGTGCAAAGGAGTGCAGATGTTTGTCCATACAAACTTTGGGCGCCTATTTCACCCCCTTAGTTCTTTGAAATCCTTTCTTAGTTCACTCCTATACCTCATATGTAACTTTTGGACCCTGCAGCGGTTTGGCTTACGCGTCGTTATATCAGTCAGTCATCAATCAGTCAGTCAGTTTTTTCTTTATTATATTCACAAAAATAAATTAAATCATGCCCGACTGTAATCGCCTTTAGATTTTGAATTCAAGTTTGAAAGCTCGACGAGCAATTTGAGATGAAAAGGGCCAGAGCGAAAGATCGTTTGAAACGCCACTTCAGAACCGCTTACTCCGTACTGGTTCGCACTTTCTTGATGAGCCTTCATTAATAAGGGTGTGGTGAACGCCTAAAATATGCGGCTAATAACCGCAGGGGCTATTATATTTATGTTAATTTAATGGCCGTTTTAATCCGAATAATGCAGAGTCATTAACTGTATTTCATTTAAGACTGTTATTACGGAATACGTGTACCTTTTTGTGTGATCTCTTATGTTTCTGCCGCGCTTAGATATAAGCATTGGTGCTAATTCTGTTGTCCAACATATCTAAATTAAACTTATTTTAAATAGTGCTAATAGTTGACGACCGAATGGCGTAGCGGTAGCGAACCTGCCGTCTGCGCCGGAGGTCGTGGGTTCGATTCCCACTACTGATAAATGTTTGTGTGATGAGCATGAATGTTTTCCAGTGTCTGGGTGTTTTTCACTATATTATATTCATGTATATTAGTATGTAGGTATGTATATTTATCAGTCATCTAGCACCCATAACACAAGCTATCGCTTACTTTGGGGCTAGATTGCGACGTGTAAAATGTCCCGTATATATTTATTTATTTATCATTTTATTTATAGTGCTACCTTTTTCAAACTGTTCCCTATGGGAAGGGAAAGCGCTATTTTAAATTAGTTTAGTTAGATTCACATTCAACAGAATCGACCACATAATGTGTAGGTACAAAGTTGAAAACAATAAAATAAGTGCCGAATTAAGAAGCTTCTTTTTAAGTTCTAATATGCACTCAGCGGGTTTACCTGCGAAATTCATATTTTATAGGATTTTTTTGCAATTTGCAAGCTAACACTGTAGTAGGATAGAATCCGAAATGAGGAGATCCGCAGGAGAACCAAGGTCACTGACATAGCCCGAACCATTAGCAAGCTGAAGTGGCAGTGGGCAGGTCACGCGTGTCGCAGGGGCGATGGCCGGTGGAGCCGAAAAGTCCTGGAGTGGAGACCGCGTACAAGTAAGCGTAGCGTGGGGCGTCCTCCAGCTCGTTGGACCGACGACATTAAGCGGGTGGCGGGAAGCGGCTGGATGAGGAAGGCTGAGGACAGGGTGTGGTGGCGCTCACTTGGGAAGGCCTATGTTCAACAGTGGACGTCCGCAGGCTGAAATGATGATGATGATGATGACTGTAGTAGGGTTGTGCCATTTAAATTGCGTGAATGGAAATAACATCTTCACATATTTATTAAAAATCTTTGCTTAGAAAATCAATTATAAAAAATTAGATCGAGTAGGTAGTAGTTTGATAATAATGTGTTTAAACCACGATTCTCGAAATAAATTCTTGAAGTAACTTTTAAGCTAAAATATTTATACAGACGTATGAAGATTATCCCATTCCGAAAGTTACTGCCTACAGTGTGGGAAGTTAGTAAATTTCTCTATCTATTTAATAGGTAATTGTAATTTATCTTACTTGCACATCACTACTTTAGTCTAATAGTAATTGATCTAGGTATCTGTTACATAGAAAAAACCCGAAATACAAAATTAGTTTTTCACTTATTGTAATCATACAACTTTTAATTACTTTTTTCTAACAGTATCTCTGTCAGACAATTAAAACGAACCGGCTGACATCTCATTAGTCAATGTCACTTCAAAGAAGTTACTGAGGTTATACGACACACCCACATGCCGACAGAATCGTAATAATAAATAAATAAATACCGGCTTACTAAGCCTTCGCTTGTCTGTTGCATGCGTAGGTTTAGTACAGATTTTGTACAAATTTCGAGTCGACTCGCTTCGCACAAACGAATCGAATTCCTCCATACATTTACAGCCAGCGCCATCTATGGCCAGCCACATGCGACTGTCAATAGATGGCGCGGGCTTTCAATTTGTACAAAAACCTGTACTACCTCTACTAGGCTGAATACGGAATCTTCATTCCTGAATCTTGAGTTTCCTCACTCTGAAGCCTTGATCACCGGTGGTCTGCGTCCTTTAAGAGCAGCCTTTCCGGTAGATTTTTTCATACAAACGCTCGTACGCGATTATGACGTTTTAACAAACTTTTATTGAAATATTTTTAACAAGTAGGTACCTTGCACATTATATCTAGGTTTGTATAGAAACAAAAATTAAAATTTATTAGCAACAAATTCAGTTCCAGCCGCCAAAAATGTGCATTCTTGCTGAAATTTTACATAAACTTTGGTCGTTTCGCTCAGCTCATATTATATTGTAAAAGTACAAAAAAACAACTCTATAGGAACCTCGTACAACGAATAGAGAGTCGAAATAACAAACATTATTTACACATACTTGTAAAGCTTTTTCAAAAACTTATTTCCCGGAACAAGTTTCATGAAATTGCCGCGCTAAAAATAAATTTATTTTTCCTGAACGTGCGATTGACGACACAGGCGTTATCTCGTTTTTTTCGCAATGAGTCTTTTCCTAGGATTGCGTTAGACGAAACAGCAAGCCTGTAGACCACGTATTCGTTGTACTTGGATGGTCCGGGAAGGGTCGCCTTAAGCTTTGCGACCGGCGATGGACTCAATTTTTTTACGGGATTCTGTGTATTAAAATTTAAAAAGTCTTATAATACTACGATATATAATTAGCGTATACCATTTTTGAAAAACTAAATAAAATTTGGATTTTCGGGGCCGAGTGAATCGATCCACCTTAAATAATGGAGAGGGATTTTACAGCCCGGGAAAATCGAATATTCAGATGTGTGGAAAACGGAAATTTACGCGGGTGGAGTCGCAAGCAGCAGCTAATAAACAATAATGGCTTGATATATAATAATAATAATGATTGGCTCTATATGTAGATCAACAAGGCAATTATAGTAAATTGCACGCCTTGCCGCCTAAACTCGGTCGGCTAATGAGCAATATTCACCTACACGGCGTCTCTCAGTTGTAGCGGTTTGTTAAATCACTCTTGTTACTGAAGCATTAACTCATATCACGATAAGGTAGGCCTCCGTAAGTATTTTCATTCGTTTTGATTATATCTAGCGCTACGCCGTATTTGGAGACACGACCTTTATATGTCATGTGGTTGTAGAATTAACTGTGGGATTGTTGCCTACGGATTAAGATATCAGTGTTTTCTCAGGTTATATTCCAACCTTCTAGGCGACCTCCCTAGCGCATGGTAAAGATATCGGTTTTTTCTCAGGTCATAATCAAACCTTCTAGGCGATCTCCCTAGCGCAAATTATAGTATCAGTCTTTTAGTCTTTTTTAGATCATAACAACGATATTATATATAAATTGGATCTCAAACCTTCTAGGCGATCTCCTTGGCGCATGGTAAAGATACCAGTCCTTTCTCAGATCATAATCACACCTTCTATCCGACCTCCCTAGCGCAGGGTAAAGAATCAGTCTTTTTTAAGATCATAATCAAACCTTCTGGGCGAACTCCCTGGCGCAGGGTACTAGATATTGGTCTTCTCAGATCATAATCAAACCTATCTCCTTCTCCTTATAATTTTTATATGTCTGTAGGTGATAAGTTGACGGGAAATGGTGACCTGGAATAGTATAAACCACTTACTTGTTCGGAATGCCCATCAATCGACTAAGTAGCATGTAAATATGTGTGTTTTACATACTTGTAATAAATGGAGTTAGCTCCGTCCGTCCGTCGCACGCATTACCATGCATCATGCGATTTCCTGCACCGGCGGTGGTGTGGTCCGAACAAGGAAACTGCGCGTGCTACGGTAAAAACGCGCTTTGATCTGAGAGCGAGTGGGGAATTATGAGGGTGTGTTTATTTAACTCTACAAAATAGACATGTACCCTGGACAGGGCGGACGGCGCGAAAAAATGTCGCCAGTTTATCGGTGTCAAAAATGCTTGTTGCTACCAACAGTAAGGCCACGCTGTAGTTCGCTCAGCAGCCACCTATAAAATTTTGACAGATGACGCTATTGTTTGCTCATATGAAAAAGTTATATATAAGTAAATCGTTCGGATGCCCATGTCCTGAGTTTTCTTATTCTTCCACAAGTCAGTACTAGACTCGTAAGTGATGATGCAGTCGAAGATGTTATCGTATTAACTTGGAAGGGTTAAACTCAACAGTAAAGGTTTCTACACAGCATCGCGCCTTAATGCTAAATAGCTTGGCGTTCATTTCGAGTAGAAAATAATTCAACTGACATTATGAATAAGATGGCTGTTTCATGACTATCTTGTAAATCTTGGAGAATCCGGAAATATTGGAGAAACTGTGGAAACTACGAAGCCATCTAGCTCTTACATTCTGTTATTCCGAACCAAAATAAGCACCTAGTGAACAGTAAATTACCCATTTATTTATTTTTCAATTTCGTCGTTCTCAAACACCCCCTGATCATATTCTGGAGTCTCCTGGAACAGTAGGTACAGTCGCTAGCCAGTAGGTGCGTTCAGTAGGCTGATTCTGTATCGTTCAGTTTGTTAGTTAGCAACCCTCACTGGGTTGGTAACTAAAAAAACGGAGGCAAAAACCATATTTTTGCATTCTTTTTGCACAAGTTACCAACCTAGGTTGGTATGGTATCATGTCAACATACCCTGCTAATTGCTAACTTGTGCAAAAAGTATGCAAAAATAGGATTTTTGCCTCCGTTTTCTTAGTTAATAACCCAGTGAGGGTTACTAACTAACAAACTGAACGATACAGAATCAGCCCCCAGATTAGTCGATAACATCACGAAATGATACATCGCCCGACGACTTTTTGTGTTTACCGTATCCGCGTCGTATCTGAATAATCTTCAAGCGAGGTAATTATTCTCTCTTTGTTTTATGCGGTTTTATCACTGTGTTTTTCTTATTATAATTTGAACTACTTTACGTTATCCATGAAGTTCGTTTTTTGAACCAACATCAACAGAAAGAGGTTATTGATTCGTTTTTTGACGTGACAACGTCTTATAAATCGATAGAGCCGGTTGCACGCACGAAAAAACATGACTCATCCGGCGTTACCGGCGTTACCTCGCTCATGCGGCGTTACCTCGCGAGCGCGGAACGAGCGACAAAGAAAACGTTGTCACGTTCAACTATCGTCAGTAAACCGACTTTACAGGCAACCAATTTTTTACCTCAGAACTTTCGTCTGAGTGAATCGATTTTGATGATTCTTTTTAATTTGTAATCCGGTGCTTTCCGTGTGGTTCCAATTCGATTTGGTCCAGTTCTGACAAAAGCATCTATGAGAAAACCATATAGCCAATATAGTAAGCCAATAGTAAGCCAATTTGCATTAAATATGTGCGCGACAAATGGACAAATAACTCAATACTTATTGCGCCAATCGATTTCGTTGTTTTTTAGGGTTCCGTACCAAAATGGTAAAATGGAACCCTTATGGTGCGACTTTCTCCGTCTGTCTGTCCGTCACACTCGATTATTTCAGTAACTACCGGAGCTATCGATATGAAATTTGGAATAGTTGTGTAGGTATATTAGTGGCCCAATGACACTGAAATAAAAAAAAATGGAAATTATTTTTGTTCTTATTTAAAAAGGGGGGAAAATCGGAGGGTTGAAATTTAAAAGTGAGATAACTGTACTGTGTGGGGTATCATATGAAAGGGTTTACTTTGCACATTCTAAAACCAATTATTTTTAGTCATGATAGTTTTTGATTTATCGGGGAAAATGTCTAAAAAAATACCGTTCCCCCCCTTATCTCCGGAGTTTACCAATCGAAAAATCTCAAATAATTATGGTCAATAGGAATTTACGTCTATTTTACAGGAAAACTATAGCCAATGCTCTAACTAGCATAGTTTTTTTGATATTAACAATAAACCTCTACAAACAAAGTTAGTTTTGCGGTTCATTAACAAAGGTAATTATTACCGTTTTACATCTTTGGTCGTTACAGTTTTGGTCGTGTTACATCTACATTAGTACGAACGTACTTACGAAATCTTAAAAGTACCTAGCTATAACTACCTAGGCTTATTTAATGTAGTACGTAACCCTCGGTGCGCGAGTCCAACTCGCACTTGGCCGGTTTTTATTTTTTATTAGAAAGGATGTACTTCAAGGGTAATTTAATAAGAGTTGAAGTAGTTCTTTTTTTTTTAATTTTGCATTATCCTGAGGTATATCTTGATGGTAAGTGACAATAAATCTGTACAAATTGTCGTAAATGAACTGGTTGCAGTTTGGCGAGAAAATTATCTACGATATATGTGCATGTATTATGTTTATTAAAATAAATAAAAAATTGAAATTAGAAAATCGCTGCATGACCCGTTAGCTTTCATTGATCAGCGAGCAAAGTAGCTGTGCCATACGAACAGAAGGACAGTACGAAATTCCATTTTTTTTTAAAAACACCTTAGGTGAAAACGTGATAACGTCTTCATTACTTTGTAACAAAGAAATGCTGTTTACTCGGGCCTAAATACGTCAACGATAAAATATGTGGATACACCTACTTGGCAATCTCCGCTACTGGTTTGCATTTATGCATAACTAAGATCTTTGTACGTGAAACAACACCTAAACAGGGAAACTCAGTACGAGTTAAGTATGCAAAGGTAATAAAAACTCGGAATACTTGCAAACCAGTGTTTAAATCAGATTTGTCGCTAACGACTTTTTACGCCAGTAGTATCCGCGTTGAATCTGAATATAATTAATTTCTCCTTATGGTCGTTTTCTTGGGTATATTATTCATTCAAAGTAATCCTTTATTTGGCTGTTTGAGCATTTATTATTCAATTACACTTTAACAAATAATTTCCACACTAGCTTATGACCAGGATTACCACATTATTTCGGATAGATCGTTGGGTCTCGAAATATACGAAATCCTTGCGGGCGGAGATTTAGGTAGAACCTAAAATATAGTCACTAAACTAACTTTAACAGAAAGTTTACCGTTAAATATGTCGGTTTGATCATTATGTTCAAAAACAATATATAGGTAGAGAAAGAAAAACCAAATAAGATAATAACCACCGATAAGAAACGTCAGGATATGGGCATCCGAACAAGCAAACTGTAGCGCCATCTGTCAAAATTCTATAAGTGGCTGTTGAGCGAACTACAGCGTGGCCTTACTGTTGGTGGCAAAACAAGCATTTTTGGCACCGATAAACTGGCGACATTTTTTCGCGCCGTCCGCCCTGTCCAGGGTATATGACTTTTACGATAACCTTTTATTTACATTTTATGTAACTCTTGGTAAAAAGCCATTGCTGATTCATAGAAGTATTTAATACGATAACATTTCAGAAACTATTTGTGCCCGACAACAATAGTCTATAAATCGTAAAAAGAACCCAATATATGGAAGATGTTTGATATTCTAAGAGTGTACATAATCACTTTGTATTCTTTTGTTGATCCCCACAGAAAGAAAATCTATGGTGCGATGACGCAGAATGCTGTTTATGAAATAAGTACTTGATAGGTTACTGTAAATGTTAAAAAAACGTTGCTATATCAGGTGAAGTTTAGTTACTATGCAATAGACATATTATACCCTGGACAGGCCGGACGGCGAGAAAAAATGTTGCTAGTTTGTCGGTGCCAAAATGCTTGTTATGACACCAACAGTAAAGCCACGCTGTAGTTCACTCAGCCGCCACCTATAGAATTTTGACAGATGGCGCTACTGTTTTCTTGTACGAAAAAAGTTTACGTAAATCGTTCGGATGCCCATATCCTGATGTTTCATATCGGTGTGCTACGCTCAATATTTCCTACTTGCATCTAGGGTCGAGAGTCTGTATTAGAAATAGATGTACTATTTGCGAATTAATACTCTCTCTCACTCTCTCAAAATATGTTAAAACATGACACTCAAACAACTGTCGAAAATTTTCTCCATTCTTGAAACCCATATAAAAGCAGGTTATGCGTTTTCGTCAATACTTACTTATTGAAGTTATGTACGTTTTCTAACTGTTATCCGTTCGCATCGTAAAAGATTTAACTACAAAATAAATATCGAATGGCTAACGAAAAGGTCAACATTTTGATGGTGCTGCGCTGTGCCTACGCCTCTACCATTCTTGACACATTCGTAACAACGTGTCATTTACTGTCCCGAAAGTTCATTCTAGTTCTTAGTTTAAAAGAAATAGGGCTGATTTTACAAAATTTTCATGGCAAACGAAAGTTTGTGAAGGTGTTTTGAATGGGTTTTCAATTTAGTCATGTCGCAGGTTAGATGTCGTAAATGTTTTCTGAGTGAATCGTGTTTTATTGGCTGGGTTCATTTTAACTTTAGGCATCAGTCAGTGTACGCTTATAAACTTGAACGATGAGTTCCTAATCGTATCTATCTAATTCAAAATTAACTGTTTCCATGATTGCCTTTTTATTATTGCACATACGCCTAACTTACAGACACTTGTCAAAATGTCAGACTCCACCGTCACCTTCGGAAAGCAGCATTGCACCGAGAAGAATGGACAAGAAACTCGGCACTTGCTCTTTTAAAAAAAATAAATGTTTACAATTTTATTTTAAACAATAAATATCAAATTATGTAAAAATCTTGTGAGCAGACGGAATAAGGTACACTTACTTCCAAGCGCCTGTGTCATTAATTTAAATTCATTTATTGTATAGCAATCCTTACTTAGTGCATGTTTTTCGGATACGGAAGCTGGAAAATCATTCCAAATTATCTTACTTTGTATCAAAAGCGATTTAACGTTCCGGTTCGATGCTGTGTAGCAACCGTTAGGGGTGACTCCTTCCTAACTAGAACAATTACAGCATCGGCTGCATCGTCACCTAACATCAGGTGAAATTACAGTCAAATAACTTGCAGTCTGTAAAAGAAATATGAATGATGGTTCATATTGAAGCAGACAGTGGTATAGAACCCTCATAAGCTAAAGCTGCGATGTACTTACGAAGCGATTTTTTTAAATTATATTTATGAGCTATTATCAGTGACAAGGCAATTTATATCTGTTGGCGTGTTGCAATAAATTTACAAATGTTTTCTCTTAAAAAACCACATCCAACTACTTACATCTAATTTGAATGCAAATCCTTTAAAAGTCACACAGGTTAATGGCTGTCAATTTGTTTATATTTATGTCTGTCAATAAATCTATTATTCATTTTTAATAGCAGTATTATAATACAATATGTGTTTTCAACTATAAGGAGTAACTCTTGGACTTCCAATGAACATTATTTACTTTAATATTATACTCATTCTAAGCTAGTACGATTAAGTAAACATGTTTGACTATAACGGCGCGCAGAAAAAAACAGGTAAACTTGCAACTAAAGTAATTTGGTCCGCCCCTGTTTTACTCGGGTAACCCTATAGAAAGAAAAAAAAATAGTTCCTTATCAGCCGACGGGCGTTTACTGCTGGACAAAGGCCTCCTGCAATGTTTCCAACTCAGACCAGCTCCATCCTAGGCCTCATCATTTCTGTTCATCAGACATGATTGTAGTCAAGCGCAAGCCTATCTATAGTAAAAAAAACATGGTCCTGCGCTACTTACAACTATCCAGCGTCTTCTCACGACTCTCTTAAGGTCGTCAGTCCATCTGGTCGGGAATCTGCCAACCTTTCGCTTTCCCAAGGATCTACGAGTTACGTGCCTCGCCCGTTGCCACTTCAGCTTCACGATACGTTGAGCTACCTAAATCGGTGACTCGAAATAAACGAGACAGGGAAATGAGGACATTTACGTGGTTTGACTCCATGTATATTTCCTAATGTTCGCTGAATGACTCTCTTAGCTTTATTTGTTGGTATCCATCGTAAAAGGTACAAAATTCACGTACAAAAGTTCAGCTTTCTAGATTCGATAGCTTTCTAGGCTGTATGATGGTAATTGAGATCACTTTTTACTTTTTAAGATGAACTAAACGGGTTTGCCAGCAAATTAATATTTCATTTGGATATTCGCAATTTGTAAACTTATAAGACACTAGCTGATGCCCGCGACTTCGTCCACGTGGGATAAAAACTATTCTATCTTTTAAGTTGGACCAAATGACAGATATTCACGAAGTTTGAACTAAATCAGTTCAGTAGTTTAGGAGTCCATCGCGGACAAACAACGTGACACGTGATTTATATATATTAGGTAAGATTTTAATGTTATAGAAAATAGATTGCAGTATCATCTTCAAATACCTATTTGCTTAAAAGTGTAGATTTTTTCAGAAATTAGTACGAGTATTGACTTTGGCATGGCACGATATAATTTGAGTCCTGGACTAATTTCCTAAAGTACATACTTTTAAATAAGCAACGATTTTTATATGAACTTATAAAGATGATACATTCTGGAAGTTTTACTATCATGAGTAATTGTCAAAAATATGAATTGGCTTAAATATATGTAGTACTTTCTTAGTCAATTTTACACATAATATAAAGTCCCGACTACTCGTAAGCATAAACTTTAAACAGGTGCGGTCAAAATGCGCCTTAAGCAATTTTAACACCATTCCACAATTACAATCTTCTATTCATGTGCGCGTAATTACAAAAGCTCGCCTGCGGCTCTGATCACGGTTTAGAATTTTAGATAAGTTTATCGCCCAATTTAACGATAACTAGCGGCTGGAAACGAATGGAACATGATTAATATTAATAATTTTTATAATCATATTGTAATGTAATTTTTTTTTTGAAAATAGTTGGCGGCAACGCATGCGTGAATTAATGACCGATAGTTGTTGATGATAAATAATACGTGTTTACCCCCCATTTTATGATCCATTACGTACTTTCTATGATTCTTATCTTGCTAATACATAAAGTTGACTGGTGGGAGGCTTCGACCGTGGCATGTTAGGTGCCAAGCATTCACCACCCTCTCAGCAGAGGCGCACCGTCAAGCGATTCGTTCCGTTGCGATGCTGTGTAGAAACCGTTATAGGAGTAAGTTTTTATTTATTTATCCCTAAATTAGTACGATAACATTTTCAGCTGTGTCATCACCTACCAAAGGTGAGATCGCAGTCAAGTACTATCTTGAAGAGCGAAAAAAACCACGTGTCAAAGGTAGGTACTTTTTAACTAAACTCCTTCAAAACGGCTTGGCTGATTTTGGTTTTTTATGTAACCCATTATATTATGAGAATAGTACGTAAACTTACCCCTGAGCATATTATATAATATTAATTATGATTTAAAAAAAAAACTATTTTTCACTTCTATTAAAGTGGAAAAATAACTAATTCTCAAATGAGGTAAAAAATCTAGATGCAGGCAACAACTTATGAATAAAATAATAATATACATATTTGATAAATCTGATTTTTATTTATTTTAAAAATTTATAGGTAAGTATACCGTACTTTAATTTATAAGCTTATCTATAAATTTGTTATAACAGACATGAAAGAGAAATACAGCGCATATATCTTATTTTGTAATTATAACGTCCTGGTTACATTGATCAACCAATATATTAGTGTTTATGTAAATTACATACATAAATCATGTCATGGGTGTAAAAACGTTTAAAAAATTCTTTTTAATAGAGCTGTGATAATTAATTTTAGCATTAATTTTATCATAGCAATACTCAAAAACAAAATCGTTGTAATTAATCTTGGGAAAACAAGGTTTTTTTAGAGATCACAAAAAAAACAACATTCAGGGTGAAAGTAAAAAATTTTAGCATAAAAAAAATAATGTATGTACTTACATGTTTATAAAAAATTGTTAAAAATTTCATATTTACCCTCTTATTATGTGGTTCTCGAAAGATTACTTTCTCAGATTTGGAGCTAACCAATATGAATTATGAGAATTTTTTATGAGATGTTTAAATGTTATGGTCGCAAAACTCATTTTATTTTTATTTTTTTTATTTTATTTTCATATGCCCACGATCATCCAGGTTTTCCGAAAAACTGAACTAAATTTGAATTTTCGCACCAGGGTGGTGCCCACTATCCACTTACATAGGTACGTATTTTGAGATCAGAAATTTTTGAACTGCGATGGCATCAAGTAGAAGACATTTCAGTTTAAATCCACATTCCAAAGGATTATCATTTCAAATTGAAACGTTTGAAGGAGATAAGGCACCTTGCTGTTTTTACTAATTATCTTTTTATTACAGTGCTTCACACACTTAGGATGTTATCATGTTATACACGTATATGTGATATCATGTCTTCATTAATTTAGAATTTAAAACAATTTAGATTAACGATAAAAGGGTACAATAAATCATGCCTGAATACAATTGTCAATTATAATAAACAATGTCCTTAAAAGTTCAGTTTCACTAATCGTGCTGATTTATCTCGTAGTTTATGGTACTGAAAACTAATTCTACAAATATAAAATAATTAGTAATATGTAATTTTAGTCGTTTTAAGAATGGTAATTTTAAGAATTTTGTAATGAAGGTATTTTAATAATTTCCCAAACGTTTTTAAATATAAAAAAAACAGCAATCATACACTTAAAATTAAATTGTTAGAAAATAAATAGGCCTGGACAAAATAGTCTCCTTAGCGATCCAAGCGAGTTTTTAGTGCTAAATGTACATTTTAAGACAGTTATGAACTTATTACTATACTAATTAGTATCGAATTTGAAGTGATATGAAGTACCTATTTTGAAGTGTGTGAATCACAACATTCTCTAATTCTCGGTTTTCGAGCTAATTTCCTTAACAGGACACTTACAATACACATATTCCAATCAAAACAATTTTACTGTAGCTCACAATGTGAATTTTGCGAAGTACTTAGCTAAATTTTTTAACCCATCCGAAAGCTGTCTCACTGGTCAAAACACACCTTATGTCCACATCTGCCCCTAAATTGAATTAAGAAAACATGATGCCATCCTTTGATTGGCTGCGTTTTTCTGATTCCCGATGCATAATTTATCAATGCATTTATAAATAATGCAACTCGTTTGCAAAATCGATTCTTTGTTGTGACAATGTGTACTGGGTTTATTGTTTAAATATTTATTAAACATGTTGAGTGTGTTAACTTTTTGTACAGTCGTATAGGCTACTTACCTAAGACAAACGGAAGGGTCACTTATCGGATATCACTTATCATGGGGGAGTGATACCACTTATGTCAACGTCTGTAAAACTTTCTTATATTTAACTTCTTTTAAATAGGTACTAGTTAATTCAAATTGTAACGTTCTCTTGGTAAAAGAATTTTTAAAATCACTTTAGTAATTAAATGGGCTGATTCTGTATCGTCCAGTTTGTTAGTAAGTAACCTTCACTGGGTTATTAGTTATTACCTAAGAAAACGGTGGCAAAAATCGAATTTTTCGTATCCTTTTTGCAGTAGTTACCAACTAGCATGGTATGTTGACATGATACTATACCAACCTAGGTTCGTAACTATGACGACCGAATGGCGTAGCGGTAGCGAACCTGCTGTCTGTGCCGGAGGTCGTGGGTTCGATTCCCACTACTGGTTTGCGTGATGAGCATGAACGTTTTCCAGTGTCTGGGTGTTTTTCAATATATTGTATTTATGTATATTTATCAGTTATCTAGTACCCATAACACAAGCTATCGCTTATTTCGGGGCTAGATTGCGATGTGTAAAATGTCCGGTACTTATATATAAAAAAAAAAACTTGTAAGACGATGGTTGTCTCCGTTTAGTTAGTTAACAACTGAGTGAGGGTTACTTATGAACAAACTGAACTACACAAAATCAGCCCACAGAAGATTACCCCTATCCCCTAGCAATAGTAGATAACTAGCGTAGATTAATATGCAGAGCCTTTTGAATTTATGTTTGATTTTCCTGGGTCTATGACATTTACCAACATTGGGTAAGTAGGTGATAAATACTAACACAAACGTAATTCCTACTCGTATGAAACTTGTTTTATTAGTAAGTTAAAGTAAAATTTACTACCAATCGCACAATTGAATCAGTCATTAAACAAGTACTTAACGTTCAACCAAGAACCTTATACATAATTAACCATCGATAAACAACCAACATGCAAAACAGACATGTCGAACACAACCCAATTAGTGTTGCCCAAATGCAAGAACAAGACGAGACTCAGCCAGTCTTGGTCTTGGTCTTGCGCCAGTATATCTGGTCTTGGTCTTGCACTCCCAGTCTTGGTCTTGGTCTTGGTCTTGCAGCAAGAGTCTCGCGAGTCTCGCAATTACCTATTAGCCTATTGCTATTTATTAAACGGTAATTTAGATGTGACAACAATGTAACATTTTGAGTTTGAATAACATAGCTTTTTTTTACTCAATTGACTTGCTTGAGCGCGTCCCCAATACCCTGGTCCGAAAACCGGTTGCGAAAACCGAAATAAAATTTGAATTTCGCGGGTGCGATTTCACGTTAACTGCAAGACGCAAGAGTCTCGCAGGCTTAGTCTCGTTCTTGCTCAAATATTGCACTGCCAATCATGTTCTTGGTCTTTCTAAAGTTAGGCAAAAATGCAAGAACAAGACCAAGACTGCAAGACCCAAGACTGATTTAGGGCAACACTAAACCCAATCTTAACAACCACGCATTCATAATCGACACCCGTTATTCATTCGCCTTGTCCATACGAATTAACCGATAGATCATCAAGCTTTCACGGCCCGAATCGATATTTTTTGGTATTAACTTTTTAACGGACGGTTTTAAAAAAACTCAAGGTGCGCGCGCGCACGTAAAATGCGTTGCGCCGGGACTCGGGACGTCAACGCACCTGCGTGCTAACTATTGTATGTTTATTCTTTATTCCTCATTCTCGAATTTATTGTAACAGGTGCTGTGGTTCTAACAGGCGCGACGAGTAATTGGCCTAGTTGTGTTCGAACAATGAGATTATAACTCATCTTATTGTGAGGTAATAGGTTTTATACGGCATACAGATAAAACCTATATATATATATATATATACAAAAAAATCATGTAACGAGCAGGACTTTTAGCTGATGTGAAGTGATATATGCATGCCCATGTTGCAGCGCGTCCCATAAGTTTTCATTGCAATATCATGAGACATTTCTTGGGTTTCATTTTCCCGGCAATCACGTACCGCATCTCTATGACTTACGTGTTCAAATCCGGACTGAGGAGATCCGTAAAAACTACTAAAACTTCAACTTGAATCTCTGGCTTGAAGAGCGCAAAATCACGGTAATTATGGTGATACTAATACTCTTTGAGAAAGCCTATAGCTTCTTCCAGTAGGTACGTCCCGTAAACTATTATAACACAAAGAAAGCCTCTACGTCATGACCTATGACTTCAAATATACCTTACTGTTATCTCTTGCGCCTCCTTCTGCACCTTTCTACTATAACTAGTTCTACTATAAAACGGCAAGAGGTCTATAGTCGGCATCCTTTCATTCAGACATCCAAAAAACTCGCACGAAACGTTTTTCTTCCACTTTTCTGATACGAACAGCTAAGGTAAGGAACGCCCTTTCAGCCTCCGTGTTCCCAGCCAATTAAAATTCTAGACAAGCGCGTCCCAATCTAGATCTCACCAATTTATCATTGCTTTCCATCAGGCATGATGATCGTCATGCGCAAGCTTATCTAAATTTAAATAAATAACCTGTCAAGTGCGAGTCGGACTCGCGCACTGAGGGTTCCGTACTTCAACCGGAGGAATAAAACCATAAAAACCACTTTTCTTATCGAACCGCAAAACTAACTTTGTTTTTAGAGGTTTTATTGTAAACTAGCTGACCCGGCAAACGTTGTTTTGCCTTATTAATTATGTCTCACTTATTAAGCTTTCTGCGAAGAACCAATTCATTTTGACAATTATATATAAGTAATAATATTTCGAGTTTTTTGATATGATATACCTATGATTTCAGCTATCTCAACGGCCCCCAGTATCAATGAAACAAATTAATAAAGTAGAATCTCTCCATCGTATACAATCGTTAAATAATGGTCAGAAGAATTGACGCACTGAAGATCAGAGAAGCTAAACATATATGGCATTGCTTCAATGCCATATGTTTAGCTTCTCTGATCTTCAGTGCGTCAATTCTTCTGACCATTTTTTAACGATTGTATACGATGGAGAGATTCTACTTTATTAATCTGTTTCAGCGTTAACCCTTTCTTGAACAAATACATCGACGTAATGTTCGATTTTCTCCGAAACCTACAATCGGACTGATCGCATCTTATGTTATTTGCATATCAAATAAACTTTGGGCTAATAAATTAAATAGACCAAAGAGGTCGGACCTTACACTACAGTAAATCTATGGAAAAACCTGACGTATAATAATTATTAAAAAAAAACGTGAAAAATTTTTACAGCAATGAAATGTTTACTTAGCAACGCCATTAAATCAATTTATTAATTTTATTTTTATTTTGAAAATACTCGATAATCCTAATTCTCCACATATAAGTCGTCGACTCGGATCGAGTATTTTTTTACGCTCTTTCATTTTATGTGCGATTCGTTTGATTCCACCATACAGCGGTACGACCTTAGGTATTTGTATGGGAAAATTAAATCAGCCAGGGCAATCGTTCCTCTGCTTTTATGAGGGTTATTATGTCTATTTTTTCTGAACTACAAAACCGATGACTTTGAAATATTTACAGAACAATTTTTAATGTATCCCCTTTCTAACAAAAAAAGAATGAATGAAATCGGACCACGCGTTAATGATTTACAACTCAGTATACATTTTAACTTTTATCCCCTCTCCTAAGGGAACCATGCTGAATTTCGGGATAAAAAGTATCCTATGTCCTTCCTCGTAGTATGAACTCAAGTCATGCCAAGTTTCATTGGAATTCATTCAGTAGTTTCGGCGTGATGCGCGGCCGTGATACAGAAAGACAGACAGACAGACAGACAGACAAAAATGAAAAAAAATACTGTTTTGGGTTCAGAACCGATTTTAGAGTGCCCTCGAAAAAAAATTTTCAAAATATCTTTAATGTACAGAATTTGACCTGTTACAGATTTATTATAAGTATAGATATCAAAAAACTACTTATTAGATCTCGTTCAAACCAATTTTCGGTGAAAGTTTGCATGGTAATGTACATCATATATTTTTTTTAGTTTTATCATACTCTTATTTTAGAAGTTACAGGGGGGGGACGGGGGGGGACACACATTTTACCACTTTGGAAGTGTCTCTCGCGCAAGCTATTAATTTTAGAAAAAAATGATATTAGAAACCTTAGTATCATTTTTAAAGACCTATCCATAGATATTTAGTGGTAGATGTAGGTGTTTATAATTTAAACCACTAAAAATTGCAAAATCACCGTTTTTATTTCACACAATGTAAGTAGGCACAGAACATAAAGCCGAACACAATGTAGGTACCTCAAAATCATATGTGCTAGCGCATCGCGTTCATTTGTCGACAACAAACTGAAGTTCGCCACGCGCGCCGTCGCCGCGCGCGCCACGGCCGCTCCCGGACGATGTTCGCTACATTACATTAGCTATATACAATTTCATGTCTGTTTGTTGAACATAAAATTAATTACATATTAAATTTTTAAATTACATATTATAAATAATAGCTAAGTATACTACATTACCCCCTTCCTGAGACCGTGCTACGGGCGATAAAAATCAGGAAACCTAACCCTGCGTCCCGATCGAGATCTTTTGATGGGAAGATCTTCAGTTTTAGTATGATCATCTGGTATGTTTGTATGTGTGTTTGTACGTGATGTATGTGAGGGGTTTGTAGTGAACTTTGTTTTATTTTGATTGATTGATTGTTGAGGTGAGTCTGAGGTGTGTTGTGTGTTTGATGTATGATTAGCATTTGGGTCATGCAGTATGTAGGCTGGCTTAAGGCGGTCTATCGATACTGTTACCTGATTTCCTTTATACATTATCTTAAATACCTTTTCACCTCGCTCCAACACCTCGTGAGGACCCGTATATGCAGGTTTAAGAGAGCCTGTGGTAGTGTCGTCTCTGAGAAACACGTGAGACGATGTTTTAAGCTGTTTGAAAACAAAGGTTTGACGTGTTCCACTGTGCTGATTGGTGGCAGTCGGCTGGAGGTCCTTTACGAACCTACGTAGCCGTGACACGTAATCCGACATGTCCGATATCTGATTGTCACTGGGCTCGAAAATGTCGCCTGGAAGACGCAGAGGTTCTCCGTACACTAGCTCGGCGGATGATGATTTGAGATCTTCCTTGACTGCACTGCGAATGCCTAACAAAACAAGTGGTAATGCATCCACCCAGGAAGATGTTTTGCTGTGGCATACGATCGCTGATTTAAGCTGTCTATGAAATCTTTCCACCAGGCCATTACATTGTGGATGATATGCTGTAGTCCTGCGATGCTGAAAACCGACTAGCTCTGACAATTTCCGGAATAAAGAGGATTGAAATTGCATCCCCCTGTCAGTTATGACGTCATGCGGACAGCCAAAGCGTGCAATCCATCCATGAACTAGAGCCTTTGCTACAGTTTCTGCCGTAATATCTGTTATCGGTATTACTTCAGGCCATCGCGTGAAGCGATCTACAGCCGTGAGGCAATACCGATAGCCATTCGAAACTGCAAGTGGCCCGATGAGGTCTATATGGACAAAAGAAAATCTAGCCTTTGGAAGCTCGAAAGATTTTAAAGGAGCGGAGACGTGTCTGGTGATCTTTGATCGCTGACATTCAAGGCAGTTACGTACCCATTCACGGCAGTCACGTTTCACGCCAGGCCATACGTAACGGTCAGATACCAGTGTGGCAGTTGCGTTAGCACCTGGATGACTCAGTGAGTGCAAGCTGTTGATGATTTGGTGCCTCAGTTGAGTCGGTACAAAAGGTCGCAACTTACCATCTCGGTCGTCACAACATAAGTCTCCTTGAAGACCAGGCAGCGTCACCATTTTGAGGCGTAGCGATGTGTTACTGCTCAGAAGGGTCTTCATTTCGCAGTCCGCATTCTGAGCTTCTTGTAATGTCTTCAGGTCGACAGGTTGTCCTACTGCCTCGATGCGAGACAGAGTATCTGCCACGATATTGTCCTTACCTGAGATATGCCTGATGTCAGTGCTGAACTGTGAAATGAAGTCCAGGTGACGAAATTGCCTAGGCGAACAGTTGGCTTTGTGAGAGCTAAAGGCGAAAGTTAATGGCTTGTGATCCGTAAAGATCGTAAACACTCTAGCCTCCAGCATATGGCGGAAGTGCTTTACGCTCTCATAAATAGAAAGGAGCTCTCGATCATAAGGAGAGTACTTCTGTTGGGAAGGGCTGAGTTTGCGAGAGAAGAAAGCCAATGGTTCCCAAGAAGTCCCTCTTAGCTGCTGGAGTACGCTTCCTATAGCCTTGTCGGAAGCGTCCGTAACCAAGGCAAGCTTTGCGTCGCAGATGGGGTGCGCTAACATAGCTGCCTTGCATAAACTGTCTTTGCAGGTGTTGAAGGCCTCGAGTTCCTCAGATGTTAAGTTAACTGGATGTGAGCCTTTCACTGCGCCTGTAAGAAGGTTATTAAGCTTAGTTTGATGAATCGCTGCGCCTGGAACGAAACGACGGTAGAAGTTTATCATTCCGAGGAATCGTCGCAGTTCCTTAACCGTTCTGGGAATTGGAAAGTTGCGTATGGCTTCGACCTTTGCTGGCAGTGGCTTGGTTCCCTCAGCTGAGATGCTGTATCCCAGAAATGCTACTTCAGGAACACCAAAAACACACTTACCAACGTTGATCACCATACCGTACTCCTGTAGCCTAGAGAACAGCTGATGCAGGTGTTGCTGATGGGTCTCCTCATCTTTGGAAAAGACCAGAAAGTCGTCGATGTAGGCGTAAACAAAATCCAAGCCACGAAGCATTTCATCTACAAAACGCTGAAATGTCTGTCCGGCATTTCGAAGACCGAACGTCATGAACGGAAATTCGAAGAGACCGAACGGCGTGGTGATTGCTGTTTTTGGGATGTCGTCAGCGTGGACTGGAATTTGGTTAAAACTTTTTACCAGGTCAATCGTCGAAAAGATTTTGCATCCTGCAAGGCTGTGGGCAAAATCGTGGATGTGCCTGATGGGATATTTATCAGGTACGGTGCGGGCGTTCAGCATTCGGTAGTCCCCACATGGACGCCAAGTGCTGTCCTTCTTTGGGGCGAGGTGAAGAGGGGAAGACCATGGAGATTCTGATGGACGACAGGTACCAATCTGCAACATAGCCTCAAATTCAGCCTTCGCAATTTTCAATTTCTCAGGTGCCAGCCTACGCGGTGTTGATGATATAGGTGGTCCAGGTGTAGTGCGAATGTGATGAACTGTATTATGTTTGAGTGTACGATGCATACCAGATGGATTCACTATATCAGGGTACTTAGATATGATATTATGATATACTGTGTTACCCATAATAGTTTTCACTGAAGATATGCCCTCAGAAGAAATCGCAGACAAACCCGCGGTACAAAGTGTAGTGCTAGCATCAACGAGGCGCTTACCGCGGATGTCGACCATTAGATTGAACGCGGATAAAAAATCAACGCCAATAATTGGCTTAGTGACGTCCGCTACAATAAATGCCCAAGCGAAGTCGCGGCGCAGGCCTAGGTTTAAAACTAAATGAATAAAACCGTAAGTGTGAATTGTTGATCCGTTTGCTGCACATAACTCAAAGTTCGTTTTCTGACGATGTTCTTTTAACGCAGATCTTGGATATACGCACAGATCGGACCCGCTGTCAATTAAAAAGGTTATATTATTACGTTCATCTTTAATAAATAAGCGACCCGTGTTTGGACAGTCGCCGGCCGCCATTACCGACTGCCCGCGGTGTTTACCGAAAAGTCACAAGGTTTCGCACACTTATTTGCTCGATTCCCGAAAGTAAAATGATACCAACATAACGGGTGTTTTTTATGGTCCGACACTGATCTCGTACGGGATCTGGAAGAAGAGCGTCCGTTCCGTTGTTGTTGTCGAGATCTCTCGCGAGGGTACCGGTTTGGCGGACGCGAACGGGCTTGCTCGTCGACCTTAACAGCTAGCCGTTCCACCATCTGCTTGAGTTCCGCGATCTCAGCTGAGACGTTGCCGTGGCTGGTAGATGTAGCGGCCACGGTGCACGGCGTGACGATGTCGTGGACGTGGTCGGCCAGGTCAGCGAGTTGTTCCAGCGAAAGCGTCGGCTGGGAGGCGACCAACGTTTGTATATTGCTAGGCAGGCGTTGACTCCAAATAGATTTAATAAAGTCTGCGGGGACGGCCGGTCCGGCCAGGTCTTGAAGGTGCCGGAGAAACTGTGAGGGCTTTCGGTCTCCCAACTCCTCGTGAGTCAGCAACTGCTTGACTTTTTTTTCGTGGGAAGCTGAGAGTCGGCGAATTAGTTCCGTTTTAATTTTGTTGTATTTGTGTCGCTCCGGTGGATTTATAATAATGTCTTTCACTGCCTTGGCGTGTACGAGGTCAAGGTTAGTTATAACATGAGTGAATTTGCTCGTATCATCTCGTATGCTTTGGCTTTGGAACTGACCTTCTAGGAGCGCAAAGCAAATCTCCGGTTCGTCTGGAGAAAAAGGTGGAACCTTTACCCGGGTTCGGCGGGTTCCAGCTGCTGTTGGTTCTGCGGCGGCGTCCATCTGCGGTGTACATTGAGGTGAAGGACGCGTTTTCTTCACAGCTCGCGTCGTTACATGACTCGCGCCTTGATCTTCGTCACTGCAGCTACTATCGCTCATTTTTACCGGTCGAGGGTCACCAGTTTAGTGGTAGATGTAGGTGTTTATAATTTAAACCACTAAAAATTGCAAAATCACCGTTTTTATTTCACACAATGTAAGTAGGCACAGAACATAAAGCCGAACACAATGTAGGTACCTCAAAATCATATGTGCTAGCGCATCGCGTTCATTTGTCGACAACAAACTGAAGTTCGCCACGCGCGCCGTCGCCGCGCGCGCCACGGCCGCTCCCGGACGATGTTCGCTACATTACATTAGCTATATACAATTTCATGTCTGTTTGTTGAACATAAAATTAATTACATATTAAATTTTTAAATTACATATTATAAATAATAGCTAAGTATACTACAGATACCCCACACATATGGGTTTGATGAAAAAAATATTTTTGAGTTTCAGTTCTAAGTATGGGGCACCCCCAAAATTTATTACTTTTTTTTAAATTTTGTGTGAAAACCTTAATGCGGTTCACAGAATACATCTACTTACCAAGTTTCAACAGTATAGCTCTTATAGTTTCGGAAAAAAGTGGCTGTGACATACGGACGGACAGACGGACAGACGGACAGACGGACAGACGGACAGACAGACATGACGAATTTATAAGGGTTCCGTTTTTTGCCATTCGGCTACGGAACCCTAAAAATGCACTTCTAAGGAATTCCATAAAGAAGGAAATCCAGGAGATCTACATCGTCGTACTACGTCAGTAGTAGTAGTTAAAATGAAAAATCAATAAAAATAAAGTAGTCCCTTGTTGTAACAATGACATTTAACATTACCCCCCATTTATTATACTTTGTAATTATCATCGTCCCCAAAGAAAATGTCAGCGAAAATTTACTTCATTGATGTTTATCGCCAGAGTAAATAAGCTCTTCGTATTTACTTTTCCATTTAAAAGCAGTAATTATGCTTATGGGGCTGCCTTTAGTGCGTGGAGTTAAGAATAGGTTTTTATAAGTTGTTAATTGTTTTTGAGTTACCTTGTTGAGTACTAAGGTGATGGGAAACTATTCTTGGTATAACAAAATAAGCATAATTTGTATACTTTCGCGTGTGTGAATTTATTAGTTAAAGCCTACATACCTGCATTGGCGCAAAGTGAAGAGTAAATTTTTACACCAATCTGTCGGTAGAGCGGACCTTCAATGATTTCTGTAATAATGCCTACTTTACTGTTGTTAAACTATCGCTGCCCGTGGGGCAATAAAATGGGAAGAGAGACCGCCTGTTATGATCTCAGTCACACTTAAATGTAACAAATACATACTTAGTTAATATTATTATAATATATTCGGTGTCTATACTAAGAAGGACATCCGTCCTTGTTTTCCCATTTTACTGTCTCGTTGGCAGCGAGTATTTAGTACAGATACAGCTAATCCGCACCTGCTTCGCTCGGGTGTTCCCGTGGGTATCAAAACTTTTACCTTATTCCTTATTTACCGTAAAGAATCTGCTCCAAAAATAATAACTTTTTATAAGAATGGGAGTTAATGAGTTAGTAGAAGAATTTTTTAATGTTTTAATTATGTATTGGTATACGTACATGAACTTAAAAAAGATGCTTTGTAATCAAAAGTCCTCGTGTACGGAGCTTATAAGGTAATTAAGTAAGTAAGTATAGCTAAATTAATATCTAAATGAGGTCATTAAAGTAAGCATAGGGAAATCATGACAAAATAATGATCTTTAATTTAATGTAATTGAAAGATTGAACTTTAGGTAAGCCTCTATATAGTGTTTAATCTTTTACTAAGCCCATCTTAATGAAGGGGCTCATTGCGCAGTGTCTAATCTATAATTAAGGTGTTGTTTCACCATCCACACAATTACCTACTCGTACTCGTATCTCCGCCCGAGCCATTACAAACTTCTGAGAAGATGTATTGCGTAAGTCTATCATATACAGCAGGCTTGTAGGAAACTAGCTGACCCGCCCGACCCTGCTTCACTCGCAAGATCTCATAGGAACATTGAAAAATACTCACTGTTGCCATCTTGGCCTTTTGATTTTCCTGCCTCAGTGGCACGCGTTTGGATTCGAGTGGGAGGTTCGATTCCCGGCACAATTTGTTTAACGGCCTACAAGCCGTATTTAGGTGATTTTGAATGAAGTAGAAAATTACTTTCAAATTTACACGTCATGTATTTTGGGTCTTTAATCTAAAATCGCTAAGAAGCAGAAACACGATTGGATAAAATTTTCTCGATAGAAAGTTCTCCGAAAAGTTGCTCCAAAATCTCAGTTTTTCTATAATTTATCGGAAACTACAATGGATGTAATTGTAATTTTTATTTTAATGTATCGGTAATAATAATATCCTAAAACGCTTAGAACGGATTTTTGATAACCAGCTTAGTTTTTGAGTAATTAGGTAAAACGTCGTTTTTCTGCTATATTCTTCCGCGACGCTGCATGTCGCACCTACCAAATCTCCGTGAGAGTGAGAAAGACAAAAATAAATTCAATCAATCCCCTTAATCACATTTTTATATTATAAAGGCGGAAGTTTGTTTATAAGTGTGTGTGTATGTGTGTTTGTTTGTTACTCCTTCACGCCGCAACTACTGAACCGAATTGGCTGAAGTTTGGAAAATAGATAGCTTATAGCCTGATATTAAAACATGGACTTTTTATCCCAGAAAAATCCATAGTTCCCGTGGTAGTTTAAAAAACACTAAATTCTCTACAGTAATCCATAACGACAGCTATAGGTAGATTGTTTTACAAACTTCTTTGAAAGATGGCATAAAGGTTGAAATAAGGAGCGGCAACGGTAAAGGGAAAGTCATATTCCTTCGGGACTTATAAAAAAAAAATTTTACGCGAGCAGATCCGCGGGTAAAAGCTAGTATTTAATAATATCTAAATTGGCTTAGTTCTGATCTGATGGAAGGCTTCGGCCATGGCAAGTTACCGTATCAGAAGAAATTTTCTTGATTTTAGGTCAACGGGAAGTGTCCCATAGCTTTTGAGCTTGCGAACCCCAAAAAAAACCACATTTGAATTGATTTGACGTAGAGGCTTAAATACTTAAAACCCCCACGGGACTATTCGTTAGAATTTTAATCCTTGCCTTCAAGAGAAGTGAATAATCATTTTCTAGGCCAACGCGCTCCATCTTAGACCTCATAATTTCTGTCCATCAGACATGAGTCTAGTCAAGCGCAAGCCTATCAAAAATAAAAAATAAATAACAATTTTACTTAGAAAATCATAGAGGTATTTCTGAGAAATAGGACCTTAAGTTTCGAAGCGAACAGATTGACACAAAAATGTGTCCAATAGGGTATTAAAAGTGTTTCGATTTTTTCATTAGGTATAGAAAAAGGCATTTTCACATATTAACTCACAACGGCCACTCATCACAGGCTACGAACAAATTAAACAAACTGACCAATAGCAGTGCCCGCAGTCACGAACGGGCCGTATATTAACACGCCGCAATAAATACAGCGACCCGCGACCCGCGATTATGAAGTGCTGAGCGACCTTCCGGACTCTGCGCCCGCGCCGTTGCTTATACAGGGTGCTTACTATAGTGTATATAAACTTTTCTGTCTTAGTAGCCAAAACTGGAACTAAAGTCCGATATCGATGGAACTAAAGTCCGGTGCATGCGGTACCGATAGGTAGAAAATGAAAATGAAAAATCTTTATTTTCACATAGGCCCAATTAATAGGCTCTTAGAACAGGAATCGACGCAGACATCGAGACCCTCACCAGGCCAGATAAGTTTGTGGCACTATACTTACTTTAACGTAATTGTTTTAGCAGAGTTGGGATCCATAAGAGAATGTTGTATTCTCCTAGCTGGTTTGTTCTCAAATATTATACTGCTCTTTTGGGTAACTGTGTCCAGATTTCACCTGATGTAGTAACGATGCAACATACATGTTCTTTTAGTAACTTGGAGAATCTTGTACCAACTTGGAAGAAAATTTGCACTGCACTGGCGCAAGCAGTGCACTGAAAGACTATATTGCATAACGGTACACGATATCGGGTACCCCAGCTTTGGTTGGAGCCTTCCATCATTTAGGACCTACACAAAATTTATAATTGTAATCCCAAACTGGTCCATGCTGAATCTGGCAGGGAGTGAATTTGGGAGGAACCGAAGCTATATTAAAAAGTTTTTGCAATATAGACTTTCCTTCTCTTTTTGATTGATGCAGGCTCAGCCTATAATGACTTGAATTAATTATTGCCACCCGACATAATTACCACCACACAATCATAGAATAATAATAACTAAATCTGTGTCTCAGAGTCCGCTCCAAAAACAACAGCCTGTATAATCGGAATGCCATAAATAGTAGGCTAGCGACAAGCAAGAGACAATCGCATTAATATTCACATTTCATGCAAGTATGTACGAGTCTAGTGGGTACTGATATCCAATCCAAGAAATCCCAGGAATATCCCGTTAATTTCTATGGCAGTCATAAATCAACTGAACTCCAGGTTTGCTTAGATCGAAAATATAATATAATGTAGATATATTATGTAGGTGCATATAATGGGTTCAGTCACTGCTGAGCCTTTATTATAAAACTAAAACCCATTTATTTTCAAATCTACAAATGAATCAGCAGTGAAAATGAGAAATTGGTTTCTTGTTATTGTAACTCATTTTTTTACTGTACAACGGTAATGTTTCAAATCTATAGTAGACAATATTAATAGCTATATCAAATTTTTACGAGAAATAAATAATTTATACAAGGATTAAATTAAAATAGTCGTAAATTAATAAACTATAAACGTCACTGCAAGCTATTAAAACTCAAGCTTGTATGTTTATTTTTGACTCGATGACTATACGTAAGGTAATAAATATTGATATCTACCAATAAGGGTATACATGCACCACCGTTATATTTCTTGAGTTTATTTCTTATAATCTAAAGCCTTGTAAGTGAAGAATATCGCCAACTTCTACGGTAGAGTATTTTACATTTTACACAATGATATATAACACCTGACGGTTAAAAAGACTTTGGATGTGTTTTATACGATTTGAATTTAATATTACTAAGATTTTTATGGGAGAGTGATGCAAAAAGTCATGACGATACTAAACAATATTATACTTGCAACTCAGTCAGCGTAGACTTTTTTTAAATAAACCCGTATCAGGGAATTCTTTAGATTCTTAGGATTGAAATAAAAAGTATGCATTGTCAGTGTCTAGTCCTTGACTCCTTCTACTTTAGATCCATGTAAAAAATACGTCAATCCTGGAGTTACTCTCTTGGTCCGTGATCTCGATTGAAAGACAAAACAGACACTTTTTAATATTAAAGAAGTTTGTATAGAGGTGACATAAAAGTTTATGACAATAATATTTATTATTTAATCTACTCGTAATTTAATTCATTTTCTACAGTAATTACTATTTAATTCAAATCTCGAAAAGTTAGTAAAAAATTAACACAAAGACCAATTAAATATAAAGAAATTAAATAGAAATTGCGAGCAAGATTCGCATACGAAGGGTTTCGGGAGGAATTATATAATTTAAATTTAATAGATAACTAAATAATCTGTGAATCTGCCTTACTATCACGGTTCAAGAGATACACACTGCCTGGTAACAGACGGACAGACAGACGGTCAGACGAACAGACGGACGGTGAAGTCTATTCCTGATAGGGACCTGTTTTACCCTTTGGATACGGAACTTTAAAAGAGCGGAGCTGCATAATAAAGAATGTGGACTATAAATTTTATACTAAGTCCAGGAAATTCGGACAAAAAACTAAGATAATAATTAATAATGAAAATGTGTTTACTGTGTAGTCTTTTTAATTATTATTGTAAAGCTTGTCATCAAAGGAAAACAGGAAAGGTGGGTTTCTTAATTAATTGAATTAGGTGATAAAAACAGAAATATGAAGAATATAATTGTAAAGTAATGTAGAGTTTTAATTACATTCTAAAGTCTGTCTTCAAAGGGAACAAAGGTAAGTGTTTAACACTTCAGCCGTTTGCCTTTTTAGGGTTTCGTACTCGAAGGGTAAAACGGGACCATATTAATAAAACTCCGCCGTCCGTCTGTCCGTCTGCCCATCCGTGCGTCGGTCACTAGGCTGTATCTCTTGAACCGTAATAGTTAGTTGAAATTTCCACAGACGATATGTTTCTGTTGCCACTATAACAACAAACAGAAAAAAAACAGAATAAAATAGATAGAATAATAGAATTTTTAACTTATGTTAATAATTACAAGTACTATTCATTTGTTATTCATTTTTTTTTTTTTGTTATTGATTTAGTTAGTGAAATCTATGTACATTTCACTTACAATTTTCAATAACAAAAAAAAATCCTTTGAAGATAACAATATTCTTTAACCAAAAAATAAATATCTAAGGAGGCTTCGTGATAAATTCGTGATAAAACAACGTGATATTTTTGTTCGTTTTTTATCCTACTAATAGTAGAGTGATATTAGGGCTTCTTCTTGCTACGTTTGTGTGATGCAGAAGCACGATTCTGATACAGATTTATTTTGCTCGATATTGATTTAGATAATATTTAAAGAATTTTTTTATATATAATGGTACGGACCCTTTCGTGCGCGAGTACGACACTCACTTGACTGATTATTAAAGTAACATTTAAAACTGGTTATTACTTATTAATATAACGCAAAAAAATTGTACCAATTTCTTATTAACAAACAGTGGACGGCAGAGCATACGAAAGGGCACCGTTATCGCAAAATTAAAATTGATACTTGCTAGGCATATCAAGATATGTGGAAGAACGTTACCAATAAAAGCGATCGGTCCTAAACTTACAGAAATTTTCATCTCATTAATAATGTCAAATGCGCCACGCCACTTTTTTGTTACATTTATCGTTCTTGCACTGTAATACAAAGAGATGCCTATTAATTAAATTAAAATAGGAATAAAAGTTCAGCCATCGATCTCTCGTCAACACTATCAAAAATGAATGCAAAGTTCTGCCCACCAAATTCAGATATTATTTGGTTTTTCACAATTTTACAAGATTTTACTTACTTTTACCTGTCCCGATGTTTGTCTGTAGGTAATCAAATCTTGCAAGTCAAATTTGATCCACTTCCCGGATACCGATTGAGCTGAAATTATACATCCATGTGTAAATCGGATGACAATGGGATGACAGAAAATGTGCATTGAAAAGTAATTAATCTTTGTATGCAAAATTATATTCAGGATATGAAAAACAAATTCCAGTGCCAATGGTTCTTAAAAAACACAATTTTTCCTAGAACATGTAGGTTCATTAGAAAACTTGGTCATTCTTTTTTGCCATTTCCGCAATTTAACTGGTATAGTCTTACAATCTTCTTGTGTTAGTTACTTACAAATTGAAAAAATAATTTGGTTGGCATCGGCAGACCCGTTTAATTCGCCGGTCACAGATATTGTCGCGACGGCCGGTGCGGTGGCCTCGCGGTGTTTACCGGCCTGTCGTGTTTTTGTCGCGCGACCGGGACGCATGTCGCGAGCGGCGACTTTTTTGTCGCGTATTTATGTCCATAAACAGCGGTCGCGCGTACCATTTAAGCGACAACCGCTTTTTGTCTCCAATCGCCAATTAAGTGCTGGCTTACACGAAATTCATTGAATGATTTCGTATTTTTGAGTTGAATGGTTGATTAATTTTTCCCGAGATTGTCCCCCGAAAGAAAGTGAACTCAGTTTATAGTAGGGGAGCCCAAGAAGGGGATTTTGGTAGTTATTCTAGCGTCGCGGTGACCTATAAGATCGTAAATATTAGGTGCTAAAAAATAAGGTTAAATGACGTCTATTTCAGTGGTGGAGCAAGAAAAAAATCGTGACCTTTTTCTCAAGCACGTCAGACTTGTATACAAATGCTTCTACTTGATGTGCTTGCCGACCCCATAATCTGACAATTATGTCGCGGAGTTTTCTTAATCTGCCGGTCTGCAAATAAAACTTTAACCTGAGCTTTAACCTTAAAGCACATCAAGAAAAGCATCTGTATAAAAGTCTGGCGCAGTCAATTATTTTTAGCTTCCACCATCACTGAAATAGCAAATAACCTTTTTTCATTTTAGCACCTAATCTTTATAATGGTCCTTTCTCAGATCACTTCAAACACAGGGTCCTTTAGACGCTCGAGTAACTACCAATTTAGCATCGTGGGCTCCCCAACTATTTTGGCTTCGGTGGTCAGTGGCGTATGCTTTTCTCGCCGCACAGAGCCCGAACTTTGTAATCCAGGAAACTGGTAATGTTTTTAAAGAGGAAGTTAAACTTTATTGCTGCCACTTGATTAAGATAATTGCATTGCTTACAATTCTCAGTCTGAGTTTCAATTTTTTAACCGCCTCCAAGTTGTTTCGGGTATTTCGTCAGTTCCTCTCGGTTATTCATGTTAACTTGATGTTAAAACGCCATGATTGGTCTAGTCGTCGGTGATTTAAACTAATAACCAAACATATTTTTAACGAAAGCTATTTCCGAACAACTAATTTGAATGATGATTAAGTTTAGGTGATTAATAAGAATGATTTTCGTCTGTTGCATAGAGTTAAATAAATTATTGTAACAGAATATTAATCAATACATTATGTTTATTAAAAAATAAGAATAAAATCAAATCATTAATTTTTATAATTACCTAACTCTGATTTTGCCCAATGTTGAAGATTTGAAAGCCAATTTACTTATATGTACCTACTTTTTTTTTAATACTCAACGCGAGCAATCAATCGGGTGGGTTACCCGTATGGTAAGGGATCACCAACGCCCATGGACATTTGCAGCACCAGAGGAACTGCAAATGCGTTGCCGGCTCTTAAGAAATTTGTTTATCCGTCCCTTGAATAACTCCATGTTATAGCTTTGAGGGAATACTGTTGCTGGTTCCATAGTTTGCATGTGCGTGAAAAGAATCTCTTGAATCTGACATACCGGGTGGTCGTGGATTGCCAGCCATCCCGGTGGAATGGACGGAACGTGTTTCCACGAGGTTTCTACGCCGGAGTTACTTAAAAGGCCGAATGACAGTTTACAGGGGAACGGAGCAGCCGCGTTCACACTGATTTACTTAAATTTCGGGGAAATTATTACTTAACACGATTGTTAGAAGGCCTAAAAATAAAACTCTCAAAAATTATTGTAATTTTTATGTACTTTTTTGGTGTGCAAGAATTCATGCGCCGTTTTGCAGACAATTTTGAAAGTATGACAAAATTACATGTTTCTTGGGATTTTTTTCTGAAAGATGGTTTGAGAAAATTCATTTTCTTATCAATAACGATTGTTCATTAAACCCTTATTTTCTGTTACATATTTTTTTTCGATGATCACTTATTTAGTATAATTTGACTTAAACATCATAAAAAAGAACCAGTTTGCCATCTCTTCAAGCCTATATCTAACGAAGGAAAGCAAAGCTTGACTTCTAACTACTATACAAAACATATCTTACTTCACCTAAATAAAAACAGCTACTGTCCCAATCAATGATCCCGGGAAATTCAATATCAATCTCCGCGCTTCAACAATGTACATGTCTGTGCAAAAAGACCGCGATGATCTGTCACTCCATAGTGGCGTGATTGAACGATAAAATTGAACAAACAAATAAACCAAAAACTCACATTCTTTATATTACATTAGTTTATGGATTTCACGATTTGCATGTTGTGTTCAAATAGATATTACAATAGGTATTTAATTTTGGAGTCTACTTTATGAGAATGCCGCACACTTAATAGCTTTAATAATTTGACTAAAGCGTACGTAAGTAGTAAACGATTTTCATACCCACTTACCATACAGAAACGTGCTAACAGAAATAACATCTTAGATATTTTGATCACACAAGTGTGACTAAAACCAAGTAGGTAAAAAACTGTTCTAAAATGTGCGTTACTCCAAGGTTTTCAACCTTTTCTTTTGTTTTTTTTTCGTTAATCCAAGTTTTTCAAAACTACTTGGCAACTGTTAAACGCTAAGATGGCGTTACGAGGACATTGAACCGGTGTTTTTAAGTGGCGTCGCAGTTTGAACGCCGAGTGTGCTAGGAATTAATATTGATTTAATTATTAGTCATGTTTTTTTATTGAAATGGGACGAATTTTTGTAGACACCTTTAACCTGGCACCTGCAATTTGGATGGCCAGGCTTCTAACGTTGATGGGACCTGCCGCTGAAGTGTCAAGTGGTCAGCGGGGCTAGACAAAGTCACAAGCGTTTGGCGTTAACGCTAGTCGACAAAAATGTATGGACAAAACAAATGACTGTAGAAAAACCACGATAATAATTACTAAACACGCTGTGTTTGATACTGTCGGCCGTCAAAGTTATCTAAAAGGTCTGCGAGAACGCCAGCGAAGGTTCAAGTTAGCGTAGTTAATTATTCAAACACAGCGTGTTTAGTAATTATACTAAACACCCGAACTATCGACTGAAAGCGCTATAATGTGTCTCAAGCAAACCGTCAGATACTATACGGACAGAAACACGCAGGTATATACGCGTGTTTCTTGGATCTGTCTAAAGCTTTTGACCGAGTCTCATATGACGTCCTATGGCATAAGCTCAAATATGAGACGACCTTAAGGCCTGAACTGGTGTCGTTGTTAAGGTACTGGTATGGTAACCAATCGAATGTGGTTAGGTGGGGTAATGGTTACAGTGACCCATACAGGCTGGAGAGTGGAGTGAGACAGGGAGGGCTGACGTCACCGAGGCTGTTCAATTTATATGTAAACCAACTGATCGGGAGGCTCAGCAGTGCAGGTGTTGGCTGCTCGATAGATGGAGTCAGCATTAACAATATCAGCTATGCAGACGACATGGTACTGCTGAGCCCTTCGGTTAGTGGCCTTAATAAGTTGCTACGTCTCTGCGAAGAATATGCCGGGGAACATGGACTCAGTTACAACACAAAGAAAAGTGAGTTTCTTGTTTTCAGGGGGAGAAACAAAATGGACAAATTCTGTCCTAATATACGACTGTGCGGGGCCCCCCTGAAGCAGGTGACTGAGTTCAAGTACCTCGGACACGTAGTAACAGAGCGCCTCGATGACGACAGCGACATGGAACGGGAGCGTAGGGCGCTGTCAGTTCGCGGCAATATGTTGGCTCGCAGATTTGCACGTTGTACTACACAGGTAAAACTTACCTTGTTTAGGGCATACTGCCAGTCCTTTTACACGTGCAGTCTGTGGACGGACTATACGCGGCGGAGCTACAGCGCGGCGCCTTGCGCGTTCAGTACAACAATGTGCTGAGGGCGGTTTTGGGGATGCCGCGGCGCTGCAGCGCGTCAGCGATGTTTGCGGATGCTCGCGTAGACGACTTTTATGCGATCATGCGCAAACGCGCTGCGTCCATGATGAGCAGACTGGTGAGTAGTACCAACACCCTCCTCGGCACATTGGCTTGTAGACTGGACAGCCCGTTCTGGAGGTCCTGGGACGGAGCACATGCCAGGGGTGGGGGGCGAAGATAGGTAGAAATTAGAATTAGTACTAACATAGGTTTAAGTGCATGTGTATACTAACAATTATAGTTTAGTTTTATCATTAGGAACTAACAAAGGTTTAAGAACATGTGTATACTAACAATAGTTTAGTTTTTTAAGATTAGGAACTAACATAGGTTTAAGATTACTGTTACTAACAAAATTCTATGGAGTTATTATTATTCTGAAATAAAATTTTATTTATTTATTTTTTTATTTATTATTATCGTGGTTTTTCTACAGTCATTTGTTTTGTCCATACATTTTTGTCGACTAGCGTTAACGCCAAACGCTTGTGACTTTGTCTAGCCCCGCAGGCGAGACTGCTGGGAGCGCGATGAATACGATGGTGAATCCCGTACTCCCGCCAGTGGCTCAGTCATGGAAGCAGAAAGTTTTTAGTGGATGAAAACCCCTTATATCCCCTCTGATTCTCATGAAGGGGTATGCGTCAGGCATTTTGTCTTAAAGAAATAACTGTGCCCACATAATATACAACTTACGGGTGTGTGCACTGTACAGTCGAATTTGGTTTTATGGATCATGCGCAAAAAACGTAGTGGGAAGATGCAGATATTCTGTCGTAAAGCATATACCTAAACACGTAAGTATTTGCGTAGCAACTTTTTGCGTAAATTTGGTTAGAAGGACATTTTAACCGACGAAATGACTGGACAGAATGAGACTTACCCTAAATTAAAAAAAAACTATGTAAACTAATTTAATCGTAAGACTCCATACATATTTTTATTCATTTCTTGTGATTAAGTTAATCGAAATCCCACTAAATTGCTTGAATTTGTTTCAAACGAATCAAGGTTCAGTAAAAAAAATTGTTTCATATAGATGCAAACGACGCAATCAGACAATTTCAAATGCTATGAAAAAATTACGATTCAAACTAAACTATGCGTCCAAACGACCTTTCAAATTTCAATGTAATCGACGAAGTAGAGACGCTATAAAATATTTCTAGTTAACCTCAAGACTTGATCGGCAATTAAACTGAGAGTAAACGTTAGAGATGAATTAGCCCAATTAACTCGGCTTGACCCGAACGAGTGAGCAGTGAAGGGCCGACTTACATATCATGTGCTTATTAACAAAGTTGTATCATAAGTAGGTACATCTTGAAATAACAGATTTAGATGAACCAGTTGGGTCTATAACCTAATTCGAATTTTATTTTTCGTAATTTGTGAGCTAGTAACACGTTATAGAAAGAGATCGACGACCGAATGGCGTACTGGTAGCGAACCTGCTGTCTGCGCCGGAGGTCGTGGGTTCGATTCCCTCTACTGGTAAATGTTTGTGTGATGAGCATGAATGTTTTTCAGTGTCTGGATGTTTTTCAATATATTCTATTTATGTTTATTAGTATGTTTGTGTATTTGTCAGTTATCTAAGACTAGTACCCATACTACAAGCTATCGCTTACTTTGGGGTTAGATTGGGGATGTGTTAAATGTCCCGTATATATTTATTTATTTTATTTATTTGATTGACTGAAAGAGTGCAGATTTTAGAGTGTATACACTATACAATGATAAACCAATGGTACAGCTTTATTATTTTGGGTGATTTACTGATTTTATGTTTGTTCTTCTAACTCTTACCTTCTAACGTCGGTGGGTGCGACCATACAGCGTTGCGGAAGAATGTAACAGAAACACAACGTTTTACCTAATTACTAAAAAACTAAGCCAGTTATCAATAATCCGTTTTTGAGCGTTTTTAGACAATGTGGTCGATTCTGTTGTGCAAAATCTCTAAACTAAACTTATTTAAAATAGTGCTATCTTTTTCCATAGGGAGCAGTTTGAAAAGGATAGCACTATTTTAAATTAGTTTAGTTTAGAGATTTTGCACAACAGAATCGACCACATTATCTAAACATTAAAACAAAAAAAAAAACAATTTTATATAAAAATTGAAAAATAGGGATTTATGAGAAACTTTAGTGAGCCGTCGAAAAAAAATAATCCGATCGTGTTGAAAGAGGCTTCAGAGTTGGATTCAAGACCCAAAATACATGATGTATTTGAAATTACTTAGTTGTCTTTAAAGTTTTCAACCTTCAGCTCACTAAAACTTGCTTAAATAGCACATTTATGCCGTTAAAAACACTGTAATTAAGTAAAATTGATGTAAAAATAATTAATAGCTACTTTTAGTAATAATCAAAATTTTTAAAACATTCTCATGAAAATAAAATCAGATTGCACTGCAGAAATAAGACGTAAAGGTAAAAGCAAAATAACGACGTCAGTTACAATGTTTAAAATTGCTCTCAATCATTTTCTAGTAATCTACTTACCTACTACATGATTACAAGATAGTTACTAGATTATTACAGGTCGCATCCGTTGGCACGGTTGTCCGGAGATAATTACTGAGAATCTGCCATAACAACTATTAATGAAATAAATTTAAAATTACTATAAAAGTCTAGGAAAGCTCTTAATAATGATTTACGCCTTTAATGCTGTGTTCCTGATGTTTAATCACCAGAAGGTATGATGTAGTTAGATGATCGTAGTTTCAGTAGTGATGTGACGAAACATTGAAGCTTACTGACTACAAGCTACGATTGATGCGAATTTCAGATAAGATTATAATTGACTTTTGGCGTAAATAAATGTAATTAATATAATCCTGGTATTGAAGATTAAAAATATTTTATATTCATATTACAACAATAGTATCACATATTTGCTTGAGTGAGAATGAATTAGGTTCGTAATACATATTATATTTCGAACCGAATTCATTTTGCAGTGTTTTTGCTAGATAATGCAATTTCTTAAGTAGGTACCTTTTAGGTAACTAAGAAGCAGGAATACTCATAAAGTGACGAATTGATTTTATTTATTTAGCCAAGCCAGCTATCTGCTAAGCGTCACTCGTCAATAGATGTAATAGACGTATACACCGGACCCGGCGGACCGTGCGGAAAAATGTCGCCAGTTTACTGGTGTCAAAAATCTTTGTCAAGCAACAGCGACAGTAGTAAGTCGAGCGCAGTATTGCATAGGTACCGCGGTCCATGCCACAGATCACTATACTTGCTATCAGTCCGCATGCGAGTTTCCACAGGGTCGATTTCCGCCATGTTGCGGCGTTTTAACGGAAATATTGACACATGGCGGTACTTTTTTCTTGTATTCAGAAGGTTGACGTAAAATTTTCCAACCGGCTCATCCTCAGGTTCGTATCGGTGGAATAGATACATAAGCTCTAAAAAAATTCGACTACGAAATTCGACTATCCGTCGGACCACACAGCACATCCCTAGAACGCATGGTTACAGCGCTCAGTTTTACGAGTTTAAAATGTTGGACATGTTTATAGGCTGGTAGAAACTAGAAGTACTCGTGTATGAAGCGGTTAAATCGCATTTTATAGCTCGAATAAGCTGGAACATAACCGCTGCTAAATATTCAGTTTTTGTCGGCAGCTCCATAAAGGTTAAATTATAAATAGCATGTTTGATGTTTTCTTATTATAATAAATTTCTTTATTTCCAGACATTAAATCCATATTATACAATTTGTTAGTAACAAGTTTTCTTATAATCTATGTTAGTAATTAATTTAAACAAATATTAATTAATGTCACCAATATACAATTACCAATGTCAAAATATAATTAAATTGTGTTTAGTTCAAGTAGCGGCTTGGACCTTTCCACATATGCATAGCAACCCAATGCCTCAAGAAGGGGTTCTCCCACTTCTCTATCAACGTTCTCAGAATACCGTTGGAACTGCCGCGCAATCTACCCATCACAGATGCGGCTCTTTTCCTCATTATGGCATGGAAGTCATCAGTGTGAGCTTCCGCAAACATCTGTGACGCACTGCACCAGCGCGGCAGCCCCATCAGCACTCTGAAACCGTTGTTATATTGTACTTGTAGGTCGTTGTAGGCCCTCTGAGTATACGTCACCCATAGGCTGCCAGTGTAGAAAGTTTGACAGTATGCTTTGAAAAGAGTAAGCTTTACTTCTCTGTTACAACGAGCAAACCTACGGGATAGCATATTACATCGGACCGCCAACGCCCTACGCTCCCTCTCTATATCCTTAACATCGGTCATATCCTCGGTCACGATATGCCCTAGATATTTAAATTCTGTGACTCGCTTTAACTCGACCCCGTTAAGCGTGACCGGTGGTATATCATCGACGTTATTGCCCCTGCCCTTAAATACCAAGAGCTCACTCTTTTTTACATTATATACAAGCCCATGTGACGCAGCATATGACTCGCATATTTTGAGTAGTTTTCTGATTGCTCTTATCGATGGGCTTAGCAGGACCATATCATCTGCATAACTAAGGTTATTGATCATGGTACCATCAATAGAGCATCCGATTCCCGTTCTGCTCAACTCATCGATAAGCTGGTTCATATAAATATTAAACAGAGCAGGAGATGTTAACCCACCCTGTCTCACGCCACATTCAAGCCTATATGAGTCAGAGTATGCCCCGGCCCACCTAACCCGATTTGTTTGCAAGCCATACCAATATTTAAAAATATTTATTAACTCCAGGGGTACATTTAAGCTCCGCAACTTTATCCATAGGTTGTCATAGCACACCAGGTCAAAAGCTTTAGAAAGATCAAGAAAGGCAGCATATACTTTCTATCCGTATAGTACTTGACAGTCTGCTTCAGAGCCAGTATAGCACTCTCAGTGGATAGATTCTTTCTGAAGCCAAACTGTGCATCATGAAGCTTCAAATATTCAGTAAGTTGGCGATCCAGCAGACCATCAAGTACCTTCCCCAGTATTGTGGCTAGCGAAATTGGTCTGTAATTGGATTTGTCTGAGATATCCCCAGTTTTGTTCTTAACTACAGGAACCACAACACTTTCCATCAGGTCTGCAGGAAGATAGGTGTGTCTGACGCAAAACGTAAACAGCATCGCGAGTACACGATTGATATGGGGGCCCGCATGCATAAGGTGTTCTACAGTCAACCCATCGTGCCCCGGAGCTTTATTCCTTGCAAGGTTTTTTATGACACCCTTCACATCCCTAGCACAGAACGAAAGAGGTTTAAAAACTTGCGTATTTCCCTGAACTAATGGTTCCCGAGCCTGATGTAATGTAGCTCGAACTCTGAAATGCTCCTTAAATACATTAGCTATACTCTTTGCGTCCGTATTATTATGATCACGTGTCTATGCTTCTGAAACAGTTTTAATAAAGATTGAAACCTGCTAAGACCGATTAAAACCTATTTAAAACATTGTTATCTCCTAAATCATTTAATGTAAAAGGTTTAAAAAGAGAAAGAGGAAGGAAATCTATTAACGCACTGTTCAAACTTAACGCATCAGGTATTGGGTAAACAGACAGCTATAATGACGTAGTCCATCTTAATAGGTCCAAGAAAGGATTTTTGAAATCTCTACACCTAAGTGGAAATTGAGCCAAGTAGCGAAACCCTACAAATTTTTGATAAAGAAGTAGGTATCTTTTAATAATTCTACCTTCGACTTATAATTTGGAATTTGTGCGACAGTTATTGTAAAAATCAGATTTTACGTCATAACCCTAAAACACATTTGAGCTCGGACTTTAAACATAATAGGTACATACATGATACAAGAATAATATTTTAGAAAGAGGAAATCTGAAATTACAGAGAATCAGAAAAAGAAAAATATTAATTTTAATTTACCAGACCAGAACAAAATGATGAACAAATATTTTAACAAAAACAAGTTGTTATCTTCAATTTCAGTTTAATTATATTAATCTTGCAAAATAAAGCTTAACTCATATTTTATTTATATAAATTCCGATGAAAATCAAAAGATATAAAATTGCAAACTGACATGAAACTGGGATTATACGCAGTTTTTATTTTTAATAACAGCTAAATATCATTTTCTGCGTACACGCATGAGACTACGCGTCATGCTTTAATAAATGTAGACATAATGACATACAAACCATAATAACTTTTACAAAACATACCATTAGAAACAGAGCTTTGAGTTCATAGTCGTAACGTTTAAATTTCCATGAGTGCTGGGAAAGAAATTATAGTGATACATAAATCATAAAGGCACGATCGACAATCACAGAGGAGCAAACAATCAGATAAGCAATCTTCAAAAAAGAGAACGTTAATTGAAAACTGGTGGTTAGTTCTAACCGCCTCGATCATAAACAACACGTAAAGGTGATTTTACATTGTAAGTATAGTGTATACAAATTTGTTAACCATTTTCTAAATCTTCTTTGGAACGCGGCTCCTTTGTTCGAAGTAACACGTTGACCATCGCCGATCTATTATGTTCACCGCTATTAGGAAAAGCAGCATCTCTTTAGAAGGGCATACTTGACTTCGGATGGATATTTTCTTTTAATTAATACCAAGCCAGGTTCACTTATCACGTGATCAAAGAAACTACGACGTTCTAATTTCAGACGGACGCCGCACGCCGGCTAGGTTGCACGCGTTAGTTCTTATACCTACGGTCTATCACGCGCTACGTGCGCCCGATTACGAGGCAACCTTAGTACGTCGAAAGAGATAAAGTTACGCGATAGAAAGAGACCACAACTTTAGATGCATAACGGAGGCGGAGCCAGGCGCTATTGCGGACTGAATTGCACTTTTTTGTATCATCGCTTGAGTCGCTATTTCTTTAAATCATCTTGCAGAGTGAACCTTCTGTAGCGTTAGGTACTATTATGTATTCCGTGATAATAGAAAATCACGTGGGGTAACTAACATATCTTAAAACTTAGAACAGGTCTTGTAAACATTTTTTCCCTGCTTTTTTTTCCGATAGAGTTTCATTTTTTGTACAGTTGCTGCTGATTCTAACAGTCCACTAAGAAAAAGATTTTCCGATAAATTTCTAAGTGTGCTCGTTAAAAATAAAAGAGCATTGTATTATCTGAGATGTATCCAGTGATAGTAATATTATATTCAGAACTCATATATTATCTAATTTCAATTGTGACAGCATCATTATAATCATCAGTGTAATTTGTAATCAGTAATCTCAAAATGATCAACCGCTAAGGTCAACTTTTATTACAATAATCAATCAAAACTTTCAAACAATGCTATAGGTATCTAGCGAACGCTGATGATAAATATTTATTTGAAATGTTATAGACAAAATAATAGAAAAATTATTTAGATTATTGCATTTCCTTTTTGTATTTTTGACCTTTAATATCTTTATTATTATTATTTTATTATTATTTAAATATAACAATACATTAAATATAACATTACATAATATTACCTAACGGTGTAACAAAAACCCAATTGGGTTTGTATGTACACCGCGACATTCGTCGTTTAGCATTCGGTACTTAGTTTCATATATATAACAACAATAACACTATAGTAAGTAGGTACAAATTAACAAGCGTAAGTATACATAATGATCATTGAGGGTAGCTAAAATATTTTATATTGAGACGGCACTTCTGCTAAGTAGATTCGAATGCTGGTTACACTCCACTGCTACTACAGGATGCTTCTATTAAGTATGATATAAAATATTTATTTGTTCAGAAAATATGTTTTTAGTTTACCCTTAATATTTTTTCGAGTGATTTCTTGTTTTAATTTATAGGGCAAACTGTTTAGCAATGTTGGTACAATACAGTCTAGGGTATGCTTGCCGTATAAATTATTGTATCGGGGAATTACGAGTTTGGCATTTGATACACTGCGTGTTCTTATAGGGATGTTAATCCGTCTTTGCAGCTCCATATTAAAGTAGTTCTCTAGTAACAATATATTATATTTAATTTTGTCCTGTATCGGCATGATTTTGCAAAAGGTGAATAATTCGTGATAGTTATCTTTGTATTTATTTTTTATTTTATTCGGAACTACGGTTTTGAGCAAACGTATTTGGAGTTGGTAAATGGCATCTAGATGTGATTTGCACGTTCTTCCGTAACTACTGAGACCGTAAGAAATAATCGATTCAGCAAGTGCTTTGTACAATGAGAGCCGTACTGAATATGGGATCTTATTTTTTATTAGAGTGAATTTAGCTAAAATTGTCCTTAATTTATCACAAGTTTTATTTATATGCTCTGTCCACTTAAGACGATCATCTATCAAGAGACCTAAATATTTATGATAATTGACTAACTCGACACGTCCACATGTACATGCGCTATTTAAGTTTTTATGTAGGCATACATGGGTATGCGCTATCAGACGTGGAGTTATAGTGCTTCTATTTTGGCTAGAACTTATATACATAAGTTTCGTTTTGCTTGCATTCAGTACAAGACCTACGTCATGGGACCACTTGGCTAGTAGTGTGAAATCTATCTGCAACTTAACGAGGGCTCTATTTATATCGGAATCTGTTGCTATGAGGCATGTGTCGTCAGCATATTGATAGATTTCACAGTTTTTGATTACGTTAGTGACGTCATTGACGTAAGTTATATAATGCAATGGTCCTAGCACCGATCCCTGAGCTGTACCTTCTGAGACATTTACTTTATCACTGTATTCGTTTTCAACTTTGACTTTGTAGGATCGATCTTTTAAGTAACTTTGACACCATTTATTTAACGGTCCTCTAACACCGCAGTCATCCAGCTTTTCTATCAGAACATCGTGTTGCAGTGTATCAAATGCCTTACTATAGTCGATAAATACTACTAATACATGTTTTTTGTTATTTAGATGCTTATAGATGCTGTTGGTAAAATGGCTAAGTAATTGTGTTGTACTTTTTTGGGACTGAAATCCATATTGTGTATTATTTATTACATTATTATCGCAGTAGAATTTAGATACTTGATTACCTATATACTTTTCTACTATTTTGTTAATAGTAGGTAAAATTGTAATGGGTCGATAATTTTCATATTCCTTTGTACTTCCTGTTTTATGTATAGGTCTAACAATGCCTATTTTTAGTTCGTCTGGATATTCTCCGCTTTCGATAGATTTATTTATAAGTTTAGCTAATACTGGAGATACCTTCTTCCCTATGAGTTTTAAGTCCGAGGCTCTTACACTATCTACACCTGGAGCTTTATCACTCCTTAATGCTTTAACTATTTTCAAAACCGCAGTGGATGTTGCTTTTTGGAAACGTATCGACACGTTACTAGGCAAAGTATAAGTCGATTTCTCTAGTAATTTATTGGTACAATTGGGTAAAATCTTTTTCACATTATCTCGGAATTGCATCGCAAAATTTTGTGCAATATCTTTAGAATTAGTTACATTATTTTCAAGCGCATTTATAATTATGTCGTCTAATGAATTTTTTATTCTACCTGTAATTTCGTTTAGTATCTGCCATAATATTCTAGGGTTCTTCTTGTTTTCAATAATTTTTGTTTTTATTTGGGTATCCTTAGTTTTTTGTATTAATTTATTGGCATAATTTCTTGATTTGTTGTACTTAAGTTTTAAAATCTTATTGCCTGGGTCTTTTAGCCAGTCCATAAAAAGATTGTCTCTGTAGGTGCATGCTTTTTTTATTTTACTATTTATATTTAATTCGTTGGCACGTTTTTGCTTATTACTTATTTTTATTTTGACTTCTGAATTTTTGTAGCAGTGTTTTATATTGTTTACTATGATACTGTATATTTTATGAGGGCATATGATATTTTTAATAGGTTGCCAATCTATTTCGTTGAGACATTTGCTAAGAAGTTTACTGTCGTATACAATTTTATATTTCGATACATCCTGTAGCCGCCGTGGGGCAACGCACGCGAGGGCTACCGCGCGATGGTCCGCCAGAGTAGTTCCTAGCGCTGCCGTGTACACAGCTTGCGCGCGGGATCTAGCGTAGATATGATCGATACATGTTTTGCTTAATCTATTGTTACATAATTCTATCCGCGTATATTCCGAGATCCCGCTCACAAGGCCGTGGTTATACATTACAGTGCTATACTTATGCTTAATAGGACTATTAGATTTTAGGTCTAGGTTAATATCTCCGAGGATAAATAGGTCTGTATTTGACTCGATTCTATTTAACAGCGTGTCCAGTTCGTGGATAAATAAGTGTTTACTGTAACTAGGTGGTCTATATATGGCACACAGAGTGGCGGCGTATCCTATAGGGGTGTTAATTTGACCATACAAGAGCTCGCAGTGTTTTGATTTGTAGTTTTTAATAGTGAATTTGTGTTTTTTCTTGATATACAATATAATTCCACCTCCTCTACGACCAGTTCGCAGCTCTGTGTGCATATTATATCCTTGTAGGTTATATAAACAACTTAATGAGTCTGGTATGTTAGCCTCTGTAACAATAATAACATCAGGAGTTTTAGAACAGTTGTGGATGCATTTCTCAAGCGATGCAAAATTTTTAATTATTGATCTAATGTTCATATGAATACATAGTAGATTTACATTTGTTGCGGTAGGTAAACACCTCATGAAGGATTGTAGGTCTATACAGTCTGACACTTCTATAATATCATCTCTTAAGCTATCTATGTTAGGGTCCATTTAAGGAGTATACTATAGAATATAAGTGTAAATTAGAATTTAGAGTAGGTATATAAATCAGTACGTACTTATGTATAAATTAGGTAGGTAGCACTTAATGTACAATATCTATGCAAAGTTTATAAATTATTTATTTTAGGCCGCTAATGTCTTCTTTTGTGCGAATAACTATAGCTCTTTCCCCGTCCCCTTCTTTGCGTGCACGTATGATTCCTTTTTTAACCCAGATATATTTGTAGGTACTGCTCAGCTCTTGTTTAGCAAACCATAGGAGATATTTATTATAGGGAGTGAGGGCTTCTCTGACATAAACTATTTTGCTGCTTTGTGATGCGGGATCAATATCTATCACCTTAATTTTAAGTTCGCTTGCCTTTGAAACTGTTACCCATTTAGTTTGTATCTGGTCGGATTTAAGCTGTACCTGAATAGGACCCGGGGTGTCCTTCCTACCTGGCAGGCGTACTGCTTGCTTTATGTCGTCAACTGGTTGCTTCAGCTTCGTTGCTACTTGTTGAGCAAGCAGTAGAGTATTTTCTTCGTCTGATTGAGGCACGTTACATATTTCTACGTAGTTCGATAGTTCTCGCTGCTCTTTTTCCTGTAGTCTTTGTTCCAAAGCACCTACTCTTGTCTCCAGGTTCTTATTCTTGTTTGTCAGCTCAATTTTTTTCTTCTTTAGGTCACTGATGGTTCCTTGACATGCTTCTACGGTTGCGATCAGTTCGTCCATTTTTTCGCTCTGGAATTGCAACGATTGGCTTAGTTCTCGCATTTCCCGCTTGATTGTCTTCTCCATTTCCTTTGAGATGTCAGCCAGCAATTGTTTAATGTCGATTTTCAGCTCCGGCGCCTCGCTTAGTTTGCCGTCTTCCTCATCATCATCAGGAACAACTATTGTGTGCCGCTTGGGAGAGATTTCATGACACTCTCTGCAGGTCCACTCGAGGTTTTCCGCAGCTCGAACAGCTGCCATTTGTTTATTTGTTAACTCTGAACATGCAGTATTTAAATGTACAATTTTCTCACAACGGCTACACTCCAATCCTTGTTTATTTCTGGTTATTGCTTTATTACACTTATCACATTTAACCATTTTGTAGGTAGTCGAAATTATTAACGGAATTTCAGTACGTGTTGCGCGTATGAATGCTCGTCGACGAATGATGACTGACAAATCAATAATTCTCTGACAATCAAAGATCTGACAAATCAACGAAAACAGTTATTGTTTAATTGAAGTTGGCTAATGTGAACTACGTATGGAAAATACATACAAATAGAAACATAAGAGGCCAAAGGTTGCAAACCACTGTCAATCAGGACGCCTGAAAAGGGTTTTACACACCTGCGCGATTTATGGGACTCCATTTTGTTTTCTAAGCACGCTAGCCCATAGTACTTTTAAGTAGAAAAAACTAAATGGTTCGAGCTTCTACCTGCTCAATATTTATGTGCAGTCTGCACCTGAATTCCTAAATATCCCATTACGATTTTAGGGTTCCGTACCCAAAGGGTAAAACGGGACCCTTTTACTAAGTCCGTCTATCTATCTGTCCGTCTGTCACCAGGTAGTATGTTTAACCTCTTGAACCGCGATAGTTAGACAGTTGAAATTTTCGTGATTGTTTTTCTCATTTTTACTTGATTTACTAATCTATATTGACTTTTAGACTAAATAATAAAATTAAGAAAATATTTAAGGACTTCTTTAGATTTTCTATATTCACTTTTAGAATAAATAATTAAATTAAAATTAAAAAAAATATTTAAGGGGAGCTTCTTTACAACACAAATGAAATGCTTTTTTTGCCGATTTTATAGATGCCTTCGTGTACAAATCCGACTCGCACTTGGCACTTTATCTCGTGAAGTATCTTCCGAGTACCTTCAATATAATATACTGAGTGAAGTACTTTCATGTAACCTCATCGACAGTGTAACCGATTTGTCATTGAGTGGTGATAAATTACTGCTCACTCAGAAATAGAGCTTCGAATGAACTATAATGTGTCACCCGGGGAGTCTTCCGGCGATCGATCATAGCGGAGGCTAAGACGAAAAGATCATAAATCAGTTGAACCTACTGAAATTATAGTAGGCTACATAAGTTATTGAATTAACAATGATAATATAAATATTTTAGATAAACTTTTGTTTACTCTTAATAAGGATATAAGCCTGTAGTGCTGGAATGGCAATCTGGCTCGGGAAGCGCAGTGTTGGCTGACCTCCGACCAGATGGACTGACGACATTAAAAGAGTCGCGGGAGTAGCTGGATGCAAGTGCCGCAGAACCGTGTGTGCTGGTAATCATGGCAGGAGGCCTTTGTCCAGCAGTGGACGTTAATAGGCTCAACGTCTCTTTATTTAGAATTTTTCTCAACAAGCCCTTCCATTTGATACCCATATTGTAGGAGTGCATTAGAAATAGCTAGTCCGCCATTTTGGTTGTTCTGCCATGTTGGATTTAGAGTGACTTCTTTTTTTTTGAGTTACTTTCAACAAACCCTTTTATTTAATACCCATATTGTAGGAGTGCATTAAAAATACCTAGTCCGCCATCTTGGTTGTTCCGTCATGTTGGATTCAGAGTGACGTATTTTTTTCGAGTTACTCTCAACAAGCCCTTCCATTTGATACTCATATTGTAGGAGTGCATTAAAAATAGCTAGTCCGCCATTTTGGTTGTTCCGCCATGTTGGGTTTAGAGTGGCGTCTTTTTTTTGAGTTACTTTCAGCAAGCTCTTCCATATTATACCCATATTGTAGGAGTGCATTAAAAAAAATTAAGTAGTCCGCCATCTTGGTTATTCCGCCATGTTGGATTTAGAGTCACGTGACTCTAAATAAACAAACGAAAGAGCAAGTGGGGTCGCAACAATCACGATAACGTCCACGGTGATTTAAACATTTACATTCCCATTGGATTGAGGCAGTAAAGTGCTTGATGAAACTATACCCAAAGGTTTTCTTTGGGTGATAAATAAAATGCGTTGCGTGTTCACGCGCACAGCCGGGCCGAGCCGGCCATTCCGTTGTTCCACAATTTAGATACTGTACAATTTATAGCGCAGTGGCATTCCGGGAGATTTACACCACGATGACAATAATGTCCGGCGGTGCGCTTCTCCAATGCACTATAATTGTGGTGCAACAAAAACAAACACCAAAAAACAAAGACGTCCCGCCAAGCGATTTAGCGTTCCGGTGCCAGGCCAGTCTCACTTATCACGTGACCGTCCCGGCTACAAGTAGAGTTTCGGACTACCATATTTCAGATGGTTGCCGCTCGCGGGCCGAGTTGTACGCGCTAGTTCTGTACGGTCTATTTTACGCGCCGTCTAACTACGGCAGCCCTAGTACGTCGTAAGAAATAAAGTTAGGCGATAGAAAGAGACCACAACATTGCGTTTTTTGCGTGTCGATTTTGAGGGCGGGGCCAGGCGCTATTGCGAACTGAATTGCACTTTTTGTGTCAGCGCTAGAGTCGCTATTTCTTTAAATTTTCGTGCGGAGTGAACCTTCTGGTACTATTTTAGTGTTCTGTGCCGGTGCGATGCTTGTGGAAACGGTTGGGGTAAATTTACTTACCCTTCCAAGTTAGTACGATAACATCAAAGGTTACCGGTTTTATTGGTAAGCAATGGGTCTTCGTCACATTGCTTAATTGGCTCACGGCGCAGGTCTAGTTTGGTGAGAGGTTTCGGCCGTGGCTAGTTACCACCCTACTAGCAAAGACGCACCGCCAAGCGATTTAGCGTTCCAGTGCGATGCTTGTAGATACGGTTGGGGTAAATTCACTTAGCCTTCCAAGTTAGTACGATAACATCATAGGCTGCTTCATCACTTACCATTAGGCGAGATCGCAGTCAAGTACCAATTTGTTTAGAGTAAAAAAAAACAACAGCATTTAAAAAATATATTAAAAAAAGCTTTTATACTCTCATAGTACTCTTATAATTCATTAATTTCCAATAGAAATAGATTTTATATTAAATTAAAAAACAATCCAATTTATTTGTTTGTAAATATAAATTATGCGAAAATATAATATAATACCCTGACAAACTGATTACTGCACTTATTAAATGGAAGAATGGAATGACGTTATTTTGCGGAAATCCATAATTAGCAGGATAGATTAATTTAAGTTTAATTATTACAGATTAATTTTAGTAGACGGATTAGTTTTACTATAATACGCTACTTGAAAAGATTCTGTATGGTACAATATTATGCAGGAGCACCGCTCACAATTATTCCAACACTTTCTTCGACGCATGTTTCATCCCGACACCGGGACATCCTCAGGAGATGTTGACTTCACAATGCAAAATCGTAAAGTGACTCTCGTGTCAACTACTGTCGTGTATATGCACATAATGGTCGATGTTTCTGTTTTACTAACGGAAAAACATAAAGCTTTTCATAATTTTAATTCCTTTGACTGCACTCTTTTATTGAGCTTCAACGATTTCCATTCCTGAAGATTCCAAAGCTTTCTGTTGCTGTTCCTAAAGCTCGTTGTCGTGCCGTGTCGGCGGTGTGAACAGTGGAACCGCACCCTGAAACAATAAAGTGCGTGAACTAGGCATAATATAATATCACTTACTCAGCGCAAGGATAAGAAGCTTTGTTTATATGTTAAACTTGAACGCTAACATCGAGTGCTTGAAACGTGGTAATGTGCTCTTAAACAGGTACTTAAGTCTTGTGGGTTTAGTACTCGATTGGGATCTTTTGAATTATTTTAATACTGTATTTTGTTCATGCAGAAAATAAGCACTAAGATTTGCATCGGCAGTGTCAGAACTTTGAGATAATGCTCGAGGGTAAAGTAAAACTACATGTTTATTTTGCTTTTCATTTTCAAAGAGTTCCTGATTTTTTTTTAATTTTAAAATCGAATTTTACGTTCCATTTTACTCCTCGAATCGAATTCAAATGTCATAATATGGTGCCGCTTGTAACTGTTCCTATATTATTTCCATTCGTTTATTTTCTCTTTGACACATAAAACAGATATAGCAATAGCAAGGGACCCAGAAAGAGACCACTTTATCTCTCTCTGGTCCTTCGCTATTACTATATCTGTTTCATGCGTCAAAGAGAAAATAAACGAATGGAAAGAGTATAGTTATAATATGTAGAGAAGGAATGTCAAAAACTAAAATTAATTAATAATAGGTAAGACCGTTAGAACTATTTTCAACAGTGGAACATACTATACCAAGTACTCCCACAATGAAAACATAAAACAAACCATCATGAACATTATTACTAACATTAGTAGTATCTCTAAATTCTTCTTCATATTAATCTTGTCAATGTATATTTATTAACAATGTGTTCATACCTTTTTATGGCTGTTTAGTACCACAATAACGTGCCACAGATAAGAAACTAAATATCGTTTCCTATGCCCTACAGTAATGGGTCGACGTCAGAAAACTCCGCCCACAAGCAGTAATATCAGATTATACTATTTATTTGGACTCCACAATGCTCTCATAAAACCGATACGTGGGCGTTTATTGGTGTTTACATGATAAAGTCCAATAAATTGTTGCGCGTTTGGAGTATAAGTGTCAGTATTATAAGTGTCATCGGCGTCGTAAAAGTGCCCATCGTTAGGTTATGTAGGCCTATTATTAATAGACAACATTGAAACATGGCCCATGATTTCCTATATCTGACATCTCTTCTTCACAAGTAAGATAATGATCATAACATAGGACCTATGTTATATTTATCTATATATTTTTCTAGTAGAAGTGAATTATATTTGTCTAACTTAGAAGCGTCAAGCGCAGGTACCCAAATGTGGCCAACAGTTACAGAATTTGACGTCCTCACTTTTGCACAAGAAGTGTCAGATGCATATCTGATATCTACCCTTCCTTTAGGAGAAATGGAGGAGCTATGTATCGATAAAACCTGTATTTTGCAACGATGCGATGGACCACATTTGCGGGAGTACGGGATTCACTTGCGTATTCACCGCACTCCCCAACAGGGCGCCTGTCGGTGGAATTCGGTGGCCCTGGTGTATTTAGCAGCGTGCTCGGATTTGACTGAGAAGACCCGAGAAGGGTTCGATTCCTGTTAAGGGCCGATTCGGAGTTTTTTTGAATAGTCACAGGTCTGGTCTGCTGGAGGATTAAGCCGCGGTTGGTTCCCACCTCCGCGGGTATAAACTATAGACCCAAGAGTCTTGTCTACTCCTAAGCGTGTTACTCGTTGCCAGTGATAGACAAGTCAATGCAGCGGTTTTGCAATCTGGTCCATTGTTCAGGAAATCACAGCTGATCGTAAACTGGATCGATCGCAGCGCCCGCAGCTCGCTACGCTCAGATTATAATCGTTAGCGTGATAGAAGCGTGAGCTAATTTGACAACTACCTACCTACCGGCCTCCCGGTAAAGGAACTTTCACACTTGAACGGATTAGTAATGCCTATCAATCTTGCCTTAAGGTAATTATGTGTCTTATAGGTGATTTTTTCGCAGACCTTTTTTAAAACAAACAATCCCAACAAAAACATTTTCATGTAAATGTTGCCAGACGAGCATATGGCTCACACTGTCAAAAAGTTATCAGATCTCATATAGGGCAAGACTTCTGACCTTAGACACCCTTAAATACAAGCTCTAACTTCACAAACTCTACACTTGTCTATGTCTTGACCGTTTGGCTACCGTCACATGGGCGTAAAGTGAAAAATTTATCCCACTCATTTTCCTGATTTCAAATTTTGATTTAACAGAACTTACAGAGTACTGAAAAGTGAATAAATTTTTGATTTTACGCCCAATGTAACGGTAGCCAAACGGTCAAGACATTATTGTAACTAAAGTGTAGAGTTTATGAAGTTAGAGCTTGTATTTAAGGGTGTCTAAGGTCAGAAGTCTTGCCCTATATGAGATCTGATAACTTTTTGACAGTGTGAGCCATATGCTCGTCTGGCAACATTTACATGAAAATGTTTTTGTTGGGATTTCATTTCTTTTTGTAAGTTTTTTAAAACAATGTTTTTTATTCAAATGTCAAATGAAGTTTGCGAAACGCAGAACTGAAAAAAATTAAAACTTTACAATAAATAAATTATCGGCATGGGCATTGAAACCTGAATCCCAGGATCCATACCATCCGTACCAACCAGGCTTTTCTATACGAGATACCCATTATTCATCCTAAATTCGAATTTGGAAATAGAAAAATATGCGTGAATATTGAATGCTGAAAATCACTTCCTTAATAATCACCATGTCCGGAGTGCGTGAGTAACTTTATTATGACGGTGTGAACATCGTACATATATATAAGCTGACACATTTTATTGGTCAAGCGATGAAACACGTCATAGAAATCATAAGATTAAATTATGTTTCCGAATGACACTTCTGGAAGTTAACAAGGTATACGCAACACTCCATATCTATAAGCGATATAATATTATATCGATGGATACGGGATTCTTATCGGATGCAATAATTTTTATAAAGTCGAAGGTTTCCGCCTTAACTTATGACTATCCTGCACCATTTTATAACCGCGGTGACAATAATGGCTAGCGATGAAAAACGGTAACACTGCGATTACCGGCCATCACGATGCTTTTTGAGATAGGCTATTATTTTTCATTATTAATAGTAGTTCAAAGCGGTATAAATCAATCGCTACTGGATAGTGTTATCGGATGAATTATTTTTTATATTGTCGAAGATATGTTTCCGCCTTAACCTATGCGTATCAGGTACCATTTTATGACAGTGGTGACAATAATGGCTATATAGCCATTATTGTCAAACACGGTGACTCCCCAATCACCGGCCATCACGATGCTTGCTGAGATGCGCTAATATTTTTTATTATCAAAGTGGAATATATCAATCGCTACTGGATAGTGTTATCGGATGCAATAATTTTAATGTTGTCGAAGATATGTTTCCGCCTTTACGTGTGAGTATCGTGTTCCATGTTATGACAGTGGTGACAGTAATGGCGATGAAATACGGTGACTCTCCTATCACCGGCCATCACGATACTTGCTGAGATGCGCTATTATTTTGCATTATTGATCGTTGTTCAAAGCGATATACACCAATCGCTTATGGATGGTGTTATCGGATGTTCTTATTATACTGTCGAAGATATGTTTCCGCCTTAACCTATGACTATCCTGCGCCATTTTATAACAGTGATGACAGTAATGGCTAGCGAAGAAAAATAGTGGCACTGCAATCACCGGCCATCGCGATACACGCTGCCTGAGATGCGCCATTACTTTTCATTATTGATCATTGTTCAAACCGATATACGACACCGTAACGAAAACTTTGAGATAAAGTTGCATTAAATATCTTCTGTAAAGTTACTGAATTAATTGAACTCGAAAGTTAATGATTCCAGATATTGACATTTTTGAGCGCGCAATGGATTGTGTACAACGCGATCACACCGCTCGGAATATTTCATAATTCACATAGGTCACGAAACTCAAAAGTGCCGCGCTCACGCCGCGCCGCTCGCAGTGCGTCGCGTCGTCTACTTTGTAGGTACGCAAGTACCTACAAAGAACGTACCTACGAACCTACGAACGTACCTACTCTCAAATTACACTGCGTTGCGTAGGTATAGCGAAGAGAACAGAAATTGAAACCAACCTCATAAATTAATAGCTACAGTAATGTCTCTTCTAGTGTAAAAAATAGCTTACCTTAATCTTTCTCACTTCTGATCAAATAGGGTTCAAAATGTCCACCGCCGACTTGCTAGTAGATCCTAGTCCGGCGCAAAGTTTCAGCGTGAACTCGAGGCATAATAATTAATGTGGGATCACGGTCACTTTCTGCGCGCAGGGCCGCGAACGCATTTGCAATACGATCCCGCATTTCTGTTGCTGTATTGCACTCGGTTACGAAAACCCTATCTTTGATGTAGCCCCAGAGAAAAAGTCGAGAGGAGTCAGGTCCGGAGAGCGGGGCGGCCAAGCTTGAGGACCAAATCTCCCAATCCAGCAGTCGCCGAAAGTATCATTTAAATGCCGTCGCACGGGGAGCGTGACGTGTGGAGGGGCGCCGTCGTGTTGGAACCATGCGTCGCGAAGATGGGCAAGCGGCATCTCTTCGAGTATTTCTGCAAACGTTGTTCGCAGAAACTCATGATACCGTGGACCGTTCACTCGCTCCAGAAGGAAAATGGGTCCAACTACATTGTCTTTAAAAATGCCAGCCCACACGTTCATCGACCAACGTGTTTGGTGCCCCGTCTGCTGCAGCGCGTACGGATTCGTATGAGCCCGCGGATGTGCGAATTGCGCCGGTTCCACATTCCATTTCTCGTAAATGTGGACTCATCCGTCCAAATCACGTTCGACGCAAAGTTAGGAATATCGACGTGTAAAGTTACAAAGTAACTACACACTATCTAATCACCTATCAGCACACACACATCACCTAGTTCACAATGCTATCACACACAAATTATTGTAATTTTATTAATTAACGAATTAAACGTAAAAAATTAAAACTAATAGAACAAAATCACACGTAACACGACCGCTCTCAAAAAAGAAATTCTGCGAACTGCCGAAAATAACTAAAATTTGTAGGTATTTTATACAAACTAACTACAAAAATAGAATAGGTAATACCTACTAGTCGCATCGAAAGTATCGTATCGACCAGCCATGCAAAATCTCGTTATCGATAGAAAAAATGATACACAGGTGTCTTGAAATCCTAGTTTAGTAACCATCATAATACGGTTGCGGACAATTGATGTTTTTTACACACTACAAGTTAGTACTTGACTGGGATGTCATCTGATGTTAAGTGACGATGCAGCCGGAGATGATATCGTACTAACTTGGACGGGTAATAAACCCATAACGGTTTCTACGCAGAATCGCGCCGGTGCGCTAAACCGCTTGGCGGTACGTCTTTGCCGGTAGGGTGGTATTACTAGCCGAGGCCGAAGACTCCCACCAGACCCGACCTGAATTAGAAATTCTCTGAAGCAAATTCTTCAAAAAGCAATCACATTAGTTGACTTATGGTTGTTACGATTATCGTGCATTAATATCCAAACTATCCAAACACGATTAAGTACTTGTTATTAATTTCGCCAATGTAATCAGAAACCATGATAACATTTTATCCAAGTCTGTCTATCTCATCCACAGTAAAAAATGACCTTACTTTTAGTAATTTAGCTATGGTAATGTATTAATAGATAAATAAATAAGTGCGTTAGTAATTACCGACGCACTTGAGTGCACTCATAGTACATAAATCGTGGCTCCAATTAAATAATGTTGGTAACTGAATAGTAACATTCCCATGAAATCAGTGATCAACTTTTAATAGCCAATAGTATCACTGATTTTATGGGCCAGCTATCGATAAGCGTATTTATCGATAGCTTGAAAACACTAGTCGGAAACGCACAAAAGAAGCCTATTATACTGATAAGAAAGTATTGCCAGGTAGCTAAATCTTAAATTACCCTGTTCAGTGGGCAGTGTTTAGTTTTTGGCAGCGAGTTCGGATTTGAGTAGGAGGTCCCGGATCCGATTCCCGGCACGAACCAGTTGGGAATTTTATTTCTAAATTGGCTCAGATCTGGTCTGGTGGGAGTAATTGGCCGCGGCTAGCAACCACACTACCGGTACAAGGCTAGAAAATCAAAAACTCATAAAAAGATAAGTGGCTTTCAAAAATAAACTTAGAAGCGTTAAAGAATAATCTCACTGTCTAATATCTCGAATTAAAGTTTCTCGCTTCATGCACTTTCACAGCTAATAAGAAAATTTAGACGATAAGTACCTACCTAATAAAAGGCGATTCACACTTTTTTGGACCCGACCGATTATTTTGTCCTATGAACGACTGAATTATTCCTAAACTAGCGACATACCAGAAAAGTTTCGTACATTTGTCAAGGCAATGGAAGTTTTGCCTAATTACCGGTAAACTCGACCATTTGGACAACACTAACGTAAAGCGCTCGCCTTGACGTCAGCGCGTCGGTCTCTTTTGTCGGCGCGTAGGTACCTATGCGAGCGAGTGGTCAGTGACCTCAAGCAAGTAAACAGCTGATCGATCGATCGATCGAATCTAAATTTTCTTTACATTACAGCTTTTTGAAAAATCAGTGAACTAACAGTATTTTTATTTATTTTTACGTTTAGTCACATAGTTAAAATGATTTTATTACAGTATTAGGTAAAAAAGAGGTAAGAAAAATTGGAAAATTCATGAAAATCCCGATGAAAAATTTCACCACTAGGGAAGCTAGAATCATGTACTGAATCCGTGGTACGAGTTTTCGTTAAGCTGTCACTTACACCCTTTATTTACACCGATCGCTACTGGATAGTGTTATCGAATGCGATCATTTTGATACCAACACTGAAAACAATAAGTTTACACGCAGCCCCATTCATTTGTCATCCGATTCTCTCTCACAAGATTTGAGTTTTCTAAACCCTGCCTCAACTATTTGCTTTAGCTATGGGATAAAAGTAGACTTTGCTACTTTCAAGGTCTAAAACCAATTTACACCTTGAAAGTGGATCTTATGGTTTTCTAAAAACCCTGTCTGAACCGTTTGCTATTAGGTAGGGGATAGAAGAGGTCTTTGTTACTTTTTTTTTTAAATTCTATTGCACCACTTACAAAGAAAATTCAACAAGGTGGACTTTGATAATGTAAAACCTATTTGGACTGATGCGATGGTTTTTCAATAACCATGCGTTTGGTATTAGGTACTTAGGGGATAAAAGTAGTCTTTGTTACTTTCAAAATGTATTACCAAAATGATTGATCCGAGAATTTACACAATATGAAGATTTTGAAATGATACAAAACTTACGTTCACAATTTCAAACGGTTTTCAAGACTTGTGTAACTTTGATTGGGGATATAACAGCCTTATAAATGTCAAGCTCATGAGTGTATTATGCGCGCACGCAGCGGGGTCCGCAGCCTGCGGCGTTGCACGTAAAGTGTTTAATTGAAGATTAAATTTCAGCATCGCCGTGAGAAAACTGTCGCTAACTTTACTGCCGATGCCAAAGAGGTGAAACGTTATTTTGGTATACAATTATTTTAAGTAATGAGTTCAGTTTAGGTTAGGTAGGTTCAGTTTAGGTTAAAGTAGAGTTAAAAATTAATGGGCTTAACTTAAGTATAATTTACACACGTCTGTCTTTTCAAAGATTTAAGTAAGTTTTAATAAAAACTGAGAGAAAACATGCTTGTAAAAGATCGCAACGTGGTGTGAAACCTACTAATCCACTTTTAGCCCCCTGGCCAATGCCAGTCTCTTTTTATTTTTAGAAGCACACGAGGAAAGTTAAAAATTTGTTATATAATCAAAAAAATATGTTCTTTGCGTAAGCAGTGTTAAGAGTTAGGTAATTTATCGGTTTAAAGCTGCCTAGTTACCAAACATTGATTGATTTAGTATCTTTCGGGTACCTGTATTAATTTTTTTAATTTCAGGTCACTTAACTATAATTTTCATGGTTACGTTCTATCAATACAGAAAGATCACTTAGTTAATGGCTGTATAAATAAATAATTATTTACTGAAGGACAAACCAACGAACTAAAACATTTTAGTATAATTTCATTATCCATAAACATTAATTATAACTTAAAAAAAAGCACTCCTTAAGACATTTTTCATTTCATCTTCACTTTTTATGTTGTTTTCTCGAAACAAACTAAAAAACGAAGTGTGAAAAAAATGAGCCTGGCATGAAACCATTATAAAACCAAAGGTCACCAGGTATCGGCTATGTGATACCATTATGTCGCTCCATAAACGTATTGTCATATTAAAGTTGTGTAAGAGACTAATAACATAGCGTGGCAGACCCTTATAAGGGCTTTGGATAATTGCGATACTATTACGAGTTATGTGGGTTGAAGTAAGCAAGCATGTTTATGAAAACACAAATGCTCGCTTATCTGGAATCAGTAAGTATACAGTAGTTGAACAACTAGTGGAGTCATCTGAGACATTGTAGGTTGCAAATTGTTCCCAGCTAATTTTATGTGATGTTATAACATACTATTTATTTATTTATATGTACTAAATAGAGTTTGTCCATGCTTGAAGTTTTCCGAAACTTGTGCCAACTACGCGGTGCATCGTTGAAAATCTCAAATTTTACAGAATTTTATCAGGCGTTTTCAATTTAAAGATTGTTAAAAAAACACGATTTTCCTAGATTTTCATTCAAAAACCATAAACCGAAAAGTGTCATTTTAAACATTTTTCGATAAATTAAACATTATTTTGTTATTTCTGAATAAATAGTAATTTAATTCAATTAATATTCAATGTCACTGGTTATTTACTATTTTAATAAGTTGTATATTTATTTTACTATAAATTTTTTATAATACCATTATCAGTGCAAGATTGCGTCAGCGCCAACGAATACCTTATTAGTATGGTACGAAACGCGAGGCACGCCGTTTTGCATGAACGCTCTTAAGAGTAACTCAAGATGTCAGTTCAAGATTTGATTTTTACAGTAGTAAATCAAGTCTCAATTATCTGAAATAAAACACACGAATATAACATCATATTTTCGAGAAACTGTATTAGTGAAAACATAAAATTTTTTGTCAATAAAAAAAAACCCCAAGTTGCGTCCAATTTTTTACAATTTTCAATTTATTATCAATGATATACGTACTAGAGAGCCAAGGTTTAGGGTTATAATTCCAATAAATACATCATATTTTCGAGAAACTGTATTAGTGAAAACATAAAATTTTTTGTCGATAAAAAAAATCCCGTAGTTGCGTCCAATTTTTTACAATTTTCAATTTATTATCAATGATATACGTACTAGAGAGCCAAGGTTTAGGATTATAATTCCAATAAATATTACGAAGTACGTACATTATCGTTTTCTTTCTAAGTTATGTATTTTAAAAGTTATTACAGTATGTAAACTATAAATGGCGTGTATTACTTTCTTATTTCGCGAAATACGCCATGCTCTTTTGTACCAGAACGATGTTTTGCGCATGACAAGTTTTGCTAGCTTTCAGCCCCCTCTGCATAGTATAACTGCATAGCGCATTTAACAGTGCATTCGTCATGTAGAAAGCAGAGAGTAAATCTGTAAGATCCGGCCGGAACCGTGTCTCGTGGGAACAGAGCGCGTGTACTTAGTTTGTTGGATGTGTCCACAGCTTTATGCATGCGGCTCAAGGCATAAGAGGAAGCTGAGGAAGTGAATCCAGTTACAGATGAACGTACGAGCACCAGGTAATTTTATTAAAATACCAGCTGACCCGGCAAACGTTGTTGTACCATTCAATATATAAAATTCCCTCTCGAACCTACTAACATATACAGAAAATATCATAACAATCGGTCGAGCCGTTTCGGAGGATTTTGGTGACAAATTTTGGCACGAGAATTTTATATATTAGTCTAGCTGACCGGGAAAACGTTGTTTTGCTTTTAAGGATATGAAAAAATAGATAACAATTGCTCTCAGACCTTCCAATCATGCACAGAAAATTTCTTAACAATCGGTTCAGCCTTTTCGGAGGAGTTTGGTAACAAATGGCACGAGAATTTTTTTTATATTAGACTAGCTGACACGCCAAACGTTGTTTTGCCATTAGGGATATAAAAAAATAGCTTACGACCTTATAAGTACCTTTAAGTAAGTTTTTCAATTTAATTAACGGATTTTTTTTCTCGAAATCATTAGTTTTACATCGTCGTAATCAATCAGTAAATGCATGATTTGAATATTTTAAAGCCCGCGTCTGCTTATCCCCTGTACCACAGCACTCGGTGTTCGTCACGTCGAAGGCTCGACAAGGTCGTTGTCCTGTTTTCCGGCTCCGTTTGCAAATGCCCGCGGCAAATGTTACGAAACAGGTCATTTTCATACCTGTTACGAGCTAGCGATAACTTTTAATATATAATACTAGCTGACCGGGCAAACTTCGTTTTGCCGTTTAGGGCCATCAAATATAGATAACAACCCGCTCCCGGACCCAGAGATCATACCCTGAAAATTACGCAACGATCGGTCCAGCCGTTTCTGAGGAGTTTGGTTACAAAGAAAATCGAGAGAATTTTATATATTAGAAGATATATAAATGTTACAGTAAAACTTATCACTAGCTTATTCTAATTACTATACAAGTCTTCCTCGCGTGGAATGGTGGCAAGAATACTGGCTGCATTTCCGCGTTGAACAGCTAGGCTGATACGTTGCGCAAAAAATGAGCCAGCCCTTCTGTCACCAGTTGAGGTTATTAAACGCGGGGAAAGCTCTCGAATGAATTTTTTGGCACTATGACTCCATGGCCCCAGGGTCTCCACGGCAAACGGGACAAATATGTAACTCTCTAATATAATATAATATATTATTATTGCCGATAACACTATTTTTCGCTTCTTTACGCCGTCTTATATATTCTATGCGTAGCTACTATTAATTTAGCCTTTGAGTTACATATACAAAATTTTTGGTAAGCCTAAGAAAATCAGATATGCCTAAGAGAAACATACCCCCAGCACATAAACGAGCTTGACGCTCTTATAGGACGTGAGACCGTCGTAAGGTTTTGCAAGTTACAACGCCAGACGGACTTGAAGGTGACGGGCCACTTGCAACAAATGCCCGATTCTAGGGCCTTGAAAATCATGACCTAATGGACCTCTCCAGCAAAAAAGACCAAAAGACTGACCCAAAAAAACGTTGGGCTGATGGCGTGGAAGAAGACCTAAGAAGCATGGGTAAATACACCAACTGGCGCAGGGGGTCGAAAGACCGCGACAAATGGAGGAATATTGTGGAGGAGGCCAGGGCCCACAAGAGGCTGTAGTGCCACAGGATAGATAGATAAGTAAGCCTAACGTAGAAACCGTTGGGGTAACTTACCCTTCCAAGTTAGTACGATAACATCTTAGGCTGCATCATCACTAACATCAGGTGAGATCGCAGTCAAGTACTAACTTGTATAGAGTAAAAAAAAACGTAGTCCAGCACATAAATATCGTGACATTGGACTGAATATGATGGAAGCTTATCTCATTATGATGGACGCAGGAGTGTGGGTCGGCCAAAGCTTCATTAATTGTACTGCTTCGGCCACAAAAAAAATAAAACAGGGGTTCGGCATATGAAAATGGAAAACGACTGGATTGGTTGGAATGGCTGGATTCATCCAGGTCTATAGCTGGATGAATAGCGAAAATCCTTGTAGCGCCAATGATGATGGCATTAAAATGGCAGTCATTTACAAGCACTAAAACAGCATTTCTATTCACCGTTATACAGAAATAACAAAAAACTTCCTTGTTTCCGCTACAGCTTTTGACATCTGCGGGTGTTCAACACGTTGATATCCTGTCTTTAATATGTCATACCTAATTATGTTCATAACAGTTTTAATGAACTTGCTAAGTTATGAACTTACAATTCCTAAGTTCTTAACACAAAGCATAGCCGTGCGCAAATATGAAAATATAATCACTTTTTTATGTGTTTCTGTTAATATTCATTATGACATACCAGCTTATGCATCAGAAACTATAGTTGTTGTCTGCACCTGTGTCTATTAATGAAGATGTGTACCATTCGGGCGCGAAAATTCAAATTTTATTTAGTTTTTCGCTAATAGATAGTTAATTTAACGTCATTAAGGAAATGAGTTTTGCGTACCTACCAAGATCCCCCTCTTGGGCTCCCTTACTATTATGTAGAAGTGTAATTATATTATAGGTATTTATAATTATATTTAATTATGGTTAAGAAGCCATAGAAACCGTAAACTTAACTTCATAGACAAACAATAATTACGATTAGTTAATACGATCAAATTATACAATATTTAAACATCAATGTCAACTATGGCAATAAAATACAATATTTATACCCAGGCCATAAAATTATTTATAAAGATAATTTATCCTTTATGACACATAATTACCAGTTTTCGCTCCCAATTATTATTACATCTGCAGGTAACATTTAATGCGGTACTTGCGATAGTGTTACTATAATAAATGTTAAATGGTCCACTAGAAAGAAAGAAAGAAAAACACATTCATTTCAAACAATTATGCCACACGTAACAAACCATACGTACTTAACTACTTACGTACTAAAACGATGACTGAAGCTTCCCCCACCCGGACAACAAAAACCAATAATTGTCCAAGTGACGGAAGCACCAGACACCGCCTAACATATGTGGCACAACCCAGAAAAAGGCCCCAACTCAGCATGGTGTTGTGTGCCCCATATAAGCATGGGAGCACACAATGCTGATTTTCAGTTACAAATGTTGTTAAACATAATAAATAATCATTGTTGAAACAATATCACGTTTTAAACTTTTTTAAAACTTAAGTGAAAACGACAACATGCTTAAGAATAAGATGACGATTAAATAGGTACCTATAGTCGTTTTATCTTTAGGTTTTTACTTCCTATCCTAAGACACAAAAAGCTACAGCAATTCGCATACATTTGATCTCCAGTTGATTCTAGCGATTCCGTAATACAATTCCAAACGTGCCATTTCATTCCATTTCTGGTTGAATACGATTTGCCGGGAGAAAAAAAACGCATCTCAAAGCGCGACAAAGTGCACGACCAAGAGTGCAAACGATTGATCTTGACAAGTTCCTATTGCCCATATGGAGTGCGCTTATGGAGTTCACGCACACTCACTACTTTTTACACCGATAAGAAACTTCAGGATAAGTATGGGCATACCGAACAATTTACGTAACCTTTTTCGTACCAGTAAATAGTAGCGCCTATCTGTCAAAGTTCTGTAGGTGACTGCTGTGCGAACGACAGCGTGGCCTTACTGTTGGTGACAAAACAAGCATTTTTGGCACCGATAAACTGGCGACATTTTTTCGGGCCGTCCGCCCTGTCCAGGGTATATATTATGATATATCTATTACTTATTACTTCGTTTCGTCCGTTGAGAAAGAAGGATCTTGGAACGATCAATAAGAACCTTGGACAAAGGGCTTCCAATCAACTTTCACCTCTTGGTCTAAGATCCAAAACAAATCCAAAATCTTTAATCTTTATTTTTTATTTACAATTCATAGGTATTACATTTTACATGGTAAGTAGACTTAAGAATTATGCGGCGGATATTACAACCCTTCTGAGGAAACAGTATAGCCGGTAAGTAATAATTTTACTAAAATTATTAAATTATAGCATATTTAAAAAGCTAGATAACAGTTAAACTATTATTGACTTACATAAATTTATCTGTATGCCTGTATATATGAGTATTGATATATATATATATATATATATATGAGCGAGTAATATGTGTGTGTGTGTGTGTGTGTGTGTGTGTGTGTGTGTGTGTGTGTGTGTGTGTGTGTGTGTGTGCGTGCGTGTGTGTGTGTGTGTGATCGAGTGCAATAGTGTATACCTAGTGTTTCATACAAGTAATTTCTCCGTATCTTCATAATTAAGACTTTTTAACCATTTAGTAACTTGAGCTTTGGCATCTCTGCAGTTAAGTGATTTTAGATCTTTGACATATTTGCTTGCTTTATTATACAGAAATGGACAAAGGTATCTTTGATGACGTTGAAGTTCCAATGAACATTAAAGGAGGAGGAAGGAGTGCCGTCGCCAACATCCGCAGATTGTTTTTGATATGGGAGGAGGAAGAATCTTTATTGGATACCTACTGGTAACTCCCAATTTCCAACTCCATTGGGAATGGTGCCCAATGATCTACAGACTAAAAAGCACTCTTTGTCTAACGGGACCCGCGAAGCTTTTATTTAATCTGACGCTTGACCACAATCTCACCTGATGGAAAGTGATGATGTGGTGGAAGATGGAACGCGCCCACCGAGAAGATGCCTATTAACACTTTTTTTAACATACCCAGGTTGTAAGATGCGGGAAAGACAGATTTCAGCAGAGCATTCCAAACCTTGGACATTCGTACGTAAAGAAGCGAACCTTTGTGCGTACTGGTGGTATAGCGACGACATAGGGATGAAAGCCCGCCCGATATCTTGCGGTGGGGTGGAAAAATAGTGAGGGTAGGATCAAGTCAAACAGCTCCTGGGCACACTCCCCGACATATAACATATAAAAAAAAATTGGTTGTCTGTAAAGTCGGTTTACGGACGATAGATTTACGTGATAACGTCATAATGATTATTTTATGTTTGTATGATTATGATTTTTTTTATATATAATCATAATCATAGTCATAACCATAATCATTATTTTATGTAATTTTTATCGTGCCTCTCTATCGCTTGGTGGAACGTTACGCGGAACGGTACTATTTTTTTATGAGTGCTGCTGGTGTTCATCAATTTATTAAACGTTATCACGTCAAAAATGTGTCTGGCTCGGATGTTCTAGACTATGAAGCTTTGCCACAAGTGACGAGTCTTTGCCAATGAGTCTCCTAGCCCGACGATATACAGCACGTTAAGCCCCCAGCTGGCAAGGTTCCTTCCGAATCCGCAGATTGTCACACTTCTTCTTCCAAAAGCTGGTACGAGTGTACAGTAATTGTAGCAGCATGTGCGCAGGTTCCATTGTCCAAGTCCTAGATGTCCTAGACGCGCATCGCATGCGTATCGCCGCATTAACATACAATGGCGCGGTGTGACGGCAGCGACAGTCCGGGACTGTCAATCTCCGCTACCGGGCTTGAATACTGCCATTACGACTCTATCGCAGTGCGCCCGCGCCGCTGGCGTTGCGGCTAATCGATGTGAATAGATCATTGAACAATGCAGCAGGAGGGGGAACACGTTGAATTCTACCAAACATATATAGAAAACCTCAGTTGTCGTGTTGCAACCGTTAGGGTTATTTACCCCTTTTTTTTTTTTTTTTACCCACAGGAAATGCCTGACGCATACCCCTCCGTCAGGGGACACGGAGGGGTTATGTGGGGCTTGCACCCACTAAAACCTGTGCTTTGCCACGACGGACCTCGTTGGCGGGAGTACGGGATTCACTTGCGTATTCACCGCGCTCCCGCCAGGCCTCGACCCGCCACCGAAGCGGCAGGTCCCGCCGCTGCTGCCGGCAGATTGGCCGCTGCCGACCCTCCTGGGAGGCGCGTCCCGAACAGGTCGCGCCACCACCTCGGCCTGTCGGTGGAATTCGGGTGACGGACGCCAGAACCCCTTACGTACGTCACCCGCAGGCCGGCACCGGTCGCCGAAGGAAGGTGTTCGCACCCCAGCAACCGGCGCGTCTCCTGCGAGAGGGATGTGCCGCCGTAAATATCCCTCTCGACGAGCGTTCCCGCCCACTTCGGTGATTTTTTTACGAGGTTGTCTTCCTCGTAGTGCCCCGAAGGGACTTGTGGGCGTTTCCGCCCCCGCCTGTAATTTTTTTAATGAGGTTTTCTTCCTCCTCCGGGGTAGGTGTAGACGTTTCGACACTGTGCCCTCTGCTGGGGCCCAGAGGGACACGCGAAGAAATGTCACCTATCCGCCGGGCCAAGCTATTCGCCGTCGGTTATCAACCGACGTTACCAGGGAGCACCGGCCCGTGCGCTACAGAGGGGCACCGTAGCACTCGGGCACTCGTGGAGGTTGCTTGGCTGAGCCCCCCAGGGTTATTTACCCCTTCCCAGCTAGTAAGTACTGTAAGGTTTAAAGAAAAGAATACAACATTCTCAGTTTTCACGCAGAAACCGTTAGGGTTTATTTACCCCTATTCAGCTAATAGGTACCGTAGGGTTTTAAAGAAAATAATACTACATCTTGACCTTCGTGTTCATGACTTATTCAGAGCCCAATTTCAGAATTCTCATTGCAAAAAAAGATTCCGACGAATTGAGAACCTCCTCCTTTTTGAAGTCGGTTAAAAACTTTCCAAAGGAAGAGCCCTACCACTACCACAGAAGTCTTAGTTGTCTCTGAACTATCTCATAATTCCCTTACAGTATTTATTCATTTTTTATTTTTCAGAAATTCATCTTTGACTGCACCCTAAGGTACCAAGTAAGTATACCATTATTTTTTTTCAAAAAACTACAACTAAAAAGAGACGATGGCAAGAGACCGGACGGTATGTGTTTGGTTCCATGGAAGATGGGTCGTGTGCTGGTATGGGATGCCACCTGTTCAGACACGCTGGCCCCTTCCCATCTACATGGAACCATCAACAAAGCTGGTGCGGCTTATGAAGCGGCTGAAAAGGCTAAGTCCCTCAAATACAGAGGTCTAGGCTCCGAATATGATTTTGTTCAATTCGGAGTCGAGACCCTTGGTCCGTGGGGTCCTAGCGCTACTAGCCTTTTTAAAGAAATCACAAAAAGGTTAGTCGACATCACGGGAGACCGAAGAGCTGGCAGCTACCTCGGTCATAGAATTAGCCTAGCCATTCAAAGAGGAAACGCTGCCAGTATCTTCGGAACCTTGCCATCAGGGACTCCCTTTAATAATATTTTTTAGTTTTTAATTCATTTATATATTTAGTTTTATACGTAGATTTTAATTTAGATATAGTTTAATTTTATAACTAGTTTTAATTTTTAATTTAAGTTAGTAACTACAACTTAGTAATTAATCACAAGTTCTTTATAGTGTCGATCCAGCCAAAGATATTATCGTATTTACGTAACTTTTCCCTTGTTAGTAACTCCTGACGATCGTACACAGCATCACCCCGCAAAGCTAAAACGTTTGGCGCTGTATCTTTGCTGAGTAGGGTGGGAATAAGCAGCGACCAAAGCATACCACTTGGAGCCAATTTTTAGAGATATTATGATTGCTGTCCTACCTACTAATTAACTACCTACTCATTAGTAGAATATAAGATGAAAGCTTGGCACAAAGGCTCCCTTCATAATGTAGAAAGTTTTTTTAAATTCTCACGGAACCCCGGGCGAACTAAGGCGGGTCGGTTAGTACCTGTGGTTAGTACCTAATCAATATTATGAATTCGATACCCTGAGTCACAGGTTTTAAGAATTTCGGAAGAGTATTTGATAGCGAAACCTTACAAGATGGTTTCCTTGGAGTTACCCATACTTGTAACGATCTTTTTTTCCGAATATTGTTAATAGCTTTGACCTTGTTGTTATAGAAGCTTTATCAAAAAGGTCAAATATCAATAGGGGCCGAAGGAAGGTTCTAAGGCGCTTGAGAAAGGAAACATGGAAACCTTAAAAGAACATGTCTGTTAAAGATATTTTTAAAGAGAAAGGTGCAGATACTGATAAGTGATAATTACAAAAATTGTTTTATCCGTAAATAAATTATATTAAAATGTGAAAATTTGTACATTAGTCACTCCTACACGCTACAAGTTCAGGATTCTATTTGATAAGGAGAAAAGATGGATTTAATACCAGAGAATTCATGGTTCCGACGGTATTAAAATTGAGAGAAAATAGAGGTTTTAGGCAAACGGAAAACCCATTCAGAAACATTCCAAAGAACCTTTTTCTATCACAAAACACCTATGTCAAGTACAGGCTTAGCACTCAGTACTCTGTAGCCGTGGACGTGTCGTCTTATCGATTCTATTTCCATGGTAGGAATCGAATAGATATCGCTTCTAATTTAAAAAATATACAAGAATGGAATAACCGGTCGTTGATCACGTGATCTATTTTATTTCTATTTAACAATAGAATCGAAAATGTAATATGGCTATGACTGCAGCATGAAATTCACTATGAGAGCAAAGCGGTTGGCAGCTGCTATTCCATTAATAAAAATCCGAATCAATTTAATTAATCGAGCTAACGAATCCCACCATTAATTACTGCAGCGTTAATTGTACGTCATTAGCGAAACGATACCGGTGACATTTCGGTTGCATTAAAATAAAAATCGATCTTTTTAATTATCAGTTTCATCGATTAATTGCGTTCCGTTCGCATCAGTTATGAAGATATCAGGAATTTAATTTAATTTAGAATATTATATTAATTAATTTAATTATCTTGTGACAAACGTCGATAGTTTTTATGACGATGACTATTTTTTCTATACCTATGGTTTTATTTATTTACTTACGTTACTAGTGCTTATTTACAATGAGAAGTTTTTCTAAGGTACTAAAGTTACGTACCTACTAACTAGCAAGAAAACATAGTAAATTACATTAATAAAGTGATTTTAGTGACCTGCAGAAAAAATATGTCATTTATTTTGAGTTTTTAATCTGAATTCGGAAACACCGTTGAATGAAGTTTTCTCGATAAAAAGTTTCCCAGAAGTTACTGCAATATTTAATTTTTTTTAATTTTATTGGTAAGCAACGAGACCCATTGCTTACCAATAAACCCGGTAACCAGGAAGTGGATCAAATTTTACTTGCAAGATTTGATTACAGACTAACAAACATCGGGGCAGGTGAAACTGAATAAAACCTTTTTATTTAATTCGTGTATTATTGTTTTTCGAGAGGGCGTATAAAATAAAACGCATAAAATGTAGTCGGAGTGCACGATCTGTGGGTCGCGAAGCCTCCGTGGCTGGTTGTTAAACTGCAATTTGTTGTAAGTAATCGATTTTTGATGAATCTTACAGCTGTGGAGTTCTTGTAGGGGCGAGTTTCGTGAACAAGACCAGGAAATGTAAGACGAACGTTGAACACTACATGCATAGAATTGGAACTAAGTTTTACTGCGATTCCAAGTGTACTTGCAATTGCAATTTCGCAATAACTTTGAAGAAATGTTATCAGAAAATGTAAGACTTTACTTGCGTAGAATTGGAACTAAGTTTTTCTACGATTTCAAGTGTACCTGCAATTGCAATTTCGCAATATTTTGAAGAAATTATACCTAGGTTGTTACCGTCCGAAACTACGTCCGATTTTAATGACCTGCAGATTAAAAACTATTTCTATTTAATTAACAATTATATCTAAATTTAAAAGTTATGTATTTTGAGTCTTTAATCTAAATTCGCTCAGAATTGAATACGATTGGATACAATTTTCTGGATAGAAAGTTCCCTCAAAAGTTGCTTTAAAATCTTAATCTTTTCAAAGAAAGTTCTCTCAAAAGTTGCTCCAAAATCTCAATCTAATTTTTATCGGAAACTACAATTGATGTAGGTAATTGTGATTTTTATTGCAATGTGTCGATAATAATAATATCCAAAATCGCTTAGAAACGGGTTTTTGATAACTGGCTTAGTTTTTTAAGTAATTAGGTAAAACGTCGTTTTTTGTTATAGTCTTCCGCAACGCTGCATGTAGCACGTACGCTGTATTGGTAAGAGTGAGAAGGACTGATAAAATCAGTATATCCTCTTAAAGCAGCAACGTATAACGAGCCTTAGAGAATTATCATCACAGCAAGTTTTACAGAATATGACTCCTAGTTCAACGCCATTTTGCACATTTTGCCGACAAAAACGAAGTTCTGGTGAAACGTACCTCTAAAACATTCGTACGCCTTTTTGTATCTAGCTTCATATTGATTGTTTCTGAGTAACGATTTAAGAGGCCAAAGCGCTCTGAGTTCATTTTCCATTTTTAACGTGAAACCCATTTAAAAGTGCTTAAGATTCATCAAGATACACATTTTTATGCTAATTCATAATCGAATGTTCTTTTGTTATGCTATTTTTTTTTCTTAACATGATTATATAGCTCTATGTTATCGCTTCTCAATTTAGGTTTGATTTGGATCTAAACATTGTATATTCAAGTCAGTCAGGCTGACTCACTATCTAGTGATCAGTGACTCAACTAACAGCTAACTCGTATCTTCATCGCCATAGCAAGTTTCTGGTAAGTATTCTGGCCACAAAACGGCAAAACGCAAGATGTAGTTAAATCAGCTCTATGTAGTTCAAATTAAACTCTTTCAAACCTTAACCTTTCATAACCATACCTATATCAAATCATCTTAATATATATAAATCTCGTGTCACGATGTTTGTCCGCGATGGACTCCTAAACTACTGAACCGATTTAGTTCAAACTTCGTGAATATCTGTCATTTGGTCCAACTTGAGAGATAGGATAGTTTAAATCTCAAATTATAGTCGCAATTTTAATTTATTAATATAACAAAAACTTTAGCCACAGCAACGCGTGGCCGGGTCAGCTAGTTAATATATATAAATCACGTGTCACGTTGTTTGTCCGCGATGGACTCCTAAACTACTGAACCGATTTAGTTCAAACTTCGTGAATATCTGTCATTTGGTCCAACTTAAAAGATAGAATAGTTTTTATCCCACGTGGTCGAAGTCGCGGGCATCAGCTAGTATAAATATATAGTTTGTCTGGTGGGAGGCTTTGGCCGTGGCTAGTCACTACCCTACTTAGACGCACCGCCAAGCGATTTAGCGTTCCGGTGCGATGCTTGTAGAAAATATGCTTGATTGCTCATGCAAAAACTATAAAACTCCTCGCACCCGTAAATTTTGACATCTTATACCTAGGGGTGGTATATATTCCTCTTTATCCATTAAAAGAAGAGGAAATGGTTGTGGTTAAATTAATGATAATTGATGTGAGACTTGTTTACTTTCAGGCAATACTTTTATATAAAACAGAAGTCCAACATCGTATTCTAAAATTACAACTAATAGTAAAAGTTTTCGCCAAAAACAATTAAAAGAGAACTCGGTAGCAGGATTTACATAATTTTTATACGTTTTTAAATTCATATTTATATTTCAAAATGTCAATTAGGGCATATAACCATATTTTTATCTTGTAAGGAGTTATGAAACTTTATTATTTAAAATTGCATCTTAAAATGCCACGCTTAATAGCAAGCCATCAACATCGTGTCAGTTGCCAAGTTTGGGTCGCGAAAATTCCTATTTCTCATAATATTCTCCATATTATAGCCCAGAAGCCAGTGAATAGTTAAGTTGTAGCGGTTAAACAAATGGCTTAGCTAATAATACCATGACAATCAATGTATTTTTTTTTCTTTGAGAATGTTGAGAAGGATAATGACAATAAGAGAAGATAGGGAAAAAGAAGAACAGGAGAAGAACGAGAACTAGGGGGGTAACATGAAGTAATGCTTTGCGGTTCCGTGCTGACTCATGAAGACGGGGAGGTTGTTTTAGTCCGTGCGAGTCGGACATACCCTGCCGAAAGGCTTCCACCCATACATAGTTGACGTACCAAAGACGCGTACGAAGCGGTTTAGTTCCTCGTTCCTGATACGCACTGCAAAGGCCTGGAATTCACTCCCAGGCAGTGTTTTTCCTGCCACTTACAACCCGGGTGCCTTCAAATCAAGAGTGAATGGGCATCTTCTAGGCAAGTGCGTTCCACCTTATAGACTGTATTATCACTTTCCATCAGGTGTGATCACAGTCAAGCGCTAGCCTATATAGTATATAAAAAAAAACTCTTAGTTTACATCCAGTTAAATCTGTAGAGATGTTAACACTCGCATATGAGAGAATGCATTTTACTACACGCTCACTTTACCAAAAACCCCGTATATTGCCAGCTAATGAGTTAAAATTATTTTCTGGCGATAAAATAAACTTGGTAATGGTACGATAAGAGTGCAGGACTGCACAACTGCAGGTGTATTCTGCACTTTTTAAATAATAAGCTTGTCAGTAATTTTATACGATTATGATGTCCAAAATTAACGACGCATTCGTTTTTATTTACACAGACATGAAGTCTTTTGAAGAAATAAAAATGAATTTTAAAAATTCTTACACGCGTACCTAACTGTTGTTTTATTTTGTACAATAAATTTAACAAAATGTTTTGTGCTATATGCGTACATTAGAAAGTAGTTTTTCTAGACATGAAGAAGTAGTTAGTTTCTGTTGCTTTAATTCATATTATAAACAAAAAAGGGTCTTCTTAAAACGGTGAGTATACAAAATAAATAAAAACAATGTAAAATTGGAGAAAGTCTGTCGATATAGAATATAATGGGTAGTTTCGGTTACCTACACTGGTCTTAACCTAACATACCTGCCATCCGAAGATTTTCCAACTAATTTCTAAAGATATATTTCAGACGTTTATCAGTAGAACTATATGTTTATTTTTTTATGTTTCAAAGTTCCGTAAAAGTAACATCTTTTGACGATAAAAATTTTGTGCATCAGCTATTTCCGTACATGAATGATGAAGCTGTTCTTACGTCACGAGATAATCTAAATATATAAAAGAAGACACTGACTGACTGACTGACTCATTCACTGACATATCAACGCACAGCCCAAACCGCTGGGTCTAGGGACTTCAAATTTGGCACACAGGTTCCATATGAGGTTTACGGGTGCACTAAGAAAGGATTTTTCAAAATCCCCCCCCTAAAGGGGTGAAACGGGGCTCCAAAGTTCGTATTTTACCAAGCTTCAATACTCCTTCACGCCGCAACTACTGAACCGATTTGGCTCAAATTTGGAATGGAGATAAATTGCTCATTATAATTTGTGAATTATGTCGCGAAATTTCCTTAATGTGCCGGGTCAAAAAAAAAAACATTTTTACATCGGCAGATTAAGAAAACTCCCCGAAAAAAGAAAATTATGGGGTATAGGAGTCAAGCTGGTAGTAGCTGGGGTAGGAGGACGACAAGCTCATCAAGATAAAGCGTCTGTATAAAAATCTGATGCGCTCGAGTATACTTTCAAAAGCAGATTTTTTTTGCAAACTTGTACAAACTTTCTCCACCGCTGAAATAGCAAATACATATCACATAACCTTTTTTTTTCATTTTAGCACCTCATCTTTACAATACAATAGATCATCACGACGCTCGAGTAACTACCAATTTAGCAAACGTGGGCTCCCCTACCATTATGACATTTTTAGGGTTCCGTAGCCGAATGGCAAAAAACGGAACCCTTATAAATTCGTCATGTCTGTCTGTCCGTCTGGCCGTCTGTCCGTCTGTCCGTCCGTATGTCACAGCCACTTTTTTCCGAAACTATAAGGGCTATACTGTTGAAACTTGGTAAGTAGATGTATTCTGTGAACCGCATTAAGGTTCTCACACAAAATTTAAAAAAAAGTAATAAATTTTGGGGGTGCCCCATACTTAGAACTGAAACTCAAAAATTTTTTTTTTCATCAAACCCTATATGGTATCTATGGATAGGTCTTCAAAAATGATACTAAGGTTTCTATATCATTTTTTTCTAAAATGAATAGCTTGCGCGAGAGACACTTCCAAAGTGGTAAAATGTGTGTTCCCCCCCCCCCCCTGTAACTTCTAAAATAAGAGTATGATAAAACTAAAAAAAATATATGATGTACATTACCATGCAAACTTCCACCGAAAATTAGTTTGAACGAGATCTAGTGAGTAGTTTTTTTTAATACGTGTTGAATTGATATTCAACAAGTCTAATATTTTGTTTAACTTTGATGACAACAGATGGCGTTGCACGTATTTAACTCGCGGTGAAGTTGTTTAATGTTGAATACGTTGGTTATGCGGTTCAAGAAAAGTGGTTTTTATGGTTTTATTCCTCCGGTAGTAGTAGGTACGGAACCCTCAGTGCGCGAGTCCGACTCTCACTTGTCCGGTTATTGAAAAGAGCAAGTACCGAGTTTATTCCTTTTTCTTCTCGGTGCTTTCCGAAAAGATTAAAAAAAAACATTTTGGAGAGCCCATTAGAAATTACCTCCATCACTTATTATTTATTTGTTTTTGGTTAACTTAAAATTATACAACAAATATTTTCGTATTTTTCTTTTGCCGTTTTGACCTTTGACGACGAACTTATGTTATTTAGCATTTTGTGGTGTTTTGATTTATAAAATGAAATTATAATTGCATGGGTCTTTCATAACAATCGTACGTAGTTTCAACCATCGTCAAAACAACGCCAATATTCAACGCGAATTCCAGTTCTATTTTAAACAGGAGCTCGCGTGACCGTGTCCCAATATGATAATCAACGTTATAATAACCACCAATCACAATGTAGCCTTTATTTCAATTGAAATAAGGTTCAAAACGTCATTTAATTAATTTCAGGCCCGTTGGTTGGTAGATTAAAACAATTACAGGAAGCGCACGGGTGTTGATAATCGCCCTCTCAATTGAGATTGATTAAAACCACTATTTTTGATGCGAACAAATTAATCTTTCTATTTTCAGAGCAATTGGCTGAATTGTTGGACCCGTTGGGCTGTTGCTGCAATTTTAATTTGGTAGTCTTGATCGAATATGATAAATTCTATCATTCTTTCCAGGACTTAATTTTTTTTTACTAGGTACGCAAAGTGCAAACCTATCTACGGCTTGCGCTTGGCGACAAGCCTGCCTGATTGAAAACAATGATGAGGTCTAGGTTAGACCGAGCTTGGCTATTCACTCTATGTTTGCAGGCACTCAGATTTTACTTGGCTGGGAACACGGAGGCTGGAAGAGAAATGTAGGAAAAAAAGTTTCGTGCGTGTTTGTTTGATGTCAAAATGAAGAAATAGATAAAAATGTCTAACTTTAATGTGCGGCTAACGTCAAAAATCCAAAAAGAAATAACAAACAGTCTTGTAGCCAAATGCATGCAGGGAAGATTCCCGGCATTCCCAGCATGTATTAGCAGGACAGACTAATTTTTTGTGCTAAAATCCGCTACTTGAAAAGAAAGTGCGTCGAGGAAAGTGTTGCGAGCATTGTGTGTGGTGTTTCATGTGGGCGGTAGCCGGTATTCCTGCATATTGTACCATAAAGATTATTTTTACACGACTGCCCAAAAAAATGAGTGTAATGTTTTTAGGGTTTGGTTATGGCTACGGCTACGGTGTTAATTCAATGTCATCTAACAAACGGCAGCTATCACGATTGATGTGGTTCAATCACATTGTTGAAGCTAAATTCCGGGACAAGGCATAAAAAGTGCATTGTTGTTTTTGTTAGCGAGGCACGACAAAAAATATCTCCCGAAAAAGGAAAGCACGTAATAGCTGAAATGATCCGTAATTGAGTTCAATACAACCAATTATTCAATAAAAAACGCTAAAAGTAACTGCCGCCGTTTTTACCGAAAGTTTTTGAAGAATTTCTTCCGCGTGATTATGTGCCCCTAGTAGGTTGTTTTTATGATAAATCAAGCAAACGAGCTGTTCCACTTTAAACATCAACATCCAGGCCAAATAAACTTATAGCAACGACGAGCTATCTCTGCAGCTGATTGGTTAATGCTTGCATCAGTTATACGGCCAAAGTGACAATTGGCCGACGTACCGTTTTATATTTTCGAGATTCATATCAACCCTGATAATATGATGTGACTGATTTTGACGACGTTCAGCTCAGAATGTGAGTGGGAAGTCCCTTTCAAGTTAGTACGGTAACATCCTCGACTGCATCGTCATTTACCATCAGATGAGATTGCAGTCAAATACTTACTTGTAGTGTGCAAAAAAAACGTTGCTCATCACCGTGGTTTTACAACACCATGGGAATTGTCAATGCTTTGTATTTTCAAAAACCAATTTTGTGCTATTGGTAAATAATAATTTCAATTTTTTTTCAAAAGCCTTTCGAACGTGCAGACAACCATAGGTAATCACATTAAACACTTTAATTTGCGTCATGAATGAAATTTTTCTACATATATTTTTTCTTAGTGTCTGGACACACATGCGCTAATTGCCGTCGAGTAAGTCTTCATATGATATATCTGTAATAAAATGCATTGAGTACGCAGGCAAAAAATTACATGACGAAAGGCTCAGAAATTTAGATTATAATCTAGCTTAAGTTTCCCACATTATAGACAATCACGACGTCTCCAAGCTACCTACTTATAAAATCAAACCCAAGGAAAAAGGTAAAACGCCAATCAATCTTTACTTATCTAAGTCACAATAACTCATGTAGGTAAAAACCGGACAAATCATTTGAGATTAGTACAGTCATACACATATTTATTTTAAAAACATCAAAGTACCGCACAGAGGCATCGGTTGAGTGAATATCATTATTCTATCTCCATACAAAATATTTTTTTTCGTTTTTGAGCTATGTAGAAATACCGTTTGTTGAGATAATTTCTACTATTATAGCAACACAGATGGCCAAAGTTAGGGGAACACTGTACAAAATTAAAATGTCAAGCAATTTGGACAATTTAACGCAGAAATAACTATGTATCAAATAATATGTTATCAAAATGCCATACTACTACACAACTCATATTATAATAAATAAAAAAAAAGTTCATGTTCAAGACTCTGTCTCTAGAATAGTATATTTGCACAAGTTTGGATTTTGAAGTCGAATTCAAAGCAAACTCATTTAAATTGGCGCTTGTCTGTACAATAATTACTTGATACAATAGCAAAGTTGACGGTCTGTCGATACGTCGAGTTGACAGCTAAATTACAGACCCCTATGGTTAGCAAAGGCCAGCCTTCGTGAGACCTGAGATCTTTATTATGGTATTAAGTACGAGATTAAACTTGATAATATTGTAAAGGACAAGAAAAAGATGCAAAAAATGGATTAAGTTAATAATTTTCCGAGTAGTTAATAAATACAATTATTAACTACTCGTACTATGAGCGTTAATCAATATGCGTCAGAAATTGATTAAATCTGGAAATTCATAACGTCTGTCCAAACTTTATCTACCTAACAATTCAACAAAAAAAAGTAAATAATTTAAAAATTAAACACTTTTTTAAACAAAATTTAATTTTTTTTAAAACATTTAATATTAAGAATAAAATAAATTATGCGATTTTCGTGGAGTTTTTTTTTGTCTTGATTTTCGAAACGGAAAAAATCCATTTTCTCTCTCCCTCCGCTGAATCGTGCGAAAAGGAATTTTGTTCCTTATTATTTATTTTAATATGATTCCTATTAATATGATTACTATTTCTCATCTATACTTATAATAAATCTGTAACAGGTCAAATTCTGTACATTAAAGATATTTTGAAAATTTTTTTTCGAGGGCACTCTAAAATCGGTTCTGAACCCAAAACTGTACTTTTTTTCATTTTTGTCTGTCTGTCTGTCTGTCTGTCTGTCTTTCTGTATCACGGCCGCGCATCACGCCGAAACTACTGAATGAATTCCAATGAAACTTGGTATGACTTGAGTTCATACTACGAGGAAGGCCATAGGATACTTTTTATCCTGAAATTCAGCATGGTTCCCTTAGGAGAGGGAATAAAAGTTAAATTCTCTCGATTTTCTTTGTAGCCAAACTCCTCCTAAACGGCTGGATCGATCGTTGTGAAACTTTCGGGGTGTGATCTCTGGGTCGGGGAGCGGGTTGTTATCTATATTTATTCTCCCAAAATGCTGAAGAACCCTGGCCCTGGCCGATTTAATTTTCCCATACAAAAACCAAGGGCGGTACCGGTGTATGGTGGAATCGAACGAATCGCACATCAAATGAAAGAGCGTAAAAAAATAATCGATCCGAGTCGAGGACTTATACGTGGAGACTTAGGATTATCGAGTATTTTCTAATTGAAAATAAAATTAATAAATTGATTTAATGGCGTTGCTATGTAAACATTTCATTGCTGTCACGTCAGCACCTCTGACAAGTTTGTTTCGAAATTTGTAGCCGGAGTATGATGTCCGACCTTTTTGGTCTATTTAATTTATTTGATATGCAAATAACGTTATAATACCGATTGTTAGTTTGGGAGAAAATCGTCGAATTACGTCGATGCCAAGTATTTGTTCAAGAAAGGATTAACGCTGAAACAGAATGACAAAGAAGTAGGATCTGCTCCATCGTATACAATCGTTAAAAAATGGTCAGAAGAATTGATGACCCACGAGCTGGACGGCCATCAGCTTCGAGTACTGAGAATAACGTCGTAAATATTTGGGATTTCATACTCGGGGCCGTTGATCGAAAATCAGATAAATAGCTGAAATCATAGGTGTATCCTATGAACGAACTTGAAATATACCTAATTCATAATGAATTGTGGCTTCGAAGCTTTCTGCGAGATGGGTACCGAGGCTTCTTTCAGCTGAACATAAATGCAACCGACTAACGATTTAGCGCAATTGTTTGGAGTTGTTTAAAGCCGATTCACCAAACTTCTTACAGATATTTGTTAGTACTGATGAAACTTGGTAAATCGCGGTTGGATTTACTTTCCTTTGGCAGGAGTTCGGGGGAGAAAGGTGTTGTATTTGGTAGAGGTTTGGTCCCTGATTACAACAATACTATTCGCATTACGAGGTAACGCAGTGTTTTCGAGCTTTTCAAAAAATTAAATTTTTGACACAAACCACTTAGGATCTTGAGCGAGCGAAGCGAGCTCGGGACTTGGGGCACCCCGACTCGGTTAACGGATAGGTGACGAAGAGGATTGCATTGGCCTTGCAGGCCCCACCATCCTTCTGAGTGGTTACTTTCTTTTATGACCACCCAGAAATAGGAGCTCCTTCGACCGAGCCAAAAAAGGGTAAGGGAAAGACAGAAGGCTAAAAGAGTCTTAACCTCAAGATTTTAAAGCTCTGTCGACTGACCCTTAGGGGGGGTGAGGGGTAGATGGTGATGGATAAAGGGTTTTCCTAGCTCCTTTACTTCTTCTCCGAGCCTTAAAAAGGGTAAGGGAAAGACTGAAGACTTAGGATGTAGAGCGAGCGAAGCGAGCTCGGGACTTGGGGCACCTCGACTCGGATAACGGATAGGTGACGAAGAGGATGGCGGGGCCTGCAAGGCCCCACCATCCTTCTGAGTGGTTATTTTCTTTTATGACCACCCAGAAATAGACCGAGCCAAAAAAGGGTAAGGGAAAGACTGAAGGCTAAAAGAGTCTTAACCTCAAGATTATAAAGCTCTGTCGACTGACCCTTAGGGGGGGGTGAGGGGTAGATGGTGATGGATAAAGGGTTTTCCTAGCTCCTTTACTTCTTCTTGAGGCTAGAATTCCCATTTCAAAACATGTATTTCAGTAATTATAACAGCAAAATCGAATTCAAAACTTCATAATTAAAAAAAAATATTTCTTAAAAACTACTACGTGTCGAAAGTTTTAGCTTGGGAGGGGGGAAAAATCAATTTTCAAATTAAAAAGTTATAGATATACTTTTGAAAAAATGTTATTTGTGAGAGGAATAATAATAATAAATATAACAAAAATGTCATACCAAATTATACTCATATTTATCTATGTTTACGATGATATATTTCTATTACATTCTAAGCTAAACATCTATGATCAAATCATTTTATAACTCGGTGACTACTTACAAACTAACTTAATGAACCATCATCCACACAATTTTTTAAGAAAATTTCGGTAGGTACTTGTATTTTTTCTACTAGATAATTGATAAAAATGAATCAGAGCTTTCTGTTTTAAACGAATTTAGGCACCTATTAGATTTCAAACCATGATTTGTGTCATAAATTATGATCGAGTTACTAAAACATTTTCGACGCGGACAAAATCTGGGATTTTTTTATACCTACATAAAATCATAATTATTTATTTCATGTATGTAATTTACAGCCACTTATGTAGAGTCAAGTAAATAATTATACTTACTTACTCATTGGCGATAGCTAGAATTACTTAAATGCTTTAGTTTCAGAGAGTTCGAACGCGGCCTTAACTAAGAAGAATCCCACAAAAAACTCAGCTGTGTAATTTTTGTAATGTAAGTCCACTGTAAGTCCTAGAAAGATCATGATAGTTGGTGACACTATAAGACGGCGAAGAATAAAGGTTTTGCTTCACGTTTAAAATTCCTGACACTTTTTGAAAAAGGTATCGACCGTTTAATGGTGCTTAGTAAGTGTTAATATAAGCACTTATCGTTTTTATCTATATCCATTTTGGTACTGGAGAAATAATCTATTGCTATTTACTTGTGCCCGACCGCTGCCTTGATTGCTTTTCGATATACTTTATGATCGGTATAGCGGTACTCCATGAGGTTACTATTTTTATAGCATTGCTGTTAGAAATAAGTACTCGTTGAAGTACTCGTTGAGAGACGTCAGACCTTAAAAATTATTTCAAATATCTTCTCGATTCAACTACTATAAAAAATACCTATGTGCCTTGTAGATGTCCAGAACATATAAAACTTTCTTATAATTATTAAATAATGAGTAGGTATTTAATAATTATAAGAAATATATAACAGTTTCATCGTGATTTAAATTCCGTCCTCCGTCTCTGAAAATCTTATACCTACTATAAGTACAATAATAATCTTTACTCAAAATAGAAGTCTAATAATAAAAAAATCAAAGTTATTCAATAAAATCGTCAACTGTTTTTATTTTTATTTTTGGATCATGATTTGGATATTTTTGGCTCCAACGATAGCATAGAATTCAGAAAAATATTCCAATCGTTTAAGTATGCCATGATCACATATCTCGAATCATTGCAGTTCCGATTCACTTTACTCGTTCGATGTATTAATCGAACAATTCATTACAATAACGACAAAAAGTTTCACAAAAATTAATTCTCGTCTGGAACAATGAGTTAAACATTCGAAACGAATCGTTGAAATGTGTAAATCACGTAAAACAATGAAGACTGAAGTGGAACGGGATGAATGATCGGAAAAAATCGATTATACATACTTGACCTATCTATGGATTGTTCGTACTGAAATTGTCCGATTAATAATAACTGGGTATACTTGTATGACTCGCCGAAGGTAATTTAAAATATATTATTTTCGTGATGGTCCATGAGATTTTGTGGTTAGTGATATTTATCATAAGATAAAAATATATTAAGTACTTATCTTCTTCGGGTTCTGTACAATAAAACGAAACTAAGGAACCCTCATAGGAATTCTTAATTCGTTTAGAGTTCTCTTTATTAGATTAGTTTCATAATTGAATTTCGTTGCATTCCTTTTTAAACTTCGAGCGTCGCAACTATTGACGTTAAATAACCTTCGCTGATAACTTCCGACGAAGACGGGTGAACGCCCCTCGATTGACATGAAACTAGAAATATATGAGAACTATAAAATATACAATATAATATTATGCGCCACGACTCGAGCGCTCAGCGTCATTTTAAAGACTGCTGTAAACTTTGAGGAAACCATATTTTTTGTAAAGGAAGACACTGCAAGAATATTTTTTCTCATTTTACATGTTTTACTTTCTGAACCCCCCATTTTGCTCGAGTGATACTGTACACACACTGTACAGTGCAAATATTGCAAAATCCTTTCTTATTTCTTAACCCTCTAAACTTTTAGAGGGATAACTTCTATGCAAAATTTCATCACTTTCATTGTTTGTTTAGTTCTGTTGTAGTCCTCATAAGGTTGTTGAGAAACAAAATTGTTAAAATTCGGTAATGCACACAATCGCCGCTTGTGAGGCAATAAGATAAAGGAACTGTGTCTCTTTCGCACTTATCTACTAGTTTTACTGCAAAGCATGGCGACAAGCGCCGTCTTGTTTCCGCATTTTATTACATCATGAGCAACGAGTGTTCGCTACAGGTAGCAAGAAATGACACAGCAATGGTCACCCCATTAAAGACTGTACCACATCAGGCGGACGGGACGCAATCAGCATGTAAATGACGCTCTCACCGGCGCGGCCGGCGCGCGCGCAGACGTCGAATATTGATCGGCGCATTATGATAATGTGCATTTTAAACGTTACCGACCGCGACACCGACTGTTTGACGCGCGTCGCGAATCGTGAAGTGTGGTACCGTCTTTAATGGCACTTGAGTGGAAATGGCCGTCTAAAACCTAAAGCGTTCACAGTTCAGTGACATTAGACAGACCAAGATGGGTGGGTGGGTCACACTGTGATCAAATTTCTGAGATTACCTAGGTTCACGGTCTCATTTTGCACACATTTGGAATCATCTTGGAAGCCTGCCAATTCGCACTTGGTCAGCTTGGTGATTATGATCAAATTTCTCTTCTGACTTTCAAACAGACTCGGCCCATAATGGGCCATTAGAAAGGACGACATACAATTTTGGTAGATACTGAAACTTACCTATAAACCTACTAAAAATCCTCTTCTACAATTTGTCGCAATTTATTTAGCAAGTCCTTACAGTGTCCGTCGGCCTGGATTCTTTGAACCAATCTACTGCTGTGCTGACGACCTCCATAAATTGCAAGGGCCAAATGAATGTTCCTCCGCACCAACTTTGATGCGTTTCTCTAACTTAAACGCAGGAGAAATCGAGCTTTAACTGCATGAAAATAGAAAATACAGTGAATTTGAGGAGCGGTAACTGTATGTTTGTTCATTTGGTGTTGAGAGTATACAGGGCAGTGTTGGTGCGAAGTTTTGTTGTGTAATACGAGATAAAGTGGGGATATTACAGTGAGTCAGTACTCAGTACATGCCGCTGGGTAGTGTTGTTGGGGATATTTTTAGGCTTCCTAAGTATTTAGGCTGGAATGTCAGAGGGACTTGTTTCAACTTTGCAGAACTTCTGATGAAATTGATGCATAAATAAGTACCTGATATTTTTAAATTAGATGGCAGGTATACTTATAAGGATTTGATGGCAATTGTTTCAAGTGACAGTCTACTATAGATATATCAAAACTAGGATTAATGATCGACTATGACTTGTTACTGCACAGATACTGCACAGAAGTGTAATCACTTATTACAAAGTAATACTTATACAAAACCAACCGAAGACATAAAATACTCTATCTAGAATTTAAGAAGTAAGAACCAGGAATTCTTAAATAACGGCAAAGAAGAAAATCGCACTAACACTTACTTCCGTATAAGAAACCGAAAGAAATCCTGTGGGAAAGGACCCCTCAGTCTTAAAACAATTCGATAACAAGCCCCGAAACGGCTCTCGACGAAATTGGGCTCCGGCTAAAGAAGACCTATCGTCGTCAAGATTTTTTAATGATACGGGCCAACAGTTACGTCCAATTTGGACCCGTATAATAAAAGTTGACGCATGCACGGCTAATGATACTAATGGAGGTGACACTTGACCCGCGCTAGTTAGCAGCGCGATAACTTACGACCCGGCTTGCGGCGACGGTAGTAAGTAATTTAAAAGTTTACACAGGAACTCTCTATAGCACAAGCCCTAAACGCCACCCTTGACCTCTGACGAGACAAATCTGAAATCCTTTGTAACGGTTAAACTGCATTATCTTGCAGAAATTCGTGTCGTGTAATCGCGTGAACCGCCAAACCCAGCCTTGCAGACCAGATTTTTTTTAAATACATAGTACAAGCTAATACTTGACTGCGATCTCACCTAATGGTATAAATGATAATGCAGCCGAAGGTTAGGTTAGTACCTACTAACTTGGCAAGGGTACGCAAACTCACTCCTAACGGTATATAGGATATCGCGCCGGAACGCTAAATCGCTTGGCGTGTATTACTGGTAGGGTGGTAACTTTAGCCACGGCTGAAGCCTCCCACTAGACAACAGCATTCGAGAAGCTTCGTAATGTCTTCTCATTCAATACTCTCAGTACCTGAAGGTCTTTAAACAGTGCGTGTTACCAATGATGACATATGGATCCGAGACATGGACATTGACTATGGGCCTCATAAAACTCATATTCGCTCAGCGGGCGATGGAGAGAGCTGTGCTCGGAGAGATTAATCACATAGAGATACTATGTGATTTAAACAGAAATGAAAAGATCCGTAAACGAACCAGACACGAGACGAGACGAGACAGATCAACATGTCGCGAATCGCGATTCTCGAAGATGAAGTGGCAGTGGGCGGAGCATAATATATAGCTCGTAGAACAGACGGATGTTGGAGACCCAAGCTGGAATGGTGACCCCGCATGTAAAAACGAAATGTTGGCAGACTTCCGACCAGATGAACTGATGACATTAAGAGAGTCGCGTGCTGGATACAAGTGGCGCAGAATCGTGCAGGTTGGAATTTGCATTCCAGAAGACGTATGTAAAAATATTGTGTTCGATAAAGCCGCAATGTTATATTATGTAAGATCGAAGTCAACATTTTCGCTTTTAACTGTTAGAAAGAGCCCTTTAATGCGCTCCAGAACTACGTAACTGTTATGATAACTGTATCAAATGAAAGGTAAAAAAATTGATGTAGGAAAAAAATTTAATGTTTAATTTTTTTATTTTTAATGACAATTTATTCAAGATCACGTGAAAATCCGGCATTGTTCAAAATCAGTCTACCCAAAGCTAATTAGATCCGAATTTCACGCGAACGTATAGCTGTAATAAAAAACTATACAAAGCGGTATTTGCTCCAAATTAATTCATTAACGAAATCCAAGCGGTGCAAAAACTAACATAAGAGATAGTATGCCGCCTTACGAAGTGGATGAGACATTAAGTAATTTATGGACAGGTACGGAAAAGGTGCTTTTTTGTTTGTAGTCATAAATAAGTTTTACGCACATTATAAGAAAATTGAAACGCCTTAGAACAAACGCACTCGCAGTAGTTGTTTATAACGTATATTTTACAAGATATTTTTTCTTATGTGGGATCAGGCACGAGCGTGCCATTTGACATCTTGTCTAGTGTTCGTGCCTGTCAATGTACAAACGGCCTACTCGTCCTACATTTTCCACTGACCTATACTTTAGGGTTAGTACAGGTTTTTGTTCAAATTTCGAATCGACTCTCTTCCCACAAACGAATCGAATTCCTCCATAAAATATCCGCTGGCTGTAAATGTATGGAGCAAATTCGATTCGTTTGTGCGATGCGAGTCGACACGAAATTCGTAAAAACCTGTATTAACCGCGTTGTCCTTCTGTGAGACTTCAAAGGATATTAGGATCATTAGGTACACCCATTGACCTCTATATAGAGACAGGGCGAACCGCGCGAAAAAATGTCGCCAGTTCAATGGGGAAATGTCCATTGGGGAATGGGGAAATGTACGCGCACTATTGTCTATGCCGCGGTCCCCGCCTCAGCTCACGACGCTCCGCACGCACGTTTCCATGGAGACGGTTCCCGCCATTTTAGTAAGTACGCTTAGTAGCGAGAGAATATAGTGGAAAATTTAACTCTAAAAGATAAAAATGCCTAATTGTGCGATAAAAGACTGCAAAAATTACACCAAGAAATTTAAAAAGAAGCATGGGATAACGTATCATCGGTAAGTAACATCAAGAAATATTACATAAAAAAAAACAAGTATTTCGCAGGATGTTTGATAGATGGCGCTAAATTTCCTTGTATGAAAAAGGCTTTGGCAAAATGTTCGAACAGGCCTATCCTTAGTAATGATCAATGGGTACACCTTAGCAACACGTACCTCGAATGTTTCATGACGTATGTTTGTATGTTTCTGATTTTCTCAATATAACTGATTTAAATTGTTACGTGGACTGCGCGATTATTGGGGAATGCTTTGATATATAAGATAAGTCACTTAAACGTTAAGTTTGAATTCGGTTCATGATTTTCACCGAGAAAAAACTCGTTGCAGCCTCAATTCCCCTCCTGTTCGCCGGGTACTTGATCGCGAACAATTAGAGTGTAAAGTAACATCTCGGTAAAGGATGAAGCTTACACGCATCGCCGGCTCCGTGCTCTTGCGGCTTTTGTGTGGAAACTGGAGCGGACCGGTCGTACACATGAGCCACTATGCGGCACATCGCATGAGAAGCTTCGTCATTGGTTGCACGAAATTCGGGAACTTACATACATACCTTCATTATGTTTCACCGATATGAAGGATAAAATCAGAAATGAGGAGATCCGCAGGAGAACCAAAGTCACCGACAAAGCCCGAGCCATTAGCAAGCTGAAGTGGCAGTGGGCAGGTCACGCTTGTCGCAGGGGCGATAGCCGTTGGAGCCGCAAAGTCCTTGAGTGGAGACCGCGTACGAGTAAGCGTAGTGTAGGACGACCCCCAGCTCGTTGGACTGATGATAATATAAAGCGGGTGGCGGGAAGCGGCTGGATGAGGAAGGCGGAGGACAGGGTGTGGTGGCGCGCGCTTGGGAAGGCCTATGTCCAACAGTGGACGACCGCAGGCTGAGATGATGATGATGATGGTGATATTATGAATATAAGGATGAGCCCATCTGATCATTTATATCAACTTTCTTCATACAAGAAAACATAAACAGTAACATACTGTAGCGTCATCTGTCAAAATTCTCGTTATTAATACGCCACGATATGGCGGTAATCGTCCCTGTGAAAACGCATGAAAAGAAGTGATCTTTGGCATGGACCGCCGTTCAAAGACAATACTGCGGTCGGCTATTGGTTGGCTTACTACTAACGCCGTTGGTGTCAAAACAAACATTTTTGACACATAATCAATTTAGCGATCATTTTCATCCATTTTTTTTCATTTCTTTCCATTTCAATTTTTTAGCGTATCGCAATATTATGGCGTTTGCTAGATCTCCAGCTACCTACCTCTAAATAATCGCAATCTGGCCCCAAAGCGATAGCTTGTGTTATCTTTACAACCTAAAGTTATAGTCTATATTTCAATCCAAGACGGCGCGCCCCACTCTGTCAAATTCCATATAAATCGAATGAAACATATACGATTTTGTCAGAGTGGGGCGCGACGTCGTGGATTGAAAATGAAATATCTACATGCGACCAACTTAAGTACCGAAAAAAGAATTTCGCATGCGCTCTACAAAATATCAAGTTTCTTCTTAAAAAAACCGACGCTACTTTGTATAGACCGATAAAGCATCACGCGATTGACCGATTTCAGGCATGTTGCTATGGAAAGACTTGGTTTTTTTTTCAACGAAGACCGGTCCTTTAATAAGGAGATTACGGCTTTGCGGTAGGTCAGGTTAATCGATGCAGCATGCAACTCTTCATCAAAAGGTCATTCTAATATAATAGACATAAACCCTGGACAGGGCGGATGGCGTGAAAAAATGACGCCAGTTTATCGGTGCCAGTAATACCAACAATAAGGCCACGCTGTGGTTCGCTCAGCAACCACCTATAGAATTTTGACAGTGCGCGCTACTGTTTGCTTGTACCTTGAGTTTTGTTATCAGAGTCTAACAAGTAGATTTAAAATTCCCGACTCACACACAGCGCTTATAACAAAACTTCTCCAAACGGCTTGACCGATTTTTATGAATTTTCTTTTAAGTAGGTCTGAGAATAGAACGTAAGCTATTTTTCATACCCCTAAGTGCAAAATAATTTATATAAGTATGGCAAAATAACGTTTGCTGGGTAAGCTAGTTTTATAGATTTTACGGTAAATATTCTCCTACCGTTTGGCCATACTCTCATCCTATACAACTACATTCTATTCTCATCTAATACAAAATTAAGAAAGGATAGCAAATAAAAGTTTGACCAACAAAACAATCATAGTGAATTAAAAAAGCAGTCCAGTCCTAGTCAAGCCATCAAGCAAAACCAAGTTTATTGTATGGAGACGTGGAGATTGGAGATCCATTTTTTTTCATTAAACTGTATACCTATTTATTATTTATTTTTTTACGAAATCATAATCCTTTAATATAAAATAGAATAGGAGCCTTTACTCAATCTGGAATAATGGTTCATGTTACAGTCCATAGATATACAGACGGACGGACATCGGAGGCTTATTAATAGGGGCCCGTGCTATCCTTTCGGTACTAAAAGGTTTAGTAAAAAGAGGTACGTTTTTCTAACACCATTATCGAATATCGGATAAGGCGTGCGTTCAAAACTACATACTTACCTAAAAGTTACCTAGTGATATCGAAAAACAATGGAGTAGGGTCGATGTGCCGGTTCGCCGGCCACCTTCAGTTCTCGGCCTTTACGCGTACACGATGCCGTAAAATTGAGAAAATATCACTTAGAAATACTATTTCCAAGTAAAATTTTTATCCAGATATTTGAAAATGTTTGCTTTCTAAATGGAAACATTTTTGGTCAGAAAACACCTTCGAGTGATTTTACAGAATTTGTTCATTTTGGAGGCGGCGATTAGAGGTAACGCAAACTGCAGAAATTAAAAAAAAAATAGTGCCGCGCGTTTCATTCCAAAGTAAACTTTGTGTAGTTATTCTAAATAAATGGTATTAATAAGTATATAATGCACTTCAAAAATAACTTGGTAACATATTCCTAATATAACTTTTGGAATATTTTGTATAAAACAACAATAATGATGGGGGCCGGGAACTAACATTTAAATTTTTTCAAAACTTTAGTTTTCGGCCTAGGGGCCGAGAACTGGAATATCAAGTCTTCCACACTTTCATGTCTTTTCTACAAATGGTGAAATATTTTTTCTCACGTTTCTTTCTTTTAATAATGTACTTAATGCGAAGACTCACGCCATTAGTTTTCGGCCGTCAGTTTATGTCGTAATCATTAAAAATATGGATAAACGAGGAAGACCATTTTGGGGTGGCCGAAAATTAAAAGGTAGATGAAACGGTACTTCAGTTTTCGGCATAAGTTAAAATTGTATGAAAAGCATGGGGCTGAAAATTAAATATCACCTTAGATTACGGCCATTATACGCCAAAGTTATAATTTTTAAAATGTTTTGAGCTATTTTATTTAACATACGATGTAAAAAGTTATAAGTAAGTAATTTAAACATGTCTATTTGTAAAATCACAGCCAACTCCCAAGAATGGGCCGAATCAACGTTTACAAGCTGATATAAGCTAAAATAATTCTTACTTCTTAGCTATAATGATTTTCAAGCGTTCAAGCGTCCGAAGATCATCAACTCATTTACTACTTGGCAATTGTACCTTTCTTATTTTCTTTCACATGTTCGATCGATTATTTGAAGTAAAGACTAACACATAGGTTACTTTTTATCCTGGAAATATCCATGTTTTCCGCGAGGTTTCTGAAAATCTAAAATTCACGCGCGGGGATTAATTCTTCAGGCACAATTACGGAACTGATTCGACTGTTTGGATTGGAGATAGATTGTATTAACACAAAGGCTACTTTTTCTTCCCAAAAAATCCATGGTTCACGTGAGATATGTGAAAAACCACGGGGAAATACTCCTTCACGCCGCAACTACAGAACCGATTTGGTAGAAATATAGCATGGAGTTAGATTTTGTTCCGGCTAATACATGGGCTAATTTTTATCCCGGAAAATCCAAGACAAAATACACGTATGGGAAATACCTACTACTTCACACCGCAACTACTGAACCGACTTGGCAGCATATTGGCGACATATGGGCTAATTTTTGTCCCGGAAAAATCCATGGTTACCGCGAGATTTGTGGAAAGTCGAAATCACGCCGGAGAAATACTTCTTCATGCCGCAATATACTTACCAAAATATGGTCTCATGTTCATCAAGTCAGGATCTGATGATGGGATCCTGAAGAAATTGAGGGAATTCTTTAAGAATTGAGAGAATTTTATAAGCTCACTTGATGCGATTTGGGTATTATTTGAAAGAGTATGCTTTCCAGGTTGTTATATGGTCATTAGGTCACAATCTGATCGTGGAATCTTGGTGAAAACGAGAGAACTCTTCAAATTTTACAAGTACTTTTGAAAGGATTTGGGTATTTTTAATGGCATTTGCTTGCAGATGCTGACTTAATGGCAATAGTCAAGAAGTCAGAATCTGCTGATGGGATCTCGGGGAAATTGATTGAACTCTTCAGTTGCAATAAGCACACTTCCAGCGATTTGGGTATTTTTTACATTGACTTGTGCATTTGCTTCCAGAAAGCAATATTTAAACCGATTGCATAAAGGGGGTGGTTCTAAATTCATCAAAATTTAATTTATACGTTTATGCTAGTCTCTTGGAAGTAAAAAAATTCAAGTCTGTACTCAATTTAAGCTACAGAGGTGCTAAAAAGTAAAAATAAAATAGAAAATTCTTTTCAAAAAATCAACTCCAAATGCCACTACAAAGAGTGAAATAATGAAAGTCGGGCAATGTTTCGTAAAATCTTAGTTCTTCGTAATACCTATTCGATGTGCGAAAAACTACGATAATATCATAGACAATCACCCGATATCGAATTGGTGTACATTAAAATTATGACTCCAAAAGTCATTTTTTTTAAGAATTTTCTATTTTTTTCCCGGAAGAATCCATGGATCCCGTGAGATTTGCAAAAAAACGGAATTCATGCGGAAGAAATACTTCTTCACTGCCTTGTTTGTGGGTAATAATGTATTTCTGGTTGTATTATGTTGATTGTAGTTTTAATAATATTTGGATATACTATGAAAATAATGATTAAGTTTTCATATTATTTCCTATAATTTTAGACTTACTAATTCATTTTAAATCCATCGCAATGCAGTGGCCGAAAATTGAAATACCCCATGCCGAAAACTAAAATTTGTGGCCGAAAACTGAACTTTTAGCTTTTTTCCAGATTAAATTAAAAATAAAAATAATTAATAACTTCCAGCATAAAACAGTTTTTTAAAAATAAAATTGATTATACTGGCTTTCATATAAGATAGTGAGTGCAACTATAAAGGCTCCTACACACTATGCCGCCGGCATGGCCGGCGGCCATGCCGCCAACAAGCCCGGCGGCATTGCCGGCGGGTATTTGAGCCGCAAGGCTTGTGCGGCTCAAATACCCGCACAAAGGCGGGTTTTTGCCGCACCGAGCCGTGCGGCAAAAACCCGCCGGCTGTGCCGCCGGCATAGTGTGTAGGAGCCTTAATATGTCTGCAACATTTTTTTCTGATGCCCTGAAGTTGATAGGAGCACTAAAAGGCCGAAATCCGGCACATCGACCCTAAATAAACCTGTTGATAATCTAGACAGAAACACTTTATCACTTTTTAGAATCACAAACAGTTTCTACACCGATGATATTGGAAGCTTTTTTTACAAGATTTTATTTATGTGTTAAATTCGAAGACAAAAAGCGTAGGCCCTCGAGAATTCTCGATTAATCGATCGATTAGGGTAAGAATCGGATATTATCGATATATTTGAGAGAGGTCATCGGGTATAATAAAGGTGGCAGAGGAATAGATGTGAAATCGATTAGTTGCGGCGAGCGTGGGTTAGTAACGAAACTTGTACCGTGCAAGCTCGGCGGTTTACACCGAATTATCTCGGATTACGTAACATGGGAGAAGTTATTATTTTAATTAAAAACGTTCGACTATACTGGTGTTTACTACCTTACAATGTCTAATATGTGTAAAAATAGTACAACATGTCATGATGATACATCTCCATTACGATTACGCTCTAGGCAAAGTCAGATACTTAGGTAAACCTATAACTTACAAATACCATTGTCAGATATTATCATCATGACACACTTCTTTTAGGGAATCCCCTCAAAGCTGACAATAGTGACTTTATTTTTAAATAATGACGTAAAAAAGTTATAAATTTTCTTAATGATTCATATTTTATTTTAATACGTGTTCCCAGCCAAGAGAAGAGTGAATAGGCATTTTTCTAGGCAAGCGCGCTCAATCCTAGACCTCATCATTTCTGTTCATCAGTCTTGATTGTAGTCAAGCGCAAGCCTATCAATTTAAAAAAAAAAAAAAAAAACAAAAATAAAGCAATGGAGGCTGCAGAAAAGATAGACAAGACAAAAAAATGTGCAATTTTAATTCATAACAAAGATCTCCACATTTGTCAAGTAGGTACCTAGTACCTACCTACTACAAACTAATGTAAAACAGACCAAAGTGGCAAAGGTTCAAATGAGCGCAGCGGTTAATCTGCACTTATTAATTAACGGCGTACAAGCCGTATTTCAGTGATTTTGAATGCAGTTTTACGTAAAAACTATAAAGACAATTACTTTCAAAATTGAACGTCATGTATTTTGGTTCTTTAATCTAAAATCGCTAAGAAGCAGAAACACGATTGGATAAAATTTTCTCGATAGAAAGTTCTCCCAAAAGTTGCTCCAAAATCTCAGTTTTCCTGTTTTTTATCGGAAACTACAATGGATGTAAGTGTAATTTTTGTTTTAACGTGTCGATAATTACAATATTCAAAAACGCTGAGAAACCGATTTTCGATAACTGGCTTAGTTTTTGAGTAATTAGGTAAAAGGTCGTTTTTCTGTTATATTCTTCCGCGACGCTGTATGTCGCACCTACCAACGTATCCGTGAGAGTCACGAAGACAAAAATAAATTTAATAAATCCCCTTAACGGTTAATCACAGATGTTAAGAATAAGGAAAAAACAATTTCATCTTACGTATACCACCATTAAAAAATGTAATTGGATTCCAAAGCACAGCGCGTTATACCTTTCAATTTTCAATCAAAGCCGACGGCAGTTCGGCTGACACTTACCAAGGTGTCTCTCACGGATTTGAAACTAAACCCATTTGGAGTGAACTAGCTTGATTGCTGCCAATGCCCACTTTCCAGGATCGCTGCAATAAGAGCAGCCGTGCATTCCACACCGTAATCGAGTTCTCACCATCACAGAAATTGATTTCAAGACCTACTATAGGTATACAATCATCTATAATATTATAGTATGTTATTTAGCATAAAATATCCAGATGAAGTCTTTCGACTGGTATGACAAAACTGGAGATTTTTTCTTCGTTTATAGCGGGTTCGAGTCCCGGTTCAATTCTCATGTCACAGTGTTTGTATAACCAAACTCATCCGAAACGGCTACGCTAGACCGATTGTTTTATTTTAAGTTTTTTTTGTCTACATTCGGTATTTACTATTTTTCATACCCCTAAATAGCACAACAGCAGTGGCCGGTCAGCTACTTATTGTAAATACAGTGAAACCTGGTTAAGTGGGACCTCGATATGTGAGAAACCTCTATTATTGAGAGTTGCAATGAGGTCCCGGTTCTTTTTCATTAAATCACCTCTATTAGTGGGAATTTTATCTCAATTATAGAGGTCATGAACCTGGTTAAATGTCCTCTATAATTGAGACTGAGCTCAATTACCTGTATAAGTGAGACAAATTAATCAGCTTTTAACACGTTTTGACATAATATTTTTTTATAACACTAAAAATACGCATTTTTATCAAAATTTCCACCTCTAAAAATGGAATAACAGCTAATATCGACCTCTGTAAGCGAGAGCTTCTGTAAATGAGACAACTATAATTTTAAACACAGATCTGTGATTTTAAACCTGCTTAATTGGAAAACTGGATTATTGGAAACCTTCAATAATTGGTCCCTTGAGATCCCAATTAACCAAGTTTAATTGTACTATCATTACTTGGAGATACCTAATGATGCTCATTTTAAAATGCAGGGGAGTTTTAGTTTAGAATAGCTTAGTTGTGCATCAAATATGAATGTCATATTGCAGTGCTAATTTCTGAGATGCTCCGCATCTGAAATTTAATGAAAGAAAAACCCATTTTTAACCACAATAATAAACAAAAGAAGGAAGAGGTTCAGGGCATACCTTTTTTCGGAATCTGATAGATAGATCACGAGCACAAATACAAGGAATAAATAAAGGTCAACGAAACGAATACAATCATAAATCATTCCGAATCATCGCGAAAGTAAAACAAATAACAACTGTCGCTCGGTCTCCGGAATAATGGATAGAGGAATTTGATACCGCTCGGCTGGCGTGTGGCCTGGGGGTGTAGATTATTGGGTTACAAACTCTTTATGGCATACGCCATAAGGAAAATAAGGTTAGGTTAAGGTCAATTATTTTTGTATTTTTGATTATTTATTTGTATGATTCTACTGAAATTTGTGTTATAATGAGTGTGGCGTCCACTTGACGCTTGGGGATTATTTAAATAATAAACTTCAATTGTAAACAGTAAGTAAACGGTGTAATGTCCTACGCTTACTAATCTGTATAATATCTATACACACAATAGTATATGTAATGACTCACCGGGTGACCACTTGTTGCCGCATAGGCGGCTAGAACGTAACAGAGCGCGAGCTCGTGCGCGGCAACCTATTTATAGGTTTGCTCAGTACCTACATCTCGGTGGCGCTCGTGCACGGTCGCGCTGCCACAGACTACGTGTACACCACATCCCTTCCTCTTCGTAATTTTTTTCTTTTAATGTCTTTATAACTAGAGTTGTAAAGTATTGGCTACTTATCCGTTCCCTTTTTTTTTTCTTTTTTTTTTTTTTTTTTGGAATATTTGTACTTGAAACCAATAGATACTCGGAGTGTTGTTTCTCCGATACCATAACCAAATCAAATATTTTGAAAATATTTACTGCTTGCTCATACTTCTGAATGATAGTGCTTTGAAAGATTTTGCTCATGTAGGGGTTTTTTCATGAAAATAATAACGAAAAATAAAGACTAGTAATAAATAATATAAACAGTGCATAACCGGTTCAAACAACCGTTATCTGCTGAATAAAACGACTTCCTAGTCTTTATGAATTTTGTATGAACTGCAAAATCCATTTAAACTTTGCTTTGAACAATAAATAATAGCATTAGTGTTATCTATGGTATAACAAACCTAATCCAATTCAGGACATGAATGTTAGCCTTAACAAATTAATTATGAAATAAGAATAATTTGTTTTTATTCATTATTGAGTTCTACACTGGCACTGACATACTGAATTGAGAGGAAAAGGGGATGCAAGCCGACAACGCAACCCAAACTTACTACAATAAATTGAATAAATTAACATAATATAAAACTCGCGAATGTTAATTTTAGCATTATAGACTTAATACATTATATCTTGATAAATACTAAAGTTACAACAGTTGGAAGTTAATTTTTTTTTTTGAGGTGTGTTTGCAATTTTCTTTTTACTGCAGAGATTGATGGAATCATGTATTGGGAGCAATAAATATCTCGTAACTGAGATCAAAATGATATATGTGTTATGTGGTACAGCAACCGAAATTGTCAGATTAGGGCGATTCCGCTATAGGCGCTTCCAGACATTAATTTTTTAAATCGCCTTATTAGTGTACGGATAAACCGTAAGGTTTTTGTGACACTGTGCGAAATTTGTAAAATTGTAATTTGTACATGTATTATTATTTTTAAATAATAATAATAATAGTTGTTTTTTTATGCGAGTAGTACAATGAGGAAAGTCTTTTTCCTTTTTTATTGATTAATTCCATATTCAATTTTTTTGAGAGTTTGAAAATAATACCACCCGCAAAGTTGATACAAACTGAAAATAATCTCTTAGAAACAGTGTCGTAAAATAGCCGTTGTTAATAGCTGGAGATTATGTTTTAGACGTTAAACTTGTCAATAATCATTTATCTTTCTGTTTCAAAAATGAAAGTAAATGTTTTTATTTATTAAGAATTATAGAGTGCTAGAATACAATTTTTACTTGTTGCACCCACGATACAAAAATTAAAAAGTTTACTTTTTCCACAGAAATTAAGCAATAACAATCTGACACTTTGTACAAGAAGGGAGAAGTCAAAACTCAACTTAAATTTATAGCTTTTTAAGAGTTTTATGATTATAAGCTTCAAATATTCGTTAACTTAAATTGCTTGTACCCGCGATAATGGAACCGTCCAGTAAATTCATTATTTATGTTTATTTTTTAATGGGACTTATATCTCATATATGTATAAACTAAACAATATAGGTTCTAAATAATATCTTCATTTTAAATATTTTATTTCTCTTTTTTCTAAATAATATCTTCATTTTAAATATTTTATTTAGTCAATTAAACATTTTATTTCATTATAGACAATTTTAATAAACACGAGGACTACAGAAAGTCAAAGGAGTCTCGTAGCGTACGCCGCGCCAGTACCGCTACGGTGCTACGAAACAGCTTCTAGCGCTACGTCTAGTCTACAAGTTCGATAAATCTCTTTCAATTTGCTGAACGCCTGGTACTTTGCAGAGATGGAACTCGATTTTGATTGATATTCACCGGAGAAATCCTTGACGACGGCTTATTTACAAGTTCAATGATAGATTAGATGTTCTTCCCAGCTCATAGTTACTTTTTTTTTTTTTTTTTTTTTCATTGCTTCCAAGGGAAGTGGGACTCGTTTATAAGTTTGACGAACTGGCAGAACTTATTTGTCAATGGTGATTTTGGATATCTTTGAACTTGTCAAAATGTATTTCTGTTATTACTATAGTATTATATTAATAGTGATGGCAGTTTTCCCCAATAAGTTACTTTTTATTTCTGCATTGCAGAATATTAACTTTATTTACCTCAGAGTTGATTGTCGCATCGTTATTTATGCGGAAAATGTAATTAATAATCTAATGAACTATAATCGTTTTGGAAGACTTTAAGTTAGTTTTACTGCTCACTATTAGTACTATTTTTGGCATTTTTTATTTTATTAGCCCTTGTTCTGCAGTGTTTATTGGAATTACCCTTGAACCCATGAAACACTGCACTGCTTTTGTCACCTTGACTGTCTTGTCACGTGACTTTTACCACCACATCGGCAGCAGGAACTTTTGTCACCTTTGTGACTTTTATCACCACATCGGCAGCAGGAACTTTTGTCACCTTTGTGACTTTTATCACCACATCGGCAGCAAGAACTTTTGTCACCTTTGTGACTTTTACCACCACATCGGCAGCAGGAATTAAATTGGTAGGTAGTAGTTACATACAATACTAGGGTTATTGTATATCTATGGTAGTAGTAAATCCTTTTAATTTTGCTGTTAGTTTCGTTGTTGCATTTTGTTCTGTCTCATCTATCACCGAATTCATATAGTTGGCGCTGTAGTTTTAACGTAATCTGCCTCTGGTAAAATACTACCGTTTTTTCTGTATCTCATAAACTCAGTTTTAAGTCGTTAAATAGTTATCACCATTTAATAACTTTGAACATTTAAGTACTGACTATGAATAAGTTGTAAAGTAAGCTTATATGAAATAAATTGAATAATTGTCTCCCCTAGTAACAAAATATTGTTCCATAATTTATTCGAATTACACTTCTCTCTCATCTGGTCTATAGACTTTCATCTTTATTAGAAAATTGAACCTTCGAGCTTTGATGTCTCAAGCGAATTAAGAACTTTATTTTTCGATTAATTCTTAATTCATCGACTAAAAGATGTGCCCTTCGAATAAACTACTGTTTTTTAGGGGAAAATACTTAATAATAATATCATGCATATCGTGTTTGTCAGCGTCAGTCTTGTGAGCTCAGGTTATATTAAAATATGTGAATTGTAGTGGCAAACCTCTAGAATGCAGTAATACTGCACGTTTCTTGTGAACAGTCATTGAAGTTGGTCACTACAACATTTTATTATATTTCTAAAGCTTGCTTTAAAACGGAAACTTTAATATTGAAGTGAACAAGGTAATTTTAGAGACTAAAATGACTTTGACTCGATGTAATATAGTACTTGAAACCTAGTTACAATTGATAATATAAATTAAATTATAATGTAAACGGAAACTCGTGGAGGTTATGGCATCTTCACAGCCGCGTAGGCATTTGTGATTGGGACATGTTGAACGACCTGTAAATAATGGTCAGCGAATCTTGTTTACTTTTAATCATTTTCAGAATCAATACTATGAAACTCAGAATGGTACTTAGTACCTACTACGAAACACGAAATATGGAAAATAAATATTTAAATTGGCACTTTTCGGTACTATATACCGGTATGTTTGATGTCCATAATAGTCAGGTATTCAATTAATTCGTTGTAAGTTGTATGAAGGATTAGCCCTTAACAGGAAGCAGGAACAACTTCGTACTTAGTACATAAGATTGAATTTGTAAACGAATTAAGAGTACTTGATTTTATAATGAGATACGTATGCAATCAATCATAAAGTATAATTAGTAGGCTTTATTGAAACTCGGCGATAGACTTTCAATAGTTAATACTTATTGATTTATGGACAGGGCAAAACGCCTTTGATATTATGACAGCCTGGTACAATCACGTAACTTCGAATTTATCAAAGTAGTACTTTGTTAAAGCAGGTAATCATTTAACGATTGTTATTGGAACATTAAGTTTAGGCCCTACAACCATTTTTTAATGTATGGAATTCAAATTCCAAAATTATCACTGTAGTACTTTGTTCGAACAGGTACATTGTTATTATAAACTTTATAATAACAGGTACATTGTTATAATTTATATAACTTTATATAGAAGTTTATATTTTGTTCAAACGGGAACGTTATTGTTTGGTTTTGCAGTGATAGGTATCAAATTCCAAATTTATCACTGTAGTACTTTGTTCGAACATTTATATATTATAATTAATATTATTAATTAACAATGTATTATTAATTAATTAATACATTGTTATTATAAACTTATAAACTTTATAACAACAGGTGCATTGTTATAATTTATATAACCTTATATAGAAGTTTATATTTAGTTCAAACGGGATCGTTATTGTTTAGTTTTGCAGTGATAGGTATTTGCTTTAACAGGAATTTAACGATTCATCGTTGGTACTTATTTTAATAGAAAAATGTTTTAATTCTATCATATTTGTAAACGGATTTGATCAACAACAGTTATAGTATTTGAAATACCTTGCTTTTATACAAAGTTTATATTGCAAAAACTAGCCGTCGCGTGATGTATTTCCAATGTTCCACGCCACAGCTGACCGTTGAATACAACTCTGTGCTTAGACTCAAATATAGACGACAACATACGAAATACATTTCTTTTATCATCCTTGTTATCGGTTTGATAAAAGTATAGTAGTAGAATAATCTATTTTTAGATTTGTAATATCCATGCTTGGAAATTGAATTCGCAGAAGACAGTTTTGTTTCTGTGGAAAGGTTTCTACCTACAATTAAATCTCAATCGTAAAAAGTATGAGCTATCCGAATCATGCAGAATTAAAAATTGACAACAAACTCGATATGAGAATGAAGGTAGTAAGATAATCTACAAAACTGCATTTCAGCGATAGTCTCTCTCTTTTCCTCTTTATTTTGATTGGAATATTGACTGAGTTTACTTTAAATTATGTCATTGATGAGTCTCATTAAGTATTTTATGTTTTATTGTTGACCAATTTCCGTAAACAGGTACTTGTTTTGAGTGGTAATTTTACTTACTGCGCGTTTATTCGTCGCCACTGTGGCGTCCACTTGACGCTTGGGGATTATTTAAATAATAAACTTCAATTGTAAACAGTAAGTAAACGGTGTAATGTCCTACGCTTACTAATCTGTATAATATCTATACACACAATAGTATATGTAATGACTCACCGGGTGACCACTTGTTGCCGCATAGGCGGCTAGAACGTAACAGAGCGCGAGCTCGTGCGCGGCAACCTATTTATAGGTTTGCTCAGTACCTACATCTCGGTGGCGCTCGTGCACGCTCGCGCTGCCACAGACTACGTGTACACCACAATGAGGCAGGAAAAGTGCTAACACGAACTGTTCAAGATAATATTTCATTGCCGAGCTTGTGTCATAACTCCTTGAAGCAGGACCTCGTATAAGGGCGCGTACATCTGCAATCGTAATTACTCTATAGGTCTGTATTCTTTTCAATACATTACGATATTCAAAAAGTGAAGTTCTGACTGGGTGACTCAGTCTATTTAGAAAGCTGAAATTTTGCAAGCCGGTTTTTGGGTTCACAAGGGATTAGATTTTCACCACGAGAGCGAAGCAAAACAAATATAATAATAAATGATTAAAATTAATTTATTTCGGACTCACAATAAACTTTGGTAGGCAGGTAAATAACTTCGCGTGTTTGTAAAAAAAGGAGAATAAACCTAAAGCACAAGAACATAACACTATAGAGAGACACATAAAAAAATATATGCAGGCTTTATTGATACATTTTAGGTATCGTTTGTAAATATCCGTTGTATATCATTATTGAGCTTACTTTAAAAAATTCCTAAATACTACATAAGTCAGGAAGTTTTTCTTGATGAACGATATAAAAAATTAAGCCAATAACTCCAATGAGCACAACCCTTACTAATGTTTAGAATTAAATGCAAATCAAGCTTTGTAGACGCGGCCAGGAAACATAAAGTGAAAGCTTTCATATAACGCTATTTTACAATAATTAATAATAACCTGTTCGCAATATTATGAACAAATTATATGAAATAAGCTCGAAATAAGTAAATGTTGTAACTCTAGTATAAGAGACAGTGCTTCTCATTGCTCATATATTTATGCTATTCATACAAAAACAGATAAAGACGGTTTCATAAAAATTAGATGATTTAGGGCCGATTTTTCAATCGCCAGATAAACTATGAGATAAAATATAGGAATAAATTTTAAACAAATGACATACAAAATATGTCAAAACGTAATAAATTTTTTCCTTAGTTAACGTTTATCTAGCGATTGAAAAATTGGCCCTTAATCAAGTTAAATATTATTTGTAAATTCCATGCTTATAGGAATATAAATTAGTAAATCTTTATCAATCAATGCATAATTAAGTGACTGAATTTTTTTTTATCATTTTGAACTCCTTAAGTTGATTGAAGACCTTATTTTGTTAAAAAATAATCGATACTTTTCACTTTTTTTATTTTTTTCACTTTTTTTTATGAATAACTCTTCCGTTTTCAGTTTATCCTTTTTATAGTTATCGATAACTCTTTCAGCCGGCTCCGCGACTGTACACGATGCATTTTACTAACGACATCCTGTTGTAATTAAGTGCCCCCCGTCCTGCGCCGTGAAGATGCGGCGGTAGATTCCCCGCTATCATTTGTCAATACTGTGCCGCTACTGTGCACGATAAACTTTATCGCTTATAATATGAGTGCATTTCAAATTGCGTTGCTACTACTGACGGATGCGTGCCCGGTTTGTTAGCGGAATTCAACCAGCAAGTAATTTTCTTGCTGCGTGGTCTTCTTCATGGGGAATAAGCCCCCTTGGGGGTACATGCCTCGATGAATGCCTCCTTATCTGGGCGTTGTGTCGCGGCAGACCCTTGCTCCCCCGGTATTGTTTTTTTAGCCCCGGTAAGGGGCTAAGGCCTCGCCTTCCTGGCTTGAGGCCTGCTGGTGTGGTGTGTCAGTGATTGTGTCGCCGCCCTTAGTGCAATAGTATTTTTTGTTATACAAAGGAATGATAAGATCAGCAAAACGTTTGCCTGCTGGTAAGTGATACGACTGCCCATGTCAAATGCAGTGCGTCCCACGATCTCATGCAATATCATATGACGCACTGCACTGTGCTCAGCAGCACATTGACACATCCGTTGTCATTTGCCCAGTAATTTCGTCGGCTAGAATGCCCTTCTAACTAAAACACTGCAATATATTACTGCTTTAAGGTAGAGTTACTGATATCACTTTGGTACCTTCCCGGACAGACTCCCTAAGAAGTGTCTTATAGACAAAACGGAGGCAAAATCCTATTTCTGTATTCTTTTTGCGCATGCACAAGTTAGCAACTAGCATGGTATGTCGACGTCATGAAACCATACTGACCTAGGTAAAGATTGCACACTCAACTTGTGCAAAAACTATGCAAAAATAGGATTTTGGTCTCCGTTTTGTCAACCAACCCAGTGAGAGTTGCTTACTAAGAAACTGAACGTTAGAGAATAGTATTCACCCACTGATGTGGGAAGCGATCCCACGAGCTTCGACGTAGACGGCAGGCTGCTACCGCTACGCCATTTGGTGGACAATCAGGCACGGAGGTATTTTATTCTCTGCATTATTTGACATTGTAAAACAATTAATTGAAAACTGTTAGAGTTAGTTATACAAATGTCAGCGGGGCTAGACAAAATCACAAGCGTTTGGCGTTAACGCTAGTCGACAAAAATGTATGGACAAAACAAATGACTGTAGAAAAACCACGATAATAATTACTAAACACGCTGTGTTTGATACTGTCGGCTGTCAATTGTCAAGTGAAGTACGCTAAAGTTATCTACAGGGTCCGCGAGAACGCCAGCGAGCGTTCAAGTTGTCGTAGTTAATTATTCAAACACAGCGTGTTTAGTAATTATTATCGTGGTTTTTCTACAGTCATTTGTTTTGTCCATACATTTTTGTCGACTAGCGTTAACGCCAAACGCTTGTGACTTTGTCTAGCCCCGCAGGTTAGTCCAAATCCCCTCCAAATAAAACATTTGATTATGATTTTTTATTAATTCCAATAAAAAAAAACTCGTATTCCGCGCCTAATCGCACCGCAAACTTATCTGCACGAAAAGGACGCGTGAGGTCATTCATCATTATTATATCGGACAACTTGCGAGCGATGACCTGATTTTTTGCCAACCGGCACGAATTATTTTGCACGTGTAAAAACTGAAATTCAACTTTAGCACTGCAGTTCCAAAGCTTAATTTTGCGGCTTTACTAAATTTTGTTATAATTTTGCATCGTGTTCTACATTGAATGCAACTTTTATCATGAACCTTCAAAACTTTGCTGCGTTTTACTAATGCATTTTTTTACTCCGTAATACTCCATAATATTTGCCGTACGTACATTGTATTTGGAATGAAACTGATCATTATTAACCATATTTTCTGTTCACACGCCTTTCCGTAAATTTCCATACCTATTGGGTAACATAAAGTTAATAGCTGTTATTTTATTAAATGACAATGTGCCCATTCTATTTACGTACGTCATAGATATATAATACTAAGGATGACAAGAAAGGGAGAGAATCGCACTAAGTATAGCTAGATGCAAGTAAAATTATGCTGTATAATAGTGGCTTAAGACATAAATTACAATTTTTTAGTTTGTTTATAAAAATACACATACCCTCGTTTATATATAGGCTTTCTCGGGGCACTTTTTTCGTGAATTTTGTATTACACCCGCTGTCCTTAGATAGTAAATGACGTAGGTACGTCTTCATTTCGGACGGACGTCCACTGCAGGACAAAGGCCTCCTGTAATGATTTCCAACCGACACGGTTCTGCGCCACTTTTATCCAGCGAATTCCCGCGATCTTCTCAGTCCTTTTTTCTGCGCTTTCCCGTGCGGGGTCACCATTCCAGCACTTTGGGTCCCCAACGTCCGTCGGTTCTACGAGCTATGTGCCACGCCCATTGCCACTTCAGCTTCGCGATACGTTAAGCTCCACGGGATTTATGAAAAACCAAAATTCGCGCAAAGTGAGCCGCGGGCAAAATCATAGTAATTCATAATAGCTTGTAAAAGTCTGAACTAAAAAAAAAACAGATTCAAAACCAATCGACTCGCAATATAAATAAAAACAAATACTCAACCCGTCAGCGAAGCGTTGCGTTTGATAGATTCGTCGATCGATAGACGCTTCAAAGTGCTCTAAATCTATTTGCAAACACTAGTAAATCCAGCCGGAGTTTATCAATCACTTTGTATCGGCGGGGTGCACACTCAATAACCGCGGATTACCGCGTCACCGTGCGTCCAGTGCTGTGTGCACTCGGCCTAAGTGGGCCTTTAATACCACTCATTGGGTTTAAACTGCCCTTAATGGATTGCACTTTTATGAGCGGTATTAACCCTGATGGATGGGTCGACGTGGTCCGAATGGTTTGTTTCGGAATTTTTCTTGTACCGCCGATTGTTTAATTGGCCTTTTAAATGATCGTTTACATTGCATTAGCGGGGCCTGTGTTTTGTGTAATTTATGGCATGGTTTTGAAGCTCGATTGTTATTTTACTGTACGTCAAATTTGTGCTATGTATCCACGAAGAAAACAACAATTCGTTCAATTCGTTTAGTAACATTAAAATGTAAGTACTTAATCTGAGTAGGTAATAGGTATCAATAAGTTATCAGAATGTTCCGTAAATCCTATAAATTTAAATACGAGTCAAAATTTTTTTTCCTAAGTGTGTAAAACACTTATCAAAAAAAGAAAGTAAATGATGGATCCGACTTAAGTTGAAAATATATAATGTGTGGTATTTTTTTTATAAACTAGGATAAAAATGACCTACACAAAAATAAAACCAAAATCAAACAAAGAAATACAAAGTTACAGGTATTTAAACTTGGAAGTAATGAGTCTTCTGGCCATTTCTCGCAAAACGGAAATTTGGGGAAAACTACTTTTTTTTTTTGATCGATTTAATAAATTTTTCACCATATTATTTTTTTTATAATTGTAGTTTCAAAAACAAATTTAAAAATCAATATTTTTTAAACGTGTTCCTTTACTATCCAATTATCCAAGGTAATTCGATTATTTTAATTGATAAAATGTTCTGTCTTCCACTTAAGTTTTATCTCAAATTAACGGGACCGCCTATACCTAACTTAATAAACTTATAATAAACGAGTTGGTATGTGTCACAGTTAGAGAAAACAAAAAACCTCAAAGGCAACGCCAGTACGCAAATAAACTCTCTCAGCTCCAACGAAAAGATATAAATCTTTAAAAAAGTTAAATCACAAAAAGTCGGCACACACTAGACACCAGTTTTCCTCGCTTTGGTTATAGTGTCTGGTACATACCTATACATATACCGAATCAGCAAGTTTACATATACGTATCGGTGAGCGTAACTAAACAAAGCGCTTAGCAACTTTTTCATAATGACTAGTGACAGTTTCCATGGAAGATTTCTCATGCGGCGATGCATAAAATGTCAGTGCACAACACTGCAAGCCATTAATTACCTATGCCCATATACGGAACTTAGAGCTTCTCTACTTCAAGAAATGACCACTATGAAAACCGCAAACGATAACCCTCAATCGATTTCCAACTCAATTTCATTGGACTAAGCTACAGATTTGTTTGGGAAAAGGTCTGATACGAGAGGTATACATGGATGACCGCCGTGGGAAAAGATGTTTGACACGCGGACAGTCTTTGCAATACTCATTAATCTATTTTGAATTTTAAGGTAAATCAATAAGGTATATTTTTGAGTATAAAATTGGAGGATCTTTGGACAATCAAAGGGAAAGTGTTGTTTGATCAAAACTCACAATTTTGTAACTGCGGCCGCGCCTTAAATTTCTTGGCGATGCAGCAAATTCTAATTGCAAGCTGAGAGCTTTTGATTGTTTAGCTGATGGTTATTGCTGGTAATACGTAATAGGGCTTTTGTGAGAATTCATTACAAAGGGCAAAGATCAGATGAATAGAAAGAAAACAATCTTGATTGATACAAGTAGCTACTAGCTAGAATAAAAAATTGGGGTGTTTTTTTATACACACTGTAAGTTAAGTAGTTTTTTTTTTTTTTTTTTATCGACAGGAAATGCCTATCGCATACCCCTCCGTCAGAGGAAACGGAGGGGTTATGTGGGGCTTGCACCCACTAAAACCTGTCCCTTGCCACGACGGACCTCGTTGGCGGGAGTACGGGATTCACTTGCGTATTTACCGCGCTCCCGCCAGGCCCCGACCCGCCACCTGAACGGCAGGTCCCGTCGCTGCTGCCGGCACGCTGAGCCGCCGGCTCCTCCTGGGAGGCGCGTCCTGAACAGGGCGCGCCACCTCCTCGGCCTGTTGATGTAGTTCGGGTAACGGACGCCATAGCCCCCTTACGTCCGTCACCCGCAGGCCGGCGCACCCGGAAGCCGAAGAAAGGTGTTCGTCCTCCAGCAACCGGTGCGTCTCCTGCGAGAGGGATGTGCCACAGTAATTGTCCCTCTCGACGAGCGTTCCCGCCCACTTCGGTGATTTTTTACGAGGTTGTCTTCCTCGTAGTGCCCCGAAGGGACTTGTGGGCGTTTCCGCCCCCGCCTGTAATTTTTTAATGAGGTTTTCTTCCTCCTCCGGGGTAGGTGTAGATGTTTCGACACTGTGCCCTCTGCTGGGGCCCAGAGGGACACGCGAAGATACGTCACCTATCCACCGGGCCAAGCTATTCGCCGTCGGTTATTAACCGACGTTACCAGGGAGCACCGGCCCGTGCGCTACAGAGAGGCACCGTAGCACTCGGGCACTCGTGGAGGTTGCTTGGCGGAGCCCCCCAAGTTAAGTAGTACTTGATAGCAATCTCATCTGATAGTAAGTGACGACGCAGACGAAGATGGTATCGTACCTATACCTACCACGGAATAAATAATAATACAGCCTATCGTATAGATATTTCAATCCACGATGACGCGCCCCACTCTGCCAAACTCCGTACGAATCGAAAGAAACATAAGCGATTTTGACAGAGGGGGGCGCGACGTCGTGGATTGAAATATCACGTAACTTGGATATGGTTACTCCTTCACGCCGTACCTAAATACTGAACTGATTTGGCTGAAATTTGACTTAGAGATTATTTCCTGGATTAACACATAAGACTATTTTTTAACCCAAAAAAACACGGTTCTCTCGGGATTAATGAAAACCCGAAATTCACGCGAGTAAAAAGTATATAAAGATCAGAATGGGAAGTATGAATAAAGATAACATTTTATCTTTTACCATAAAGGTATGCAAGAGATGATCGGATGCAGCTTTCAAGTATAAACTTAAGACTATTGTCTAAATAAAGATTTCAAAGAAAAGACAAAAAAAAACATTTGAAATCAAAACTCTCTGATCAGATAGCTAAACTGAATAATGAATACATCCTACCATGGATTTAGAAAAATAGCGGACTTTATCTGGCTGGGCCTACCAATTTAACATAATTATTATCTTGTACATGTAGCTTATGTCAAATCTTATCTCGGATAGGGCTAAAAGTTACTAATTTCGATCATAAAATGATATACTCATAAGATTGCCAAACGAGAAGGTGGCCGAATGACACCGGACGGAGTATAGGGATCACACACGAGTAGACCCACACATAATTCAGGAGACCTATTATTTTAATTTCACTTATTGTTTACCCATGTTTATCATCATCAATATCTTCGCATCCCCTATCTGGCTCATTAATATTAGTCACTGTAAGAGCGATTTGGTATTTATTACGACACAAAGGTATTTTGATTTTGTTTTTGAGAACAAGTAACAATTACTGCACCAATGGGTTGTCAATATCACGTCCGCCTCTTTCATATGTCTATGTTTCACATGTATCTAGTATCTAAGTGTTCTGGGCCCCCGATTAACACTGGTTACTTTTCATCCCGAAAAAGACCATGGTTCCTGCGGGATATGAGAAAAACCGAAACTAACTGCGCCAATCGGTCATCAATATCACGTCTGCCTTTTTATAACATCTACCTTCCACGACTCTGCCTAGTATCTGCGTGTTCTGTGACCCTCGGGGTAAACAAACACTCGTGGTCGTGGCGGGGCAACATTGTTTCTATGAATGCGATGATGACAGACGGATCCGAGAAACCACGGATCGTGTACAGCGCCGCGGGCGAAGTAATCGAGCGGCTCCGGGAAACGATCACCGGCGCAGATACGATATACATCTGCTGTATGAAGCACCGCTTTGAGGAAAACTACACTAACTGCACGTAATTATACCATCCTCTAATCAGTAAGGATTATTGGTTGAATAAAGCTTTAGGATCACACTAACATGATGAAGATGGAAGTTTGTATATGATGATGAAGGAAGATTATAACCCAGATTAACACATAGGCTTCTTTTTATCCCGGAAAAGACCATGTTTCCTGATGGAAAACGGATCCGGGAAGCCACGGATCGCTGTAGGATCACACCAACATGATAAAGGCGAAAGTTTGTATATGAACTCCAGCTCCAACTCCATGTTTGATACAGCGTACTCGAACGAAACGTTTTTCTTCTACGTTTCTGATACGAACCGCTAAGGTGTGGAACACCTTTCCAGCTTCCGTGTTCCCAGCCAAATACAATCTGGGTGCCTTCAAGAGAAGAGTGAATAGGCATTTTCTAGGCAAGCACGCTCCATCCTAGACCTCATCATTTTTGTTCATCAGACTTGATTGTGGTCAAGCGCAAGCCTATCAATTATAAAAAAAAAATAGTTCAGTTCAGTATAGTTTGTCAGTTAGCACTAACAAACTATACTGAACTGTGTACTAGTGAACCATACATAATCAGCCTACTGATATATTATTGCAGATACCTATTAATCGTAGTTTTGGCCTCACCCAGAGTCGTCACTTTTTTAAAGGAGTTTGAAAAGAAAAGAGCTAGATAAGACGTATTGGTAGGCCTAACGGTACGTACATCACTGCTAGGAGTCAGGAGGGTTTCTTTAATCGGTAAGAGTCAGCCGCAGCGTTCTTGAGGATTTTTCCCCTCCTACGACTGATGAAATCTATGCTCGTCCATTTACAACTGACTCTTTCCATTCGATTATTTTTTCTTTGACACATGAAATCACATGAACCAGATATAGCAATAGCGAGGGACCAGAGAGAGATAAAGGTAAAGTGGTCTCTTTCTGGTCCCTCGCTATTGCTATATCTGCTTCATGTGTCAAAGAGAAAATAAACGAATGGAAATAGTATAAAACGGCTAATTACTTGGAAAAATTAGTACATAACATGACAAACTGTTCCTTATGTATATTACTAAAATTCTACCGTTACTATAACAGCTTGCCTTAAATGGAATTCATCGGTTATCTTTTCGTTTTATTTTACTTATAATTTTCCTTTGACAGTCGTGTTTCTTGCTCGTCATAACGTAACTTTTTTTAGAAATATTTAGATTAAGTTTAATGTCACTACTTCACCTGTACCTATTGCTACGTGACCGAATTATTTTATCGTTTTTGTATGATTTGTAGGGAGATAGAATACTTCACTATTGCCAACTATATTAAGGTTCGTTAATCATTTTAAGAATTTAGAACAAAATTTTCAGGGTTTCGTACCCAATCGGTAAAAAACGAGACCCTGTTACTAAGACTTTTAAACACTCGTCAACTTGAGCTTACTTTACACAGCGCCATCTCTCGAGCGGTGGTTAAACTTAGTTTCAACCGAGTGTTCCACAGCACTCACACATTTTTTTTATCTACATTTAAATGTATACCCGACTCTGCTCATTATCTAGGTATAGGTCAGCCTGCTTGAATCACAAACAAAAACATGCTAGATATTTCATATAATATGTCGGTTACTAAATTATAGATGGGCAATTAGAAAATTGACTACGGTCCAGTTCTTTGAGCTTGATATTGATTTGTACGCAACCTCGTATAACCAGAAAATTATGTACATCAGTCATAAAAAGCCTGACAAAACTTAATCATCATTTAATTAAAATGATCGATATGGCAATAAAAATAGCATTACTATAATTAAGAAAATAAAAATGCAAATCAGGCTAATAAATCTAAATGCTCCAATTAATTAGTCTATAGTCTATACAATAAGTTGCCTAATGTTTCGTGCACCTTAATGGATTATATTATGAGGACTTACTCGTAAATAACAGTTTGGAATGAAAAATGTTACTTTTACTGACGTTAATTGCATCAAAATACATTTTTTCCATAAAGGAAATAAGTGTATCACAACACTATCTTTTGATAAAAATAAACGGCCAAGTGCGAGTCGGACTCGCGTACGAGGGGTTCTGTACCATTATCTATAACGTACCATTACCTATAACGTAGCGAGATTATGATGCAGAAGCCGCTCAATAACGACCAAATGGCGTAGCGGTAGCGAACCTGCAGTCAGCGTCTCCAACGTGGATTCGATTCCTACTACTGGAAAATGTTTGTGTGATGAGCAGTAACGTTTTTTAGTGTCTGGGTGTTTTTATATGTATTATATTTATGTATATTAATATGTATGTACTATGTATCAGCTATCTAGTACCCATAACACAAGCTATCGCTTACTTTGGGGCTAGATTGCGATGTGTGCAATTTCCTGATAAAGAAAATTATCCCCTACTTTTATTTTACTATACAAGTGAATGATATTGAGTGTTTTGGACCATCGAGCAAAAAATCACCTTTGTTGTATGGGAACCCGCTCTATTTTATTTATTTTTTTTAGTATTTTTTTTGTAAGACTGCGGCAACGGACATACATCATCTGAGAAAATTTCAAGTGTAACTTGTAACTATCACGGTTCAAGAGATACGTACAGCCTAGTGACAGACGGACGGACGGATGGACGAACGGCGGAGTCTCTGTAATAGGGTCCCGTTTTTACCCTTTGGGTACGGAACCCTAAAAATGCATTGCGTTACCGTAGCAAACATTTTTTCTTTGCTCAAAAGTTACATCTTCGTGACGGCATCACTAACATTCATGTAACTAAAAATGTGGAATCTAATTGTCACGCAAACTGTGTTTATTTAATACTAGCTGACCCGGTAAACGTTGGTTTGCGGTAAGTATAAATGAGATCTCACTGGATATGAAAAATCGTTTACGTTCCATGTCATACCTACAGAGTACCTAGGTAGGTAGGTACTCTGTACTACCTACTCCTACTCCTTTAACTAAAAACTTCATAAAAATCGGTCAAGTCGTTTCGAAAGACTTTTGATATCTGTATATATAGAATTGTATATACTTACTAGCTGACCCGGCAAACGTTGTTGTCCTATTAGGGATATGAAAAATAGCTTACGGCCTACGACCTTCTCTCAGACCTTCCGCACAAACATAGAACATAACAATCGGTCTAGCCATTTCGGAGGAGTTTGTAACAAACACGCGAATTTTATAATATTAGAGATTACAAAGAAAAATATAGTTTGCAGTATATGATTTATAACCGAATCTACTATACTTTCTGGAAGTTTCATACTAATTTCATATGAAAAATGTAAATTCAAAATTCCAAAACAAAAAGCTGATGGGATCATGAGATGGGAGCTCAAAATTCATATGAAACGGTTGGTTTTTGGCAGACGGGTAATTAGAAGTTCAGAAAAGAAATGTATTTAATTTTCTTTTTGTATTATAATCTCAGAAACAAAAGGAGTAATTATTTGATTTAGGGGTATAAACGTAATAATATTATGGACAAAGCCTTCACGGTTTCGCTTAAACAATGGGTTGGTAAAGCAACGCAATTACTCGATTGTTTAATAGCACAGTGGAACTTTATTTCGTTACTTAACCAGTTATTAACACCGGAAACCTCTTAATTTTACCTCAAACACTCTTTTTAGAGTTCCGTGCATAATATTATGAATTTCTTTGTCACAGATTGGGAGTTTTGTGTAAATAATTTGAAATGCAATCGAAAAAAGTCTAAACGTTGTGCAAAATACTGGTACGTAGAAACGTACTATAGAAAAGACTAAATTAAAATCTGAAACTTATATGCTTACAATTTTTTGTAGAGGGATGAAAAATAGTTATACCAAAGGAAAGTTTGATGGAAAGATACATAGGAAAACCAATGAAGAGATGAATGGATTGCGTGATAGAGGTAATGCGTGTATAGAAGAATGTGTGGATTGCACATTGACAGCTGATAGAAGATAATTGACGACGAAGACATGTTGTGCCGACTCCACATTATGTGAGAAAAGGGCGGGAAAAAAACGTCTTTATTATTTGAAATGACAAATATATATGTTCTTTGTTTATACGAAGAAATTCTTTAAAAAGTCTATAATGTAAAATAAAAGGACAATGAAAACAATCAACATAAAATGCCTAAGAACGGACATTAACTGTAGTTGAGAATGTTGAGATGTACGAGCGATTCTAACCCAAATATTAGGTTTATACCACAGATTATACTTTGGATAAATTAGATAATTATTCATATACGGAACCCTTTTGACGCGCGTTCTAATCGCACTTGCCTGTTTTTATACTTACGCACTATAAACAAAGTGATATTATAATTTATTTACTTTCTATGGTGTCATTATCAAATACTCGTTCCTAATATTTTAGTAGTAAGGATTTATTTCGTGAGTCTTTAGTAATAAAAGTGCTTTCTATATTACCTAAGGGTAAACGCACACTGGCGGGCTGAAATTTTGTATTTACGATGTTGAATCTAACTTCGCTAGACCAAAATATTCCTTTTTATAAAATAACGTAAATGAGGTTTGGGACCAAAATTGGCTTGAAAAGCTTTTGGAATACTTTTGCAATCCGCCAAAAAGTGGCTTCTGTAGAGGATTCAAAATACTGATGATATTGTTTCGTGATATATTTATGAGTGATATATTTATTTGCGTGTAACTTTGTACGTGCATGTGCTTATATCCAAGACATTAACACGAAGTTTTCAAGTGATGCTAATTACACGAGAGAGGATGAATAAAGCCGGAACCTCCTAGACTGAAGACGATAAGAAAGAAAGAAAGAAAACAAGTTTATTTGGGACCATAAAAAGCGTAACATACAAAAAAAATACAAACATGCTAACAACAACAAAAGTAGTAAAAAGAAAAAAACTAAATAAAATGTGCATGTGGTCCCAAAATGGTATCCAGTCAGCGTTTACTAAGAATGTGACCTGTGGGAGGGCTTACATGCAAAGTGCTGGTCTTCCGTGGAGCCCTAGTGAGTGTGTGATGGTTGGACAGCATAACAGTTTTAACTAGTTATCTCATCCAACGACACATGGAGACAAAAGAAAAGTTGTGGTGATATAAGCACAGGAAGATCGATGTCTGAACGTTGTCGTACAAAGGATGGAGTTTTGATGATGATGAATTCTGGGACAAAATATAATTATACACAGTTAGCGCTGGCCCTAACAGTTAATTCACGTTACAATTATAACATTTGGTCACGCAATTTTACTATAATAATGCTCGCTGTAAATTATAATGATACGTGAACGAAATTTCGCTCTTTTGGAGTATCAAATACTTTTTTTCGGGGTTTTTCAGGAAGAAAGTCTTTCTTTGTAACATGAGTAAAAAAAAGACAGTCATAGAATTTCTTGAGCTTATTTTTTTGGTCTACATATTATATTTGTGGTTTCATGGTTAGTACTGAACTGAATTAAAGAGATAACAAATGAAAGTAAAAATTCACCCCTTGGATAAGTCAAACGGGACAAAGTCGTGGGTCAAAACTAGTCAGGCAAAGACTATTTATATGACAGTAATAAATAACATTTGCATCTTTTATCAATAATGGTTATTTACTTTTTCATATTCAGTTTTAATTAATAAATGCCTATTGCCTATTAATTAGTGTGAAATACCTACAAATACATTGTATCGAATATCACTTATTTTAATTAAAGACGAAAGTTGGTTATGCATTTAAAGAAGCCTGCGCACTGGCTACAGTAATAATTAACAACATGTTTTTTATTATAGAAAAATTCCTTTCCTTGTTTGTAATACATAAACGTTCTACGCACGTGACTTATACAATATACAGTATACTAGCTGATGCCCGCGACTTCGTCCACGTGGGATAAAAACTATTCTATCTTTTAAGTTGGACCAAATGACAGATATTCACGAAGTTTGAACTAAATCGGTTCAGTAGTTTAGGAGTCCATCGCGGACAAACATTGTGACACGAGATATATATAAACAGTATATTTATACACTCCTAATGAGAAACGAAGTACCAAGTGGAACTGATAGAGTACCTATTGTTTATTTTTCCACGTAGGCACACTTTTTTATTCTTTTGTATAGGTACTATTATCATAAAACTGAAGAGTTTATTTGTGTCGTCCGTTCGTCTGTCTGTTTTTTTTTTAATTTGAAATGCCTATTTTACAGTGTAAGTATATAGCTACTTTTGTACATTAATTAAATTTAAATCAAATATTTTTAATTATTTCCTTACGTGATTTTATTTACTAGGCAAATATTTTAATATTTCGTAAATGAATTAAATAATGTGGTTCAATGCACGAGCGGAATAGACATTTCCGCTCGTCCCTATTTTTGACCCACGTCTTCGGCTCTGTCCATCTTGTGATGTTCGGAAGCTGCACGCCACACTGCGTCGCTAATCTCCATGTGATACAGTGCAATAAATCCATCAACGCGTAGTGCGTCTGCGCACGCTTCCGAGGACGGCAATCATCAAATGCGGTAAGATGTGGCTATAAGAAGGAAATGAATAATCAATTTTAAGCCGGTTTGGTGTTTGGTCTAAGATTTTCGCGGCTGTGGAACTTAGTAGGAGGTGTCTAGTCCGATTTCCGATAGGGGATTCCAGACTTTTAATATTTTTACCGGTCTCACTTACCCCACGTAGGTATGTACATTTAGATGCGACCCTCGATTCAGTTTTGCCAAACTACACTATATGCGGGGAATAACCGGACACTTAATTTAATAACTGCATTATTGTATCGCCAAAACGTATCGCCAAGCATTCCGGTGCGATGCTCTGTAACAACTAGAAACCAATATAATATTATGTAATACACATTTAGTTTTACATCTTCGGCTTACTCATAACTTACATAACTTTGAATCCCTCAAACGATATGTTAGAGGACACAATAGTGATGAATAAAATGTACCTACTGTTATCAAAGGTCTTTTTGAGATAGTAGCAGCTTAGTTTGCGGCCACAGGTCACTACGGTGGCCTATTGTGAGTAAGCAGGATTCACAGCCCATAAGAACATATAAATACTGTATTTGTGAACTTGATAAAGCGAATGCAAAAGCTAACTCAAAATAAAATAAAGGTTTGTTCAAAAAAACCGCTCGTCTTTCATAAAATGTACCATCAATATAATGCTATCAAACCCACACATGGAGTTTCAACAGTTTTTTGTAACCCGTTCTACATATAGTCATGATTCAAATCGCCGATAGCTACGAACGGAGAGGTAAAGACAAGAAAACTATTAAAACGTCCAACAAAATATACGACTGCAGTAACACAGCTTCATTTAGAAATTAATTATTTTCAGAACGATTGAGTATTGTATGTGCACTGTGCAGTGTCATATTACAAATTAGGTAATTAGGTATGTATTTTTGGGGTAAAAGCAATGATAACTGATAGCACATTGGTTTAGACTTATGAGGTCGAGGGTTCGAATCACGGACACGACATAAAGATTGTTGATGATGATGATTTTTAGGACCTATTCATCTTTATAGTCATAGCAGAGAGTACAGAGCGACTAAGATAAGACTAGCGGATAAGACTTTAATGTGTGGTTATTTATTAGTTTAATCACCAAGCTGCACTCCCTATTGCTTCATACTCATTATAAACGCAAAAGTATAAAGTAAATGAGTGAATAAGTAAAAGAACTGATATAAAAAAGGAAAATGAATTAATGTAACAAATTATAGATGCTCTACATATCATTTAGTCAATTCGACTACAACAACAATTTACAGTCTTAAACTAAAGTTATTAAACTAATTTTAATAAAAATTATGGCACTTAATTAAAACATGAAAAGACTGATTGAAAATATAAGAACGCGGACAACACCAATTTACATAATAACACATATTCTTCAGTAAAATTTGCTGAAAACCCCATTTAGGTAAACATTGTCATACATTACAGTTAACAAAATTAAGGGCATAAAATACTCTTACATACAATAATATTAGAAATATTATAGTAAAGTAATAAAGTGGAAGTATTTTCATTTTTTATAGAAAATACGTTGCACTCCAACTTTTTATTACGACCTATGGCAAACAATTCTTTGATGCTTTGAGATTTACGAGTATCAAAGGTTAAAAGTTTTAACACACAATCAAAAAGTAAATATTTAACTGCATATCAAATGAACTGTGTAGGTTGCGCGGACACGGCCGTAACATTTATACGCGCGTCTTGATGACATTAGCTGTCAGATGGTGTCAGATCGACAAGATTGCGTTTCCCTTTGTCCGCTTGATGGCGCATCATGTCGTAAAGTTTAATAAAACATACAGTAACATTTAGCAGTACATGGTTAAAAGAATTCCTTCGCACTTAAGGTCATAGACGGTTTTTATATTTGTCCGCCTCGCTCATGGTGGGTGCGACAGCATTGCGAGAGGACACGACAGAACAACGCCGTATAAGGTACTACTCCGAATTTTCTAATTTTCAATTTTTAAATAACCTCGACCTTTTATATTACCTCGACTAAAGCAATAGACGTATACGCGGCAGACCGCGCGAAAAATTTCGCCAGTTTACTGGTGTCAAAAATGTTTGTTTTGACACCAACAGCATCAGTGTAATCTGACTGCAGTATTGTCTATGAATCGCGATCCACGCCACAAATCACTTACTACTTCACTATACTTGATCAGTATACTTGTTATTAGTTCGCAGTCCGAGATTCCAGGGACAATTTCCGCCATGTTGCGGCGTATTTGTGGAAATTTTGACAAACGACGCTACTTTTTTCTTGTATGAAGAAGGTTGACGTAAAATGTTCCGATGGGCTCATGCTCATGCTCGGGTTCATATCAATGATTCAAGCCTTTATTTGTGTCCCACTACTAGGCACGCATCCCCTTTCATAATTTCTCCTTTTACCGGAGCTGTGCAGATGCACCCTAAGATTGCATAATCCCGCATTCCCTTTACCCATCAAAAGTAGACAAACAAACGTACAAAAACGACGCACAGCTTCAGACCTGTCGCTAAAAACAGACGAAACACAAGAAAGCGACGCGACATGCGGCCTTTGAAACTTGGAGAGCGCAGGGACGTTATAATTTTTTTCTCTCGTGCATTATTTGAGTTCCCCTTGTTCCACGTGGAAAAATTTAAAGGGTTTTTCGGGTGCAATCTCTCTTGTAGGTATAAAACGCCGCCCTTGGCTTATGTAGTGTCTATTTACAGGCTATAAAAGGATTCCTTATGCTCTAATACATGTAGATAGCAACGAGATTTTTGTTTTGCGAGACTCTTTTTTAATGCGCGCATTGGAATTCTGTGTTTCTCTTAAACAACACTTCTTTTTAAGGAGTTTCCGAATTATAACCATCATTGCAGACGGCAATATTTTTTTGAAATAGACTGACTGTGTGTAAGTTTTACACGTCCCGTACACTTGGCAACAACTGGTGGCCCTTAAAGAGTTAACCTTCATTCTGGTGACGAACCAGAGTCACAGGCATAACTCAATGTATCGCGACGCTGAAGGGGCACTTAGCTCGAAGGACCGACGGATGTTGGGGACCCATAGTGCTGGAATGGTGACCTCCGACCAGATGGACTGACGACATTAAAAGAGTCGCTGGAAGGCGCTGGATACAAGTAGCGCAGGACTCGAAATCATTGCAGGAGGCCTTTGTCCAGCAATGGACATCCGTCGGCTGAAACGAACGAATTGTAATTTTCTTTAACTGCAATTAACTGTGCATTAGAGACCGCGTCGTTTAAAAGCTACTTATTTTCACCGCAAACACAAGTATTTCCCAAGAAGCAATACCGGGCTACTCTATTGTGGTTATACAAATACACGATTGGCAAATGGCCACTTTCTAAACATCTTCACCAATTAATACTGCGAGTTAACTGTCTTTAGCATAAGTTTCTAGTTTTCCATCTCTCAACCTGCATCTTTGGCTTTTGTATCAAGCTTTTCAGGGTTTTGCTATTAATGAGAAATATCATTCCCACTTTTTAGATTTGAATGTTGCAGCTCAGAAAAATCGAAGGGTTTCCTATGTTATATTTAAGGTTTAAGGATATTTAAAACTCTCGATTACGTTGGTTTAGTAATACCCGTTTGCAGAAGCTTTGCCGATGAATAACGCTTCAACTTACGACCGCGACCCGCGTTCATCGTAATGACCAGACGAGCTCGAGACGCGGTTGTCAGAAGTGGGAGGGGAAACTCGTCGGTAAAGCTTCTGCGAACGGGTGATATAATATACTTACCTGCTAGGTATAGGGTGGTAGTTGTACCGATTCACAGTTTAAAATGTCGGGAGCATAATTTGCATAGCTGGTTAAGCTCAGAGTGCATTTTACACTAACAACCTCAGTGCATTCTGTTAACCAGGCAAGGGAAGGGCCGGCCCTTGTGTAAACTGTACTTTTATGGGCCTTCCTGTTGCGTCTGCGCGTATCCGGTGTAGGTGAGACGAGCTGTAACAGCACTTTGTGCTGAACGCTATTTCTGTCCAGTAATTGTTTTTAACGGTGACAACGGTTCGCTTTTACTGCTAAACCGGAGTTACATGATTGCTGATGCTGTTGTGTTTGTGTTGTGTGCCGTTCCTTAGCTTGAAATGTTTATCTGTGTGGAAATAGTTGAGGCATTATTTGCATAAGCTACTAGTGAGTGTTCCCTGTTGTTATTGATCAATTAAAATAAGAATTTTAAACAGGACGTCTACTTAAATTAAATACTTGAATAAAAAATAGAAAATAATAACGTGTCTTGGTTTGTGTTTATCTTTTTTTGACGTGATAACGTTTAATAAATTGATGAACACCAGCAACGCACATGAAAAATAGTAACGTTCCGCGTAACGTTCCACCTGAGTCTGTGCGTGCAAGCGAGAGCGCGCATCAAGCTATAGAGCCAATTTTTTTTTAACTATATAGGCTATCGCTTGACTGTGATCAAACCTGATGGAAAGTGATGAATTGATACAGTCTAAGGTGGAACGCGCTTGTCTAGGATGCCCATTCACTCTTGATTTGAAAGCGCCCAAGTTGTAAGAGGATCAGGAGGGAAAGACAGTGGGAGGGTATCCCAGGCCTTTGCATTTCGAAGACATAGAGGTGGCTTATTTTTGACGCAAAGAATCGGCCTGGCTGTTCAGCGCGGAAATTGGCAGCATTCCACGCGGACAAGATTGGTATACAGTAATAAAAATAAGTTAGTGATAACTTTTACTTGAATATTGTCAATAAAACAATTGAAGTCGCAAACTGACTTGTGGTTGCGTACCTAGTACATAATTATTAGCTAAGTGCTTTAGGTACGTATAAAGTATCAACTAGGTGTAGGTGCGTATTCTTATTTCTTTTTATTTCAAAAGGAGCCAGTCATACACATCAGAGGAGTTAGTTCTTTCTATACTATCACATATAATTCGCTTACAGTACAACTAAGTTATCTTAAAATAATTATTATTTATAAGAGAATAATTTTGATGATATTCCACGTATTGCCAATATTTGTTCGACAGTCTTTTAACTAACTACGACGTTATATACTGCGTTTTTCTACATCTAGAAACTTTCCTTCTCGTTGCAAAAAACAATTTTGCGTCGCTTTTCTTAAAACCATGAAAGGTTGTTTATAGGTACCTACCGCTTTCCAAGATACTTCAACAACATATTTCGTCATCGGCATTGTGCCGAAAGTCACCTCGCAATCTCTCTCGTTGCATCGTTCAAAGTAAAAAAAAAAACTCCAAGAGGGCCCTCAAACCGCCCTCAAACCCTCAAACCGCCCTCGCCGACGCCTCAATATAAAATCTTCGCGAGCACGCCTCGACACTCATGCTCTCGGTTTCAGAGATTTCTCTCTTTTCAAAATTTCCGCATTGAAAGATGCTATCGTCTCGTCCACCTCTCGCTTCATCCTACCCACATATGTAGTTCGAGTACTCAATGCATATATTTAGAAGCTTTACACACATTTTGACATTCGACATTCGGAATGTCTGACTTATCCGAACTTTTTCCCGTTCCGAATGTCTCTCTAATCCGAGTTTTTTCCCGTTCTTCTTGGTGAAAATCTGTTTCCTGACCATGGCAGTAGTAACGTCTATCTTATTCGATTTTTTTCGTTCTGAATGTCTCTCTAATCCGTATTTTTTTCCATTTTTCTTGGAGCGATTGTCTTTTCCGAACGTGGCGGCAGAAGTGTGTCTTATGCGAATTTTTTCCCGTTCCAAATATATGTCTCATCCGAGTTATTTCCCTTTCTTCTTGGTGCAAATCTGATTTTTTTCCATTCCTAATGTCTATCTACTAATAATAATGGATATGAATAATGGAAGCAAATGGAAGCAAAGAGATGTAAGGATTAATAAATTGGTAAATGTTTATTAAATCAACTTGTGTTTAGTGAACTGTCATTAACGTTCCATCATACATTTGCCATAACTACTTAAACAGTACAACATTACCTATACTGTTTGCTAAAACTAAACATATAAGTATTAACTTTGTGCATGTTAGTTACTTAGGACTTAAGCACCTAAATTAGAAATGTTTTGCGGATTGTGTATTACTAAAACAAAAATGTAAAAGCGAAATGTAGCTGTAAGGAAACAATAAAAGCTATTTTATTTTATTTATTTATTTATTTATAACCTCAACTGGTGACAGAAGGGCTGGCTCATTTTTTGCGCAACGTATCAGCCTAGCTGTTCAACGCGGAAATGCAGCCAGTATTCTTGCCACCATTCCACGCGGGCAAGACTTGTATAGTAATTAGAATAAGCTAGTGATAAGTTTTATTGTAAATAAAAATTTTTTTTTTATTTATTTTATTTAATGTCTATCTACGTAATCCGAGCTTTTTCTTGTTCTTCTCGGTGTAAATTTGATTCCCGAATTTGGTGGTAGTAATGTCTGTTTTATCCGAATTTTTTCCGTTCGGAATGTCCGTCTAATCTGAGTTTTTTTCACTGCAAAGCTTTTTATCAAACGTGGTGATCGATTTTTATTTTTCATGAAACCTTTAAAATAAATTACGTCTTGAATTTGAAAATTAAAGTGTCTTTACTAGATGGTAAGTGACGATGTATACTTAAAGATCGATTGCTATACAAATAATAACAGCGTAATAATGTTTCAACTTGACGATAACATCAACCCAGATTTTGAGTCTGATAAATTGGTTTTCTTTAATTACGAGTTACTCTTTGATTTGAACTGCAATTAACCATCGATCTAAGATAACAGACGAATGGACAAAACACTACGAAAGTTCTAGAATCCCTTCTGGGATACATTCTCGAGTTTCGTATGTCTCCAAGAGGGTCATACGACCGACCTACACTTACGGGTGGTCTAAATCGGCCGGGCCCACTCATGCGTGAGCTCAGAAAGTTCTTACGGCTTTTATCAGCGTTTTGCTTTCTTTTTAGTAAAATGAGCCTTTTAGAGAACCGTATGTTAAGTATTGCAGTATAAGATAAACCTTTTAGCTTTTAAAAGGAAAACATAGAACAGGGTTTTACATTTTGTTGCATCACATGCAAAGTTGTCTAACAATAACCTACTTGGTTAGTGTCTGGGCCCTAACTAGATGTTATGGCCCAGTGCTGAGTTTATTGCATGAAAAGCTGATTAAAAAAATTATGGTTATTAGACTAGTTAAATATAATATACCTATCATTAGCCTTTTCTTCTTAGAATTATTATCCTGAAACATATCAACCTATATTAGGAATAACAAACGTGATTTTTGGCTTGTTTTGGTCATTGCTCCAGTAGACCCATTACTACTCTACTTGTATAGTTATGAGTATAGGTAAATGGGCCTTGTGGCATCTGTATCATCATCTTTCTACGTTATTATAATACAGATAAGTGGTACGGAACCATCGTGTGCGAGTTCGACACGCACTTGGACAGTATTATTTACTTATAATAATTCCACTGTATTATAAGTAAGACAGATGACAATTAATCCTACCGTACTGCGCCAATCTGGAATAGTGGCATAAAATCTTTAGCTATACCTTACTATTATTATTAGCCTTTATTGCTGATACTAACAAAATACCTTTCATACAATTACAATCAACTTTAATTAAGTAAAATCGAGTTTTCCGTTTTAGTTATCAGCGTGCCTCTTCCAGCTGCTTCCATTCTTGCCTGTTATTCGCTTTTATGGTCCAAATTGTCCCTCCAATAACCTTTTTTTATTATTCTTTATTTTATAAGGGGTTTAGTCAATGTTGACTATGTCACCCCCGTAGGTTAACCAACATTTTCTACAGCATATTACATTAAATAACGTCAACTAATAATTATTTAACATTTTGGTGAGTGGCCGTGCCTCCCTGGACAGGGCCTTTGCTAATATGCAGTTGCATAAGCCCACACTGAAATTGTTTTTAAGGAGAAGCGGCCGCTCTGCTTCGTTACGGACACATTCCATCAAGATATGGTAAACATCCTCAATCTTAGTGTCCCCGCAGTCTATGCAATTTGGTGTAAAAAATCTATTACCTATTATCTATTTGGGGTAATAACCTTATCATCAACCCATCTTTCGATTTGTCGCCCTTTTCCTTTTGCCATCACGTGGTTGCCATTCATTACGATTTTGGTCCATTTATATACCTACAAGAAACGCTATTTAGAATGCATGGCAACAAACAGTTTCAACACCAGAGTGGCAGCCTATATTCAGCGCTCAACATTCAACATTATATTTCTCGTTGCATTAATTTTTCTTTAGTTATTTCGCTTTATTCGCGACCAGCGTATTTTGAGCCATACATAATAGGCGCGGGCACTTTTTAAAAGAACCAAGTAGGTAAAGCTAGGTACCCATGTGTGACTGTAACTAAGTCAGAGGTAAGTAAAGCTTTACTTCGCTCGGACTCGTCTATTTTCACACATCCTAATAAATTCAAAAATGTCTGCTAGTAATACTGAACTACTTATTTTTAGTATAACCCCTGGGTGGTTATTCTCTTCGTTCGTTCGTTTCAGCCGACGGACGTCCACTGCTGGACAAAGGCCTCCTGCAATGCTTTCCAGCCCGCACGGTCCTGCGCCATTTGTATATCCAGCGCCATTCTCAACTCAGCGCTCATCTCAGCGTTATTCTCTTACTTAATACTTTAATCACTTTGCAAAGCCATCACTACGTTCATCTGAAATTGGCATTGGGCAGGGTGAACATTTTTGGGTGAAATAATATCTCAAACATCATATCTCAAATGGACATCTTAGAGATCCATAGAGTGGCGAATCTTTTTGGCCTGATTTTACAATATATTGTTGTGATTTTTGATGTTTCCTTTGTTTTGTTTAAAGTTAGGTAACACTATACCCATCAATTTTAAAAATTTTACTTGTTAAATCCCGGAATAAGTAGATTTTAGTCACATAAGTATCAAAATTTAATCAGGAAAACGCCTTTAGAGAATTATTATTATTTTTGTACAGGATAAAAAAATATTTTAAAAATTCTACATAAGTACTATTAATTTACATTTTAAATTTTAAAATTTTATTTTTTACATTTAAGCGGGATCTATGCAACATAGCAACTTATTCGCCGAAATGAGAGGTTTGAGTGAGTACTGAGCCTAAAATTGGAACGCGGAAGGTCAGCCTAGCATGGTCGGGTGTATAAAACGGGTGAAACAAAGAAGGTGGACGCATGGCACACTCTAGCCGGCGCTGCGCATAGCAACGGAGCCCCTCATTTGCGCCTCTTTAAAAATGTAAGTAGGATGACTGCAAACCCGGCGATTTTAATATTTACCCCTTCCACGCCCTTTTGACTTTTTGTTCAGCGCGGGGTAAAGGCGTTTCGTCTCATAATGAAAATGCGCCGTGTAAAATTCATAATTTTGCACCCGATTACGAAAAGAAGGGTATATTGTGCCAAAGGGGTATATTGTGCCAAATGGGTATATTGTGCTAAAGGTGTATATTGTGTACTGAGTTTTTCTCGCGGCTTCACCTGCGTGTATTTCAGTTCTAATATGCTAATCACGCAGGAACTAGTATGGTTTTCTGGTGAAAAGTGTGTCTGTGATTTATAATGTATGTAGGATGACTGCAAACCCGGTGACTTTAATATTTACCCCTTCCACGCCATTTTGACTTTTTGTTCAGCGCGGGGTAAAAGCGCTTCGTCTCATAATGGAAATGTGCCGTGTAAAATTCATAATTATGCACCCGATTACGAAAAGAAGGGTATATTGTGATAAAGGGGTATATTGTGCCAAAGGGGTTTATTGTGCCAAAGGCGTATATTGTGCTAAAGGGGTATATTGTGTACTGAGTTTTTCTCGCGACTTCACCTGCGTGGATATCAGTTCTAATATGCTAATCACGCAGGAACTAGTATTTTTCTAGTGAAAAGTGTGTCTGTGTAATATAATGTAAGTAGGATGGCTGCAAACCCGGCGATTTTAATATTTACCCCTTCCACGCCCTTTTGACTTTTTGTTCAGCGCGGGGTAAAGGCGTTTCGTCTCATAATGAAAACTCGCCGTGTAAAATTCATAATTTTGCACCCGATTATGAAAAGAAGGGTATATTGTGCTAAAGGGGTATATTGTGCTAAAGGGGTTTATTGTGCCAAAGGGGTATACTATGCAAAAAGGGTATATTGAGCCAAAGGGACATATTGTGCAAAAGGGGTATAGTGTTGTCGTATTAATTAGTTTCGATGCCTAATCAATAACCTCCAATCAACACATCTGTTATATCTCAGATTAGGATAATTACTATTACTACCTACTATTGTGTACTTAGGCCTACGTACGTATTAGCAGATTCCCAAAGCTGCGATTACGTGGCCGAATTTCGTCGTTTAGAGATTGAGTTTTTAAAAAGCATCTGTCATACATGTAAATACTAGTATATACACATCGTCCCTCATTATAGGTACATCGTAACATTTTCTACGAAATAAAATCATGATAATCGGTCTAGCCGCTTCGGAGGAGTTTGGTTACAAACACAAGAATTCTATAATATACTAGGTGACCGGGCAAACGTTGTTTTGCCATTTAGGGCATGAAAATAGCTTACAACCTATTCTCAGATCTACCGAATTTAGTCAAACAGTTTCATAAAAATCCGTCACTCCATTTCAGTGGAGTTTGGTAGACTTCACGCTTCGTTTCGTAGACTTAACGTAGCCATATTTTCCTAACAACACCTTGCCTTATGAGTAACGAGCCTTTGTTAAAATAAAAAAGCCCACCTAGGAGTTTCGTATGAATATTTTATTCTTTGTTTTCGCCCGCGCTAGCTCTCAGGCAAACATAGTCGCCTCAGATTGGTCATTTCCCGATGCGAGGTCACGAGCGAGCCTGACTTCGCACTCATCGCGAAAAATAGGGGGCGCCTCACCTCCTCCCCCCCCCACTACCCCCCACTACCTCGCCTTGATGCCTACACCCACTCGGAATAATGATAGTGGTGTGCAAGTTAGGTATTTTGTTACGAACCACATGCAATTTTTTTCAGAAATATTTGTTTTGAAATTTTACGGTATCTTTAGCGGCTTTTATTTATAATGTCTATTCTATTGTATTAATTAGGTCTATGTTGGTTAGTTATAGTTTTCAATTCCGCGAGTCGAGCAAAGAACTTAGCTAAGAAGTAGTGGTTACCTTAACATGGGTTTACATACCCTTAGAATGTATTGCAAATTTTGAATGTAATTATTTTAAGATATATGTAAACCTGCTGGTTAAGGCGCTTCATGCGTTAGTATTATTCTTGAGTCAAAATTTACGATTTCCGAAGGAACATAAAATAGTTATGTGTTCTATTATAGATTAGATAATTGAATTCATATTATTTGGCATTTCATAATCTAGAACTTGTCTCAAAAATATTTTAAAATATGTGTATAACTTTCGCACTAGAACAGTTTTTGTATAGGCTGTTTGCTAAAATAGCGGTCGACGCTGATGCAAGATATTTGCCATGTTTCTTAACACAAACTTATAACAATGACATATTTAGAAAATTAATAACATTTACTAAAAAGTGTCTCAAAAAAACACGATTTTCCTAGATTTTCATTCAAAAACCATAAACCGAAAAGTGTCATTTTTAGCTTTTTTCGATAAATTAAACGTATTATTTTAGGATAAAATCTAAGATATTTTGTTATTTCTGAATTATAGTAATTTAATCAATTAATATTCAGTGTCACTGGTTATTTACTATTTTAATAAGTAGTATATTTATTTTACTATAATTTTTTTTGTAATAGCATTATCAGCGCAAAATTGCGTCAGTGCCAACGAAAACCAATTTAGTATGGCAAGAAACGCGATGCGCGCCGTTTTGCATGAATGCTCTTAACCCGAATAAATAAAAAAAAAATAATGACCGGCCAAGTTCAATTCGGCCTCACGAAGGATTCCGTACCGTAGTTAAGTTCAGAGATACTACCAAGATAGAGTAAGACCAACAAAAATTACTAGTTTCTAGCCTAAGATTGATTTTTATTCATATACCTAGGTACACATCTATAAATATTTCAGCCGTTAAAATATGTCCGATCCTCTGAAAGACAGAGGTACCGACAGCGGAGGCTTAGTCATATGGTTCCGGTGATACCCTAACAACTTTAATGTCGAAATTCTTAAGACATGCAAAAATGATGAATTCATATTTCTATGTAATACAAATGACTCGATATGCCAGGGATGATGGCACAATGACAAATCGTATTGTAGAGCCGTGAATAAAACTCAAATTGCGTGTCGGCAGATTATGGAGTATTCTTTCATCCGAAATACACGCTGCGAAGAAAATCCCGTAATGGTAGCGTGTATTACAAAAGGTTTGGGGCTGTAGGTAACCCCTTGACGCCCCCACCTGCCGCGCAGAGGGTAAGGGCTTGTCAGACGGGACGGAGGCCGTTGTATTCCTTTAATTATTGATGTAATTGTACTTATTGGTGTAATTGTAATTTTTGTTTTGTATGTCGGTTTTTAAATATGCAAGAACGCTCAGAATGGATTTGTTTAACTGACTTAGTTTTTTAGTTATTAGGTAAAACGTCGTTTTTAGGGTTCTGTACCTCAAAAGAAAAAAAATGGAACCCTTAGAAGATCACTTTGTTGTCCGTCTGTCTGTCTGTCCCAACCCTTTATTTCAATAACTATTTAAGATATCGACATGAAGTTTAGAGTTGTAGGAAGTGATGGCCTGCCGTCATTGCAATAATAAAAAATTGAAAATCTTTTTTTTCTGTTATTTTCTATCGCAACGCTGCATGTCGCACCTACTAACGTTTTCGTAAGAGTGACAACGACAAAAATAAATTCAGTGAGTATATCCTCTTAAGAGATTCAGTCTGCTTTCATAATGTTGATACCTAACTTACTTTAATAACTTACTATAGTTCTCCATCGGCTATCTTGTTACTCTTGTAAATAAGAGTAAGTTTTACCATTTATGTCTACTAAAAAGTAAGTAAAATTCACAGTCCCGTTTAGTGTGATAACGCCTTATTCCATCAAAAGAATACAATGGTTATGGATGGATAAGGTGCGAAGTGGGAAAAGAAGATTGCATGTTCTATGTAGATAGAGATGGCTACACCCCCGGATTCCGAGAGTATAGGTGGATACCTACTTATGCGAACTTCAATCTATTCACATTAGAATAATAATATTGATTTTTAATTCAAACACTATTTTTAAAAGCAAGATTTTATACGGCAATGTGCTTATTTTCAATATGGATATCATTTGATATCCATATTGAAAAAGTTGTGAAAAATATATAATCCGCCATTTTGTGGTGACGGCCATCTTGGACCGATTTTCACCAGACATTCCATTCCAGAGGTCGTGGGTTCGATTCCCACTACTGGTAAATGTTTTGTGATGAGCATGAATATTTTCCAGTGTCTGGGTGTTTTTCAATGTATTATATTTATGTATATTAGTATGTATGTATATTTATCAGTTATCTAGTACCCATAACACAAGCTATCGCTTACTTTGGGGCTAGATTGCGATGTGTATAATGTCCTTATATTTATTTATTTATTTATTCTTGCTTGCATAGACATCAGATTTGAATAGTTAAATACTATCACTGTAACCAAATCCAAGATGGTCACCACCACAAAATGCCGTATTGCAGTGGTCTGAATTTTTGGAACAAAGTTCCTATTCGAAGGGTATCGCGCAGGGGGCTAGGTGAAAGAAATTTTTTGCGTGACGAAAGTCCCGTCACGAAGAAAATATTCGAAAATCTAGTATGAAAGTTTCTGTTATAAGTCAAAAGAATGAGCACGCATGCAATCACGCAGGTATATGTATAGATTTGGTATTGAAGTCGTTAGTGCGAGCTAACCGAAGACAGTACCATCTATCGAGCGATGGGTGAAATTACACATGAAAATATAAAATTGAGTTTTTAGGTGTTATTCCTAACATCCTACCGAGTGTCCCACGACACTCACATCTTTTCTTAATTTAATTTTTACTTAAAAAATTTAATTTATTTAAAAAATACAGTTGGTAGGTACTCCATAGAAGTGGTAGTGTGCGAACGATTTTATGCAAGTCGTCATAAATCGTTTCATTTGCGCCCTTGTTCGCGGCGCGATTAGCATATTACAATGGCCTACAAGTGCCTTCCTACGTTCGGCTGCGACTTGCAACTTGCAAGTAGGGTTGCCATGTGCCATCTATACATTTCAGCCACCAGGACAAGATCTATGAAACCCCCGGATTTTGCACCTGGGCATGTCATCAGGTTTTTTCAACATAGTCAATGCGACGCCAGGGGATTGTGAAGTCATCAAGTGGGTATAGATAGTTCAACTCAGTTGTGCGCGCGGCCCTATGTGTGCGTGGGCTTGTAAATATACAACTCTATCTATGTATTGCTCGGACGACGACTGCCGCGTCATTGCCACACTAATGAAAGTTGTATAGTTACAAGCCCACGCACACATAGGGCCGCGCTATAACTGAGTTGAACTATCTAAACTATCTATACAGGTGCCGGCAAACTTCTTGAGCATGAAGTGACGTAGTGGGGTAAGTTAGCGCACGCGCCCCGCACTTACCACCAAAAGGATGTAAAAATTGCATCGTCGCGGAAGAATATACATTTTACCTAATTACTAAGAAGCTAAGCCATTTATCAAAAGTCTGTTTCTAAGCCTTTTTGGATATTATTATCACCGATAGGTTGATTTTTGGAATTACGATTACATTCATTATAGTTTCAGATAAAAAATTGAATAATGGAGATTTTGGAGAAACTTTTGGGAGAAATTTCTATCAAAAAAATAATATCCAATTGTGTTATCCTTCACAGCGAATTAAGATTAAAGACTCAAAATACATGACGTTTAAATTTGAAAGTTGAGTCTTTATCGTTATTAAACTACAGGTCACTACAAATCGCTTAAAACCACCGTCTACGCTGTTAAATTTTTAAACCCGGACTAGGCACGAAGCCTCGCCCGGACGTTCCCCGGATGCCCTCTAAACTAAGACAAATCCTGGGAAACCCGGACGAATAGCAACCCTATAGAAGCCGTGTTGTTCCAAATGCTGTTAATTGTCCGTCTGTAGCGATGTAGGCGGAGCGATAAATTGTTTGGCTACAAGTCTACTACTGATTGCGTACACGAATTATATCTATACTAATATTATAAAGCGAAAAGTTTGTTTGTTTGTTTGAACGTGCTTATCTCTGGAGCTACTGGTCAAAATTAAAAAAATATCAATGTGTTGGATCTAGGAAGGCTATATGTTATATACTAGCTTTTGCGCGCGGCTTTGCCCGCGGTAATTTCGATTTTTCACAAACCCAGAGATTCAGATTTTTCAAAAACCTAAATTTCCTTATCAACCTTAGCCTTACTTACTTACTTTCTAGAAAGTAGCTTATGTGGTAATTATGCGATATCGTCTATCTCCATTCCAAATTTCAGCCAAGTCGGTTCAGTAATCGCAGCGTAAAGGATTTTTCTCCTGCGTGGAAATCGATTTTTCCCCGAAAAATCCCGTTAAACCATGGATTTTTCCGGGATGAAAAGTAACCTTAGTTCTAAATCATAATTTACCTTTGATCCGAATTTTTGTCAAATCAGTAGTTACGGCGTAAAAGAGTTTTTCTCCCGCGTGAATTTTGGTTTTTCACACATCTCGCGGAAACCATTGAATTTTTCGGGATAAAAAGTACCCTATTCATTAATCCAGGATATAATCTATATCCTTTCTGAATTTCAGTCAAGTCGGTTCAGTAATTACGGCGTGAACGATTTTAATCTGGTGTGGAATTCGATTTTTCAAATATCCCGCAAAAACCGTGTAATTTTCCGAGATAAAAAGTAACCTAAGTGCTAGATCATTATATAATGTACCTCTAATTCAAATTTTAGCCTAATCGTTTCAGTAGTTGCGGCGTAAGGGAGTTTTTCTCCCGCACGAATTTTGGTTTTTCACACATCCCGCAGAAATCATGGATTTTTTCGGGATCAAAAGTAGCTTATGTATTAAACCGGGATATAATCTACCTCTATCCCAAATTTCAGACAAATCGATACAGAAATTGCGACATGAAGGAGTATTTCCCCCGCGCGTATTTCTATTTTTTACAAATTTCGCTGGAACCATAGATTTTTGTGGGATAAACAGTAGTCTATTTATTAATCCAGAATATAATTTAACTCTTGTTCAGATTTCAGCCAGTTCCGATCAGTAACTGCGGCGTGAAGGAGCATTTCTTCGTAATATCTTTGGACCCCCGTTTCACCTCCCTAGGAGGTAGTCTCCTTAGTAGGGGTGGAATTAAAAAATCGAGGAACTTTGTTATTTTTATCCAAAATCCTACTTACCGATTTTAATGAACATAACTTGAAAATTAACGGATTCCCATATATGTAAAATAAAATTCCTTATTTAACACCCTTAGCGGTAGAATTTCAAAAAATCCTTTCTTAGTACACATCTAGGGTGTTAAGAGAATATTCCCTGAAAATTTCATGTTTCTACGTTCAACCGTTTGGGCAGTAGCTTGTCCAAAAGCCAGCCAGCCGGGACCAAGCGTTTTCTAGTTTCAACCCCCTTTTTAGAGAGTTAGGGGTGAAATTTCCAAAATCCCTCGGACATCCATTCTCTTATTTTTATTCAGGAGTCTATATACCAATTTTCATGAATCTAACTTGAAAAATGAAGGACTTTCATACAAACCTAAATCCCTTATTTAACCCCCTTAGGGGTAGAATTTCAAAAAATCCTTTCTTAGCGAGCGGTTTGGGTTCACAAAGAATCTTCCCTGAAATTTACAAGTCACTACGTTCAGCCGTTTAGGCTGTAGCTTGTCTGTCAGTCAGTCACTCAGGACAAAGCCTTTTATAGTTATAGATAACATCATGCTATGACCAACAGGAGCGGAGCATCGATGAAAATTGTTAGAAAATCGGGGATCGATGAAAATTGTCGGTTTACTTGTGTCAAAATAAACAATTTTGACACCAACGTCAGTTTTGGCGTCAGTAGTACGCCGACTGCAGCATCATTATCTTTGGACCGCGGTCCACGCTACAGATAACTATACAGTTATTTAGTCCGAACGCGCCTTTCCACAGGAACGATTTCCGCAATATTGTGGCATATTGGCGGGAATTTTGACAGACTTCAAACTTTCTTCTTGTATGTCGAAGGTGTACGTAAAATGTTCAGATGGGCTCATCCCCAGTTTCATATTGCTTTTGGGACAAAATTTTAACATACCTACGTTTCAAATTAGATTTTTAATTAAGTAATTTAGAAGAACTAAGATTTGACTTAGAAGTAACACAATAGGTATTGTAATTTTAAATATCACGAAGCTTTTTCATTTGTAAATCTCTTAATGGTTTATTAGGCAAATCTATAAAGCGGCATAAATCAAGTGGGAGTACAACAGAGAATAAAATAAGAATAAGTTACTATGACAAACGTATATTTTGTCATTTCACCTTCTAACTTCTCGGCTAACATCTCGAGTTTCCCAATACTGAGCAAGTATTTCTTTAGAAAGTTCGAAAGGCCGCTATTGAATCCGTAATGTGACTGTAATCTGGTAGTTAGTATAAATCACGATAACGACTAATAAAGTTGGAAAGATATCTACGAAAAGTTCCTATTAATTATACTTATACACTCGGTTCGGAATTTTTAGTAGGCGAATAGTGGTGTGCAATAGGTACCTACGCATAAAAAATATATTCATAAAAAATGTTCGCGTTTATTTTTCCTTGATATTCCATAAATATTCTTAAATAATTTATTTAAAAAAATCATACCCGGACAGGGCGGACGACGCGAAAAAATGTCGCAATTTTATTGGTGCCAAAAATGCTTGTTTTGCCACCAACAGCAAGGCTACCCTGTAGATCGCTCAGCGGCCACCCATAGAATTTTGGTAGCGCTTGAAGGCGCTACTGTTTGCTTGCACGAAAAAAGGTTTACTTAAATCGTTCGGATGCCCATCTCCTGAGTTTTATTATCACTGTCGGCAAGAATATTACTTAAACTAATTGTGTTTTATGAATCGTATTCTTGACTTATTTGTGTACTTACAACTCAAAGGCTTTTAGCCGGCTAATAAGAAGTTTCTATCTTTGTTTCTATGTGAATCGTTCATATAGAATTAACTAATTTAACGAAAGTAACACGTCAATCTTAATCGAAGTCTTGTCACGTTGCAACTCACTCAAAGCTATAAATGACACCGCTTGACAAAACGTACTCTATAAATGCATTTAAACAAACCTCAAAACCGAACAGAATCACCACTTATCGACATCGACATTCCGATTGTGGTGTAACGGCTCTTCGGTGTCGACGCCCACGACACAGCACTAGCCGATAAATCACACACCGTGAGAATCAACGTGAACAACACTAGACCAACGAAAGGTAAGGAGGCAGTCGTTTGAATTTGAAGCTATAGCGAATTTATGTAAGTAATAATTTATCTAAAAGAAAATAAACTGCACTTTGTATTATATTATTTAGAATTTAATGAAAAACCTATTGGTGCAAACAAAGGAATAAAAAGATGAATGACAGAACAAAAACGCGCACGCCTGACATTTCAATTGTCACTTGATATGTGACATTTGTCCACAGACACAACTTATAAATCTAATACATAGAGGAGACAGAAGGCGCGAATTTTAAATTTACATTTTAACACTCCCACTAAATTTAAGCCTTCTAAAAGAAAAACAAGTTAAAATAAACTTTTAAACAAACAAATCAGAGTAAAAAAAATAATTAAATTTTAAGTGTTAACAAGCCAATCTTTTCTCTGAAAAACTGAAATTTTTCTCTAGACAATGCTTTGGTGAAAATATCTGCAAGTTGACTATTACTACAAACATGATTCAAATCAATTAGCTTATCACAGTATTTTTCTTTTATAAAATGATACTTAATGTCAATATGTTTACACCTTTTGTGAAAATTAGCATTTTTAATAACACTTATAGCACTCTGATTATCAAGATTTAAGCACAAAGTATCTTGTTTGTATTCACCAATATCACACAATAACTGTTTGATCCAAATGGCTTCCTTGGTAGCGGCACAGGCAGCCATAAATTCGGCCTCTGTTGTTGATAGAGCTACGGTTTGCTGGCGTTGGCTGCACCAGGTTACTGCGGCTCCACTTTTGATGAAAACATAGCCAGTCACAGAACGTCTAGTTTCCATGTCGTTGGCATAGTCTGCGTCACAGTAGCCCTCCACCTTGCCATCAGAGGTAGGCAGGTAACATAACCCAAAGTGTTTTGTCTCTTTGAGATATTTGCATATTTTCTTGACTGCGTTCCAGTGGGCATTGTTGTAGCAATTGAGAAATCTACTCACCAAGCTTACTGCAAACATGATGTCAGGTCTGCTTACTATGGCAAGGTGCATCAGCGAACCAACTGCTTCTCGGTACGGGATGTTCTGAGTCGAGCACTCTCCTTTCTCAAGCTTCGTGTGAGGATCAACTGGAACACTGTTGGGGTTTGCATTATTCATATTGAATTTGTTCAACAATTGTTCAATGTACTTGGTTTGGTGAATGAAGATATATTTATCACACTTCTCTATTTGCATTCCAACAAAATTATTTACAGGGCTTATTTTAATTTCAAAAATGTTTTGTAAGTCACTGATAAGCTCCTTCAATACAGACTTGTCTTTGGAGAACAATAGCCCATCATCTACATATAGACATAAGTAGCATTTAATTCCATTTATATTTCCAAAATAAACACATTGATCTGCTCTACTGTTAATAAGTCCAAATTTCTTTAACGTTTTATCAAACTTACTGTTCCAGCATCTAGGTGCTTGCTTCAAACCATAGAGAGATTTATTGAGTTGACAAACTTTGTTTGTCCCACAGATTAAACCTTCTGGTGGAGACATAAATATCTTTTCCTGTAATTCTCCATAAAGGAAAGCAGTTTTGACATCTAATTGGATTATTTCAAGATTATGTTGAGCAGCTAATGACAATAATAATCTGATAGAATCATACCTGACCGTAGGGGCAAACGTTTCCTTGTAATCAATATCTTTTGTTTGTGCATACCCCTTTGCACACAAACGTGCTTTGAAACGAGGACCCGTTGGCTCGTCTTTGACACGGAAAACCCATTTGCATCCAATAACTTTGGCATCTGCTGGTTTTTCGACCAATGTCCACGTTTCATTTTTCTGATGAGCTTCTAGTTCCTCTTCAATGGATTTTCTCCAGTTTTCTGAATCACTTGAACTTAATGCATCTTTATATGTTTCAGGAGTTGTACAGGATAATGTATCACTGTAGCACAGGAAAGAATTTTCTTGTTTGTTTCTATTACTTATTTTATTTCTAGGTCTCAATGTGATGCGAGGAATATCTGGAGACTCTACAGATTCACTTGGTATGTATTCACTTTCAGAGGTTGATTTTGATTCAGTAACTGTGTCATATGAACTTTCTGAGGGACTTTCTTCACTGTCGCAGGGGTAATTCTGCTGGTGAGTTTCTGTTGTACTTGTATTCAACTCCACCGGGACATAATTTCTTTTAACGGTTGATTCTAAAAATGTAGCATCTCTGCTTTTGATGACTTTCTTGGAGTTGGGTACAATAAACCTGTAACCTTTAGAATTTTCACAGTACCCCATGAAGAGCATCTTTTGTGCTTTCGGGTCCCATTTCTTTCGTTTTTCCTTAGGTAAGTGAACCATAGCTTGACATCCAAATGTTTTCATATGACTGACGTTTGGCTTTCGACCAGACCACATTTCTTCCGGTGTCTTGAATGACAATGATTGAGTCGGAGAACGGTTTATGATGTAAGCAGCTGTATGTACTGCTTCGGCCCAATATTGTTTCGGCAGCTCTGCATTCAGAAGCATACACTTAGCTCTCTCTACTAGTGTTCTATTCATGCGCTCAGCTGTTCCGTTCTGTTCTGGTGTATAAGGTGTGGTTGTCTGATGTATGATTCCGGCACCTTTCAGGTATTCTGAGAAGTTCTTATTCAGATATTCAAGGCCGTTATCTGTCCGTATAACTTTGATATGACAATTTAACTGATTTTCTACTTGATTCTTGAATTCCTTAAATTTTTCAAATACTTCAGATTTGTTGTGTAAAAAATATACAAAAATTTTCTTTGAATAATCATCCAGGAATGTCAGAAAATAGGATGCTCCACCCAGTGATTTGGTTTCCATCGGACCACAGACATCTGAGTGCACCAATTCAAGTAGCTGATTTGATTTTGAGCCTTGACTTTTGAATGGTAGTCGTGTTTGCTTTCCTTCCTTGCATGTAACACATGCAAAACTGAGTTTCTTTTCTGATAAGCAAACACCTTCTGTATTTTCTGTCATCTTTTCCAGACTATTAAAGTTCAGATGTCCCATTCGTTGGTGCCACAGGAAAGTATCTTGTTCAACATCGGACATGCATGCATAGCCCCTCGGGGTGTTAAGCCGGTACATGTTGTTGATCAAGCTGGCTGTTGCCACTGTCTTATTCTGTTTGTTTAAGATAACACAGCCATTACTATTAAATATTACTTGGCCACCATTGTTAACTATCTGACTTACGGATAGTAAATTTGTAGCAAGATCCGGCACATACAAGACGTCTCTAAATAATATTCTATTTTCCTGACCTTTGTCATCAAGAACCTCTATGGAAAGTTCTCCTGAACCCTTGACCAGTAACATCTTATTGTCTGCAACTTTTATGTTCTGAATCGACGGGAGCCTCATATTTGGCAGAGGGTGCCTAGACATGTGGGTTGAGGCACCGGAGTCTATGTAATAGCAATCTTGATTTTCTGGACTTACTGTGAATGCAGCTGCATAACTGTTACTATTGCTAGGCTTCTTTTTATTTGACAATTTACACTCCGGGCTCTTGTGTCCATATTTATTGCAGGAGAAACAGCGAGGCCCCTTTTTCCTTTGATTTGGAACCCTGCTGGAGGTAGCGAAGGCAGAAGTTTCACTGATATCTTTGACGTCTTGCAGAATTTTAGCTTTCACCGCATCAGCTGTAATTTTTATACCTGAGCTTTCTATAGCTATTATCATCGGCTTGTAGGATTCGGGAAGACCGGAGAGCAGCAGTGTGCCGAGCCACTCGTCGTCTACTTTGAAGCCAATATTTCTGAGCTTGTGTGCGGTTGTGATGATTTTGCTTACATATTCCTCAATATTCTTGCACCCTGATAGCGTTGTGGTGCATAAGTCACGCAGCAGGCCTACCCGGCGTGTTAGCCCTGAGTCGTCGAACGCACGTGTAAGGTTATCCCATGCTTCTTTTGCGGTGCGTGCTTCTTGGATATGTACGTAGTTTATCGGGTCGACAAGCAAAACTATTTTTGCTTTTGCTTTAGTGTCCTTTTTCGTATCTACCACGTGTGGATCCTCTATGCACTCCCACAGCTCCTCATGTTGTAAGTAGGTCATAACCGCGAACCGCCATGTTGCGTAGTTTTCCCTACCAGTCAACTTTTCAATAAGTGCAAGTGGATTGTTCGACGACATCTTTTCACTTGGGCTTTCTGGGCCCACAACCTAATAATTTATCTAAAAGAAAATAAACTGCACTTTGTATTATATTATTTAGAATTTAATGAAAAACCTATTGGTGCAAACAAAGGAATAAAAAGATGAATGACAGAACAAAAACGCGCACGCCTGACATTTCAATTGTCACTTGATATGTGACATTTGTCCACAGACACAACTTATAAATCTAATACATAGAGGAGACAGAAGGCGCGAATTTTAAATTTACATTTTAACAGTAAGACTAACTTTACTTCGTATGTTGCTACGAATCCAACGTAGCAACATACGAAACCATTGATTTTTCCGGGATAAAAGTATTGCGGAAAAATATTTTCCGGGATAAACTATTGGGGATTGGTCTTAATGAAATAAATTTTAAATCAGTTCAAAGATATCCTCATCATGGAAACAATTAATATCTTAGGTATCTCTCGACGTAAGTTTAACTATTTAGACTATGTAGACGTGACTAGCTGTATCACCAAGCTTCTTAAAATCCTAAAGAACTGGTCAAACACAGAATATGGCACGCGCGGTATGTGATAAACTTTAAGCTTTAGAGAGTTCACAACGCAGCTATAACAAGGTTCTAATTGGAGTTTAATATATATATAATATAAAGAAAGCATCACACTTTTTCCTTATTTGACTATTTCTCTCTGTCAAGTCTCACTTCGTTTCACGAATGTATAAAATGTGGAGGTGCCCGGTAACTAAATTAAAATCAAACATTATTATTGATGTTTCCACAGGATGTATCTATAAATGTATACAGACACTGTACTGTATACATTTATATGTACTGAGAGCTTAATACAGGTTTTTATACGAATTTCGAATCAACTCGCATCACACAAACGAATCGATTTCCTCCATACATTTACAGCCAGCGCCATCATGGACAGTCGGTGAAATGCGGCTGTCAAGAAATTCGTGCAAAACTTGTACTAACTATGCGATTTAACATAATTTGGCCTTGAACGTGTACCGTATAGTGAGATGGGTCCACGTTACAACATTAAATCGCATGGTAATAACATAGTTTCGCAGTATATCAGACCGTGACCTCACCGTACAGAGGGCACGAAGACAACATAAATTAGCCAAATTTATTTAACCGATTTCAAGTCTTTGACACGGCTACGTGTTATTTCACCGCGGTATTTATAGTTCCCAATCTGAATCGTAAGCTTTACTTACTGTAATTGTTATAATACGAGGCGCTTTGTTTACAAAGTCTGTATTTTCAGAACGGTATTGTATTTGATTTGACGCGGGAATATTATTAGGCTGATTCCACATGTCAATTTAAAACATGGTGTATCGTCGGTCGTTGACCCCAGATTGTGTCATTTTTTGACAGTTGGCGACCTGTTATGCCCTTACGGTTTGACAGTCGCACCCAATATTACGTTTTATTTCACACAGCAAGGAATGACTTTTATAGTGTTTTATTTGGAGACGACCATTTGGCAAATGTCGGAAAAATTCGAAAATCCTAAAATACCCGAGCTTAGCAAGTTTTATCGTTTACATTATAGTATCAAAGAGCCGAAGTAATAAAATAAGTTTTAATTGGAATTAAATCACACTCAACACAACTCAACTGCGAAAGTCAGAGGTCTGTGCCTGGTAATCGAACCACAGTTTTTTTGATGAGAGGCAGAGATGTGAACCAACGAGCATTCATACTTTAGCTCCACACAATTCATTCGCTGCCGTAACCTACCCATACGACAATAGATATTTAAGGTGGGCCGTGTTGCGTCCGACTTTCCCGCGAAGATAAGGAAAAATCGGAAAAATCCGCGAATGGGTAGAAAGGGTGTTCCATATGTCAATCTAAGGGCGGGGCCCCTCCCCGTATCACGCATCTATCCCTTGAGAAAACCTTGAGAGGCGTATGTTACGTGTGAATATACTAGGTATATCGTACGATAAGGAAAAAAGGGGGTGTGTGAATTGCCAATAAAATAGGCTTAAAGCAAGTATCTATATTAGGCATATTTTGCCTGCTTGGATTTGTGTTTTGCACAAATATCTGTATCGCTTTACTGTAACACTATAAATCACTATGACAATGAAAATCTTTATTTTACACATAGGCCTAAAAACTTGGCTCTTATGAAAAGTCTACCGCCATGTTCGGAAAGCAGGTTTGCACGAAAAAGGACTGGCAAGTAACTCGGCACTTGCTCTTTTCTATAGAGAATTCGCATGCTCAAGTTTCTACGGGCATGCTGAATTTTTCCGTAAAAAAGAGCCTAGTATAGGTACATGACAATCCCAGGGTATTTATAGTTCACGGAAAACCTTTATAGACCAGGGCCGATAATTTTTAAAACATAAAAAAATAATAGTAGGATGAAACCCATTGCAAAAGGAGGACAATATTATAAGAATTAAAGGAAAAATAATTTACGGTCGATCCGAGTTCGGGAACAGGGGGGAGGGGGGTTAAAGTGTAAAAAATGGTTTTCCTTGATTTCCGGCAAAACTACAAGTCCTATGAAAAAAAAATATATGTGGAAAATTTTTGGTAATAAAAAGATCTACAACTTTTGTATTTACACTTTTTTCACATAACCTCAAAATTTAGGTGAAAAATTCAAAAAACCAAGTTTTTGGTTTTTTATTTATATCTTTTACAAAAAAAAAATTTTTTTCAGGAAATTTGGTGAAAACTTACCTTTTTATATCCCAAATACGCTGTAATTTATTTGATTAAAAATATTTATTTTTTTCACCTTATTTTGAATTAATATCGAAAAAGCACCCTCGTTTTTAATCGTAAATTCACCCGTCAAAATATCAGCTTTTTTCAAAAAGTTGGTATATTTTCTATTCGTTGAAATCTCTTCTTTCCGATGGTGAAAAAAAATATATATGTTACTATAGTAAAACTTCTCGAAAAAAACTCGAATTCGAAAAATTTTTTTTAACAATTTTGAGCTATTTATTAAAATTTACACTTTATTTGCTCGAAAAACGTAAGATTACATGTTACATTGATAAAAAAAAATGCAAATCAAAATATACTTCTATAATTAACAAACAAATAAGTTAATTATTATTTAATAAGACATCAATAATACAATATTTGGAGAAAGTTGTCAAATCTTCTTTAGATTTTTTGCATTTTCTGAGAAGATTTACTAAGGTAACATATATTTTTTTTTTTCACCATCGGAAAGTAGAGATTTCAACGAATAGAAAACATACCAACTTTTTGAAAAAAGCTGATATTTTGACGGGTGAATTTTCGATTGAAAATGAGGGTGCTTTTTCGATATTAATTCAAAATAAGGTGAAAAAAATAAATATTTTTAATCAAATAAATTACAGCGTATTTGGGATATGAAAAGGTACGTTTTCACCAAATTTCCTGAAAAAATTTTTTTTTTTGTAAAAGATATAAATAAAAAACCAAAAACTTGGTTTTTTGAATTTTTCACCTAAATTTTGAGGTTATGTGAAAAAATTGCAAATACAAAAGTTGTAGATCTTTTTATTACCTACAACTTTGCCGTATAACTTTTTTTCATAGGACTTGTAGTTTTTCTGGAAATCAAGGAAAACCATTTTTTACACTTTAACCCCCCCTCCCCCCCTGTTCCCGAACTCGGATCGACCGTAAATTATTTTTCCTTTAATTTTTATAATATTCTCCTCCTTTTATAATGGGTTTCATCCTACTATTATTTAATTTCTTTTTTTATTATTTTTTAAGCTATCTACCCTGGTCTATTATGACTTTGATCGTTCTTAAAGTGTACCAAAATGAAAATGCCTCACATCACATCCTTTTACATAAGCCTAACTTACAGAATTTTATAAAATGTAAGACTCTACCATCACGTTCAAAAGGCAGTTTTGCACCGAGAAGAACCAAGACCCATAAGCAATCGTAGAAATAGATAACAGATAAAAAATATGGCAATATGCAGCAGTAGAGCTACAATGTATTAGAATTAGTAAAAGACTCGACGCAAGCTCACTATGGTATCGGGTTTATCAAGATACCGTATTGGGTTCAAACTGATATTTTAAATCCAAATCCAAATCAATACAATAGAATAAAAGACACAGGTTTGCACTCAATTCCCATGTCGCCGGCCGAGGTCGGTACGATGTCACGCGCGCGCCAAAACCAGCTATCAACAGGATCTTGACGTGAATTAAATATCGCTGCTTAATACACATAGCTACCACTTACATGATTTGAACTCTTGCAACTATGGGAAATAAAAAGGTACACCGCCACATTGCGGCAAAAATAATTTGTTGTACGACGGACATAGGCCTTTCTTTTTCTTAATGACAGGGAATGCCTTACGTATACCCCTACGTCTGAGGAATGGGCAACGGAACTTAGTGGGGTTTGCCATTAAAGACAACTAACAACGTCACGGGAGTACCGGATTCACTTGCCTGTAGTTGCAGGCGGCGTTGAGACTACTGAAAGAGGCCATCGCCCCAGCAGTCACCCCGGGATCCCTTAGAACACACGTGGACGACCTGAAGAGGGCACTTGCGTGTTCACCTCAGTCTGAACGGAAGGTCCAGTCGCTGCTGCCGGCAGCCTAGCCGCTGCCGACTCCTCCTGTGAGACGCGTCCTGACTAGGGAGTGTCACCTTCTTGGCCCGTTAGTTCGGAGTTCGGGCAACGGATGCCAAAATGGCCTTTAAACAGACACAAAAAAGACGAATGTCGTAGAACACTTCACCAATGGATGGATTTCACCCATCGCTCGATAGATGGCGCTGTCTTCAGTTAATTGGCGCTAGCGAGTTCGTTCTACCAAATGTATTTACGTGATCGCATGCGTGCCCATCTATTGACTAGGAAGATAAACTTTCGTTCTAGATTGTCGAATATTTTCGGGCATTTTCGTCACGCAAAAACCCTATTTTCGCATGAAAAAAAAAAATATTCAAAATATATTTATTTCACATAGGCCTAACTTACAAGGCACTTGTAAAACGTCAACAATATTTATTACATAATATTATGTACAGTGATAACTACAAGTCGACTTAAAACTAAGTTTACGAGGGTTCCAACGCGCCCTGCACTGAGAAGAAGCCCACAACAAACTCAGCCGGGTTAAATGGTGCCTTCTCAAAGGTTTTTGTTTCTAAAATTGAAAAAAAAAATTGCAAAGCGCTACACTATTACCTTTATAATATCCACGTATGGCTCGAATTCGATCAACTCAAAGCAATCTCCCTCAATCGTTCGTTGAAGTATTTGTATACCCGCACTTATCTGATATTGTTTCACTGCCAATTCGGTATTAAATCAAATGTCATTTGAGTATACCTATTACGGTTTACGCTTGTCGTTTCTGATGGATACAACTATAATTTACATTTTAATCTTATATCTTCAGGCTATACTGACGAACAGATTTATCAGCTGAGTATTCAAACAGCTGATCTGGCTATTATAGGCTGCCAGGCACTTCCTTAAATTCCAAATAGGTAATATTATCTGACAATGTTCCCAATTTCTATAGAACAGGTGTTTCATGTGGGCAGTGTTCCTGCATATTGTACCATACAGAATCTTTTCAAGTAGCGGATTATAGCAAAACAAATTAATCTGTCCAGCTTCATTTCAAGTAGACTAAACTTACAGCCTATAGGCGTTTATGAAAGGTCTATACGATATTTGTGATATTATACGTATGTTATGGTAATAACTATAAGGCCGCTTCCACAGAACGCGTTGCACTCCGCGTTGAGCACCTCACTCCGCCTTTATCCGTCGGAGCAGCAAGTCCACTTAAAAAGTCAAAACTAAGTTTACAACGGTTCCAATGCAAGCTGCACTGACAAGAAGCTCAAACTTAGCTGGGTTTTCCATTTTAACCGACTTCAAAAAAAGGAAGAGGTTCTCAATTCGTCAGAATCTTTTTTTTTGTTATCAACATTTCACAATGGTTAGAATAATTACAGCAGTTCACTATCACTCCCAATGATTTTTTCATATAAACGTTAATACTGTAAGATTTATTGATGGGCTTACGTATAACTGCACGGTTTCAATAAGCAAAAGCGATAATTGTCGTAACCCCCACCTCCTCGCCCCTTTAATAACCATAATGGGGTCACGGAGAGTCAAGTTCATTAACCCGGGGTGGTTAATGAAATAGGCCAACAGATTTTCTAGGGCTAGGCTAAGTGTAAAACGCTATACCGATTAGCTACGATTTTCTTTTTTTTTTAAAGATAGATACGATTGTTTACGTTGGACTTCTAACATACTATTACGATTTCAATAAAAAATAATGATTGCGTCTGGAAGATCAATACTCGTATATAAGTGTTATATTTTAATGAAATCTACATTTCCAAAAGTCGAAAGTAATTCAAAAAATACTTTTATAGAACTAGTAGTGTTTTAATGGCACATTTTTTTTATTTCACTAACCAGACTCGGTTGAAAATTGGAAAATTGGAATGCATGAATAAGATATCTTAAAATTACCTGTACCTACACTAAACTAATAAATAAAATATGACCTTCTCACTCTAGATTGTCTGTAAGAGATTGCTTTAACAATAATGCCTCCGTTGCTGCATACTGTATCTCGTATGTGTGTTTAACTTGTATAAATAAATCTAATACATAATTCTCATGTCACTGTGTTTGCAACCAAACTCCTTCGTAAAGACTTGACCGATTTTTAAGAAATTTCCATCTCCATTCGGCAGATCTGAGTCATTTTTTATAGCATTACAGGGGGCATGGCAAAACAAAGTTTGCCGCGTCAGTTAGTAAGTAAATAAAATAGTCTACCAGGAGTCAGGACAGATTAATATTTTTTTTGCTATAATCCGTTACTTGAAAAGATTCATGTATGGTACAATATGCAGGAACACTACCCACATGAAACACCACACACAATTTTCCTACACTTTCGACGCACGTTTCGTCCTCAGACACCGGGACATCCTCAGGAGATGTTGACTTCACAATGCGAAATCGTAGAGAAGTAATCTGTCTTGCTGATTATGGATTTCCGCAAAATAAAGCCTGCTTCTATTCAATATTCAAAATAGTCTACGTTTTATTCCGGAAAATTGGCCGTGGGTGAACCGGCTAGAATAATAATTAAAAGGTGAATTAAAAGCATCACATTTTATGACTTGACTCATACACATTTCTATCATCCTAATAACTTACCGCACGACCATTACAGAACTGTTAATTATAAACCTACGCCGGTGTCGCGTAGTCTACGGTCTGTCCATGGTCATTAAAGCCCATAAACATTAATACATTATTAGCTTTTAATCATAATGTTTGGAAACACGAATCGACCATTAACATCTATGTACCGAAGGTTTAATACTTGTATCACATTATCTATTACCGATAAAATAAAAATAATTCGACTTTTATTAAAATGTGTAGATTTTTTTAACTAGTCCGCCATCTTGGGTATTCCGCCATGTTGGATTTAGAATGACGTCACAACTTGACGTGTTCATGCATTGTCATCTAGACTAAACGCGTAGACAAAATTTCAGCTCAATCGAAGACTATCACATCCATTTTACATACATTTGCCAGTTAAATATAAAACCTTGTCAAATCAATACCGCTGATGGGAGTGTGAGTACGTTTTAGAGTAATTTTAGACATGTTTTGAAGTAAACCGATCGTTCACTCTGTAATTCTGTATGTTCTTATGTCGTTATGGTTGTCGGTCAATAGCGATGTCGGTTTAATTCGAGCCTTCCCATAAACGCGTGGTACCCTAAAAACGGTCATAAAACCGACTGGCCCCAATGTATGCCTGCTGTAAATAGTTCCATGTACCGAAATTACCCCCCAATCGCTTCTTAATTAAAATTGGTCATTAATTAAGCTACCATTCGAATGCGGAACTAAATGTTAATAGCTTGTTATTTTTATAATAAACAAACTTTTTTCACGTCTACCTCACAAGATGCGCTGCGTAGGTCATTTAACTTGAAGCTTTTTAAAACTAAGGGCTACCGCATACTGGGGACATATCAAGGAACTTTTACCAATGGACATTCAAACATGCAAAAATTTTGAAGCATAGAATTTTTTATTACATAAATGACGTATTTCTATACCAATACATTTGAATGTTATACGGTAGCCATTATTCGTTCGTTACCCGAACTACATCAACAGGCCGAGGAGGTGGCGCGCCCAGTTCAGGACGCGCCTCCCAGGAGGAGCCGGCGGCGGTCAGGCTGCCGGCAACAGCGACGGGACCTGCCGCTCAGGTGGCGGGTCGGGGCCTGGTGGGAGCGCGGTGAATACGCAAGTGAATCCCGTACTCCCGCCAACGAGGTCCGTCGTGGCAAGGGACAGGTTTTAGTGGGTGCAAGCCCCACATAACCCCTCCGTTTTCCCTGACGGAGGGGTATGCTCTAGGCATTTCCTGTCGATAAAAAATAGTACATTTCAATATAAGTGCGGAAAGTTTGTCATTTCTTTACGAGTCCCGGTTTGTTGACGCAAGCCGAAGGCGAGGGTCAACTATAAGGACGAGTAAAGATGACAATTCCGCACGTGCATTGAACGACGTTTTTTAATACATTTGCGAAAAAAAACATTGGTTTTACTTGTTTGCCTGCTCCGTGTTTGTATAACGTGTTCGTGTTTATGCGCTCCTGGTGCGCCCACTCCGGTGCCGCGTAGGAGGAAAACACAAAAGCACTAGTGCGGAAAAGAATAACTTTGCGCACGCTAAACACACATGGAAATGTCAACTTTTTGAGCAAATGTATTAAAAAAACCATTATTGACGATAATATAACTGCGTTTGTGTACTTCTTTCCAGGACAGATTAATTTGTTTTGCTATAATCCGCTACTTGAAAAGATTCTGTATGGTACAATATGCAGGAACACATGCCCACATGAAACACCACACACAATTTTCCAACACTTTCTTCGACGCACGTTTCGTCCCGAACCGGGACATCCTCAGGAGATGTTGACTTCACAATGCGAAATCGTAGAGCACTCTACGTGCGTCGAAGAAAGTGTTGGAAAATTGTGTGTGGTGTTTCATGTGGGCAGTGTTCCTGCATATTGTACCATACAGAATCTTTTCAAGTAGCGGATTACAGCAAAACAAATTAATCTGTCCTGCTAATTATGGATTTCCGCAAAATAACGCCTGCTTCCATTCAATACTTCTTTCCATCCAACTTACAGTTATATTTTTTTCTATGAAAGCTTGGAACGGAAAACTAAAAAACACAAGCACTCAGGATACAAAGTTATAATTTTTATTTGAGTGTACACTTCTACATATTAATATGATCTCGAAGTTTCTTTTTGGACTTTACCTTTGCACAGTTTTATAAAGTACTAGCAAACGCCCGCGGCTTCGCTCACGTTGATCTTTTGCTTTACTCCCTCAGGCGTTAAGTTTCCAAAATTCTTGTATTAACCGTCATTTAATTTAATTTTGACCACTAAATATTTCCTAATGCTTGCTGGTTATAGTCAGACGTCGATTTTCAAAGCAATCGGCCCAGTAACAAAAAAGTTCAAAATGGCAGCCAAAAAGTTCATAATTTTTTTATCTTGACCGCAAATTCCTTCTCTACGCTTGCTGCGATAGTCAGATATCGATTTTCAAAGCAATCGGCCCAGTAACAAAAAAGTTCAAAATGGCGGCCAAAAAGGTCAAATTTTTTAAATTTTCACCACAAATTCCTTCTCTATGCTTGGTGCCATAGTCAGATATCGTTTTTCAAAGCAATCGGCCCAGTAACAAAAAAGTTCAAAATTGCAGCCAAAAAGTTCATAATTTTTTAAATTTTCACCACAAATTCCTTCTCTATGCTTGGTGCCATAGTCAGATATCGATTTTTAAAGCAATCGGCCCAGTAACAAAAAAGTTCAAAATGGCGGCCACTTTTTTAATTCTGACCACGAATTCCTTCTCTATGCTTGCTGCCATAGTCAGACGTCGATTTTCAAAGCAATCGGGCCACTGACAAAAAAATTCAAAATGGCGGCCACTTTTTTAAAATTTTGACCACAAATTCCTTCTCTATGCTTGCTGCCTTACACAAATATCGATTTTCGAAGCAATCGGTCCAGTAACAAAAAAGTTCAAAATGGCGGCCACTTTTTTTAATTTTGACCACAAATTCCTTCTCTAAGCTAGCTGCGATAGTCAGATATCGATTTTCAAAGCAATCGGCCCAGTAACAAAAAAGGTCAAAATGGCGGCCAAAAAGGTCAAATTTTTTAAATTTTCACCACAAATTCCTTCTCTATGCTTGGTGCCATAGTCAGATATCGATTTTTAAAGCAATCGCCCCAGGAACAAAAAAGTTCAAAATGGCGGCCACTTTTTTAATTCTGACCACGAATTCCTTCTCTATGCTTGCTGCCATAGTCAGACGTCGATTTTCAAAGCAATCGGGCCACTGACAAAAAAATTCAAAATGGCGGCCACTTTTTTAAAATTTTGACCACAAATTCCTTCTCTATGCTTGCTGCCATACACAAATATCGATTTTCGAAGCAATCGGTCCAGTAACAAAAAAGTTCAAAATGGCGGCCACTTTTTTAAATTTTGACCACAAATTCCTTCTGTAAGCTAGCTGCTATAGTCAAATATCGATTTTCAAAGCAATCGGTCCAGTAACAAAAAAGTTCAAAATGGCGGCCACTTTTTTAAATTTTGACCACAAATTCCTTTTCTATGCTTACTGTCATAGTCAAATATCGATTTTCAAAGCAATCGGTCCAGTAACAAAAAAGTTCAAAATGGCGGCCACTTTTTTAATTCTGACCACGAATTCCTTCTCTATGCTTGCTGCCATAGTCAGACGTCGATTTTCAAAGCAATCGGCCCACTGACAAAAAAATTCAAAATGGCGGCCACTTTTTTTAATTCTGACCACGAATTCCTTCTCTATGCTCGCTGCCATAGTCAGACGTCGATTTTCAAAGCGATCGGCCCACTGACAAAAAAATTCAAAATGGCGGCCACTTTTTAATTCTGACCACTAATTCCTTCTCTATGCTTGCTGCCATAGTCAGACGTCGATTTTCAAAGCAATCGGCCCACTGACAAAAAAATTCAAAATGGCGGCCACTTTTTTAAAATTTTGACCACAAATTCCTTCTCTATGCTTGCTGCCATAGTCAAATATCGATTTTCGAAGTAATCGGTCCAGTAACAAAAAAGTTCAAAATGGCGGCCACTTTTTTAAATTTTGACCACAAATTCCTTCTCTAAGCTTGCTGCCATAGTCAAATATCGATTTTCAAAGCAATCGGCCCAGTAACAAAAAGTTCGAAATGGCGGCCACTTTTTTAAATTTGACCACAAATTCCTTCTCTATGCTTGCTGCCATAGTCAAATATCGATTTTCAAAGCAATCGGTCCAGTAACAAAAAAGTTCAAAATGGCGGCCACTTTTTTAAATTTTGACCACAAATTCCTTTTCTATGCTTACTGTCATAGTCAAATATCGATTTTCAAAGCAATCGGTCCAGTAACAAAAAAATTCAAAATGGCGGCCACTTTTTTTTAAATTGTGATCACAAATTCCTTCTCTATGCCAGCTGCCATAGTCAAATATCGATTTTCAAAGGAATCGGTCCAGTAACAAAAAAGTTCAAAATGGCGGCCACTTTTTTAAATTTTCACCACAAATTCCTTCTCTATGCTTGCTGCCATAGTCAAATATCGATTTTCAAAGCAATCGGCCCAGTAACAAAAAGTTCGAAATGGCGGCCACTTTTTTAAATTTGACCACAAATTCCTTCTCTATGCTTGCTGCCATAGTCAAATATCGATTTTTAAAGCAATCGGTCCAGTAACAAAAAAGTTCAAAATGGCGGCCACTTTTTTAAATTTTGACCACAAATTCCTTCTCTATGCTTACTGCCATAGTCAGATATCGATTTCCAAAGCAATCGGCCCAGTAACAAAAAAGTTCAAAATGGCGGTCACTTTTTAAAATTTTGACCACAAATTCCTTCTCTATGCTTGCTGCCATAGTCAAATATCGTTTTTCAAAGCAATCGACCCATTTACAAAAAAGTTCAAAATGGCGGCCACTTTTTTAAATTTTGGCCACAAATTCCTTCTCTATGCTTGCTGCCATAGTCAAATATCGATTTTCAAAGCAATCGACCCATTAACAAAAAAGTTCAAAATGGCGGCCACTTTTTTTTAATTTTGGCAACAAATTCCTTCTCTATGCTTGCTGCCATAGTCAAAAGTCGATTTTCAAAGCAATCGGCCCAGTAACAAAAAAGTTCAAAATGGCGGCCAAAAAGTTCAAACCTTTTCCTCCTCAAAATTTGGATCTCGAAAATCCCTTTCTGAATACGAATTCATGATATAACACCAACCTAGGTACTAAATTTCAGATCTCTGCGACTTGTAGCTTTTCTGGAATTCCTGGAACAACGAAAAAAATTTCCCTTTTGTATGGGGAAATCCATAAAACCAACGGTTTTTACCCCTTAAAATTTGAATTTCTGGAATCCCCGTCTTAGTACGAATTCATGACCTAATATCAACCTAGTTACCAAATTTCAGATCCCTACGACTTGTAGCTTTTCGGGAATTCCTGGAACAACGAAAAAAAATTCACTTTTGTATGGGGAAATCCAAAAAACCAACGGTTTTTACCCCTTAAAATTTGAATTTCTGGAATCCCCGTCTTAGTACGAATTCATGACCTAATATCAACCTAGGTACCAAATTTCAGACCTCTACGTCTTGTAGCTTTTCGGGAATTCCTGGAACAACGAAAAAAAATTCACTTTTGTATGGGGAAATCCAAAAAACCAACGGTTTTTACCCCTTAAAATTTGAATTTCTGGAATTCCCGTCTTAGTACGAATTCATGACCTAATATCTACCTAGGTACCAAATTTCAGATCCCTACGACTTGTAGCTTTTCGGGAATTCCTGGAACAACGAAAAAAATTTCACTTTTGTATGGGGGAATCCAAAAAACCAACGGTTTTTACCCCTTAAAATTTGAATTTCTGGAATCCCCGTCTTAGTACGAATTCATGACCTAATATCTACCTAGGTACCAAATTTCAGATCTCTACGACTTGTAGCTTTTCGGGAATTCCTGGAACAACGAAAAAAATTTCACTTTTGTATGGGGAAATCCAAAAAACCAACGGTTTTTACCCCTTAAAATTTGAATTTCTGGAATTCCCGTCTTAGTACGAATTCATGACCTAATATCTACCTAGGTACCAAATTTCAGATCCCTACGACTTGTAGCTTTTCGGGAATTCCTGGAACAACGAAAAAAATTTCACTTTTGTATGGGGAAATCCAAAAAACCAACGGTTTTTACCCCTTTAAATTTGAATTTCTGGAATCCCCGTCTTAGTACGAATTCATGACCTAATATCTACCTAGGTACCAAATTTCAGATCTCTAGGACCTATAGTTTTGGCGGAATCCTTGGAACAACCAAAATCACCAAAATGCCTCATTCTTTTATATATATAGATCTGTCAAAAAGCATCTAGTAAATCAGGGTAACGATTATACCCTTATTATAATTAGGGTAAGTATTATAACCTTTGAAGATTCCTTAACGTAATAGGGATTCTTGGAATGAACTTTAACTCAAAATATCTTTATTTCACATAGGTCTAACGTACAGGCTAAAAAACGTCAATACGATATTTGTCGCTATGGTGATAACTACAAGTCGACCTAAAACTAAGTTTTAAGCCGGGTTTTGTTTTCTGTTATCACCACTTCACAAAGGCAAATGATAGGAATATACTACGCTTGATTCCGTCTACCCACGAGATATCATGATCATATAGAAAAATTGTATATCATTTTATTGGTACTAAATTGAAACGAGCAAGTGCCGAGTTTCTTGTCAGTTCTTCTCAGTACAAAAGCACCTGCTTTCCACACTCAGCGATATAACTTTAACTTTTTATGACCCTGTAAGTTCACTGTAGTGAGTAGGTGTAAACCTATCAATTGAAACAACTACATCAATAACATCAATAAACTCAGTTTAGTACTTAATAGTTAAATGCTGCTAGTTCCATTGTAAGACCTTTACCCTACATGAATGTAATGTGGATTGCGGAGTCATTGGCATGAGCAATTAACCTCTCTATCGCAAAAACGTATTGGAGGTGACCTTTACAAATGCTAAGTACCGACTTTACACAATCACCGCATTATCGGAATCGTAAAAATCTTTAGGTAGGTACGTTCACGTCGACCAATCTCACGAACTGTATCAGTTGTCGCCATTTTCTATTCCATACATGAAAATCGTTTTAAAACTACATTGGAATTTCAATTCTAAAGCTGGTAAGTTAAAGTAGTTTTTCCATTGTGATTTTGTGTTGTTAGGTCCTTTTATAATGAATTCCGTGTGTGTTACAGGAATATGTGAAAGGGAGTTACTTTAGGGGTTTATATGAAGGCGGGTTAAGGAATGTGTGAGCGATTTTCTTCCAATTTTTTCTATTGGTGAAGACATTACTGGGTCGGTAGTAGGTACCTACTTGTAATACATTTGATTGGTATGGAGAGGAAAAATTTACGTAACTATATCTTGAGATAAAAACTTACATGAGATAATTAAACTTATAGTACAATACATAATATAAAATATTTGGCTGGTTGGTTTTCCGTTATGATGAATAAAAGTCAGACCTTAACCAAACATCAAATAAACACTACTTCGTGATTTTGTTCTTAAAAAAGTTTTTTAAGAACAAAATCGTTATCGTTTTTGTATGTAAAAAACAGACCCTAGCTAGAATGGTAAATATGTGAAAACAATTTAATTAAACGAGCAAATATTTGGCTGATTTCAGAAACGGTTGTAACGCTTTGGGTGATATGTTGTATTTAATATTTGGTTTATTATTTAAGTTTATTAATGTTTTTTTCTCCTAAAAAAACTGTTGCCGCAAATATTTTTGAAATGGCGCTGACAAGATTTATGAATATTCGCTTTCAATACAAAATAGTATGAAGTATCCGACCAAAACTCGGTCACCCAAGTACATATTATAAACGTGCTTACTTGAACCCTCATGTTTCGCGATTTTAGGCACAAAAAATGTTTGAAGGAAAAACATTCCAACAAGATATTAATAAAGCGCTCGAAGTGATTTCATTTTCTCAATATTCCCATATTTTTCCATACGCCCATGATATAGGTACAAGCCTGAATATTTATGCCAATCTAAAATGAGGCTTATTCTACATTAAAACAAGTTTAGTTTTCGAGTGGAGATGGATGACAATCCCTCCGCGATTCCATACGATTTCACCAAGTAATGATTTGGCTCGTAATGAGGGAGGCGCGCGTGTAATATTCCGAGAGGAAAAGGTATTGATGATAAAAACCTCTGGAAGGAATTCCTTCTAGGAAAATATATTAACATCTCTTTCCTTTCATTCCCGAACATTCGTTATTATACGTTCCTCGCACGTAGACTATGCTATAGCCTATAGTGATACAGTCTGGAGATCTGACCCACATGACGATATATTGCGATAGGATCCATTTAATTGAATGGAGTGAAATTCAAAAAATGTTTGTACAACGTCGGTTAAACGTCGGTAAAAATTGCTCAAAAACTCACCTCATATTTATTTCCGAAAGATTATTTTATTTTCTGCAGTTTCAGTTCAGTTGTTAAATCAGTATTCTTGAGTTTTTATTAAAAACATGCCGTATAGCATGCAGCATGTGTAAATAAATTAGTTTATTATGCTCGCAAAACTCATTGCCATAAGCATACGATGTATACCTAATTAGCCCACTATTAGCGAAAAACTAAATAAAATTTGAATTTTGGCGTCCGGATATTACCCATTTTCCTTAAAGAAATCTGGCAATAGTTGAGGCTTCAGAAGAATAACAACACAATCATTTCAGTTTGACGACCGAATGGCGTAGCGGTAGTGAACCTGCTGTCTGCGCCGGAGGTCGTGGGTTCGATTCCCACTACTGGTAGGTAAATGTTTGTGTGATGTGCATGAATGTATTCCAGTGTCCGGATGTTTTTCAATATATTATATTTATGTATATTAGTATGTATGTATATTTATCTGTTATATAGTACCCATAACACAAGCTATCGCTTCCTTTGGGGCTAGATAGCGATGTGTAAAATGTCCCGTATATATTTATTTATTATTTATAAAAAAAAGTAATTATTTGTATGAATGCGGCTGGGTTGGGCCGCTTTAAGGACGATTATTATCGAATAAAATTATTACATTTAATTTAATCGCTCATCTAGAATAATTTTAATCCGCGGAGGAAAATGTCGTGCCTTACGAAGTTTATTATGACTGTTATTGCTTCCACACGTCTAACGGATTTCCAAGTACTTATCACGTATTTTGGTGATTATAAATTAAATCATTGATCATCATGTTAACAAATTACAAAACTTTTACAAGTAATAATTAATTATCAACTTTGATATGCCTTTGAACTAAAATGTGTGCCACGGGAAATTGTGGATTTTTATCGATCTCTTTGCTCTTTATTATCTATGGAGCCCTACGAATGTCTCGCCATCTAGACCAAATAGAAATAATGCACAAGTAAGTATATTAAAAGTTCTCTTAACCAAAACCACTGGTCCTGGGTATATGTTTTTATAGGCGGTTAGTATCACTAACTATTTGCTTTAACGGTGAAGGAAACATCGTGAGATATTGGCATGCCTAAAAAATCCATTGGTAGTTGGTTTACACGCTTCACCTAGTCGGTATAGGCACAGTTTGAAGATATTTTTAAGTGGTAAAATTAACTGTTTTCTTCTCTTCACTAAGCCTGGATCTTGGTCTAGTGGACGTAGTTAGCTGGTATTGACGTAAATACAACCCACGAGCAATTCTTGGAACATGTGCCGCGGACCCAGTTCGTCGTAACAGGCGGTGGCAACTTTCATCTCATTACTGCTTGAAACAGTTGCATTACACAAAGAGCTTCGAGCGTTGTCGTAAAGACGGCTACATTTTTCATAAAATACTTGTCGAAATTCCTCCCACACGAGGCCCGGAGCCATGACGTAACGAGGACCCGCGTACAGAGGCTCTCGACTCGAAAGGCACTCGAACGAACCTCTGCATCCCGCTCTAAAACACAAAGAAGTAAGGGACGCCGATAGCGCGCCTCCGTCATATTTTTCCCTTTACCACCCTCGTCATCTGAAGCGTTCTTTTATATAAAAGAGGTTCTCGAGAAAATAATAACAGGACTCCTCAAAGGGCACCAACTTTCGCCGTTTCGCTCTTTGATTTCCGAGTTCGGAAAGAATTTGCGAAACCACAAAGGGATCTCGCAATATTGAGCAAGGATTTAATTTCCAATTTAATACGTCGCTACCTGGCCCGATAATTGTTTGCTTGTAAAAGATTTATGGACGATAAAACGGTTTTTTTTCGAGAGCGGTTTCGCGAGGTTTTAAAGGCAAATTGGCTCGAGTTAAAACTCTTTACAAATTACTCGGTTACATGCGAACCTCTTTATTTTATGGCCGTTTAATCGCGAGAAATTTGTTGCTCGAGAACAATTCTCGTTTTTATGTTTCATCAATGATGTTTATGGATTATTTATTTTTATTGTTGGGAAAACAGTTTACCAAAGGTAGAGCCGACACTTTATTGAATAAAGTTTATAATATAAGCCCAATTTTTCCATTATAGTGATAAGTAAAACGCATAGAATTTTTTAGTAGTAAGTATTAAAAAGGTTTAAAAATTGCTAATAGTGAAACTTCCTATCTAAATATTCACAAAAAATCCAACTCGCAGAAATGCGTAAATAGCCCCAGTAGGTACGGTACATTTACTAATTAAAGAACCACTTTTCTGCACTAACACAAGAAACAGGCGTACACATTAAGATAGCAGGAATATCTCAAATCTTTAGAGTTGCAGGAATTTTAAAGGGCACCGGTCTAAATAACAAACTTAAGTGCCGAGAAAAATACGAGTAAATGAACCATCAAAATGAGTGTTGCTTTACCGTAGGCATACCACATGAGTCGTAAGCGAAAACATCTATTACAATCCCAACTCCCGGGCACTTTAGACGGCAGATTTTATGACGACAAATGACAAAAATACTCAGCGTTTCATTGTTAAAGTTGCGAGAAGCTCTAGACCTGTACGTGTATGTGTATAAAAGGGCGAAGTTATTTGCCTTCGCTTCTCTTCCGTCCATTTTGCCTCCCCCACCTCCCGCTTCCGGTTCCCGTATACCACCCGCCACCCTTGCATCGCATCATCGAAAACCGTGCTCTAACCCATGCGTGTAAAATTCAAATTCAATTGGCTGGGATTTGTCTTATTTTACTTTGGATGTTTTCTTCTCGGGAAATAATCTCAACTCTGGATGTACAGTTGCAGCTCTTAAAACCCATTATGTGTGGTGGTGGCTGTTACGTCGTTTCGGAGCCGGGACGCCTCCCCCGCCCCCCGCGGGACGGTCTGTACGAAAAACATATTTTTCAGATAACGACAATGAGAAAGGAAAATATTCAGATGGAAATTCTCCGATACGGCGCGTCGGGAGCGCCCGCGTGGAAAATATTAAGGGGCCGGCGCGTACTACTTAACGATATTTTTCGACATGCTTTACTTTTATTGCAAACTCACGGCCTCGGATACCCGGTTGCCGTATATCATTGAATACGCATTAAAAATATATTACTTTCTCCAATATCTAAAAAGTTCCACGGGAATTGAAACATACTGAATCATACATAGGTACCTTTAAATGAAACTCAAATGATTTATTTATATTATACCAGCTGACCCGGCAAACTTTGTTTTGCCATTTGCCAGGGATATACAATAGCTTACGATCCTCAGACATACAGAACATACACGAAAAATTTCATGACATTCGGTCGAGCCGTTTCGGAGGAGTTTGATAACAAAAATTGGCATGAGAATTTTGAGTGATCTAAGAATTTTATATGTTAGATTAGATACACCTTACTTGTTGGGTCTTATGAATAGTCAGTTTATATTTTTTTCAGAATCATGAACTAAATGCGGAGAGCCAAATTCTGTTTTTATAAAAATACGTTGAATTACAGAGGAGCAGAAGTATTCCAAAAATTATTATACGAAGTACCCAGCAGGGTATTAAGTAACATGATATTAGCATCCCTCGGGCGGAAAGAGACAAGTACTCGGATTAAATGCTTAATTAGAGCGAGACAGAAATCGAGGGGGCGATCTTGTCTAAAGGACATTGGCCTCTAGGGCACGCGACCGTTGATTCGAACTCCTTTTTAATTCTTTTTTTATTAATTATACCGCGGCCATGTCGCCGAGATCCTTTATGACAGACATTAAACATAGTGACTTAATTTTATGACTGCGCGATTAAACGAGTGAAGTTTTCATAATTTTACGATCCAGTTTATAATTTATTAGTTGATTGACGGACATATTTTGATTAAATTATCGGTTTAACGATGAATAAAATAATAATATGGTTTGTTCATGCTTTTAAAAAGAGTAAAGTATATTCATTGCAGTTAATGTCATGAGAAACGCGAATGTTATTCAAACATTATAGTTTTTAATCAATATACAGTAATTACATTTCCATTAATGTTAGTTGTCTCATCATCACTCTACAATGTTGCTCATTACAATGAGATACCTGTCATTGTTTCAATTTATTTTGCAATTTAATCTTAAGTATTGAAAGTTTTAATTGACAACAAAGTAATAAGAGTTAAACATTGTATCATTAATTTACGTTTCTTAAATACGTGACGCAGATGGTAGATAAAGCTTATAATTGTGAAGAATAATTAATTAAAAGCATTTATTCACGCAGACACTTCACTAACAATTGATAAATGGGTAGCACTACCAGCTACAACAAGAACTACAATGTAACATACTTATAAACACACGTCAAATAACTATACATCATCGTAAGTAAAACTTATGACAGCCATCTTCATCTATCGGTTTATAGTTTTTCTTCAACTGCACTCAAGTTTTCTCAAACTGTACATATTATTTATAGAGTAAAACTTTAAACTAAAAGAAACAGCTAAAATCTACAACATCATAAAATTTTGAATTATAAAAGTTATTACCTATTCAGTCAATAGTAACATCATGTCATCCTAAACTTAATATTTGCTGATTTTCAAATATCAATGAATTATTTATTTATGGTAAGTCCCGAGTTTTGTTCTCGACTAGGTCCATTATTGGATTTTATACGTTATAAATTGGCTGAGATCTACATTGATGGTAAGAAACTTGTTGGCTTAGGCATAGTTACCACCCAAAGACGTAAAGCACTTTAGCATACCGGTACAACGCCATGTAGCGCTTCTGTCTTTCTGCCTCCAATCTGCAATGAATTTAACAAAAAGACATGGCACTTCGGGAATACCAACAGAAGTAAAAAATCAAACAGAAGTGTCGGTTACGGTAACAACGTGAGGGCGGTACCGGTGTCGCGAGTTCAATGGTTTCTTCCATCTTAAAAATGTCCAACACGCCTATAAAAGTTTTTATTTAAAAAAATGACGTGGCACTCCGGGAGTGCCGACAGAAGTGGAAACTTAAACAATGACGTGAGGTGTAGGTTACGGTACCGGTGTCATGTGTTCAATGATTTTTCCCATCTTTAAAAATGCTAAACGCTCCTAAATAAGTTTTCACAACAAAAAGTTTTAAAAAAAAACGCTAATATCAAACAAGTTCGGTCGCGGCACATTTCCTAAACGCCCCAGCCTCCTCATCACGAACCTTTTTCTCAACTACGAGGAGCGTTGTATTCCCGTCTTAATAGGCTGGTTTCTTTAATGTAAACTTGGCAATGGGGGAAACTCGCCGGAATTGGGTCGGTCTTTGACTTAATTTTTTTTCTCGCCAAGGTCGCTCATAATCAATAGAGGGGTGCTCCAAATTTACGCCTACAGTAATTAGATATTTGGGGTATCGATTTTTGGGGTAGGTCGGCGTGAATCGATACAAGGTATTCTTGGGTTGCTTCTGTTGTTTTGTACGAAGTAGGAAATAAGGTGTTTTTTTCACAGAGATAACCTGACATACAGCATCTATGTCTAGGGGAACACGGTGCGTTTTGGGCATCTTTATGAATTTCTACTTCCTAAAAAAGATTAGCTATATATCCGAGCATAGGTAATATCTTATCAATATAAACTTACTTTTCTGGTCTATGGGTAGTATTAATAGAGGGTTGAAATTGAAATAAATTTTAGTAGATTTTAGAGAGGGCGCTGCAGCGCAAACGTGCGGTACTCGCTCCGTATTTTTACTGTTTATAAAATAATTACCATGCAAATTAGTGTCTAACTGTGCTAAATTATTAAAGGTTAATACATAATAAATACGCATAAGTGTTATCTAACGCCAAAGTTGTGTCTTAGTACGTTATTAGTGCAAACTTCTAGGGCCGTACCACGGCGTTTCAACGCGAGTGCAGTGTACGCATTACGAATGCAATGTTATCAGAAAATATCATGAAAACTGCGCAGTGTTGAGGAAGCAAACTAAAAAAATTACATAGTGCATTGTGTATAGTTTAAATACTAACAAGATAAACCAAAATAATTATCGAATAATATTGATAATATCGAGGGTGGGCAAATAAAAATTTCGCTGCTTCGACCTACACGACGCGCGCTGCATCACCGCGATTGACAGTACGTGAGCGCGGGAATGCGCTATACGAAGACTACCCATGTATACATAAAATAAACAAAATAATATCTTCCCGCCGCCGGCCGTTTTAAATACGCAAGTACAAGCTTTGATTCTAGATTTTTAAAGCAGAGTGAACACAGTTATCTGCGATAGTTATATCAATAGCATATCAGGTAACCTACCTATAATATATTTATTGCATTGCTACCGTTTAAAAATGGATGAAATACAGCGTCTGATGCAAGAGATTAAGGAACGAATGGATAGGCAAAATCAGGATTTCATGCAGATGAAAGAGGAAATTTCGAATAAAATAATAGATCATCTCGATAACAAGCTTTTGGGAATCTCACACAGATTCGCCGAATTAGAAGAAAAACTAAATACACAGCAACAGTCTATAAATTACTTTGACAGACACATAAGAAGAAGGAATATACTCTTTTTCGGTGTAGAAGCCGATGAACATAGCTACCATGAGTTGGAAAGTAAAATTCTAAACATAATCAACAGTAAAATGAATTTAAACTTCAACCAAAATTACCTTGAGTATGTCGGGAGAGTGGGAAAAAATAAAGATAAATTGAGACCAGTAATAGTAACTTTATCTACAGTCGGAAGAAAGATAGAACTTTTGAAGAGAAAAAAGTATCTTGATAAAACAAACTATTATATAATGGAAGATTTCCCTAAAGAAGTATTGGAAAAAAGAAGAGAGTTGAGAAAAAATCTTGAAGAGGAAAGAAAGGCTGGCAAAAATGCCGTCTTAAAGTACGATAAAATAGTAATTCTTAACGACAAGAATGCTAAATGTAATAATAATTTAGACAAAAACACGTGTAAAGGTTTTTCATCATCCTCTCCAGACACAATATTATGTCACGAACGAAACCAACCAACGAAAATGGAAAAGAAGAAAAATAAATCTCACAATATAAAACATAAAGGACGGAACTAAATAAGAACCAAAATAATAATATCAGCGTCCCTCTCACGCCTCCCAATTTGGCTGGTCACCACGGGAGGCTAGACCACAACCTTCTAGTCTTTGATTCTCCTTGATAGTCCTTGAGCATTGAAAATGCACCATTTTTAAACATCTTTTATGTATTTTTGCATAATATTACAGTTATACCAAAGACTAGAAGAGGCCTTCGCCTCGTTAAGGCGTTCTGAAGTCTTTATAGTTTAGTACATAGATTTACTTTAATTTGATTTTAACTAACAGTTTCAGAATTAGGTATTGTAGCATGATAAACACTAATAAACACTAAAATAATGTGTAAACAAAAAATAATTAACAGATATACCTACCTACTAACAAAATTGTTAACATGAGAAACTGCATGAGAACTTCAGAAACTACTTATTTATAATGATAATAATTAAAAGCGGTTACTTTTTATTATATAATGTGCGGTGAAAACATTTCACTTACCTACATCACCCTACATACAATAATTAATGTATTAATGTACTATTTCTAATAATAATATATTACGCACTTTCATTTGTAAAACTCGCCAAAACGAAAATCAAACTTTGTGGTTAAAACTATTATAAAGTTCAATGTTTAACACTAAGGAAGTATGTAATTTTTTTCAATGGCATGTGTATTACCTACTAGTCTATTCATAAGTGCTAAGTACCTACCTAAGTATATTATTGATTGTAATAAAAAAAAAAAATATATATATAGTATATAGGTATAGGTTTATGATAAATATTACAATATCAAAGAAATATTTTGTATAAAAAATTGATTGCAATAGGTTATATATAAGACAAATTAGTTGATAAAGAAAAAATGTTTTCAGTACATACCAATTCTTGAAAATAATATTATCTACTTACTTACTAGTAAATCAAACCAAATCACAAGATCAAGAAACTGGACTTACCACAATGTAAAAACCATAATAATATTTATTCTGTTTGCCTACTAAATCATAACCAAAATTATATGTACTTAAACATTCTGTTGTTGCTTAGTAAAGCCTAACCTATGTAACCTATTAATCATATCTCATATTGTGTTTGCCTAGTACTTTAATCCCTTAAGTTTACCTAATGTAAAAATAACACTAATATTTTTGCCTAGTAAATCATAATCAAAATTACGTATAAATCATAACAATATTTTGTTTTTTGCCTAGTACTTACCTAACTTATGTAACCTATGAGTTATAACGGTAATTTTTTTGTTTTAGTTTTTAAAGAATGAGAAACTATGTACTTGAAATAATATATAAAATAAGGTCTATAATTGTAAACTTCAGTGAAATAAAGGCTTATTTATTTATTTATTTTAGATTATTATTAAATTTGAATTAAATATGTGAATTTTTCACCCGTCTTTGGTGCAAGTGGGCCTAAAAGTTAACAACACATAGGCTTATGGCAATGAGTTTTGAGTACCTATCTACGTCTAAATCTACAACTAAATATACAGCTAAATTTTTTTCATAAAACATTGCTGAAAAATACTTATTTCATTAATTAGCTTACAAATACCGAAAAATCGCGGCCGGCTGTACCTTTTCATTAAAGTGGTACGTAAACATTTTTCATACAAGGAAACAGCGCAAATAGCGCCATCTATTTTAATTCTATAGGTGGCTTCTGAGCGAACTACATCGTGGCCTTTTCGCTGGTGACAAAACAACCATTTTTGGCACCGGTAAACTGGCGAAATTTTTTCGCGCCGTACGTCCTATCCAGGGTATTGTCTATTATTAAACCTTAACCGAGGTATAGCAGATACAATTATTTGTCGTCATGAAATTTCACGCAAGCGAAACCACAGCCAGAGGGGAGTCCTAAAACAATACTTTACTTAAAACACACAGCATATTATTGACTCCGTACTCTATAGTTCTGTACCTACCATGATAATTTCGTTTATCCCTCAAGTGTGTACGGACAGCAAAAAACCGGTTGTGTGGAAAGGCAAAGGCTCTTACAATATTTGCTCCAGGCGGAATGCGGT